>JASVER010000001.1:21063106-21097159 GCA_030449065.1 Oceanodroma leucorhoa | reverse complement strand
AGGCATTGGAACAGGCTGCCCAGAGAAGTGGTGGAGTCACCATCCCTGGAGGTGTTCAAAAAACGTGTGGATGAGGTGCTTCGGGACATGGTTTAGTGGGCATTTGTACTGGGTTGATGGTTGGACTCGATGATCTTAGAGGTCTTTTCCAACCTTAATGATTCTATGATTCTATGATTCTATGATTCTATCTCATTTACACTTGTATTTTAGGCACTTTGGAGAACTGTCATCCTTTGTAGATCCATGTAGCTGAGCTCAGTTCTGTCTCACTTATCCATTGAGGATAGAGGGGGCAGTTGGTACAAAAACAGATTTATGTGGAAGAATCCTGGTAGATCTGAGCAGAATCCAGCTTCTTTATTAGATTCTTCTGGAGAATGAGACCCATATATTGCTTGTAAATATTTATGTAAGATTAGAAAATAGCATTATTCCAGATCATTCCCTTGTATAAGCTACCACAAGAGAAAAACTCAAGGAAAGAACCTGACACTACTGTGGAAGTATAAGCAGGTAAAAGAGCATTACAGAATATATTTAATAAGAGGTCAAAGTGCATTCTTAGCCTTGGAAACAGTCAAATCTGTAATTTGCATTTCTTTGTTTTTAATTTAAATTACTTCCAATTTTAACAGTTTAAAGAGAAAGGTAGTGGAATCATCTTCCTTGAACAACAAGAAATGAAATGGAAGTCTGCTTTCCATTAAGAAATCAAGAATAATATAGAATAATTCAGTCTGTTGGTCATGGAAGAGATAAATGACCAATAAAACTAATGAAAATTTCTTTTCTTTAGAAAGATCAATAATGCTGTTAAGATTTTGACTTGCCTTCTTTAGAGAGGTTGTAGAAAAGCTCTTTATCTAATTAAAATCAAAGGCAGTATGTCAAATACCCAAGATCTATTAAATCAACTTTCAGCATTTCATACTAWTTTATATACTCTACAATGTGTAAATCTCTCAGAGGAGAGAAAACAGAAATATTTTTCTTGTCCTGTGAAGACACAGGCTAGCCAAACCAATATCCGGCACTGAAACTGGAAAGGGATATAAGTAAACAAAAACTGGACAGAAGTTCATGACTGGGCTGCTAATCAAAACAAAACAAACTGAAAAGCTCTCCAGTGAGAATTAATAATTTAATGAAGTCTTATTATGGGGCAGATTCCCATGACCATTTGGAGAGAAGGAGTTGACAACTTCTAGGCAAAGTGTGGGCTACACATTTGCAGTGAAGAGGGACAGTTTGTAGGGAAGGTGAGCTATGAACCTGCAAAAGAAGCTGAAAGTCCTCTTGTGCTCAGTAACCTTCCTTTATGTGGGTTTAGAGATAACCTGCCTGGTGGATCATCAGTGTAGACTCCTGAAAAAAGAGGAAGAAGGGAGCTATGTCTTACTCCTCTTCGGTGCCCTAACTGAGCTTTAACAAAGTCTGTAGAAGATACAAGCTACTTTGCTACACAAAGAGAGAAAAGCTGTTGGTGTGGAGGCCATTTTCCTTTTGAATGAAAATAGCTGCTAAATATGGATGTACTTGAACAATTCATACATAAGCAAAACCAAGTTTAATAGAAGACAATACTTTGACCATACCAAATTGTGCATTAAATCAAATCCCTTTCTTCAAGTTGTAGAAGTGTATTATTACAAGTGTAGAATTCCATACAAGTAGAATTGCAACTTGCTGTATTGTCTTTGGCAGCAAAGAATCTCTGGCTGAAATTGAGTTGCTTTTCCTAAAGCCATGCCTTGATTTATATGTTGACTTTGTCTCAAATTTTAGAAGACACAGTATTATCTGACACTTAATTCCCTAAATGTAACATCTTGTTAAGTGATTCTTTTTTTTTAGTGAAATAGTCCTAAAAAGCTAATAAGGCAAAAGTGTCTGCTTCAGCTCTTCTGTTTTGCTCTTGAGGAAGAGCACTTTCACTGTGGTGAAAGTCAGAATTAACAAAGGAACATTTTAAAAGTTGCAAATGGAGCCAGGGAGAGGAAAATGACCCATTATCCAGGTAATACAATGCTTTATGTAGCCCACAGAAATAGACCAAATCATCTTAATCATATTCTAGGCTGCAAAATTAATGCTATGGGTAATATTATTGCTTATATTAAGGAAGAAGGAAACAATGGAGCAACCCAAAATTCCATTACATTTCTGTCAAATATTTACAGAAATGGTTTAAACATAATTTGATCCACAGAGCTGATACTCCTTATTATTTCTAATTGAAAACTCAGAAGTTACTCATATGTGCAGGAATATTTACAAACGTGCTGGGAAAGTGATGTCCAGTATGCTGAAATTAATTACCCAGATTTCTTACTTGTTTTAGCTTTTCCCATGAGAACTTTCAAAAACCTATAAGACTGAGAAATTTTACAATGATTTTCCAAGCGTGGAGAAATTAAATTTTCAATACAGAAATTTAAAGCCATGGGTAGTATGCTTAACAATGTGTGGCATGGCATGAAGAGAATTTATGTAGAATTCAGACTGAAAATGAGCTGTTTGCACCCAATTCTTCTTAGGTGTTACTACAAATAGGACACAAAAAAAAGAGTTCTGAAAAAGCATCATTTAATTATGACAACAGTAGGGCTAATTATTTTGCAAAGTAGTCTTTGAAGAATAGATTGCTAGTTGCTTCAGAATTTACAGTTTTCACCACTGTGAAGTAGGTATTCAATCCGTGCATTTGTACCTTCAGCTATATCAGGTTTAGAGTTTTGCAATAGAAATACATAAATAGAATAACAAATAAGTAAGAGCATAATTCATATGAAAACCAATGAGTTTTATTTCAGTATTATAGACAGAAAAAAAAATCAGATAAAATAAACGTAAACTTCCATAGTTTGAACAAAGTTAGTGTGATGTGTCATCAAGGTAAACAGCAGAAAACATCTAATTTCCTAAATGGGGAAGGAAGAATGAAATACAGCAGTTTATACATGAAGTACTGCCTATGTCTATAATTAGATGGAATCTCAGTAAAAACATTTAAATTCTATTAGACACTTTACAGATTATGATGTGAAATTATTTGCTTACATAAGCTGATGGAAACGCAACAGTGTGGAAGGGAATTAAATACYTAATCTGGATTTGTCCCCAAAAAAGAGGCTAACCAAAAGAAAACAGTGTTACCAAAGCTACGGGAATTGAGTTTTTCCTGTGAGAAGTAATGCTAGTAATATATCATGCAGACAGACTACATGCTAATTTTCTAAATGGTAGATATTTATAAAAATGCTGTCCTGGAATGGAAACATCCAAGTATAGAGCCTGAAGTGTTACTACTGTTCAAGCGTAACCACTCTGCTGTGTTTAGCACTGATCCAAATCATTCCAAAAGAAACCTAAATAACTTAAAAACTGTGTGGTCATGTTCTTTTTTAATTAAATTACCTGGTATATACCCTTGACACACGTAAAGCAGAAAGGACAAGTGGATAACTAGAATGAAATAGACTGACTCCAGCTCTGCCATTGGAAGATGTTAGAATTGCTGTTGCAATTGCAGTCCATTCCTGCCTGCCTGCCCTGTTCCCATTGTGATTGCTGTTCCACTGGTAACTGCTGTCGCCCCACTTCGAGCCGTGACCTCAAGTTCGAGGACTGATTTACTGGTACCTGCATGGGTGCAAATGTACCAGAATTACAAAAATTTATTTCATACTGATTTTGATGATCAAAAAGAAAGCTAACCAGAAGGTTAGAAATTAATGTGCACCGTTTAATGTTTGACCGTTGTTTTCAGTGATAGTTTTAAATTTCCACTTTTTTCTCTCTTTTATTGCTTTATTTCTACTGGTTATAAGGTAGATACTATAAATACGTGAAGGAGAAAAACTGCAGTTGCTCCTCACAGCAAGCAAGCCAGATGTTTGGTTGGCATTTGTTACACAGCCAGGTCTTGTAGATCTCGCTCTTCACTAGATAATCCATCTGTAGATGGATCCCTCCATGGCAGGTTACATAGCATTTATCTTCCTTTCATCTAAGGAGCCTAGAGTATGGTGTAAGAGCTGTGCTAACCTCTAATGTTGCCAAACTGTTCCAAGTCCATTGTTGACTCCTCCAGAATCCCTTGTAGTTTACACATGCAGGAAAGCTAGTGGATATAGCCCCAGCAATTAAAAAGTTACCGCTCCCCCTCAACCAGAAGTTACTTTCACAGTAAAGTGAAGAGTGGAACACGTGTGTGTAGCTTGGTTGCTTGAGTGCAAATGCAGAGCCTCTGCACCTAGTCCAGTTCCACTGTCAGCTGAACCAGCAGGTGGGCATTGCGCTGAAGTGCCAGAGGTGTGAACACACCTTCCTTCTGGCTGGCTCTCCCCTGGGGGCAGTAACCCTCGGCAGAGGGGCAGCAAGAAATATCAGGATATCTTTAATGGCAACTGCCCTTTCTGCTGTGCGTGTCTGTTCATAGCTGAAAGCTATGCTACTAAACTGATGAAACCCAGCAATATTTATCAACTGGATTATTTTGTCACAAGTGAGGACAGAAACCTAGTGTGCCTGATTTAGATAGGCAAACATGAAAAGCGTTTGCATTAATTGAAAAAAAAAAAAGAATTTTAAAAGTATAGCCCTTAATTCTGTAGCATTACTTATTGATTTTTACACTGATGTGGCTTTCTTAATCTAAGCTGTTATACCAAATGTGCAGTAGTAAGCAGCCAAACAAATTCTGAGCGTATCTTAAGCAAAGGGAAACATGCATAAGTTTAATGGAATAGAAGTGTTACAATTCTTCAGAGAATCAGTTTTAGATGATTGTAAGAATGAWTTGGTAAGTGTCTGCTGTTTGGTGACTGCATGTTGATGCACACATTGTCATCAGTGATGATATATAATTCCTGGGGCCTTCCTGGTCTCTATAGGCTTTCTTATTCCTATTGCATCTGTGCTGTTGGTACGTTTAAACTGGATATCCAACACAGCATCTTCTGCCTCAGAAAACAAATTCTGGAAATAACCATCTTGCTGATACGGGCTGAGACCAAGTCTTAGCGTAGTTTAAACTGCCCTTAGGAGGGAAGGAAGTTTACTCTTGACACTGTAAGTCAAATAAGGCTGTGTCTGTTATATATTAAAGGCTGCTTCCAAATCTGCATCTCTGCACCATCGCAAAAATACTACTCCTGAGTCTCATTCAGTTCCTTTCCTCTCAAAAAATAAAGCAGCTGCATCACAGCTTCTTGGATTAGAGTGGAAAGAATGCTGAATGGCTTTTCTCACATTAAAAAAACCCAGGATGGAATACAGAGGTGAAAGTGGTTACTGAAAACAAAATCTTTCAGAAATAGTAAATATCTGGAAATTTCTTTCCACTGAAGCCATCCTGTTGAGTGTACACTGCACAACAAAAACATACTGTGATTTCTGACTAAGCAATTTGCTAACAAGGTGGTTGAAAACACAAACAGTAAAAATAGTTCTTGTAAAACCTGTGGAATAGTACAAATCTTTTGCTAATCACAGAACAGCCTTGTGACTCTATCCTACACTGAAAGGATTTTTAAAGTTTTGTATTAGCTTTTGAGGAGTATCTAGTAATTCACTGTTGTGGTTTAACCCCAGCCAGCAACTAAGCCCCACACAGCTGCTCGCTCACTCCCCCCCGGTGGGATGGGGGAGAGAATCAGAAGAGTAAAAGTGACAAAACTCGTGGGTTGAGATAAAGACACTTTAACAGGTAAAGCAAAAGCCGCGCATGCAAGCAAAACAAAACAAGGAATCCATTCACTCCTTCCCATCGGCAGGCAGGRGTTCAGCCATCTCCAGGAAAGCAGGGCTCCATCACGCGTAACAGTTACTTGGGAAGACAAACACCATCACTCTGCACGTTCCCCCCTTCCTTCTTCTTCCCCCAGCTTTATATGCTGAGCATGACATCATACGGTATGGAATATCCCTTTGGTCAGTTGGAGTCAGCTGTCCCGGCTGACTTGTGCACCCTCAACCTACTCGCTGGTGGGGTGGAGTGAGAAGCAGAAAAGGCCTTGGCTGTGTGTAAGCACTGCTCAGCAATAACCAAAACATCCCTGTATTATGAACACTGTTTCCAGCACAAATCCAAAACATAGTCCCATACAAGCTACTATGGAGAAAATTAGCCAGTCGAAACCAGCACATTCACCCTCTTCTCTCTTTGGTGGACAGACAAGGAAACAAATACTATCAGAAACATATTTTATTTAACATAAAATTAGTGTCTAACAAGTTTTGTCCCATCTATACACTGCAATAACTGACAATGGTAAAAGTACTCCGAGGCTGGGGATTTATTCTCTAACATATATGCAGCAATGTCCACTTCAGATATTTTTGCATGCCAGATGTACCACCTTTCAAATAGACTGGTGCAGATTGTTTGCATGGATGCAATATAAATTGGATCAAGCAACTGATCTGGCTTGATTTATTTTTTTTAATCATCATCTATTTTGACTTTTTTTTTCAAGTTAGATCAGTTTCCCAGATAAAATTCACAGGTGGTCCGCATAAAAAGTACCACCGCAACTGAGGGTAGAGTGCACTATGTCTCACGGAATGAGTAAACAGTGGGAAAGGAGAAGGGAGGAAATATCTTACAGCGACAGTGCCACATGAGACTACAGCTAGAGCAACAGTGGTCTGAGATCTAGTTCATTATCTTCATGGAAGAATATTTCTTCAATTCAGGTACTGACATTATGATATTACCAGTTGCTTTTCTTACTGGTGAGATCTTAAAACTTGTGCAGAAGAGACAGAAAATGTAAAAGTCTTTTACTATAAGCTGTAAGCTGAAAAAAAGAGTAACTGGGGAGAAATTTCACAGAAATATTTTAAGAAAGACTGGAATGTTTTCCTGTTGTGTCTTGCTCAGGCTTTTGTGAAGACAGCTTTATGCTCATTTGACTTCTGGCATTCGTTAAGTGTCTCTATAGTGGAGCAGTAACCTACAAAGTCTTCTTGAATTCTATATTTGACACTCCTGGCAAGAGTGACAAAATGTACTTGCCAAATAATTATCTCCCATGGCAAGTCACTGAAGAGATGGAAAAACACTGCGAGAGATTATCATACCTTTTAGGACAGTCATCATGTTCACAGATCTTAAAAATTGCAAGAAGTGTGCTTTTTAAAAAGAAAAAAAATCTGTAAAAGAGGTATTGAAAACTACTACTTGCCAACAATAGATATTACATAACCTGATATGTGTATGTGAAAATAACTGGCATATAAAACACCCTTGCCAAAAACTGCCTTTTTTGAGATCAGTCCAGGAAAACAGGTCACAGACTTTGCTGAAAGAAGCCTTGCTTTCTTTTGGTGAATTTCCATAGTATTTATTGCTACTGCAATGTTTCTTTTTTAACATTTTGATGCATGAGCAGCAGTATCTCTTTATTCAGGGAAATTTAACTTTTAAAATTGAGTTTGGTGAGTTTACTAACAAGATTATATTACATGTTTGCCTGCAACAGAGAGACTGAAGCTTAGTAATAAAAGAGTTTCTTATCAGTCCAGTGTTCTTAAATTAAGAATTTGGGAAAAAAGTTAATCATTTACAGTAGGCAGCAAGGACAGCGTAGACTTTAACCTGTGCCTCAGGGTCAGTGAAGTGTATGACCTGTATAGGTTCTGCTGTGACCTCCTGCCCCAGCACAGCCCGCGGCAGGGGCTGCTCCAGGCTCCCCGAAGGGAGCGGCTGTGCTCCCCCAGCACCAAGTCCTCCCGCAGCGAGGACAAGCTGCTCAGCCAGCGCGTGAGCATGGGCCCAGAAGCAGCCCATGGGTTGCTTCTTGGCCCCAGGATTTTAAGACTGGGGAAGAGCATTGACATGGCCACAGCAGGAGGGCTGAGATAAAACTCATGCACCCAAAGGTCCAAAGGGAGGGATCCCAGGCTAGCAATGGAGCAGGCAGCAGCTTTATGTGCCTCCTTGCTCGGCACTGGCTGCTGCCCGACCTCTGTTATAGAAAACCTGTGTCTACCATGAGGCTGGGCCTGTGTCTTTCTCTGTCCCTTTTCAATCTTCAGCCATTCTGGCAAGCAAAGTTCAATGCATCTATAGTATTCTCCCATCCCACATACCATCCTCCCTATGTATTTTTCATGTTTTCTGTATGTTGTCACTAATAGCCTAATTAACTCCTGGTAACTATGGAAGTTAATGAATTTCCTGACCTCTATGCAATTGGTCTTTCTAGAAGAAAAGCCCTTCCTCCCCACAGGATATTCTCAGCAGCTCATAAGGTTGGGCTTTTCAATATAGCATGGTTGGGAATGCTGTTACAACACTACTGTAGTCAGCAATGAATTTTGCCTTCACAACAAAAGAGGGCTTTCAGGTTGGGGTTTTTTTGTGTGTGTGCTTTATATAAAAATACATATATACAGAGAGAGGCTTAGCCAGCCCATTGTGGAATTTTACTGGAGAGAGCAGTAGGTAGTTTTTACAGGCAGGGGAGAAGCCCATTAGTGTGGTGGCAGGGCTGTGGGATTCCTTCAGCCACTGGTGCTGCCAAACACTTTTCTAGCTTCACATCAGGCCTTATTCTTCCCTATTCCTGCTTCCCCTGCCTGCTCCTTGCCTTTTTTTTATTAAGGAGTTAGAGGTTAAAAACTGCAGTGCAATCCATCCTTGCAGCATTCTGCAACAACATGACCATTTTGCTGTAAAAACATGTTTTCCTGTTCTTAAGTCATAAACAGCATAAATTATGTCTATTAATGTATATCTGGCATTCTGTTTGACTTTTTGTGTTTGCTTAGCATAGGTGCTGCAAATTATGTAAGAAAAATAATGATACTACAGAGTGGATTTGTTTATTGGAASTGAATAACATTTTTATAACATTGAAAACGGAAGAACGTTTTTACAAGAATCAGTTATATCTAGTTCTAAGTTAAACCCTTGAAAGATGGGTGAAATATAGCATGACACAGATATTTCTTTAAATAAATCCTTTATTGCTTTTTATAGAGGTGGAAACTGTTCTATAGAACACAAAGGAAAAATGAGGAAATGGTAAGGGACTGTAATTTATACAGTTTTAGAAAGTAACTAGAGGAGGATAACTTATAATTCTGTACAACAAAGTGATAAAAGACAAGGAAGATTTATTCAAGGTTGCACAAGGATGTTTTATAAGCTGCTAATAGTCTTACACTGAAAAGGGGGACATTGAGATCAGATTTAATGAGAAGCTTTCCAAAAGAAAGATTTGACAGTGGAGCAGTCTGTCAAAATGGTTGTTGAAGTACGATCACAAGAAGTGTTCAGGAAGAGATAAGATAAAACTCTCAAGGGAGCAGTTAGTGCAGAGATTAGATAGACCTGATCAAAATCATAGCCCTGGTAATGCTCTTGGGATTTGGGTTTTTAAAAAATAATGTAAAGCACTGGTTCGTGCCATCTTCTCAGTCTGTATCCTTACAAGTTGTTATCTTCTTTCAAGCCTCTCCAACAAGAAAGGGCATAAATATATCTTTCCTGCTCACTCTTACTGGGTAGAAGACAAATGTTGAACCTGGTATTTCTTGTACTGGGAGAGCTAATTAAGAAACTCAAGATGAATGTATGGGAGTTGAAATTATTTAATKCTTCCTCTGTCTGGGAAATACCAGCTGGGCCATCTGACACTGCAATTTCCTGATGCATAATGTCAGATATTGCAAATACTGGGGATCCTGGTTCCACTTGTGCCACTTTTTATTAGCTAGTAGAAGATGTAACTGCATAGCTTCTAGGGATTAAATTTGCTAATTTGCTACGGTCTTCTAGTCCTGATTTCAGTCATACTGCATACTGCAACAATAGTCTGAGTTGTTGAATTTGGTCTTGCTCTGCTATTTTTAAAACGAGTTTGTGACTTTTGATGGGAACAGTTAAAATGAAACTAGAGAAGAGGAACTAAAAAATGTTGCTGACCATATTTGTCTGCATTAATAGAGGGACAAAGGTTACATTTCAGAATAATCTTTGCTTTTTTGTGGTCCAAGATAGTCCAGAAACTTTTCAGAGCAGGTTTAGCCTTGCTTTGATTTATGGCTAGCTACTTAGTCCTCAAGAAGCTGTTCTCTTGAGGGGCGATTGATAGGCTTAAGGGATGCTGTGGTTATGTTCAGTTTCTCTTGACCATATCTCTCACAAGGTTTGTTAGGAAAAAGCAGCCCAGCACCTGTGTGAGGATTGCCTTGCCAAGTCTTCAAGAGGGAAGTGGAGCCAGCTTTTGAGCTGCCACGGTGGGTTTAGCAATTCAGCCAGAAATTTAGCAGTTCCTCAGACTGCTGTGGAAAAGTCAACAGAGCTGTTGTCAAGAGAAAGGGGGATAAAAAGCGCTCCATCTGAACAGCAACAATGCCACTGGAAAGACAGGATAGGCAACTGAGTTTACATTTACCAAGGAAAAAAATAAGAACCACAAGATAAAAGGCAGAGGAGAATGAGGATGGTGAATGGAGTTAGGTTATAGAAGAGAACTGTTTAGTTGGAAAGGTTAATTGGACAGTAAGAAAATGTATCCAGCAAATTCTGTTTAAATACTTTGGTTACAGATAGTTTAGAAATTCATTAGAAATTGTGATGATAGATGATTTAAAAGTCCTAGGCTAGGTACTGTTGCAACCTTTATTAGGGGAATTCAAGGCTAGATTAGATACATTTCGGAGAGGAGTGATCTAGAGGTAGCATTTGTTATGGGGATTGGAATTGCTCTGACTTTTCCCACAAAACATTTCAAGGCAATTGTTTTTTAGGTATCATTTCCTGTAACTTCAGCGGAGATAGCCTCTGATCGTTTAAAAAGAACCTGCTTCTTGTTTCATACTACCAAGGCCCAGCGCATACTGCAGTAAGGATGTATATACAGAAGCTCATAGAATACTTCTTCAAATTAGTGCAATTGATTGGCCTTCAGGAAATAAAAAGTGGAGGAGAAAACAAAGCTATGGTGTTTTTTCTGAACAGATGTTGTACTAATTATGTGCATCATTTTAACATTTAATTGAGGAAAAGACTCCTTATGCTTAGATTATCAGAAACTGTCTAGAATTTGCTATCAGTGATACTAGAGTTTATTGCGAGTCTTTGGAAATTCAGAATACATGTGCAATTTATATACTAAGATTTACTAGCATCTCAAGCATGTTTTAAAAGCTGTTAAAATGCCAAAATTCAGGCTATGCATAAAACATTCTTTTACCATGTTTGCTTTATGATACAATCTTTAATGCGTAACTGCACATCCTGTTTAAGCCAAAACCCAACCCAGTTTACAGCTATGTTTTGGTACAAAACATTTCACATTGTTCAGATTCTATCTTCCTCTACATGTGTCTACATGTATTCTCTCCTTGTCTTTTGGAGGCAATAAAGAGAGATGGAAGATAGATGGAATACAGTTATATAGATACAATTAGGTGGAATGAAGGGCATAATGTGTTTGGTTTGTTTTATTTGATGCGCATATCTCTATTCCTCAGAACCTGAGGTTGTAACATTTTGTTTTTTCTAACCATTCCAGTAATCTAAGGCCCTATTTTGAGATGATGTACTACACAGAATTGGAGGGTGGAAGGTTGCTTCAAACTAAGTGCTTAAGTTCAGAATTGTTTCTTTTTAAATGGTCTTCTCTGTGTACGGCTAAACACATGACTAAGAGCAGCATTTATTTCCGAACAATAGATTACTTCTGCTGGGGATCTTTTCACATCTTTGGTCTCTTGCAGGGCTTAGCTAATATTGAAGCAGCACTATATAACAAAACACTAGACACTTTAGTGATGTCTCCATTTACTGATCCTAGCAAAATAATAATGTTGGGKTTTTTTTCATGTATAGAGGGCTTTTCTTCAGTAAACTTTTTTCTTTCCCTTTACAGATTTCAAGCATGTATTTATTTCGCATGTGTCTTTCAAGCTATGTCATGTGGTATCCACTACTTAGCTTCTGTGTTCATGGCTGTTACTCCTAACTTTGTATGTGGGATCCCTGGAAATGTGAGTAGTGTTCTTTTCTACAACTCCTCTGAATCAAGTATAGAGGACATCTGGACACTGTGGACATCAACAGAAAATTACATTGTAGTCCAGCTGGAAAATGGAGAAATTTGGGAACTTAACCAATGCAGCAGGTCCAAACGAGAAGTCAGTTTGAATCTGACATATGAATACAAAGGCAACAAGTCCACATTTTCTTGTTCTGATGGATTTCTCTACGATGATACAAAGTGGGAGAGCACTGTTGTTACACAGTGGGATCTGGTCTGTGACCACGAATGGCTTGCAAAATTAATACAGCCTACATTCATGCTTGGAGTCTTGATTGGAGCAGTGATTTTTGGTGACATTGCTGACAGGTAAAGTGCCATCCTCTGAAAATTGTAGCTTCAGACTGCAGTAACACCAGATATATCTACCTGTTTTGTTGTCTTCATTCATTGAGTATTCATAATTATGTATTCACAATTCAGGAGGTTTGGATTTTTTTTTTATTCACAGAGATGTTTAACTCAATTTATTTTTCTGATAGCAGGTAGTAATTTTAAAATGTATTCGCAAATCATTTGCTTTTAGAATTTTTTCCTACTTTATATCAGCCATTGTTCTAGGCCTTGATGCCTCAGATTGCCCTATGCAGCTAGTATTTGCCCCTAGATTAATTTTTCTTTTTAATGGGAATAGCAACAGTTAGTAGTAATAGCAACAGTAAAACCTGGGAGTAGATTTTCACCTCATTTTCCATGAGGAGAGTTTCCTCATGGAAACATAGATTTTTATTTCTAGATATGATAAACAGCTGAAGAGCTACTGGAAAGTTAAAAATCATGTGTTTTAAAATCACAAATTTCCTAACCTCTGTCATCAATACAGCTCTGTGGAGCTGATGCAAAGGCTTTGAGGGTGTGATCAGGTCCCACGTTCTTAAAATAAACACCCGTACACTATTTTTCCTTGCTGTCCAATTGTAGTTTTACCCTGAGTGGTTAGCTTAAACTTCGGTCTCTTGAAGGTTAGTCCAGGTAGAAGGAAAAATGGTAGTCAGTGAGCTGTGCTGTAGTTTCACTTACTTACCAGCACGTACGAAGTTCTGTTTGAGGACGAGGAGAGTCAGTCCGTGGAGGGACTCGACCCGAGCAGTCCCTTGCTCACAGTGCCAAGGCTGTCTTTCAGCCCGCTCCCCTCCAGCGCTTCCTCCCTGGATGTTATTTCAGATCATGCACTGAGATCCAGCATCAGAGCTGGACTCAGAAGCAATAGTGAGATCCAGGATGTACATCTGTATCCTCCTGCTTCTCTTGGTTTTCTCTCTCAAAACAAACACATGTATTTCTACCTCAGAAGAACACCCAGCCATGCCCCTCTATCCATATGGGAGTCAAACACCTAAGCTACCTTGTACTTGGTTTTGTCTCAGGCAGTTTATGTACCTGTGTTTTGCTTTGAAGGCTGGTTTAGTGTTATTTTCTATAAAGAAGCTTGTTGACTAACAGCTCTGTTAGGTGGAGGGTGACGTTTTATCCCACAGCTAACAGTATAAGCAGAAAAAGGAGACCAGGCGTGTTTTCTGATTTTCCTCCATTAGCACAAAGCTACGGTGAGACAATTACAACATGGGAATGCAAAAGTAAAGATGATCCTTTTTTAATTTGGCTTTTAGAACACATGGAATCAATCCTGCCTCCCAGTCCAAGGCTTTGTAAAACTGTATTTAATACAAAACCAGAATATAATGCCAACATTTCTTCTGCGTCCCTTTAAATCATTCATAGGTTTATTAATTAATACCCAGACATGATTTATAAGGTTATGATCATATTGTTCTCATTTCCATTAATTCAAGCCATGGACAGCCAGTTAAGATAATACACACATTCTGAGTTGCAGATTTACAACTGTAGATTTTACAGCTGAAAGTTATTATTTTCTGACACATCCTGGCTGGTGGGAAATAAGTTTGTGGCTTCTTCCCATTCCCAATTAACAGATTTCCCAACAGAAGAACTCCGACAGCTAGGACTCATTGGGATCTCTTCTGGCAGGGATTAGAGACCAAATGCGCATGACTCCAGGTCAAGGTTGGAGAAAAACAGGAGTTGTTTTAATGTAGTACCAAATACTCATGGAGAAAAAACAACAAATGAGCCCACACCCCTGAAAGTCCTCAAACTCTCTATCTAAACGTAATATCCACATCTGTGAAAAGCTGTTCGCAGTGGAGTTGATAATAAGAGTCCAGGAGAATATTATCAGGGAAGAAAAATGATTCCACGCATTTTGTATTACAGAACATTTGTAGACAGAATATAATTAATCCTCAATAGAATCTTGTATATCTACTGCAGATTTCTAGGTTTTCTCCTCAGATGGGCTTCTTATTGATAGCATGTGCTCACTTGTTTAGGAACAACTGGCTCTACTTGGTATATTTTCTCCCTGAGATAGGGGAAGAAGATAAACAAATAGAAGTTCCTTTTTACTAAATGCCCTTCTTTTACACTGGAAATTACTATGTTGTTGATGGGAAGCTAGTATTTGACATGATTTTTTTTTGCCGTTAGTATACTAGCTTCCTGGATTGCTGTGTTTGTATATGCATGCGTGTGTGCTGTGATGCGATCAGAAAATTCAGGTGAACTATGAAATTGTCATTTATTAGAGAATTCAACTTTAAATAACTGGACAAAAATATGTTACCGAAGCCTTTCATTACTATCCAAATTGGTTGTTACTTTGGCAAGAGATGGCATGTGTTATCACAGCTAACTTTTGTTAGAAATTATTAACTAGATGTTACTTAACATAAAATATCTGAAAAAGTGAGACTTACCTACTGTCCTCATAAATAAGACAGAGTAAATTTGCCGATTAGTTATGTAAAAGTTAAACCTGAAACTGGAGGTGAGCATATGTAATGCCCACTTCTGCACGTTGCTTCCAGCCAAGAATTGTGGAATGGAAGTTCCATCCATAGGAGCTTCCTTTTTCTTGGAAGTTGGAATTACTGAAAAATTAATACAGGTAACTAAACCAGTCTTTGTGGTGAGTGAAAGTATTAAGTACAGTATTTTCAGACTCACTTCCAGATAGGCTCTCTGGAGTTGCAGGTGTATTTTAACAGAATGTTTGTGGTTATTCATAATTTTATTACTGCTGTGATTTGCAGACTGGGAAGACAGCGTATTATATGGTTCACAAGTGCTGGTCAGTTTGTATTTGGCATCTCAGTGGCCTTCACATTTGACTACTACAGTTTCGTGATTGTGCGCTTTCTCCTTGCTATGGTAAGAAAGGGTGTTCACCCTGGCTCTTTTTATGTGTCATTTCCTACCCCTTTTCAGGAAAACCTCCCTTTTGTTATTATTTCCTCCCCTATTTCATTATTCTAAAGCCCCTCTGTTGCACTTATTTCAACAGAGCAGGGAGAGTCTGAATGTTCTTGGACCACAGCACTTTTCCTCTTTGAATTAATAGAAAGCGTCTGTATGAAGCAGTGTTTGGTACTTCCTCCATCCCAACCTCTGCTGGACTGGTAATTAAATACCAAGTGTGAGCAGCAAACGCTGGATTCTGCATTGCAGCTGCCATTGCATTTCTCCTTATTGTTAGAAATGGAATGTATTTTTCTTAAAATAACAAATCTATAATAAGTATGATTTTTATCTCTACCATTTTGAGTGATGGAGGAGAGATGCACATTTTCTCTTCCATGCATCTCTTTGGTCTTTTAAGCTACATCTGGAATACTAAATACATAGGGAGACATGTTTAACACCTAGATGTTTATACTGTACTTAAGGGTATTCCAGTATATGTGTTTATGCATATCTGTACACATACTTTTATATGTATGACATATATCCAATATCTGATATATATTCAATATTTATATAGAGTAACCAATTTTAAATTACTATTTTACATCCAAAAATGTAATATTTGTAGTCTTTCACTATATAATGCATTGAGAAATTAGAATGCTATCAGAAGAAAAATTATGTAACTTATTTAAAGTAGGTATTTATTTTATTCCTGCTGACAGTGCATTAGTCAAGACAGGACCTTGCACCTGGAGCTCCCTTTGCCTGATTAGAGCTCAGAAGGATTTCCTAGCAGAAAAAACTGCATGGGCATTTCAGCCTTGAACAGTGAGATCAACAGGAGTCCCCCTGCTGACTCCCTTGGCTGTTGATGCTAGGGGCTGTGGTAGTTTAGAAAAGCACAAAGCTCTGACCAGACCAATGCTGTAGGTTTTAACTGCTCACTGGGACTGATTTGCGAGATGGAGGTCTAAAGATCTAGCCTGGTGCCACTGAGGTCAGCGCGGCTTTCCTATCAAGTTCAGTGGGTTCAGAATCAGAGATTATTAACTGGAATATTTTTAACCAGAAAATTGATTAATCAAAACAATATACTGGAATATTTTCTAGTCTAGATTTTCTAGCTGTGTTTTGAAATGGTTTGAGATACCGAGAGTTTGACTGGTGATAGAGAAATTGAAATGTATCTATATTCAATAATACATATATATTCAATGAAGAAATACTATAATGCAGAACATGCCAGTAACTGCATTCGCTAGATAACATATGAGAACCTGTAACCTATAATAGATGAGATTCTCTTCCAACATTGTAAAAATTTGATTTAATGAGATAATTTACAAGGGTGTGGAAGGTAATTCTCAATAACTTTGCAGTTCCCTGACATACAGATTATTAATAGTCTACTTAAAAGCCAAGGTCAAGATTTTCAGAAGTGGAAATTACATCAGGGGACCTAATTTTCCTGAGCATCCAGTTTGGGATGTCATTCAGGGGCCTGATTTTTGGAGGTGAAGGGCTTAGTGACATGAGCAAATTAGGCTCTTTTTCAGGTGTCTCTTGCTGGTTCTCCTCCACTACAGAGGAGCATCCAAAATCACTTCTCATTTTTAAATACAGTGTCCAGGCAGTCTCAAGGTTTGAGCGAACTTTTCCTCCAGCTGATTTGTTTTCYGGGTTGCCTTTTTTTATACCAGTGTGGTGTCAATTAAGCGTACACAAATGTGGAACACTGTTAGCTGTTTGTTTTTACTGCTGTTGCACAAGGAGAGTAGATACAAACCTCACTTTTTTTTTTTTCTCTCTCCCACCCCCCCAGGTTTCAAGTGGCTATCTGGTTGTGGCTTTTGTTTATGTGACTGAATTTGTTGGCATTAAAGCACGAACCTGGGCTTCTATGCATGTCCATGCTTTTTTTGCTATGGGAATTATGATTGTGGCACTCGTGGGATTTTTGGTTCGGACCTGGTGGGTCTATCAGATATTTCTCTCCATATCGACTCTTCCCTTTGTCTTGTGCTGCTGGATGCTCCCAGAAACACCTTTTTGGCTCCTGTCAGAGGAAAGATATGAAGATGCACAAAAAGTAATTAATATAATGGCAAGATGGAATAAAGTAAGCACCCCCTGCAAAGTTTCTGAACTGTGCTCAGTCCAACAAGATGATCTAGTCAGTGGCAGAACGGGTGACAATGACACATCCTCAACAAAGAAGCACAACATTTTAGACCTGTTTTGTAACTGGCACATTGCAAGAAGGACCATCACAGTCTGGCTGATCTGGTTCACTGGGAGCTTGGGATACTACGTCTTCTCCCTCAGTTCTGTCAGCCTAGGAGGCAATGAATATTTAAATCTCTTTCTCATAGGTAAATATTTTTGTACCTTATTCTGTTTATGACAGAACTAGAACATAACATTTAGAAATGTCTATAGATCTGACAGACGATTTTTAAATTTTGTTCATTCAATTATGAACCTTGTTCAAAAAGTTTCTTGCTAACTCTTCATAAAGTTGACTAACACAGGAGGAGTATAATTCAATCCAATTCTCACTGTTTCTGAAAAAAAAGAAGATACTTTAAAAATTGTTGGTGTACAAAATTCTTCTCTGTCTGTCTTTGATTGTAAAGCCATATTCTGCTTGTGTCCTCTTTGCCCTGCAAGCTTATAGCAGATCCACACAAACACCAAGGGAAGCAGACCAGCAACACAAAATTCACACAGCTCTGTTAAAAGCACAAACTAGCAAAATGGGAGAAAAAAATTATTCTTTTAATCACTTACAGTCATGACATATTGAGTCTATCTGTGTAGAAAATAGATTCATAATTCTCAGAAGCAAGAGTAATTTTAGTTTTCTCAAAAGTATATTTTTAATTTAGTTGTAGTATTCTTTTAATTTTGTTGGTCTGACTGTAATCTTCCTCTGGTATGTAAATTGTTTATAAAGGCAGCTCAGCGCATTCAAGCCTGATCCAAAGTTTGTTAAGATCAGTGGAAATATTCCATTGACTTCAGAAGACTCTAGATCAGGCACGCAGCTCTGAGCCAGCAAAAAATTAAATCATGCRCTTTGCTTTATGCAACTGAGTGCTTTCAGTGAAGTGAATGTGATCGTTCATGTACATAAGCACACAGAAGGACTGGGGCACTCATGAATTCAGTTTGTGTTGTCACGTATTATAGCGTATTGGTAGACTGACATGTTGAAGAGTGGATGCTAGTATTGCACAGAAACAAAACGTTATGGTGCAGTGCAGTGTATAAATCACTGTATCCACCTCCTTCAAAAATATTTTAGCAGACTAACATACACTGAATAATTGCAACCTGCTTTTGCCAACACGGGCCCCAAAGATTGTTTCCTGATATTATAAGTGTATTGACATACTACACGTGCTTAGTAAAGGAATGCAGCATATTTGTTCAGGGCTGTATCTTATGTTCTTCCTTGATTTTACATTGGACATAGTAGCATTCTTCATGAGCAAGTTGGTTTAAAATGTGCCTGAACTGGCTTCGGCTCAATATAATTTGTCTAGGGGCAAATYGTGTTTACACAGGGTTTGTGAACAGTCCTAGCCAAATGCCAGTTCCTTTAGAGCTGCAGAAGTTTTTCTCTGGAAAGAGACGTTAGGAATAGATGATCTGAGTAAGAGTGGGATATTGTAAGCAGCTGCCCTCTTTTTAATGGAGAGAAAGCTGGAACCGCACTTCTGTATTTGTGGAGCTGACTCGGAAAACCGGACCTGGAGAGACCTTGCTTGCCTTTTACATTGGGCTGATTTAGGGCTGAAGCTGGGGGAGGTGCTGGTGGCTTCGGTTCTGTGTCCAGGTGGAAGCTGGCAAATCCTGAGAGGTGTGTTGGTGTGACACCAGCAATATTCCTCGTGGGCACATTTAAGGTATTGATGTGAAAATACCTGAAGCAAAAGAACAGCAAATGGAGAGCTTTCACTCACAAGTGCCAGTGTCATAAAAGCAGGACCATGGCCTTGATGTTTTCTGTAATTTTCCACCCCAAAGAGAACAGGAGCTGTTCTGTGCTGTGAAACCCATTTCCCTTGTCCTTCTCCATCCCCCACTATCATATTTTAGGCATGCATTCTGCCTTCTGTTGCCATTTCTGTTGCCAAATGAACTAGCCCAACACACTGGTTATCTCTAGATTTCACTTATTTATTACCCCCTAGATTAAATGAATCCCCATAAAGAGGAAGTTAGAGTTGTAACATGCATATGTGTAATCATGACTTAAAACGAAATAATTTCATACTGACAGGTGCTGTGGAGTTGCCTTGCTATATCGTTGCTTGCATTGGGATGGACAAACTGGGAAGGAGAAACACACTGATTCCATTCCTTATTTTAAGTGCACTGATCTGTGTTTTAATTATGTTCATACCTCAGGTTAGTCAYGTACCGTTGAAAGTATTCCTATAGTAGAAATTGATTTTAAAGGTTCTTAAGTCTGTAGATGAAGYGACTCTTTCTAAATCGTATAGTTGATTAAAGTCTGTTCTTAAAATGCGTCTGCCAGTCTAAGATAGATTTCTGAATTTTCAGCACAGGTTTCACAGTTTCATTGCTGGAGTCACATGTAAAATGTTCCCAGGGCTTCAGTGAACCAGGTCTGGTAAAAAGTTATAGGGACACTAGTTASTTACTGAGACCGATTTTAAAAAAGAAAGCAATAAGTATTGCTTCTTGTCTAAAGAAGGGTCACAACTTTCGAAGGATTTAAACTAAGTTTGCAAGTGTTATTTTCTGGTGATTTATTTTTTATGCTCTCTTTCAATAGGATTTCAATACATTAATTATCTTAGCAAATATGGCTGGAAAATTTTCAATAGGTGTGGCATTTGGCCTTATATATCTCTACACAGCAGAACTGTACCCCACAATTATAAGGTAAGAACTTTCACCAGTCATATATTTTTCATTATTTTGCTGTTATTTCCTTTTCCTTGTTATGCTCCTGGGCCAGATCCAGCAGCTCCTGACATTAGTGGCGGTGGTCCGAAAGACTTGGATGAGTTCCTCTGCTGCTTCAGAGTTGTCTAATATTTGGCTGTATAAAAAATTTTTATTTATTTTTCATTTCCATGTGCATTCTTTGGTTTCATTGAGGAACTAGAATACTCAATACTTTCTTAAACATTATTTATGCTTTTCTTAAAAGTCCTGGTTGTTCATCCTGTGGTCTCTGCTGAATGGGTGTTATATTTTTAATCTTAATTATAGAAGCAGCTGAACTTCATTATAATATAAATTTACACTGGGGTGGCAATAGCTTCCTAGTACCATTGCATAAAGACACATATCATCCTACTCATGTTTTGAGTGTCTGTGCATTTCTAATTGTTTGCTTTATCTGCCAGAATTCTTACCAAAGTCTTTGGTTTATGTGTAGATCGCTGGCTGTTGGAAGTGGAAGCATGATGTGCCGTGCAGGAAGTGTGGTTGCTCCTTTCTGTGTATATCTGAGAAGTGTTTGGATTTTCATGCCACTTGTAAGTGTTTATTTCAATGGTGAATGTTTCTGGTTTTGAAAAGACATATGTGTCACTTGTTTGCTCAGAAACCAAAAGCTGAACTTTTATTTTGAAAAGAAAATTGAATGAACCATTCTTGTTCTAAATTTTAAATCTCAAAGTAACTTCATATTGTTAAAAATATGCAGCTAAAGCGAAAAGGAGACACTGAGTCACTGAAATCTTCTGAAAAGTTTTTACGATGGAAGATATAAGCATACTTATGCACTGAATCCTAGTATAAAATTGATAAAAATATTTTCCGTAAAAATATACTTTATCTACCATGTAACATTTAGGAAGTCTCTTAATCCATACTTTGTTACTCTGCAGGCCTAGCAGTTCTTGACCATGCTCATGATTTTCTCTTACCTTTTTTCAAAGGCATAGTTCTTCCATTCTTGGAATTCCAAACAAACCATGGGTGGTTGTTTTTTCATAATGTTATGCCTTAATCTTTTCCATGGTTTCCCTGGGACATTGCATCTTCGGAATAGCCTTCCAAAAGATCAAGAATGTCTTATGCTTACTATACTTGGTCTTCACAGCTGTCCCAAAGCTCCTTTTTTGCATTTTTCATTTACAAGAACTGAACAAAACAATTCATGAGATAGAAAAAGAGAAGCAAATGGTATATTGATGAGGTTCACGGTGACTTTGACAAGCAACAGAACCTTGRATTCATTAAGCACATCCTACTTGTAGGTTACTCCAGGTCATGCTACCATTAGGCTTTGTCTTCTACCTCCAATTACCYCAAGAAAACAGAGGTGGAACCATTTCTTTGTGGACTTTGGGCATTTTGTCTGCATTATGTAGCTTCAAATCCATTTTGGACAAAATATTTTATGTATTTCCTGCTCACAGATGAATCACATTTCTTCATTACATTTATGTTATGAGGCATTTGCTGCTTAAAAGTCCTGCAGCTATTCAACCCCTTTTTTACTCCTGAAGGATAATTTATACCCATATATGTAAAACCAGAAGGAATTACAAAAAGCTTTAAGTAGAGAAGAGCTTATTAATGATTTAAAAATAGTTTTGAGTTCTTTCAAAAACCCTTAGAATTCACTGTGACTAGCACACCAATGTTATATGTAGATTACACCTCAGAAGGTGAAAATGTAATGGGATGTGTCTTTCACCTAGATTCTTACTCTAATTTTGTCTACCACATTGGAATTTCCTGAAAAAGTGGCATTGTGTCCTTTTGATTTTGCAACTATAAAATCTTCAATTATAGATGCTAGAGATCGGTTTCAGAGAATTCTTGGGAACTTGTTTCATTATTTAAATTAATTACTTTCAGTTGTTTTGGATGAAAGTTAAGAGGATGAAGCAGACCACAAATTAATTTATTCCCTCAAGCTCCTAAAAAATGTTTTCTTTCTTAATAATGGCCCCATACAAACCAAGATACCATCCCAGAAAAGATGAAGAAATATTTGCACAACAGAGTGGTCATGGGAGAAGAGTCTTTTTCTTCTGTCAGTGTTTTGCCTTTACAGGCTGAGATAAGCTTTATCTGTGCAGAAGTGCTGCAGTTAAACCACAGATGGGGAATACTCAAGCATGCTGAAGAGCAGTGCAAATGGCAGTATAAACAGAGGAATTATCTCAGCTATGAACAGCTCTCAGTGTACAAAAAGTATCCAGAGAGTTTGCAGAGTTGTGTAGTAGTTCACAGTGAATATGCTTTCCTTATTAGCTCCTATTATAAAACATTTGTCAGTTTATTAAATAGGCTTGTCTTGAGTGGGAGCATAGCGTGCCAAGTCTCAGGTAACCTAAGTGTTTTGGAAGGGAAATGAAATGAAATGGATTACATTTGTAAGTAAACTGATACACATCATGTTGATCTGTTGTATACACCACACSTTGTCAAGCGGTTACTATTACTATTTGTTTGACAGTCTGCCTCCCATACAGTCATGCCACCTGTGAGTAGTGCAAGCATCTCATTTGAATGCCTATAAATCTTGACCAACTTGCCAAGTATGTTTTTCATGTGACAACTTTCTAGAAAACTTACAGTAAAGCAACTGCTCCATGTATAGCCTATTTCTGTTTCTCAGCTGTTAAGAATTATGTTACAGTAGCCCTTTAACAGACTTGATTTTTCTCTCAGATAAACCATAAATTATAAATCAAAAAAAACCTCCATTGAGATCGGTAAAGTTAAATGAATGCAAATCCTGTGTCTAATACTAGTGGATTTTCAGGACAAAATTTAACCTTTTTTTGTTGAAGTAGGAATTTTGTAAATAAGATCAGATTTTAGATTGGTTCAGCCATCAGATGTGGATATAAATATAAATAGCAGACTAGAATAATCACTTGTTCTCAGAAGTAGAGTATTTTGTAGAGATATTAAATTCAAATAATCTTTTGTTCTAGACCAAATATATTAAGTCCTGGTCTTAGACCACTGTGAAGTTAAAATTGTTGCTCCAGGTAGGGAGGAAGAGATATGAAAAATGGTGGTAAATCTTTTTTTTAGGTTAGTTGTGGTAGCTGTTAGAAGCTGCTGCCTGTACTGAAGTGTTGGGAATACTTTGAGAGTTTGACTAAGCAAAAAGTCAGATTCAAAATTAAGACTCTGAAAAAGCAATTTAAGCAGGTAGTCCTGTCAAATTAACTTCAGTGTAGCTTAAACATACTTAAATACTTTGTACAATAGCACACTTCAATCCATAAGGATTTAACTCATTGACTATATCAGAAGAACATTTTCTGATGCTGAATTATTTATGTAAAATAGYACACACATACAAAATGTACACATTTGTTGTGAGCAAGCAAAGAGCTAAATTATGTCAGGTGCCTCATGAAGAAGTATGCCAAGATAAGACTGCAAAAGACTTGCTTTGACTAAATGTGAGTAACTTCATTGATAAGTGTGGTTACTGCCCCTGAAAAGGTAGATGACATTTGAGAAGTCCTTTCGTTAATGTACTGTGACTTAATWGTTTCATAGTCTGTCTTTCAAAGGAAATATGGAAAATGCTTTGTAGGGTCAGGGAGAAGGGAAACACACTGAATTAGTCAGCATGCAGCAGCTTTCACATTGAAAAAAAAAAMCTAACACGTGAAGAGAGCCGAGTTGAAAAGGCAGGAAAGACGGTGGTCTTTCGCTTACAGAATAGTGAGAGTTTGCAGGGGAATAAGAGGTAGGTTCATGAGGAAGGAATGAGAAGAATGCAAAGTGCCTAAAAGACTAACCAAAACAGAGAGGACACACGTGCTCAAAGCACACAGTGTTGCTTTAACCTTGTTCTGTTGGGCATCAGTAGTAACCCTGCTCTCATAAACTCCAAATATATGGGTATCCATAAGCTTCAGTATCCTTATCAGCCTTCAATATCCTCAAATATAAACTTATGACAGCCTAAAGAATGTGCATAAGAGAGGTTACCATGGAATAGCTGCCATGCGTCAATTCATCCTGTCTTACCATGGCAGAAAATCATGTTTTAATTGTGGAGAAGAGTTTTGACACTCAGAGGTGAGACTTTAATATTTTGGAATATATTTTTAAATATCACCCATGCCACACATATATATGCCTGCAAGGGTTTCCCTCAGTTTGTCACTCAGTGCCATTTCCTCTGGTCACGTTACTGCTAGGATTTTTTTTAAATTTCTCATGGTAAGAGCATGACTATTTTATTTTCACTGTAGTTTGTAGTATTCCACAGTATTTTGCTTCATTTTTTATTTTGTCAGCCTCTATTTAATGCAAGTGCATAAAGAGGAGCGTATGCAACAGTGTGAATTCTGCTTCTCGAAAGAGTCCTTGAGACAAGCTGTCCTCTTCTTGTGGAGGTGGGGGGAAAGAAAAGCAGCACGGTGCATTTGCATTAAAATAGCTCTGTTCAAGGGTACAATGGAGAATTCCAATTTTAAAACACCTTTCTGACTTAAGGAGAAAGTCTGGCTTAGCTGCAGATGGTAGCTGGCCAGTTCTTGTCTCAAGCTCTGTGTGAGAGATGTGGGCATAGTAATTCCAAATGCTCTCTCTCACGCTTGGAAAGAAAGTATTAAACAAACAAGACAGACCTGAGAATCAGCACAGGGCAAAATAAGGATAATACAGTATCAAAGTGCACAGTCATAAAACGGAAAAACCTTGAGGCCAGGCATGATGTATGCTGTGGAAGCATTTCTATCAAGAGAGATTTGGGTCATTTATAACCTGAYGTTGGAAGAATGTCAGGGTTTTAATGCTGTTCTGTACTTCAGAGGAGGAAAGTGTGAATTGTTCTCACTGAACAAGGCACAGAAATGAAGGGAAAGAGCATGGAGCATGTGTGTGCTTCTGCATCTACCCCACATGATCCTGATCCTTGCACCACTCGTGCTGAAGTAAACTGTCGTTACGGAGCTGTGTACACCGTGCAGAAATCCAAGATATGATCGCAGTGCAAATGTCAGTAGATGCCTGCACCCCTAACAGATCTTTGAAACTGCAGTTTAGCAAAGTAGCCCTGTTTAGAGCTAGCTCATTATCTGCTGAAGTGCTCTCCTGAGTAGGGATGTGCACTTCTGTGGCTCCACGCCAACGATCCATACTGAGAAATTCTGCTCTGGCTGTGTGCAGGAGGAACAGGCACACAGGTACAAGGGGAATAGGTTCAGGAGCTAGAGTGCAAACTGAGGTTACAGGTGGCAGGGTAATTGTAGCTTTATGAACATGCATGTAAAAATAAATTTATGCAGTCCTAGAATCAGTTCTTAAATACATACCTGATAGTAGAAATACCAAATGAAGAGATGTGTATTGTTTTCTCAAACAGAATTATTCCTGCTTGCACTGTATTGATCCTTTGTGGAACAAAACACTTCACTTGCTCTTCATTAATTCTGCTGCATAATCTTTCATTTACGCAACAAAAAAAGGCAGATCTTTTGTACAGTCAATATTTAAGACTTACGATCTTTGCTTTGCATTACAGTTCCTTGTGCTTTTTTTTAAATGTACTCTCAAGCAAGATGGAAGAGTTGCATAACTTGAAAGACATTTCTACCTTTACAGCTACTGTTTATTTCTTCTAGTTGCTTGTTGGAATCATGGCTCTTCTGAGTGGAATATTAACAATAATGCTTCCAGAAACACTGGGAAAACCATTGACTAATACTTTGGTGGAAGCTACAGAAATGGGAAGAAACAAGAAAAGCTGTTCAGGAAAGACTCCTCCAGCACACAGTGGTGCGGCATTAGAAAAGATAGAGATGTTTGGTCAAGAAACAGTCAGCACTGAGAAATAAAGCAGCAGCAAAATGGCTGTTCCCAATTTTAATCATTATCTAATTTATAAGATATTTTTATTTGAAAAATGTGACTGTTCTATAATATCTGTGCCTTTTAATTTGTATCCAGTCTTGCCTTTTTAACAGAGCAAGTATATAAAACCTTTTCCATGTGACYGAGGTACTGCAGAAAATTTGATAGGATTTCTAGATCTCTTGTCAAACTTACACAGGCTTTAGAAAACCTATCTGACTTGCTGTGAGCAGTTGGAATGATTACTCTAAATGTTGGAACCTACCTGATTACACATATGTAAAAAATATGCTGATTCTTTGCTTCACATTTTCTGCAGTTAGATTTGTAAACCCACCACAAAGTGCCCTTTCCACTCTTGTCCTGTTGCAGCTGACAGTTACAGGCTTGAGACTTCAAAACACGGCAAACTCAAACACTTATAATCCAAGAGGGAAGCCTTAACATTGCATCAACTCATATCAATAATTTCAAAGTCTAACTAATTTATTCTTTTTTTTTTCAAATTTTCTACTGGAAAAGGTGCCATTGCTAACAAAGGAAAGTATTCTGTGGAACAGCTTCTGACTGAAAAAATAATACTAAGTTTGCAAAATATGCAAATAGTTTGTATACTATTCATTCTGTTGAATGGCAAATGTATTTTTGTTAGTGGTTTAGGAAAAATTGTTCACTGGATCTACTGCTGTCTTAGTAAGTTCTTTTTAGTTTAGGTAAAACTAAAATGCTGATGAAAGTCATATTCATTCCAGACCACTATTTCAGTGCTCCCCTTCTCACTTATTTCAGCTCAGATCTAGCATCAGATTCTTCATAACTTTCAAGAGCTACACCAGCAACTTTGCCAAATGCCTCCATCAAGGCCTTCTCAGTCCTCAGTGGAGCAGAATAAGTGGCAAATGGGTCTTATTCAGGCTCTCTGCACAGAGGTGGACTTAGTTATTAATGAATGTTTAGTAGACATGGTATCTACACACCATTTTTCTCATAGACCAGCTGTCTGTAGCTCATTTTTTCCTTATACCACACAAAATCAGTTAGAAAAATATAAYTAAAAAAATGCTAGCTGGAGGACACTGATCAACAGAAGAGTTACCAGTTACTCCAGTAGTTTTAGTCAAAGTGTCTGTAAAYGTCCCACTGCTGTTACACCTCATGTGTGCATCAATACTTACTTGCTGGTGCAGTGATCGTGCCTTATGACTGTGGACCACAGAAAACTGACAGATAGGAATGAATCATTCTGGCTGCTGTTTTTATGGCTTTCTGTCCCACTTCCCCTTTTTCAGTCTACCTCCAGACATGGGGGTTCCTTCCTTGCCTGAGGATCTGTACCTCTTCTCTCAGCCACCCTTGGTTCGAGGGGGGTGGCACATGAAGCTTCTGTGTGTCGAGGTTTGGACAGCCCTCTCTTGCCTGGGCTGCATGAACCCTGTCATCTCTGGTTTGAAATCATTCTTCTCATCTGAGGCACCTACTCAAAATCATATCCTATATGAGGACTAACATGCTTCAAATCCAAGCAAAAATCAGTAAGTTTAAGCTCAAGGAGTTTCTGTGTGATAATTACATGGAAAGCAGAAAGGGATCTTTATGCTCCCTTCGGTTCTGTGGGTGTTCCAGTATTTGCAGAGAAAACCTCTGAAGAGAACTGCATAGAATGCTATGGCTTCTGTCCAGATATATTAGTTCATCAAAAGCATGTGCTTAACCTTACCCGCGTGAGTAATCCCATCATTATTCAGAGAACGACTTGAATACATACTTTGATGACTGAAGATAGGATTACTCACATGCTGTGGCTTTTTATTTTGCTGAAGAGCAGACCTGGTATTCTTCCACTGCCTTCAGATTCCCCTCCACTTCCCAGGGCAGAACAACTCTCCTTATCTGCAAGATCTGTTGCCAAACCATGCATGCCCTGCCTTAAACAGGGATTTAACCGTGCTGAAAAAGCAAACATTATGCAATAGACCTAACAAGGAATTAAACTGGTACTGTTTGACATTGCAACCATCCTCTCCCCCTGCCCCAGAGCTCCAAGTAATTGCATTATTTTGGGGTTCTTTCACACTGATACTCATTCTTTTCTTAGTGGAAGGTTCTATCTTAGACTAACAAGGTACTAAAGAACAATTGAGATTGATTTTTCTGCTTCCTTACCTGCCGAATAACTGATTTGGGGRTTACCCTGCTAAGAACAGTCAATGCATGTTCTGTGTTCCTTTGACTTGAGGGATTCAGGACCTGGTCATCTGTAATCAGTATATATAAGGTAAGGAAAAAAAAAGAAAAAAGCGAAAACTTAAATGCACAATGATACTGAGCAATCCTTACAGGCTAAAATTTAATGATGATTCTAAAACACAATGTAGCTTGATGGCTTTTAATCCCAAAAGCCAGTTCCTCTTGTCACTGAAGTCAGTATTTGGTATTTAGTCTTTGATTCAAATGAGACCTGAATTTCCCTGCACTAATGATGTTACTTTTTTCCCTGGAAGTAAAAAGTTTATTGATCTACAGGTACACCTTTTGTGATTTTATGCATGAATAGCTTAGAGGATGCCTTGGGTTATCCTATTCTTTAACCTGTGGAAGCATATTGCTGTAAAAAAGGAAACAGCATGTGTCTATATGTCTGTAGCATTTCTGTTTGCTTGTTTTTTCCATATGGACAAAATAGTCATGCATTGTAAAGGTAGCATAGACAGGGTGAGTTGATTCCTTTCTCTTAAATATTGATAGATTATCTAAATCCTCTTGCAAGAGAGCACTGAGTTTGAGAACAAATGCTTCTGTTCCTGTAGAGGATATTTTCTTCTTGTTGCTCATAAAAAGAATGCCTTTTTGTAGTTTCTTATCTGAGTCCTTAAGTTCATTTATGTTTGTATTTGTCATCTCTATCTTAGCGCAAATTTATTGTGCTGATCATTGTCTCTGGGGTTATATAATGGTTTTATGAGATACTGGATTAGAATTCTTATCTGCCTTAATTGCTGGTCACTATTGCACAATGACAAATGTTTTTGTCCTAAAATTGGTATCATGTTTTATTAGACAATCTTGCAGTTTGTTAAGGACATACTTTCTGCGTTAAATATAGGAATGAGAGCAATTATCATTAGTTTAATGATAACTGAGAAAAAATAGTAAGTAAATGTGTTTGATATTTTGAATCTGTATTTTAAAACAGATATATTTTTTACTTTAATAACTCACTTCAATTTCTTTGTGCAAATTTCTATAGTTTAAGCATCTATGAAGAAAAGAAAAGCTATCCAAACTATATGCGCTYTGTGTCAAATGCTTTGGGTGGTACCCTCAATGTCTGAACAGGGGAGTGAATCCTGCCTGAAGGCTGAGGGTTTTTGTGTAACAGCTCTGAGGAAACAGAAGATGGTCGGAGATCCCAGCTCTGGGATGGAGGAATCTGGCATTCTCCTGTATCTTTCACAGCTTATTTTTACCAACTCCGTATGTGCAGTCACTTAGGAAGCCTCGGTAGCACTGGGCTCAGGAACATGCAAGGCCTGTGAGTGCCTTTTGCAAGGGCTTACAAAATGCAAGGTCACTTGCGCCATGGAGGCATGATGCCAGAAGGGCATTTGTGGCTGCAGAAAGGAGGGTCTGGATTCGTCCCGTACCCTCGTACAAACATATCTTAAAGATGCTTGTCTGAATCCCAGAACAGAGTCATAGGGGAGAAATTAAACTCAAAGATTAAAAAAAAAAAGAAAAAAGAAAATAAGAGTGTTGACAAAAGAACAAGTGAATTTTGTCAGGAAAAATACTAGTAAATGCAGTTGAGCAGTATCTGCATTGTTATATCTCTCATGAAGAAAGGTTAGAGCACATCTAAGTACTGGTAACCAAATAATTTTGTACAAGATTCTGTACCACGTGGAATGTGCATTTTGGCAACACGGGCGAAGTATGTGCACGGGAAGGAGTTTGTTTGCCTAGAATATGCGGGTTTAGTACAATATATGTTAATTTTTTTTAATGTGTATTTATTATCTGCAATTATGTGCAAGAATAAAGTCAAATACATGTTATTTAATCTTTACACCTTTACATAATTTAATGAACTCCTAACAATCACCAGCACTCCATTTGGTACATGCTTTCTTGTAGGAGCTGGGCTGGCACTTTGGCGTTCCATGGAGATCCCTCCTGCAGGGAAACCCATGGGATACCTTCTGCGTGGTTTAGGCTGGCAAATGTCACCTGCATGTCTTTTTCCTGTTTGTGTTTGCAGGTGTAAACCAAGGTTTGGGTAATGTGTTAGGTGGTGACTATGACAAAATGTGCATTAAAAACTTGACATGTTTTGCATTTCAGTTGCAGGAAGAATATGATTCTTTTTCACCTTTATTTGTATAAGCTGGCTGGGGCAGTAGTTCCTCGGACAAATTCAGTAGTGACAAAAACAGCTGCAGATATTGTAGATTGGGCATAAGTTGATCAGAAAAGAGAGTAGTTGACTGTAGGAATGACAAAACAATATAACTTGTAACCACTTGGTGTCCAGTGGATGTGAAAACTAACTGTAACTTCCTCACGCAGGAATTGGAGTGGGCAGACAGTGCAAGGAGCAAGCAGTGCAGCGATCTGTAGCCCTATTCTTTGTGATTTGTCCCCTTAGCCCTTCTCAGGAACCTATTTATTTTCCACTTCCCTTAAATCTCAATTTAGTGCAAATTACTCAATTTTCCATGCATATTTTCTTAATCTTATGTTTTCTGATCAAGTTACACCCATCACTTGGCTTCATCATTCATGTTTTAATGGCTTTATATGTCCTTGCCAGGTGATTTAGGTTCCTCCCTGAACGTAACCATAGTGAATGGTTCAAATATTTGTTTGCTAAAGTTGAGAAATTCGAGTCATCCCTGATACACTGATTTCAAGAGCACTTAGTTAAATCAAGCTGAGAAAAATCAAGCCTAAAAAGTATATAACTCACATGGGGAAGTATCCTTTTTTTAATATGACTGCTATATAAAAATGATTGCAGAGAGGTATGTACACAAAACCAGGTGTTTCAAAGAAATTACTATCCTAGGTTTATGAATTATCAGAGGTAATGGGGAATATCTCATTTAGTGACAAATCAACTCTTCTCTCTCTGCATTCCTGTCTAACACCCAGGCTTGGATACTGCTCGGGTGTTTGTTGCAGATGAGTAGGATCCAGCCATGGAGTGCTCACAGGCATCTAATTATTAACGTTGCCTCGTAATGTTCCGTGTGGAGATGAACTGACTTGCACAGGAATAAGAAAAAAAGAGCACCAAGGGGTGATCCCTGTGAAGATTCTGTCCACAGTCTCATTGTCAGTGATGAGAATGAAAAGGGGTTTTGACTGAGGGGACGGGAACATAGCAAAAGAACCAGGGATAAATGGGCAATCTCTCTGTAAATATTTTCACAAAGCTTTTCAATAGGAATGTCAGTACTGCCAGTATCTTCCTCATATTGAAAGAATCCCCAGAAGTAGGTAAATAACACGGGAAAACAGCAAAACGAGGAGCAGCTTAACCTCTTTGCTGAAATGGTAACTTGCTATGGACATTGATGCTTTACTTGATCTTTGAACTGGTTAAAGAAGTGGCAGAGAAGTGGTCCGTGTCCTTCATAAGATCAGAAACAGGTCAGCACTGCTGTGTTCACAGAGGTCATTTCTGCTTACCGTTACTGCTCTATTCAGGAAAGTACACAAAGCAAAGGGAATGCTAAGGTAAGGGAAACACTTCTTAAGCACTGCTCGAGCTGGGTTGGTGGTGTGCTGGGATGCCACTGCCGGTCATTGTTCAGAAGCAGCTCCAAGTACGATCAGGGCTGTGTTTGTTTTGTGCCAGAAGCCTGGCGCGCTCTTCTTGCGTGACCAAATCATGACTTGCACTCAGTCAAAGGATACAACAGCCACTATCACAGAGTTTGTCAGGAGTGTTCTCGAAATACAAATAGGTGAACGTTGCACTTGGAATACTATTTAGCCAATTATTTGTTAGTTCAAAATGACATACTTCGCACAATACACAGAATAATATATACACAAACATCCAGGGGGTCTTTAGCAGTTGGGCTGTTATGCAGAGCTTCTTGTCTGTCCTTGTGCTTTTACCCATCTTACACGAGAGAGCACCAACATTTGTAGCAAAAAACTTCTCATATCTTGAAGGCCTCAATTCAGAATGGCTGATCTTCGGTTAATCAGGGCTCTGGGAGTTAGACCAAAGAGGCTCTATATCGTGCTGTTCMTTTTAGGGAAGAGCAGAGGTAAGAAAAACAATGGCAGCACTAAGGAGTTGAAATTTCTTTCCCTTTAGATGCCTGCATGGATAAACAAGCATTTGTGGTGGGAAGTCACACATCTAGATTGCGTAGAAAGAGATGACAAACAAAGCTCTTTCTTCACCCTAAAATATGGCAAAGCATACTGTGTTCACCCTTCTAAAATACTTTAGCCCATGAAGAGTAAGAGTTTCTCAATTAAATTACTGTAAGAGTTGGTATCCCGAAGCAGCATGCATTTCCTGAGTCTCATTCTCAGGAAAAGACACACTGGGAATTCCCTGAAACATTCAGCCTTCCATAAACATCCGACACAGAAAATTTCAGTCCAAATCATTCAAATTTGGTAAGTTATAAACAATGAGAAGTAGAATCTCCGGAGGAGAAATAGCAGGTAATTTTAATCTTAGCTGGCACTGTGACCTCTGTTTATATTTGAAGGAAATTTCCATATCTGAAAGGCTCCCTTYCAAAGCTGTTGCAGATATCCTGCAATGACTTAAAATAGTGTCCATTTTACAATCAATACACCAAGCCCATCAACAATTTCATTTCTAAACAAGCAAACCTTCTCTGTTCCTCTGCCTCCTTCCCTGTCTTATTCAAYACCCTATTTTCAAACCACTCAGAAAAATCAAGCTATGCTATAATTTTGGCAGAATTATTCCTTGTTCCTTTCACTGTCAAAGGAAAAAAAACCCCAAAATTATGCATCTAAAAAGGTCAGTGATTATATATGTGTARTATATCACGGCTTTAGTTTTACCATTTAAGATCACGGCTAGATTGGGAGGCGAGAACAGCTGGTCGCGTGTTGTGCATGCTGTTGCTGTATGTACAGATGCTCTTTGGATGGCTGCCTGGTCTGTATTTAAATGGCTACAAAGAAAAGGCACCTGCTTGCAGGATCCATGGCAGATGTTGTTCAACAGGACTGGAGGGGAACAGCCTCCAAACACTGTCCTGCTGAGCCTGTTCAGGGACAAATGCTCAAGCASTCAAGTATCAGCCACAATGTCCTGCCCACGGCAAATGCCCTGGTATACAATTTCATCCTAGTGATCCTGCAGACAGGTTTGTTTTTGACCAACTTGTGTTTTTCTGCTGAAAAAGGTCAATCTGGACAGTCCTGCCTGGCTGTGCTTGCCAGGCACTTGTGGTTTAGCAGGGACTCGTTCTTCRTTGACCTGTGATGACTGCAATGACCAGGCCCACAGCCATGCGGYGTTACTGCCATCCTGACTGCTACCACGATTGCTCAAGCACTATGGCAGTCTTAAGGCAGCTTCAGAAATGTTCAGAACATAATTAATTGCTTGTAAGGGGAGAAAAAAGACAATATATTCTACTTGGAACAGCGAGGCCCCATGAGCCTCCTCTCGAGCGCACTGGGGAAATCTTCAAGGAAAAAAGTAATCGGCAGACRGCAAAGGGCACGGCTCCGGCAGGGCCAACGCGCGGCTGCCGGKCTTTCCCGGGAGAGGTGCCAGCGCCGGAGGCGGCCTTTGCCCAGGCACAAACAGCTCCTTCATTAGCAGAAGGACACGGAGCCGGGCACTCGGGGAGCGGCCTCGAGGAAGGGGAGCTGCCGGCAGCGCCTG
>JASVER010000001.1:20908718-21062931 GCA_030449065.1 Oceanodroma leucorhoa | reverse complement strand
CTGTACTTCCAGTCGAAGAGGGAAATGTTAGATGACGGAGCCCTTCTGCTGCCAAGGGCCAGGGAAGGGGCCCGCAGGAGCTGTGCGGGGGCCGAGCGCTGCCCCGGGCACAAACCAGCTCCTTGAGCTCGGGCGGGGGGGGTTTAGGTCACACATAGAGGCRGCTGCGCAGCCAAAGCGCGGTGGCTGTCACGGCTGGTTCTGGTGTGAGCAGTGAGCGGCGGKTTTGGCCGGGGGTGTGAGATCCCTGCTGTTTGGGGCGTGCTGAACCTCAGCTCCTCCCTGCCCTCCCCCTCTCCCCGCACAGAGAGGCACCGGGCTCAACAACCCCCACCCTGCGGGGAACGGGCAACGCAGACCTCTCCGGTTTTGGAGAAAAGCAAGAGCATTGCCCAGCRTGTAGGTGCTGCTGGTGGAGGTTAATTTTGTTGGTACCTTATAGCGTGGGTATAACCTACCTTCCTTTAGGAGGAATTTCCCGTGCATGCRTATGTGAAGAGCTATCTGAAAGAGGAGCTGAGGCCTCCCTGATAGCCTCCGTCTCTGTGACGGTGGCTCAGAGACACCTGCTTTCTGGCAGTCATGCACGCCCAGCAGAGAGGCYGAGGGGGTCCCGAGGACCCTCCAGCCTCCCTTGTTCGGTGAAGAGAGTACCCTCACCTTCCTCCTGTGGCAGGTCCCGAATGTACATCTCACAGAGCAGCCCAAATGACTGAAAAAGGATCAGGCCACAGTCAAAAGGCCAAAATAAGGGCTCCCTTCTCAGCAAACCCCCCGGAACAGATCGAGCTTCATCAGTGTAACTACCTTCAGCAAAGAGCCTGGCAAACCYCTCTCTGGGGTCAGGTGAAGGGAAGCAAGACCAAGGGTGCTTGTGGACTGGGGAAGTGAATAAACAAAGAATGATCTGCAGAAAAAGGAAGGGAGAAAGCGCTCCACATCGGGCACGGRCGGGGACAGCAGGCGCAGCCACCSCGGTGGGTGAGGAGCCCCTCGGGGAGCCTTTGCTCCCCAGTACCGCAGGCTTCGGGCRATCCAAAAMAATGTTTCAGCACTTAGATATGGTGAGAGTTAGTTTAAAAAAACCCCACAGGACTTCAAATTTAACAGGTTTTGGTTTTCTTTAGTTACTTCCTGTTGATCCGTTTTCTGGTCAACCGTTCAGTTGGGCTTTTTGAACTGTTCATTTGAGCGTGTAAATACGCCTAGTTTGGTAGGTCAGCCGGGTTGCGACACAAGCGAAGGGCGGCCGGCCTGCCAGGGGAGCACRCTCACGGAGTTGGGCCGTAAGGGGAAAAGGGTAGGGCGAGGGGCCGTGCCTGTAACGCAGATGCCAAAGCAATAGCACTCGTGCAGCTCTCCCAGCTGAGGGATGCCGGCTTCCCAGGTCCGTCGCAGCCTGAGGGGCAGCCCGGAGGGAGCACAGGCCGAGAGGCTACAGCTGCAGCTGGCAGTGGGTGTGCGTGTTCCTGCGCACGTGTGTGCACCTGTGTGCTGGGGACCAGTGTACTTACCCCTACCGATCACTTTATCCACTGCTAGAATGATGTTAAGACTGAGGGTCAGTGGTGACACACAACGATGTGAGGCAAGAAAGAATAAGGAATGGACCTAATTAAACCTGCAATTTAGTCCCCCTTGCATCACGTGAGACTGACATTGTCTCCTCAGTTGCGGGAGGTGGGAGATTAAGTCACATCACAAAGTATCTCAGYATTTTTAAAAATAATTCATTCTGGCCTGGGAGGAGCAGGAAGGTGGCAGGGGCACGAAGCCCACGTGAGGCAGCCGGTGTCCTCTTTGCTGGGGAATTACAGCTCCAGGTGGCTCTGTCTGGCTTCTGTCCCATTCTTCTGACACTAAGAAAGGACAGAGAGCTAAATGGTACCTGACACCCTTCACCTCCCTCCCCAACAGTTGCTGCAACTCATTTGCCTTTTAAATGCTGATTTTTGCAAAACCCTCAGCACAAGCCACTCTGAGGGGGTGAGAAGCGTCACCCCTGCTGGCACTAAGCTGGCTTGCCACATCAGCTAAAATAGTTTCTCCTCCTGTTGCCCTCCCAGCAAGGTGCAGGGCTCCCAGCTGAGGCAGGCTGTGCTGCCGGGGCAGAGCCACAGGTACTCACCTTGCACTCATAGCAGGGCCAGTGGCTCTGCAAAGCCCGACCCACGCTTGCCGGTACAAGCTGTGTGTAGCCTCTGCTTTGCACCCGGTTAATTTTTGGGACATTAGCACATTAAGGCTTGGTGTGCTCCTGGATTGCAGCAGTAAGTGCTAGAAAAGCGGTGTGTTCGATGGGTGCCCATCATGGCCTCTGAGCCATTCCTGCACGCTCCAGCACTGCCAGCAGCCCCTTTCCACCCTCACTGGCTTTTGCAACACCGCGATCAGTTGATATCGAACCGGCTCATCTGCAAAAATCCCATCCAAATTGGGAAGACTTGTGAAACCTGAACCTCCGCCGAGCCGCAGCTCCCCTTTCTTCCCCGGCGGTGGGGAGGTCAGTCAGGAAATTCAATCTGCATCACAGTCCAGGGGCTTCAGCAAACGAGAGCAGTGAGGAGCAAAGGAGAGCACATCTCTGGCAGATGCATAACCTACCTGGCGCATACGTTCCAGCAGGACTGTGGTCATCCATGGACTGCTGGGAGGCTCGCTGGGCATGCTGACAGCCACATGCAATTTCCACAGCTGCCAGAAGGTTTGTTATTAAAAAAGTGTTTAGAGACCTTTCTCAGAACCAATTTTCCCRACAAAAGTAATTTCAGCGTTATTAAAACTCCCCTAATTTCTTGTTACTCTTTTTTTTTCTTTTCTGTGTTGTTTTTTTTTTTAATAACAAATACCAGTACAAAATATTCTGGAGCCTGTGGTAGGGAAGCATRTGCTGTCCATGCTCTGACCCTCTGCAGGCATTCCCAGTGCAGGTGGCTGAGGCAGCCTGGGGCAATGGTAGAGCTGAGGAGTGCAGCTCTCGTTCAAATCAGCATTTTTTCAGATTGGGTTTRTGGGTGGCAGTGATGCAGGGCAGCAGTTCCGGTTCGGGGTTCACCTTTACCCCTGCACTGGGTCCTCTTTCCCTGCTATGTGGGCACTTTTATAGTCAGCTTGTGAAAGATGTAATAATTAACAGGAAGAAACTTAAGCGTTGCGCTGAGAGGAAGAAGAGGGGTTGTAACAACCCTCGGCTGCAATGCAGAAGGAATGCAATGACGAGCAACAGTGCCTGGTCCTCTCTCCCTTCCTACACAATAGGGACATCAAATTTTAAGTAGTAAAACCTCAGGGCTAAGTGAGAAGCTGTGTGAAGAGTTATGAGCAAGGATCTCATAAATAAACCCGAACTATAATAATCCCACACAGTCTTGCCTAAACTTACATCAAAGATGCCAAAAGCCACAGGAAGATGGGAAATCAGCCCATCCTTATAACTGTAGGCTCTGGTTTCCAGAAAAGGTTCTCAGAAAGCAATTAGTGAGGCTGGATTTCTACAGTCAAGGAAGAGCGAGTCCTGTAGGAGAAAGCAAGACTGTAAGGGAGCAAGATTAAAGGTCCATATCAGTCAGCATCCTCTCCAAGAGTGAATATTGGTAGATACTCCAGGAAAACGTACGAGCCACAGGCAGAGGAGGTTCTCCCCCTACGTCCCCCCTCAGCCTTTGGCAGTAACCCCCAGACGAGTGCCTGAGCCAGCAGGTGCACCCCAACTTGCCTGTTTCAAAGCCACTGAAGGATTTACCACCTCTGAGGTTGTCCAGTTTCTTTCAGGCCCATTTAGATCCTGGCTTCAGGACTTTTGCAGAGAGCACTGAGTTGCATGGTTTGGTTGTGCTTCATGCCTCTACCAGCGTCAAACCAGTCAGCTGGCCGTGGCCAGGCGCRCAGGCTGGCACCTCGCTGGGACGGGCAGCCAGGTGATTATCAACCAGGAGCTGTGTGCCACTCACCAGGGCAGCTGTCAAGCTCTGACACTTGGCCAGGACAAGGGAAAACAGAGAYACTGCACTTCCTGGAGTAGCAATCAGCAGTTGAAGATGCTGAGGAGTGGAGCTGCTCCAGGACATAAAGCAGGTTATGAAGCAAGACAGAGAAAGGCAAATATACAGGCTCTTGGGGCAATGAGGCTGGCTAGCTCCTGGGGACCACCGTGTGCTGCCGGGAGAGCATGGCAGCCTCGGATGCCCACGAATCTGTCCAAGGCAGTGGGTCAYGCTGGCAGGTACAGGGGCCAAGGATGGGTTGGAGACCTCAGGTCACTAGGGGCACAAAATTGCCCAGGGTACAGGTAGCTTCTCTTCCCACACTTTTCCCACCAAGGCATCATGGCCCAAACAATTTTTGGATGTGGGAGTGTAAACAGCTGGACCATACCCTGTGAAGCTATGCATTGTGTTTAATAGCTAAAATTCACGTAGAACAGRGGCAAGCAGGTAACCCAGTCCTCAGGGTCAGAGGGGGAGCCCTGCACAGCGGGGGAACTAAAGTGCATGTTAAGAAAAACATCTTCCACAATGCACTGGACCCTTTGCTCTGCATAACCAATTTGCCTCCTGAGCAATTTGCTTCCGCTGCCCAGGCAGTGACAGACCTCATTGCTAGAGATGCTGATGTTCAAACAGCCTTTTTGCTCATGGTGCCTAAAAACCAGTTTCCCCAGAGCTCCAAAGGCACTTTTGCCCCAACACAATGGAAAACTTGACAGGTGCCTCACTCCCTTGGGTTTTATTGAAGAAAAACTTTGCTCCAGATTGCTACAGCCTGAACACCAGTGCTGTACCTACAGGTTGCTCTCTTGCCCTTTGCTCCTGTGCTGAGGATGGGGTAGTGGCTGTTGAAACACTTTTCAAAAATTAGTTGTCATACCAAAGGCTATAAGGATTTTTTTAATCCTCACCTGTCTTGGTTCTCTGTGTGCAGCAGTTAGCTGCCCCAGGGGGGTTATGTTACATCTTGTGTGCGTATTTCATAGCCTGACGAGGGTGTTCAGCAGGGATATCGGTGACATGGGATATGTTATTTCTAAATGCACGTAGGTGCCTCTTTCCTCCGTCTCTGCATCCTGGAGATGGCAGCACCCAAGGTCGCAGTGGTTGGTGCGGGAGTTGTCGGCCTGTCCACAGCACTGTGCATCGTGGAGACTTGCCCCAGTTGCTCCGTGACGGTCCTTTCAGACCAGTTCAGCCCCAACACAACGAGCGATGTCGCAGCCGGGATACTCATCCCTCACACCTACCCAGGTGCGTGCAACCCAGTGTGCTGTTGCCCATGGCACCGCATGCAGCTGCGTGCCGGGGTGTGCAGTGATGCACAGAGGTTMAGGAACGAAAGTGCCATGCCCTGTGTGCCCCGTCTGTCCCGTCTCCTCGACACTGGCTTGTACGCTTCTCTTTGCGTTTTCCCTCTGCATGTTTGGTTTTCTTTACATGCAGGCACGCCTATCCACGTGCAGAAGCAGTGGTTCAAAGAGACCTTCACTTACCTTTTTGCCATCAGCAACTCAGCTGAGGCATCAGAGGCTGGCATTCACCTGGTCTCCGGGTAAGAACAGCTCCCCAGGGCAGACTTTGGTATGCGTGTGCCATGTGCTGGAGCAGGCAGAGAGGTTTTTCTTGCTGGAGTTCAGGCATATTCCCTTCATGGAGTAGCTCGTATGACCATATTCCCAAGAAACTGCATTGCAGCTGCTCAGATACTATGTATTTTGAAGCAAAATTCATGCATAGGTGTGTACAGAGAAACCACTCAAGACTGGCCAGCACCAAAAGTCTTTTAATAACTGATGTTTTCCATGCTGTCATCCACCAGTTGCTTGCAGCAGGGGCAGTCTTCATAGGGATGGGACTGCAGGATCATCCAGCTCCAGCAACTAGGTATAGGGATGCAATTGGGGTGTGTGTGCGTTGGGGGTGTTTTATGCTGCCCATTATCTACACAGAAATTCACATCTTGGGAGTGTTGAGGCTGGGCACTCTGTACCTTTATGGGTACCCAAAAAAATGTGACCAGGTATGCAAGTGGCCCTACATGAAGGTCCAGCCAGGGTGGGCGCAGCCATGGTGGGGACACCATGTGAGGGGACTTTGTACTTCTACAGCTGGAAGTTCATACAGTGTAGCTGGAAGAACTCTCTCCAGTTTGGTAACCCCAGTGTGTCACTGCAAGCTGGGCTGTGGCAGCCCCTCTGCCTGGGTATTGCAGCAGCAGGCAGCAATGCTCCTCTGTTGCTGTTAATCTTGCAGAGCTGCACTGATGAGCAGGAACAGGTTCCTGAGTTCCTAGGTTTGTGCTGAGATTGCCGTGACACATAGCATGGCAGAGCAATAGCAACTAAGTTTTGCAGCTTTTTTCTCTGTGTCCTTTTAGGTGGCAGGTCTTTAAAAACACTCCCAAGGAAGAGTTACCTTTCTGGTCGGATGCCGTCCTGGGATTTCGACCAATGTCCGAAGCAGAACTCCAAAAGTTTCCGCAGCACCAATATGGTCAGGCCTTTACGACACTGAAATGTGATTGTCCATCCTACCTGCTGTGGCTGGAGAAAAGGTTGGTTTTGCTGCAGGCTGGGCACGCAGAGAAACACCCAGGCAGAGGGACTGGGGGCCAGMTGGGGACTCCTTGAGAGCCTTAGGTTTGAACAAAACTGGAGAAGAGCTGTTCCTCACTGGGGAAAATGCAGCAAGCTCTTCCTTGGGGAGAAGCACAAGAAATAAATGCCCAATTTTTCCACARTGTGAAAGGCCCCATTTATGCAATGTCCACTTTCTACCACTGTGGCTGTACAGTGGGGCTTAGAGTGGGAATGCCTCTGGGCATAGGACCGACATAGCCATAGGGACCACGTTTGGCCAGCCAGACCTTGAAGGTACATGGGAACCTGCCATGTCCTAAGAAAACGTGTGGRTGCTCCTCATTTGTCAAACTTCCCAAATATATCCCCCTGTTCTTCAAGACATATCCAACCCCTGGGAGAATAGGCATGTCTGGGAAGATGTCTTATCTCTGMAGACTTTGCACTTAAGAAGTAGCTGGATCAATTAATCTCAAATTTGGTCAACAATTGGAGTCATTCCTTAATCCAGTCAGGTGAAAAAAGGTCAAATAAGCATCATCTTGTAACAAACCTTTTGGAAATGTTTGCCTGTGTAAGATGGGTCATGCACTCACTCCGAGGAGTCATGGCTTCAGAGTTCATGCCTGGATTGACATGAAAGTTAGAAAATTTGCCAATTTCCAAATTTCCAAGTTTCCCCAAAATACATGGATTTTGGAGAACTGTGGGAGAGCCAGGATGCAGATCTAAAAAGGTTCTGACACCTGGGATGTGCATTTAATCCACTTAAGTACCTGTAAAGTGAGCAAATAGCCATTTCCACTTGAGAGAAAGCGATAGGCTGCAAGCTGATTTGAGGTTAAGTAAAGAGACATGTACCGACACCGTGGTACAAATTGCCAGCTCAGCCGGTTGCTTGGATGCCTTTCATCTCACTGCAAAATGTGAAAAAACGTTTCTTGTTCTAGCAGCCAGCCAGGCTGGGAGTACTCCAGTGGCACCAGTGCCACGTGAGGTCTGTGCCGCCTCCTTGATGCACRTGCTCTGTCATGTTTCATTGCTTAACCGCGTCGGAAATTTCTGCTGTTGCACAGCTAAGTTGTTCAACCCATTTAGTATCTGCCGCATGATTTCTGCTCTCTCCTTATTCCTGCTGTAGCCTTCTTATTTCTCAAAGGATGTACYCTAGTAAGATGATCAAGCTCCTTTTCTGTCTTTTCTCTCTGGTGATGAGAAATGAGAGCATATTATACATGTAACTAATTCTTAAGCCCCTCATGACCTGAGCAGTATTTATAGACCATTCTCTTGGTAATCCACAAGGAAAATTGGTTTTGTGCCCACCTTGCTGGTCCAAAAATGGACTCCAGGAATTTTTTCCTGCATGCTTGCCTGAATTCAGGAGTTTTCAGCATTTTTTTKTGTGTGTGTATTTTTTATGCCATGATGGCAGAGTCCCAATTACAACACCTRTGAGCTCTCCCAGCAAGTTGCCCAGCCAGAGCTGCTGCATGAGACCTCCCCAGTTCTTCCCAGCCAGMCTCAGCATCCTGCTGCACCCAAACCCCAGTCCCCAAAGCACCAGCTGTGCCCTGGACCCTCAGCTCACTCACTGCTTTGTGGGAAACCACTGCCTTTGTAGTGCGGTTGATCGCTTTGCCAGCTGCCAGAGTATTGCAGAGGACAGGACTTCCCACTTAGGGCACCATCATCGCGGATGTCTCCTGACTTGCTCATGCTAAAACCCCCAGTGACTTGTTCATGCTAAAACCACCCCAGTGACTGGATCCAGCTGACAGCATGTGGTGACGCCACCTCATGTCAACATTTCTCCACGGGGAAGGGTATCAAGCTTCAGGCAAGTTCAGGGTGGAGTTTGGCTTGAAATTGATCTCAAAGGTGAACCTCAAGAAAGGGTGAATTTTACTGAAGAGCAGACATGGATGTATAGTGCTCTGAGCTGTCCTGAGTGACTCCTGGCTGCTGCTCTAGAAGGATGTGGGTCTCTTGGGGGTCCCATGCCACATCTGCCCAGCCTGTGGGGACGTCCTGGGTACCCCAGGGCTTTGCACATGGCACTAGATGACTAAGTGACTCCTGGTATCAGGGGTATGAGTTGAGAATGAATGTGACAGTGTGCAATAGGCACATTAAAAGGGGTGTAGAACGACAGCGATGTCACTCGTAGAAGTAGGTTGGTGAATAAATCTGACATTTTACAGCTTGCTTGAGCTGTTAAAGCTTGGTACGGTTATARAAATGAATCAATGAGACCATGAGGACCTTTCTGTCTGTCTAGGATCTTATGCCAGACCCTTCTCTAATATTGATCAACTTGCTCTATCTTTTCCAGCCCAAACAAGCTAAAAAATAGCTTTGATGAGACCAAATCGGACAAATCACAAACAGAAACTCCATGGTATTTTCTTTGCTTTTTGTCCCATCTGTTGTTTGGTTTTGATCAGTATGTTAAAGGCAATCTCATTTACTTAATGTGCATAATAATGACATGAGGATTTAGGGGTTTCTTTTCTGCCTCACTTCTGGAGTCTTTTTGCAGGTTGAAAGCAACTGGCGTCCAGATGCACACCAGAAAAGTTACAGACCTGTGGGAGCTGCACAGTGAATATAACATTGCCGTCAACTGCGCGGGCATTGGAGCCCACCAGCTGGTGGGGGATCAGAAGCTCTTCCCTGTCAGGGGACAAGTACTCAAGGTTCATGCTCCTTGGGTGAAAAACTTCATCCGGGATGGGGATGGCTTAACTTACATCTACCCGGGAATACACAGGGTAACCCTAGGGGGAACCAGGGAAAAGGAGAACTGGAGTCTCTCCCCTGATCCTGGCACTACCAAAGACATCTTTGACAGATGCTGCTCCCTTGAGCCCTCACTGCGGGGAGCTCAGGATATCGAGGTGAAGGTGGGCCTGAGGCCATCCAGGCGGTGCGTGAGACTGCAGAGAGAGGTCTTGAGCCAAGGAGGAGTTAAGCTCCCAGTGGTCCACAACTATGGGCACGGGGCAGGTGGCTTTTCGGTGCACAGGGGCACAGCCAAAGAGGCTGCTTGCCTGGTGGGAGAGTGCATTGCTGCCCTGCAAGGCTCCTCATCGAGGGCCAAGCTTTGAATCCCAGAGGCTCCTTTTCATAGAATCATAGAATCCTTAAGGTTGGAAAAGACCTCTAAGATCATCGAGTCCAACCATCAACCCAGTACCCATGCCCACTAAACCATGTCCYGAAGCACCWCATCCACACGTTTTTTGAACACCTCCAGGGATGGTGACTCCACCACTTCCCTGGGCAGCCTGTTCCAATGCCTGACTACCCTTTCAGTGAAGAAATTTTTCCTAATATCCAATCTAAACCTCCCCTGGCGCAACTTCAGGCCATTTCCTCTCGTCCTATCGCTTGTTACTTGGGAGAAGAGACCAACACCCGCCTCTCTACAGCCTCCTTTCAGGTAGTTGTAGAGAGCAATAAGGTCTCCTCTCAGCCTCCTCTTCTCCAGGCTAAACAACCCCAGCGCCCTCAGCCGCTCCTCATAAGACCTGTKCTCCAGACCCTTCACCAGCCTCGTCGCCCTTCTCTGGACACGTTCCAGCACCTCAATGTCCTTCTTGTAGTGAGGGGCCCAAAACTGAACACAGTATTCGAGGTGCRGCCTCACCAGTGCCSAGTACAGGRGCACGATCACCTCCCTCTGCCTGCTGGCCACACTATTCCTGATACAGGCCAGGATGCYGTTGGCCTTCTTGGCCACCTGGGCACACTGCTGGCTCATGTTCAGCCGGCTGTTGACCAGCACCCCCAGGTCCTTTTCTGCCGGGCAGCTTTCCAGCCACTCTTCCCCAAGCCTGTAGCGTTGCCTGGGGTTGTTGTGACCGAACTGCAGGACCCGCCACTTGGCCTTGTTGAACCTCATGCAATTGGCCTCGGCCCATCGATCCAGCCTGTCCAGATCCCTCTGCAGAGCCTTCCTACCCTCAGGCAGATCAACGCTGCCGCCCAGCTTGGTGTCATCCGCGAACTTACTGAGGGTGCACTCGATCCCCTCATCCAGATCATTGATAAAGGTTGATTTTATTTTGATTGATATTTTCATTTACAACAGGCTAGTGTTGCATCTCCTAGTAGCAGCTTTGGACTTTTATTCCATTACTGGATAGAAGGAACCTAAGACAACAGCTTGTGCCATTGCAGATGCTYGGTGGTATCTCAGCTGGCTTCCAGCTGCCACCTTGGAAAGGCATGATGGGTTGATCCAAGTATTAGTCCAGCTGTCCTTCTCCTCCACCTGGCATTGTTTCTGCCCTGGGCATTTCTCCTAGCCTTTTGTTAAGGAGAAGGCAAGATATGTAAATATTCTTCACATAACAGAGATTAAATTGCTGCAGTATAATATCAATAACATCAATTTAGCATTTCTTCGTCTGCATCTAAAGGGTACCGGATGCACTAGGTTCAGATTCAGTAAAAACTAGTTCTCTCCTCTTGTACTAAATCTAATCTAGTATTGCCCTTGCACCTGCCAGCTTGCTAACAAACGTTACCATTTTCCACGTGATTTACAAGGAAAAGAAAACCCCATGCAGTGCTGCGTTACAGTGCTTCAGGTCAGCTCTTACAGAAAGCAACGCAGGTGACTGTCATGCACAGTGACCAGGCAAGTGTGATTTTAAGAGCAGGTCTGTGACACTGATCACTGCATTTGCTCATATTGCCTCTCAGGGAACTTAACACAAAGCTCCTGCGAGAGGAGGTTGCCCTGTATGAGCTACAGTTTTGTTCATCTTTTCTCACACTTGTTGGTAAATCTCTTTTTTTTTTCTCTGAGCCCCTCATATCTCAGACACAGATTATTTTTCCCCCCCAATAGAAGCATTGACATGGCCTGTGTCCTCCAGGAGAGGATTTTTCAGGGTGGGCTTGGGAGTGCAAGCATCTGTTTTCTACTTTGCATCAGCACTGGCTGCTTTCCTTGCAACAGCTGATACGAATAAATCAGTGACAAACCAACAAGGATCTTAACACCACCTTCGGTTTCATAAGGGAGAGAAAAGCCATTTAAGATTAGATAAACACTCTAAAGACAAATTTGTCTGTAACTGGACCTGAGTGAGCTCCTCTGCCGTAAGGAAGCTGAGCCACTGACGTCCAGACCGTCGCTCTGTGGCAGAGGCTGAGCTGGGCTTTACACTCACCTCAACAATTCAAGCCCTTGGATGTGGCTGAAGATAGTTACTCCCCAAAACTGGAGTTTACCGTCAAATTACAGGCCTGGCTGTTAGTGATTAAACCACTCATTAGATTTTAAATGGCTCATTCAAGAGCATTAGCATCCACTTTTGACTAGKTTTTTTGTCCTTACAAAGCAAATCAAAAGCCTTCAAGAATTCACAYGATTAAAATGAACTGATAAATAAAGTTCTAATAATGGAGCAAAGGTCTCTTCTGTAGCGTTTCCTTTCATAAACAAGGGGGTTTCTTTCATTTGGGATGGCCTGACAGGGCCAAGAAAGGCCACATTCAGACATGGCTGCCAACTCCTGCTGTTCTCAGGGGGGATGAGGACAGTTATCCTTCGCAAGGGGCAGCTGTTGAAAGAAACGCCATCAAATTAAATTATAGGTCAATTAGCGCCTGCGATCAGCCTAAGCTAGCCGTGCCTTCAGCAGTCTTGCCCTCTTCTCCTCAGCTCTGGAAGCTAATTTTGCACTCCCCCACCCATTGTTTGTCCTTTCCAGCGGTACAAGAGGGCAGAGCTGCTGCTTTTGGCAGCAGTGTTGGCATAGGGCTTGTCAAACTGCAGCTTTGTCCTCAGCTAACACAGAACAGAAAAAAATATATGGAAAAATCATGAGAATGAGCTATTTTTTCTTAATCTTGATTTTAATCTTAAAAAGTAACAAATGGTGTATCTTATCCTGGAGCAAGAAACACTACTAATGCTAATGGGGTGTTCATAGCCCCATGAGAAACCAGAGCTCTGGTTGTGCACTTCTGCTCTGCAGAGTGGGGGGGGTTCTTCTAATTTACTTCTAAAAGTTGTCTGGTTGATAAAAATGGCAAAATGGGTTCAGCTGCAAGGCCTGTCAGTCTGGCATCCTAGCTCTGGCCATGGCCAGCAGTGGAGAGGGTCACTTCTAGCATACCCTGGCCCATTCAGCTGAGGGGTAGCTTAGTGTTTCATGGCCCTCAGATCATTTATCTTCCACACATTTGTCGGATTGCTTCTGAAACCACGTACGGTGCTTTTGTAGTCCCCAACATCTCATGACAACAGGTTCCATAATGGGAGGCACTTCTTCACCCAGGTGCAGAGCTCCTTGCCTTCATGTTTTTCTTGAACCTGGAAACATCATTTGATGCTGTGTTCTTGCATCTTATGAGAAGTGGTGACTAGTTATTCTCCACAATCCTTCTTGAATTTATAGAGCTGTACCATTCTCCCTCTCGGATTCTTCTTTCCCACCTCAAAGAATCTTGGTTTATGTGGCTGCTACCCATCTCTCTGGTCTTCCTTGTTGCCCATCTTTATGCCTTTTCTCACTCTAGCATACCCTTTTTGAGATGGAGGGACCAGACTGCACACAATCCTCATGGTAGGGGTGAACCCTGTATTTAGTTGATGATATCTCTCTTCCCTTCCTAATAATTTCTAATATTCAATAGTTTTATAGTCACTAAAGAGCTTTTAACTGTCATTTGAATAGAGCTACCTAACTCCAAGATATTTGTCCTGAACAGTACTAGATGGTTCAGAGGCCATTGCTGAGACTGGGTAGTGAGGGGTCTTCTTCCAGGGTGGTGAAACACTGGCACAGGTTGCCCAGAGAGGTGGTAGATGCCCCATCCCTGGAAACATTCAAGGTCAGGTTAGATGGGGCTCTGAGTAACCTGATCTAGTTGACGATGTCCCTGCTCATTGCATGGGGGTTGGACTAGATGACCTTTAAATGTCCCTTCCAACCCAAACTATTCTATGACTCTCTGATTCCCAACTCAGCCATGTGTTTTTCTCTGCTGTTATGCAGGCTGGATTTCACCTGCCATTTCATTGCTCAGGCTCATGAGATGTTTTTTGCAGCTCCTTGCAGGCAGTTTGCATGTCACTACCTTGAATAAGCTGGTACCACCAGCAGTCCAAGCCACTTCACCATTTACCACCTGACTGGTGGGTATGTGGATTAGCACTGGCCCTACCACGGATTAGTCTCAGATGTCATTGGTGACTTCTCTCCACTGTGAAAAACAGATGATTTATCCTTACCTCGTCTCTCTATCCTATATGCAGTTGCTGACTCATGAGAGGATCTTCCCTCTTATCCCATGCCACATTAGGTTCTTTATGAGTCCTTAGTGACAGACATTATTAAAGGCTTTCCAGAAGCTGAGCAGATCATACCGAGCGGCTCGCTCTAGTCTGCAGCCTCACTGTTTCCTCTGAAGCCGTAAGAGGATGGTGAAGCACAGCTTCATAGCTCCTCATTACAAAGGTCTGCTGATTCTTCCCTCTTAGTCCATATCTGTCCTTGCAACTATTCTCTTATCATGGCTTTTACCGTTTGCCTGCTGTGGGTGTCAGATTTAGTGGTTTGCATTTCTCTAGATCCCTCACAGCACTTAAAACAGTGTCATGTGCCATMCTCTTTTTTCTTTGGCTGTTTTAAGTAAAGGGTTATACACCAGCCCTAACAGTGCAACAATTTCCCATTAGCGTTCCTTAAAAACCCATGAGCGAGTAACATCTGCTTCTCATGAATTTGTTACTACCCATTGCATCTATTGGTTCTAAACCCTCATCTAATGGCTCTTCAATSTGAGGCAGCTTCTCTGCATTATCCCCTTAACAAATGGCTCTGCTGTGGGAATCACTAAGCTTTTCTCTGCTGAACACAGACACAAGTAATCTGTTTGGCTGTTGTGCTAGGGCTTGTTTTCTCTCAAACTCCTTTGCCACCCTGATCGTCTGCTGACTGCGTACCCCGGTCACCTACAGACCCTCCGGCAGGCTTCTTGATCCTGCTGGGGTGGAGGGAGCTTTTTGTCTATTAGCAAGTTATTTCCTCAAAATCTTTTTAGTCTCCCTTTCTGTTTCTGCTTTTAATTTGTCAGGGTTCATGTCCTTTTCCACTTCCTCATTTGGAYGGGATCTATTTCGGTTCTTTCCCATGTAATTTTTATCATGCTATTACAATGAGCCAGTAATAACCTTTCTTCTGGGAAGTCTCTGATATTTCAATACSCTTATATAAAAATCAAGCATTTTAGTCCCATATCTTATTTTAGACTTATAGCAAATAGAAACAAGCATACATTTGGCCTGATTGCTCCAGCTCCTGTGCCCTGTTGAAAGGGGCTTTATTGTCCAGATTGCACCTTGCCATTTTCTGCTTACTTGTGGTTATAAAGATGTCAAAATGGCACCTTTAAGGACATGCCATCATGAACCCCTGCTCCTCCCTGCCTGCTCACTTCCCCCCAGTCTCTAGCTTGAAATTCCTTTTTAAATCTTACTCTTTCTTGCAGAGGCTTCTTCCCTGCTAAGGTCATGCCACAAAAATGCTGAGCATCCTACTCAGGAGCCTCAGCTTTTTGTTCTRGAAACTTTCAATTTGCCAAGAATATGTCCTAATATTTTGGGAATAATTGCACATCCTCCCTCATTTTTCTCCCTAGGCATGGAAAATTTAAATATTCTAAAATATATCCATAGATACATAGACGCTGCCCTGTGCCAACTATACACCTACCCACAAAGGGGAGTCACAACATTTCGATGCCTGCAAGCCAGCTCGCTGACACTGACCGCTTGGCTTTTAGGCAGCTGAAGTCTGTTGAGATGAGTCCTTTCTTGCTTCAGCTGCCCAGCCTCGGGTGTCAGTCTCTGGCAATATCTCATCAGCCATCCCTGAGTTTCTGCTCCTCACCCAAGAGCCTTGCCAGGAGCTGAAGCAAAGATGTGGCCTGTGTTAACTCTCCAGCTCCAGCTGAAGCTAGGCCAGCAGCTGAGGAATTTGCAAAACTCCATTTTGATCCKAAATCTGTCCGTGCTGTTGCATCGTCTCCATAGTCTTCATCTAGAAACACAGAGCAGGTGTCAGGGAAACACTCGCAGGTGGGAGAGGGTTAACAGTGGAAGGCCATTAAACCTCCACGACTTTCCATGCTGATGAAAGGCACCCTTAAAGAAAGACTTAGCTGTCACCCTGCAAAGCATTTTATCCTTGTGCTGTTCCTTAAGCCCGTGTGTGTCCGGACAAAAGTTAACCAGACCATACTTGAATATTTCCTTCTTATCCGCACTTTCTGATCTACATTGAATAGGCACTCCTGGCAGATGGTAACCGGTCTGTCACACTCACAGGGAACTTCAAAGGTGTAATTATGGCATAGAAAGGGAACGATTATATTTTAAGACATTTCTATCAATCCTTGCAATTGCAGACAGCAGATGGGCTGTATGATAGATTTTAGAACTCGAGCACAAAATAATAGTTTTCTGYGACAGGGAATTTTGTTGATTTTCTTCACAGAAACAGCGCCATAAAGACATATTGTCTCGATATAGGCTTTTGCCTATATTTAAAACAAATTTGCCAAATTTCTGAAAAATATAGGAAAATTGGCATTCATCATTCATCACAATTATTTTCCAGTCGAATACTAATTGAGATAAACTTCAGTGTGATACATTCAAATTCATTAGGAACAAATGTAGTAATTAGATAGAACATCATGGCCTGGACTGAGATTTGTACTGTTTTCACAGCTATCAAATAATTGTGTATGTTGTACGATGCTTTATTTCATCCTGCTTTTTTCCCTATTTTCCACCAGAGGGAGATGTTGGATCAAGCAGTTGCTGAAAGAAACCCACACACTSCATCTCGAAGAGCAAATGCAGGGATGCTGAACTCCTTGGAAATGTGGGTGCCTGTCGGGCTCCCACATACCTATAAGGCTTGGAGGACTTAGGTGCTGCAACAGWGCTTAAGAAAGAATCGTGAATCAGTTAGGGCCATAAATGTCATGGGGAGAGCTTAAAAAAAAACACATTGAGGAAATAGAAATGTGAAGGTAGCAGCATACCAGAAGCTGTTGTTAATAAAAATAAGGCATTATAATCCTAGACAAAGCTGTTGCTATAGCAGCATGTCCCAGAACTTTTCCCCCACCAAAAGGCTGGAGGGGAAATCATTGTCTTGGGTATCCAAGTGTCCTCGGTTCCTCGTGTTGTGGGGACTTGGGGTCCCCCAGCCCCTCGAGCTGTGCCTGGGCTAGACATCCCATGGGGGGTCCCTGTGGGGTGGCAGCCTGGCCTATGCGCCTGCTGCCTGGCCTGGCTCCYGGCGAGCCCACACCCCACTCCGGGTGCCCAGGTATTAGAAACTATCGCTGGTTTRAGGCTGATCCAAAATGGTCTGTTTTCTTTCTGGGAATTTTCCCCCCACATGTCTGTTTTCTCAATGAAAAAGTCAAAGTTACATATTTTGGAGAAGGAGAAGCAGACATGAGTCAAAACTCAGCCTTATGAAGAAAGGGGGGGCTGGGGAGAAAAGAAAGCAGAAAGAAACTTTTCTGAAAGTGAACAACTTCATAGAAATGGTATTTCCAAACATAAAAGAAGTTTCAAGGGAATATTTTTCCTGTGTTTTGTTTTTCTCCTTTGAGACTGTCTCACACCACTGACAGCAGCCAGCACTAGGAGAGCACTGTCCCACATTGCTTTCCTCCGTTCCTGTTCATKTCCATTACCTACCATGGGGACAATACATTTCTCACATTGTAAGAGGCGTGCACCGTGTGCATCACGTGCTGTGCTCCTGTCACTGTCACCTCCCCTGCCTTTTTATTCAACTTCTGCAAAGTCTGAGATGACCAGCTGATACCCAAGCYCTACATTAGCCTTTCCTTACATTTATGAACCAGAGGAGGAGAGGCTTGTTTATTTTCTGTTTCACCGGARAATTAAGCAACCGAACCAGCTGTCGGTGTTTCTGAAGCACCTGCATGTGCACCTCCAGTTGGCATTTTGGCTAAAGTGAAGGTCTGGAAAACAACCCTTCCCTCAGAGAATGCACTAGAGCCACGAGGGAGCCTCATGCTTGCTTTCCTCCTCGCCAAAAGAGTGTAGGGTTGGGCTTCAAGGAGATGAAGCCTCTCCTCCCCGCATGCCTTGCAGCCTGGTGACCCAAGCAGTCTCCTGATCGGTGRGACAACTGGTCTCCTTTGAGCATTCAAGGAACTGGATTTGGGCTTCTTGCATCCCATATCGCTGAGACAGTGGCTACAAGAAGAGCAATCCCACTTTTAGGTGTGCTTTGAATGAAAAAGGTCCTTTCGATTCTTGAAAGAAAGGGGCTGAGGCACCTGAAGTCCAGGGAAAGACTCCAAGAAACAACCTGCTTCTCCAGAGAGGTAAAGTGTAAGTTAAAGACTTTGAGAAGCACTGGCTACCCTGCTTCTGAAAACCCCTCCGTAAGCCTTGGTGAGCAAGKTCTGTGCCTTTTTTCCGTGTGGTGAGTGTATCTGCACAGTGTCAGCACTCCAGGAATAATCACRGGGCAAATTGCTACAGAGATTTGCAGCAGGATAATTGCCTCAAACAGAAGGATAAATAGCTTTTTCTGGCATTTAATGGGCGTTTTAAGTGAATGGCAATAAACTCTATGTGAACAGATGTTTTCTTTCTTTTTTGTCCTTTTGCATCTCATCCATAATTATGCACTAAAATGTTCTTGTCTGGGTTGCTGAGAGCAATCTTGCTGCTGTTTGTCTTCTCAGTGTAAGACTGAGCACTTCAGCRCAAAGATTGAGCAAAAAGCCCTCGATTCCTAAAGGCTCCCGTTGCTGTACATCAGTGTTCATCTTCTTCCCTTTGAGTTAAGCCTGAGGGAGGAGCAAGAAGTTAGTGGGAAAATTTGCCTCTTCCAGCCGCTGCTCTGCAGGTCCCAGCGCTGGGGTCTGTCCCTGCCTGCGCCGGTGCCCTGGGCTCCAGCCAGGAGGTTCCTGCGCTCACCCGGCTTCGGGTATTGGCCCAGCTACGGCTCAGAGTAGTTGCTTCTCCTTTGCCTTGTGGGGAAGGTAAGTGTCCTCTGAGATAGTCCTCCCCACTCTATGCCACCTCTGCTACGCTGACCGGACTGTGGGGAGACGGCAGGGCAGGCTTTCCTCTGTAGCTGCTGGCTTTGCCTCCAGCCTTGCCACCAGGACAGTAGCAGGCACCACGCAAGCTCTGCAAAGAGCCTTTATGCTTTCAGGAGCATGTACTTTACCTCCTGACACAGAGAAATGACCTTGTTCCTGAGGAAATTCAATGTATTCTGGCAAAGGGATCTCCTCCTAACAAGGAGCCTGCAAGCCAGACAGGAGCTGGGGCACARCCACAAGCATTAGCCTGGCCGAGTGTTCATCGCCTGGAGCGATGCCTGTAGAGGTGCCTGCATCTTCACAAACCCACTTCGTCCTTCGCAGCACACCTTTGAAGTGTCTAGCTGGCCTCTGCTTTCCAYGTCCATGGCTGAGGATGGAGGCAGACACACTGTGGGAATACACATGCCAAAAGGATGACCCCTGCAGTAATGCCTAACCTATATACAAASTCTCGGCTAAGGAGGTTATTCCACTTGGAATCGATACCGGTATCTCTGCATCACTGATGCTGCTCTWCATGGCATTGAGGGCAAACTGCCTTGAAAGGAGCCTGCGGGAAGAGCACTGAGTTTTATCCTCACCGTCTGGTCCCGGCCAGGCTGCTCAGCTGCAGGGGAGCCATGGCATCTTTTCTGCTGAGGGCAAGGCCATTTCTCTCCTCCTCTTTAGGATTTTGTTTAAAAGACATTTAAAATGCAACCAGCTGGAGGAGAGGACTGGCTGACCACATGGTAATAGTTCAGAAAAGCAACCTTTTTGTTACAGATAAAGACAGTGGTACTGAATTTAGTGTCCTGCAAAATGGGATGCTTTTCAGCCACGTGGGTGAGACCTTTATTAAAGGTGGATGCATATTGTTAAATTGGACTGCATACTGGTCCAGGACATTTTTGCACACCTCCTATCCTATGAAAGCTGCTTTTCGCCCATCAGGTCCATCAAGGATGCTGCCAGCCACTCCCAGCTTTTATTTTATCCTGTTGCCTTTAATGAGGCATAAACTGTACAGACACGTGCCAGTGTATCAAACAACATTGCGAGRCAGACTGTAGAAAAAGTGCACAGTGCATTAATTATGGGTCTTAATTTTTTTGTGAAACTGCTACCTGGAATGTGTTGCTGCTGTTCTCYTTAGCAGCCCCGGCACTCTGGCTTGCATCTCTCCTCCCCTTGGAGAGCCCTTTTCCCCAAGCGCTTGCAGATGAAAGTCTCTCTCAGTGATCAAATTGTGACATCTACTCGATTATTCCAGTGCCGTTGCCATCCCCTGTATGAATACTTTGGCATTTGTACTGTACTATGTAAACCCATTAAAAATGTAATAAAAAGRCTTATGTAACTTCTTAAAGCCATAGTTACTATTCCAGCTGTAGTGTTTTGTAGAATTCTGAGCATTATAGATTAATCCCTTTGTGAAATTACATTTTTTAATGAAAGATATTCATCCTCAAACTCAGAAGTGTAAAAATGCCAGTAAAATTGATTGCATTCAAAAAAAGGGAGAAAGCTGAGCCCAGGGTAACACCAAGGTAATCTTTAAAACATACAGAAAACAGGATTTTGTAATAGAAACTCAGGGTAATTTTTAAGCAAAGCTGGACATCTGTCTGGGATTACAATATATATACAGGGAAAATAGAGACAACAAACTAATATCGYAAAAATCTTTGTGCGATAGTATGAGCTATCACTGCTTAATTCCTGTAAACTGGAATGTCTTTTTTAAAAAATGGCGATACATGTTTTCCATTTTTATACTAGCATCTGTTCAATAAAATTGCCAGCCCTTAGTTTAAAAAGCAGGCAGAATTTTGCTTGTTCAGAATGATTAGACAATTTAGTAAAAGGCAGACCGTAAAACCACTGTTGTTGCTCTGCAGGAGTGAAACACAGCTGCTGGAGGCAATAGTCGCATTTGTAGATACCACGAAGATTAGGGTTAAATAAATAAAGGTAAGGCCCAGGGGTAGCAGAGAGCTGCAGAGCATCTTCTACTGAAGGGCCGCCTCATTCCTCTTCTCATTCCTGCAGCGAATGTTTGTGCACAGGTACAGGTATGTGTGTGTGCAAATGCACAAAAGCRTGACTCAGAGGTAAATCTTGATCTATAATCCCCTCTCCAGGCCATTCATTATCAACTATCTCTTTCATCAAATTCAAAGCACACGGCTAGGCTGTGGTGTTTGAATCCCTCCATAGCTGGAGGGAAAAGAGAGCTTCTGCCCCTGCCTCGCACTGAGCGGCCGAATAGCAAGATCAATCTTCTGTTAAGCTGCCTAAATAGCCCACAAGCTTGAGGAAAGCTAATGGGAGATTGCATGAACATATTTTTTCTTAGCTGTTACCTTCAAACCTACCAGTGGCGAGCTGAGAAGTGGTTTTAATGATCCATCCAGCTGAGCTGTAGCCTTGACAGCTGTTCAGACAGGTATTTCTCAGCAGTGGTAAGTGGGTAATAGACCAATGCAGCCAATTTACTTCTTCATCGCTAACGTCTAAGAGATAACAGAAAGAGATTCTTTCTCTGAGTTTTCAGTGGGATTTAAGGCCTGGGAAGGAGTAAGGGCTGTCCCTCCCTTGCAGAGCTGCTGGCTGCGTGCAGGCTCCAGGGAGGTCTGTCACTTGGTGCATAGAGAAATACTTCCAGGATTTCCAGCTGCAATTTTAAGGAACAGAAGTGAGACCCGGCTTGCACTGAAGCCATCACTGAGAAGTCACCTGGGGAGCTATAAACATTTCATCCCACGTTCCTCAGGGCTATGGCAGAGCCTCGGCCCATAAATGTGCAAGGCAATAAAGCAGGCCTGGACCAAGGCCCTGACTCTCGCAGACTCAGGATCAGAGACACACGCGCCTTCTGCGGGGAAGGACACACCGTGCTTCTCTTTATGCAGCCGCTTTTAAAGTGACCTTGTGAAAGTTTCTACACAAAACCTCTCTGTTTTCATGTGCACAGACCAATGTCACTCTGGTTTTCAAAGCACTAGCCAGGAGTGTAGGAGGGAGGAGAGGGAAAAAAGTCTTCCSTCGCTCTGTCCTGTAGATTTTGGCAAGTGGCTCATACCAAATCCAGTGGGGTTGTTAAGCAGAGTTGAAAAGAGCATTTTTATTCATTTACTCATTTTATAGGAGGAATGTTTGACTTCCATTAACAGCCCTTGAAGAATTCAGGGAATTCCCAGTGGTGTTTTTTTCCTGCCTGGGGTTTAATTTTGCACAGAGATCTGGGCAGACATTTTGACTAGCCAGAAGATAAACAGAAGCCTTGACAGTGAGTGGAGGCAGAAGATGGATGGTGGGAGGCAAGATGTTTGAACTGAAAATGGCCGTAAGAGAGATCAGCATTAAATAGCTGTTGCAAAGGAGAGATTTTGCTACCAACAACATCCCAGGCAAGATGTAATTTATAAGCAGCAGACAGCACCAAAGCAATGAACTTCCACTGATGTTAAACTTTTTTCTTCCAGAAGTTTAGCACTGTGCCCTCACCATAGACAATTTTGTAAATGCGGGAGGAATTTTACATTTTTAAAGACTTTTCCTGGAGAAATGAAGGGAGCTGTAGAAATCTGTGGTACCTACATAAAAAKTTGATACAGTAGGACCGATGTCTGATTTTGGTTATCAGGGCATAATGCTCGCTGCTCTCAGTAGAAATTGCATGCTCAGAGTCTCTGTTTTGGCTAYTCCTTGCATTACGTGGCAGTACTTTGTGCTCTATTGGATCCAGCATGATATATTTTCCTCTAACACTATCCATCTTGGTTTGGGGACAACAGGGAGGGGGTGCTATTTGCTGCCTGACTCAAAGAGTGAGCATGTTTAGCAGAAGCTGTGAAACTTTGCAGAAGCTCTATTTCCCAGCAATCACCTCAAAAAGGTCCATCCTCCAGTTCAACTGGAGCTGCATGCATTATGCTGCAATTTTGATTTGCTTTTCTTCTTAACAGGCATTGCTCACATACAGGTGTCTTTGCAGCAGATTCCTGGGGGAAGAAATCAGTTTATAATTCACTTGTTAAAATGGAGAGGATGCTGGAGAGGTGAAAATGTTTAAGGTACTATCTTAATTCTCATTGATTCTCATGCTAATCCAGATAASATTTCTCATTGTTTCTGAGATTTCCTGAGATCCTTGTCTACCCCGTTCTCTTTTTCTCTATCTTTAGAAACCCTCTGTTGTGCTTTAAACAAGCAGACTTACATTCAAAAGAGATGGGGGAGAAGCATGAGAAATTCCATCATTTGTTAAAATACAAAAGCAAAATGAAAACACTGAGTTAAATTCACGAACTGTTCTTTATCAGGATCACTCTTAGCATGCTCACAAATTGGGGCTGATCGGCTTTCTAAGGAGGGAATGTCTTGTACAAGGTYGGCATTTACAGTTACAGCTCAGCGATGACAAGAAGAGTGGCTGGATTCAAGTATTTGAGCTTTCTGTTGAAGCTATACAATGAGCAAAGAACAACAAATGAACCTGTGATGCTAAAACCAAAAAAGTTTTTATTCTACTCAGTCAGACATCTTTATTTGAACSTGCATTGTTCAAGCTTTTAGGAAAGCTTCAATGAAAATGCTTCTCAAGCATTAAACTTCAAGAGAGAGTTTYAAAATGTATTTGGGAACTTTATACTTTTTGAGTCTTGACCTTTATACTCCTGCCTTTAATATTTTCTCCATAACCATACAAACACAAACTTTTATTTTAATAGGACCTTCACATGCCATTATTGACCAGATGCTGATACTCTAGAACAACCTTGGTGCTAAGAATTTTCTGATGTAATGATTTTGGCTAGCAGTAATGCAACTCTTGTGCTTGTCACATTTATCCCTGCATTTAGTGTACTCGACATATGTCTAAACCTCTCTTCCCTGAGCAGTGGCATTACTTCTGCCCTCCAGATGGACAATGCCATTTCACTCTGCTCCTCCTCGAGTACACTAAACGCCCTGTGCCAGCCCGARTGACCTTCTGCTCAGAAACTCCAGGCGATGCTCATGGATGGAGCTGGGTGCCCGTCTCTTAAGCTGACGTCAGTYGTGGCTGTTGCAGTCACACTCTCCCTCTGCCCTCATAAATGTGTTCCCCCCTTGCACTAGCACCAGGGCTTGTCTGATCCACTCGTGAGCCACTTAACGGGAGTRGAAACAGAGGAAAAGCGTGTGGTTGTCAGACGGGTCAGCTGCCAGAGCCAACTCACTTCCCWGTGGCAAGCACCAGAGCCTGCCCAAGGGAGGGACGGGGACCCCTGAGCAGGGGCAGGGGGAGAAGCTCTGATCTGCACCGCATTCCCCAGCACCATCCAGAGGCTGTCCCACATCGGCTGCAGGCTGACCAAAAGACAGGATGGTACYGAAAAGGGTGTCCAGGGCTATTAGGAAACTGCTCCTGATAGAGTTTTTCTTGAGTTAGTTTTCATCTGGGTCATTGCCCTGGTTTGGCTTAGCTTAGGCCAAAGGAGCCCCCCTCCTGCTACAGGAATGCCAGGCAGGTCTGCCACCTACCCCCTTTCAAGAGAAGCCTGCATTTAGAGTGGTTTAAAACAACCATGGAATTGCTTTAACCTAATTTAGAATAATAGTTTACCTAAAAAAAGAGGACAGGGAGCATGCACCTGGCCTGCCAGTGCACCTGTGCTTGGAGCCATGCTTGAAACCCCACTTCTGCAGGCAGATCCCGGCCCCCTCCCTTATCTTCCTGCGTGCAGCTCCTCTGTCCTGCTGCCAGCAGGTCTGGTTGCTCGGCTGCTGGCGGGGTCCGCTTCTCCCAGTGCTCCCCTCTGACCTGCTCCCCTGGCAGCAGCCGGCTCTGTCCCTGCCCCAGGCTGCGAACAGGCAGGGAGGTCAGAGAGGAGCAGTGCAGGCTGCTGCCGGGGAGAGGACAGCGGGAAGGAGGGAGGGGGAGCTCCGTGTGGAAAGCCTCTCCCTCGCCAGCAGACAAGGGGCGCTGGAGGCACAGTGCTGTGCGCAGGGGGCAGGAGTCACAACCTCCCTCCCCTACTCGGGAAAAGAAATGGGGATCAGGTGTATGTCCTGCACATCCCACCTGGGAACACATTAATTACTCTCCTGCCACCGACGCATCTCCCCACCTGCGGTTCCTGCTTCAGAAAATCCCACCAACCACCACTACCTGCTTATCGCTCAGCGATGGTTTAGCGTTGTGGCTTAAGACCAAAGCTGGCCTGCACACTTMAAATTTCTGTGTAGCATGTCCCCGTTTCAAGACAGAAGGCCCTACGTGCTCCCGCGGAGGTAAGYGGGACCGTCCGTCCCCTGCACTGCCTCTCGGCCCCGCGCAGCTCACCCAGAGCCTTTCCCTCACAGGTGAAACCAAGGAGGTGTCATGAAAATTCACAGCTGGCCCGTGCTGACCCAGGAGAGAGGCTAGGACACAAAGTATAGACTTACCGGAGTAATTCTTTTATCCATGCACATGAGGTGTCCCAGCCAAATTGGAGCACCCCAACTGTGGTTTTACACAGGCTCCTCATATCTTTCAAACATTCAGGTCCAATGCAATTTGACTAATCACTAACACCCACACTACTGATTACTAATCATAGTAAAACTTTGCAAAGCAGTTCTGTTTTTGCAGCATTCTTGCTGCTTGTCTATTGATCCAGATGTCCCTRGAGTCACCCTTGCCAGAGTTGCTTATCTGTGATGCCAGACAACRCTGGGAGGGTTTCAAAGACGTGTCAGAGGGGCTAGGATGCTGCTGATATCTGGGCTGTCCGGGGGTATCCTTTATCCTTCACAGACAGCTCTAACCTTCCACAAAGCAAAGTCTTTACTTCCAGGGCCGGGCTGTCCTTCAGTTTGTTTTACTTAAGCATGAACAACATCCAAGTCTCGAGTAAAATTCCACTACCTCATGACATTACAGTGTATAGTGTGAACTAATATATATGTATTAACAAGTTAACAACTTCCATACTGTGAAGACGGGGTGATATAATAGGGAGGGGAGTTTTCATAACAGAAGTCGTCTGTTACACCCGGCCTTTGAGGGCAGCGTGGGTCTGGGTGCACGCACGCGTGGCACGCTACACAGCACGGACCGCGCCAGCCCCACGCCGGCGCCCGGGCACTGACCCGCGCCCCGCGGGCCGGCCGCAGGCGGGCACCCCCGGCGCCCGCAGCCCCCCACCGGGCCGGGACAGGGGCAGGGGCATCGCGGCCCCTCCCCGGCCGGCCCCGCTCGGGGCGGGGTCTCCCAACTTTCGGCGGCGGCCGCGGGGCCCGGCCCGCCGGCGGCATGAGCCCTGCGGCGGGGCGGGGGGGCGGCAGCACCGGGCAGGGCGAGCCCCCGCCGCCATGCCCAAGGAGCGGCCGCTGTGGCGGGGCCCGGCCTTCCGCCTCTGCCTGCTCTCGGCCGCGCTCTTCCTCTGCCTCCAGCTGGGCATCAGGCGATCCTGGTGCCCGGAGGAGAAGCCCCGGGCGCCGGCGGCAGCGGCGGCGGTGGGGCGGGCGCCCCCCCCGGCCCGCGGCACGGAGCAGCACCCGGGCGGGGCGGCGGGCAGGCGGCGGGTCACCTACGTGCGGAGCGGCCGGCGGGGGAGCGCCGCGCCCGGCTGCTGCCCCCTGCAGCCCCCGGGCGGCCGCCGCAGGAAGGTAGGGCGGGCTGGGGGGGGGGGGAAGCGCCCGCCGTGTCGCGACAGGAGCCCGGCTGCGTCCCCTCTCCCCCTGAGGCGGAGGTGAGGGTGACCCCGGTCGGGGCTGGGCTCTGTGGCCGCTGGAGGACGTCCGACCGTAGGAGCCCCGCTTGGCAGGTGTGGCCTCTTCCCGTTGCTGAGATGTTGCTGGTACCTGAGAAGAGGTGACTGGAGGGTGTTGGTGTGGTGAGGTGAGGTGTTGTGATGGCGGCTTCCTAGGAAGGCATCTTGTGATCAAGAGATTTTTTTGAGCGATGCTCAGCTGCAGTAAAGGTTGAACGTGCTGGTGTGGGGGCTGAACAAGGTCAGACCTTGGCCTGGAAAGGTAACCTGGGACCGGAGTCACCAAACTTGCTCAGCAGGCTGATGCACTACCAACAGGAGCAAGCTTGGGAAAAGTCCTTGGCCCTTGGCATTCTTGGCATCCAAATGCCATTTAATTTGCTGAAGGCTGTCAAGAAATCTTTCTAAGACGTGGTCTGCCTGAGAATTAATGAGTTAGTTAGTTAATGAGTTGGTAAATGGACCTGTAATTATATTCAGATGTGGTAATGATTGTAAAGCCTTTTGGAGACGTGAAGACCATCATTAGCATCTGCAGTTCAGCAAGAGTGTGAGGAGCGCTAGTACTAACCTCTTCCCCCAGTTAGCTGCATGTGTAACCAGTAGCGGGATGCTGCCTTCTTCAACGAGCTCCATGCCATCTTTGGTTTTGGCAAATATCAGTCTCTCAGGAAGAACCTTTAGATTCAAATGGTTATTCTGTTGAGTCTTCTTTGCAGTCTTTCAGGGGGGACGAGCCGTCTTTCAAAGGCTGGGAAAGAGCAGTTTGTCGCCTATTTTGAGGCCCCGCTGTTGGGGTGCAGTTGTAATGGTCTGTGTGGAGATGTGCAGATACTTAAAGGAACTGGAATGACCGTGAAGAGGAGCAAATGGCATTTTGCTAGAGATGGGAACGGCTTTCTGGTCAAAGTAAATAACTATTTCTGATGTTTGCCTTGACAAGAATAAAACCAGAGTTATCTGTGGAATGGCTAAACCTTCTACTGTTGTTAAACTGAAGCTTTATCTGGGTTTGCTTGGACTCCCGCGGTGAAGAGACCTCTTGCTAACATCCAAACCACCATCTGAGCAGATGTCCTGGGATCACCGGGTCTCATTTGCAAATCTGCTTTCTTTTCTTTGCCTGTGCGCCCCCAGTAATATAATTTTTATTTAAAGAGGAGGTGGATGATGAACTCATGTATAGTTTGAATTTTAGATTGGCCTTATCTTCTGTGGGGAGCTGTGATAGAAAAATAAAACTGCTATTTTCTGCCCCTGGTTTCCTGAAAGGTTTAGAAGGAGAAATGAGATAATCCTTTACTTCCTTCACCACTGCGGCAATGACGAGGACACCATTGTCACATAATTCTTCAGCATAAAGACTATGTGGTGTCCTGATGTGCTGTGGTACCATGTTGGTCTTGCAGTGTCAGTTTTTGTGATTTTTTTTGTTGTCAATGTCATGTTACTTGGTATTCTCCTAAAGCCCAACTTTTAAGTGATTATAATTATGGAAGAATTTCAGCATTCATGGGGGAAAAAAATTGTAATCATGTGGATTCAGATAGTTTCTTGAAAACATGTGCTAGGCATGGCATCAAAAAACAGGAGGCAAAAGTAAAGCACATCCTAATTTATTTCATGATTTTTGAGGAAATCTTAGTGGAGAAGTAGCATCAGGAGATGCTGCTAATCGTACCAGAGAACTGGCAGCGCCTTGCGGTGTTGGAGAGCTCGAGGCTCTGGAAAGCTCACAGTATGTTTTGGTGCATCTCCAGGTGAAGTGTGTGAAACATCACTGCTGTGGTTTGTGGTGTTGGGCACGTTGCTGCTGAGGTCTCATTTGAATCCCACTAATTAAGTCAAGTGAAAAATATTAGTACATGTAATACAGGGTGGAGTTGCCAGGTTAAGTTTGAGACCATCAGGTGTCTTCCATATTCAGCTGTTTGACTTGACGGTGTTGCTTGCTTTAAGTAGAAGAATCTGCTTAAAGTGAAGACAAGGCTTTGGGGATAGTGGGACTGAAATTCTGGGAATTATGTTTTTGAAATAGAGTTGTTAAATAAAAAAATAGGGGGAAAAAAGTGATGGGAAAATGAAGTAGAAGTGGTCTGAGTACTGTCATTGTTTTCTTGTGGAACTGGTGATCATGCATGATAAAAAAATAATGGGTGATTTATTTTATTTTTTTTCATCATGAAACATTGTATTTCACTGTTTTAAGACAAGACGGGGGCTCTTCTCAGAAAAGGCTGCTTAAATTGGTGGTCTGTGGCTTCTACCAGCAGCTCTGGAGAAAGGTGGCAGCGTGCTGGTAAATGCTGCCTGGGGGAGAGGGACAGGCTCCTTGCGCAGATCATCTGTGCTGTACCGGCTTGGGATTGCTTTTTGCTGTGGGTTTTATATATCTTTGTGTCTTCTGTCTGTCTGTAAACCATTGTCAATCTATTTCTGAAGCCTGCAGAGGCTTTCAAGTATGGGGGTTTTTTCCCTACTGCTAATTATTGTGGTGGTGGTGGTGGAGTATGTTGCGTGTGTGAGCCAGCAGGATGGCAGTAATAAAAAATCAGTGAGACCAAACTTTCCTCTGTTTTCCTAGTGCCACTTGGTTATAACTCTGCTCACACTTACATCACTGAATTAATGCGGAAGACTGATGAACAGAGTGTTTCCATAGATCAAGCTGAATATCCTACTTTGTGGCGGTGTTAAAAAAAATTGCAAAAACACACAGGGAAATTATTTGGTGCCTACTTTGAATCACTTTTAAGTTTCCTGAAGCAGAGTTGTTTTATTTATTTGTCAGGCACAACTGCAGTCAATCAACCAACAGCACCAAAAGGGGGAAAAAAAGACCCAGACAGGATGGGAAAGATGAAGACTCATCCATAAATGGTCCCTGCGTCTGCAGGAAACTGCCTGTGCAGTCGTGCGCTTTTCCTGACCGCTGGTAAATCTCCCGTCAGCGGAGAGAGTGACTGTGCGGCAGATGGGAGGGTTTGGCGACCAAGGTTACAAGTGTCTGTTCGTGCCTTAAGATGCATGCATAAAAAGTGCTAACTGAAAGCAGCAGGGAATAAAGTAATTTAGCTGTGTGACAGCTCTGGGAGCTGCTGGAGCTGCTTGTTCYGGTGCTTTTGGGAGCTGTGTTGCTCCCAGCTGTTTTGCTCCCAGTGGAGCCTACCAAAGAGCAGATGCTGCTGCTCTTGCTGACAAATAATAAACAAAATTCCGCATTGGGAGCATATGATGGTCATCTGAAGAATGGGAAGAGTTCTATGTTATGCTGCAAATGTAAGGCAAATGGAAGTTTGTAATCCCATTTGTATTTTGGTGGGAGCGCGTAAAACTGTGTTGTTGCTAATAAAAGGCCCCACTATGTTTATAAACTGTGATTCTAAGCTCTGGTTGCGTTAAGCACTGGCCTGGTAAGGTATGCAGCAGATAAAAACTCCAGCTATATGGAAACACAAATTCTGCCATGTACCTGCTCTTGCAATAGGTGTTAGTGAGGTCTGTAGCCACATAGCGCTGCAGACACGTGAGGCGAATCTTAAACTGTTATTGCAGGATGTGATGGTAAAAAAAAAAAAAAAAAAATGTTGCATTTGGACTTTGAAATTACAGCAAAGTTTTATCACAATGATTGCAATAACAAGGTTATGTTGGCTCTCGTGCTCTGAAATGGGGAGGAGCCCTCTCCGAGAGTCTGGTTAAGAAAAGCTGGAGTCCTTTGCAGATTTATTTCCATGGAGGAGGAGGGGAAAAAAAGAAGTTTTATATGGTTATGCATGAAAGAAAAAAAGCCGATGTCAGTCTGGGCAGGTGTTTTAAGCTCCTGCAGTTCTGCTGGTTGATGCAGCAAGTGCTGTGACTATGTCTCTCCTAAAAACCGAGGTTCAGGGTCTTGCTTTCTGCATGGGTGTAGCCGGGCTGTGCAGCGGGGGACTCCGGGAAGGCAGTCCCGGCTTGAGGAGAAATGCTTGAGGCTGCTAGGCTGCAGCCGCAGGTGTGTCTTCTGAAAGCATGCCTGCTGGAAGACAAGCAAATTACTAAATATAGTTTGAAAATTGTAATATCAGCTGTAAATCACTTCCTCTGTTGTGGCTGTCCAAAGGTGGGGAGTGCGGTACACTGCCGAAATTACCTGATGTTATTTTGGTTGCTCTTTCATCTCATATCTAGGGATATAAAAATGTTTGCCTTCAGTGAATAAAGGCTAAGAGGTAGATTTTGCTGCTGGGCCCATTTGTATTTTGTCTGGGATTATAACATATTTTGAAACATGAAATATCATTGCCTAAACCAGAAAAAACTTGTCAGATTATATTTTTATAGGTGTTACTTACACTTGTCTTTTGGTTCTTTATAAATATAGACTAATTGTCTTTTGCTGTTGCTTGTTGGTTTGCAGGTTTTGTTTTTCTTTAAATAGGAGCTATTTCTTAGAGGTTACTGCTTCTCTGCAGTAATGACTGATAACAGTCTCATCTTTAATGTAATTGAAATCTGCAGATTATTTTGGAGTGACATCTTCGAAGTTTTGTGGAATAACTGTTTGGCAGTTAATAATATGGCAAGTTCGAAATAACCTCATGCAATTTAGCATTACTTTATTGCTAAGATTTTACTTAAATTTTACGTTCGATTTTTCATTTAAAAATGACAGTGCTACTTACATTTAGCGATATGTAGGGCTTATGCAAAGAGTCCTTTTTAATTCTTCTACAAATCTGGTAAAAAAAAAAAAAGTATCAGGTGTTTTCATTGCCTATTTGTATGTATAGTGTTTTCAGGCTGACTTCACATCTTTAAAAATCTGGTAAACTTTGGGTACTACTTGAATAGGAAGTTACTCTGGGTCTTGGTAAGCAGGAGCCAAAATTCTTGGAGAAAACTTGGTTATTCTGAAGTCAAATGTATCCATCTGTCTTTCCATATCCCATGGTGTAATAGCTGGTCTGTTTTGGATTGGGACTTAACTTCTGTAACAGTTTATTCGTTATGTATGCCTGGAGCAATGTTTTAACATTACAGCAAGGCTTAACACGACAGGGCTTTGGAAGCTGTGAAGCGAGTCACATCAGGCTGTGTTTAAAGGAGCAGGTTTGCCCAGGCTGAGCCAAAACAAGGGAGCTGCTGGGGCAGCAGCATGGGTCAAGGCAGCCTTTTAGATCTCCTGGTGAATTTAAATCCAGAGCTTATTCCAGTTGCCTCACCTGTGTACCAGACAAGACAAGCTTTACAGCGTGCAGCACTGTTCTCTAAATGCTGCGGCGAGGAGTGAATAGCGTCCTAGCTTAGATGAACGTGAGTTGCAGCTGTGATTCTGTTGCAGGGGAGTGCAGTGCTGAAGAGCTGGATATTGGTTATTCTTTTGAGTGTGCCTACTTTTGGCCACCTCCTTTAACAACAGGTAGATAAACTGGAGGGAGTCTCAATGGAAGGAAGAAGGCGTTAAGAGGTGCAGGAAGGCAGGGCTGCAGGGAAAGCCTGGCAGAACTGGTACTTGTTTGGAACGGGGAAGTAGGTTTTGAGAGGAATGTGCCAAGACTCTTCAAACTAAAAAAAAATAATTTTTTTTGAAGGGCATAATGACTGATTRTTCCCTAGGTCCACTGCAAGTAGGACAAGAAGTAACTGGCTTAATTTTCAGGCRAGATACTAGGAAAGTCTTTTAACTCTGCGGTTGGGTAAGCAGTGGAAAGACCCCCTAGAAGAATGTGAACTTTGGGTATCTACACAGGGAAGGTCTAGTTGTGCTTCAGGGCAGGGAGGTAGAGACAGTCAACCTCCTGAGATCCCTCCATCTACATTTACCTGCTCTGCAGTTAGAGAAGCAGTCTGGCAGGTACACTGTGATTAGCCAAACTGGAATTTAGCCTGAACAATGATCTAACGTCAATGTAATAAAAAGAGGTAATGGGGTCTTTAAAGACTATAAGCGATCCTTGCCCTGGCTTAACACCTCACTAGAGAGACCAGACCCCACCATAATTGTCCTGTGATGACTTAGTGGACCTCAGAGGAAGGAACGCTACTTGACAGCTTTTTTCCCTCCAGCACTTGGAGGTCTCTTACCAAATACAAATYGACCCAAAGTTGCTTAGCTTGTAGGATTAGCACAAGGTAGGAGCTTATGGCTTCAGGCCATTAGTACCTGGGGAACAGCTGTGAGAGCCTTGGTTGGTTTTTGTTCACATATTCAGGCAAATAGCACAGATTGAGAGAGGTTATTGTGTTTGGAAGAAAAGAACAAACTTTCATTGATAGCAGTTTTCAGCAGCAGACAGCCAAATCTGTGGAGCACCACCCAGCTCTGCCTCTGAACGGGGGCAGCTGAGGCACCCGAAGGTACCCAAGCTCGGGAATCCCTCTCCAAGTAGCCAAGCAAGGGCAATACTAGCCTTTCACTGTATTTTAACTGCAGATGAAATGTGTTTATGGTAGACTGTAAAGTGGAGATGGTAATGTTTTTTCTGATAATTATGTCACTTGCGAGCTTGTGAGGTAAATGATCACTCAGAAGAACCTTGATTCTTACACACTTTTTATTACCTAAAATAGGTTGTTCATGAATTTTTGAGAAGCAGCTGGGGAATATTATCCTTCAGAAAGTCATTACAGCTTTATGAGACTTAATTATATCCAATAATACAGATTTCTTTCAAATACCTACTCAAGGCTTTCTTTCAGCATATAAAGACAGGGAAATAAATTTTTCTAGATAGCTGTGGCACAGAAAAAATGTTTTTCAGGGTATGTAAGCTTTTCTATTTAAGGACATAACCCAGGGACTGAGGTGGTAATTTCTTCTGCAGATGCCTTGCTCCATGATGGCTGTTACAATTGCGCCATCTTTTTCTTGAACCAGACGAGACGGTCCACGGGCCTTGTACAAAATGTGAATCCTTTATGACGGTGGTAGCAGGTGCCAAAAAACCCCATACTGATCCAGTCCCGTCTGCTGTCTTCAGCTCAAACTGCTGAATGGGACTGCYGTGCGGGGAAGCGACCCGCGCTGCCCTCCTGCCCGCGCGGTGATGCTCAGGATGTGGCTGAGCAGCTCTGCCCGTGGCCTCTGTCCCACTAAAGGGCAGCAATTCAGCAAACACATCCTCTGCTCTCACCTCTTTCTTCACCCCTCCACGGTTCGCTGTGTTTGGGGGACTGGATGGTGTTGTCTGGCGTGCTGCTGGTTATCAGACCTTATTAGCAGCGAACAAGCGGGACTCCCCTTCACGTGCTGTGTACGTGCTCGGAGGAGGAAGGATGCCTTCTGCAGGACAGCAGCTGTCAAGCAGGAGGTGGGAGGAGGTGAGCACTGGTATGAAAGTCAGTTGTACAGCAAGTCACRGTCTTGTCATGGGAAAAGTCCCTGAAAGTCAGGAATTTTGTCAGCATTGAAGAGARTGAGGATAATTAGTACCGTTTCATGTTTTATACAAGAAATAATAGAAGTGAGGACAGTTTTGAACATGTAGCTTTCCTTATTCCAGCGCTTCTCAAGGTGACCAATCTCACTTCATTCTTTTCCAAAACTTCCTTCTTTGAAGAGAGAAGAGGTCAGTAAAAGAGAGATGGGACAAGTAAAATTCTTCCAGAAAGCCTTAGGGTTTTTCCTTTGCATCTCTGACCTTTAGCTGCTTTATTATGAGGCAAATACTTAACTTCATTGCTAGTAGGGTTTTCATCCCAGTTTGTTCAGTCAATTCACATYAACATTTACCCATCCAGCCAGGCAGTTAACAGAGATGTGCATCTGCTTCAAAGCTGCATGGTACTCGTTACCATGCCAGACATCTCTTTCATGCCACTTTTACTGAACTGTGGACACGGTTCAGATGGTGGTGCGGCTGGTGGGTCCTTGGTGTGAACCCAGAGCAAAACTCCAGTGGCCCGTGACAAGGGCTGCAGGCCTGAAATGCAGCAGTGAACAACAAAACTCTCTAGCAGCTGCCTTGCAGACTCGTGCAGACAACATGACAAGTGCATCATCTCTCTTACAAAACAGATGTAGAATTTGGAGGTTTAGATAGCGTTAGTGAGAGACCTCTAGTCTTCACACAAGCGGTTTTATTGTAGTAGACCACGCTGTCCTCCTCCTGCAGGCTGGTAGTGACAGCTGTCACTCACGGCACAGCTTAGATAAAAGACTTAACACGTAGGTGAGAAAGTCCGTGTGAASCACCACTAATCTTTGATGGCATCCGCAGCAGCCCCCTCTTATCACTTGTTCTAATATTAACTTCAAGCTGTGTTTGTCTTGGACGACTGTTAAACGCTCTGGAGCTGTGTGCAGTGGATGTGAGTCATTTAATCATCTCGAGTGTTTTTGTAGCTAGCAGATACACACCAAGATACTTTTGTGTATGATGAAACGTTGTCCAGAGCCCTTCCGCACTGTAGTCTAAGATCAAATGGCATTCAGTTCATGGAACTAGCAAAAGGGAAAAAAGAAGAGATTTGATTTAATTTTTCTTTTAATTGTGGTATAGCATGTATATCCTGGAATCCATAATATACATTACTCACCTCGATGTTGTTTATGTTAGTGATTCTATATACAAAAGTGGCAGGGTGACATGCTGTCCTATTTTGAGTTAACAAATCTCTAAGGGTAATAGAAACCATGTGCGCAGATGGACTGATGCCTTGGGTAACAGATAGATGAAAGCCATGATTTTGAACTCGCTCCTATGGCAWCAACTTGGTCACTTTATGCAGGAGATGGTGGAAATGTTCCCAGCTGTTTATACAGTACTAAGTGGAAGAGTTTGGATCTTCAGTGACACGTTTTCCCCTGCCTGATCTTCTGTCCCGTCTTCAGTAGTCTTGCGTTTAAATGTGCCATCAAGCTCAGGTGCCATCAAGAAAGGTGCTGGCTCTGAGGTGCTCATGGACTGCGCTGTCAGGGAATGGGTGGACGGGGTGTCCTCGTGTGACTGCTCACCCCCTGAAGAGCACAAGTCCTGGGTCTGGCTCTGGGGGGGAACACCTTGGTGGTTATTTTGCTTTCTTTCTCATTTTTTTCAGCATTTGAAAACTGGCCCTTGTCCTCTTTGACACATGTATAAATATGATAAATAAACCTTTCCTTATGTCTTTGTGTAATGATAAATATAATAGTTCCAACAGCTGTTACCATATACACAGAAATCTTGCTTCTCACCGAAGTCTTCTCCRTATGCTCTGCAGACAGGAACAAAATGGCTTGGCAGTGTTCTTCGAAAGTCAGTGCCACAGAACTGTTTTGGCTTTGCAAATCCCAGATCTGGGGGATCCTTGTGAGAAGCGTCCTTCCTGCTGCCGCCTCTCCCCATCATGCGATGGGGGCTTCTCTTGTCTCTGGGAACATAGGACCAGGAGGACTTTTCAGTGAGCCATGGGCTTCTGAAGTCTCTTAGGATTTGCYGGTCAACTGCTTCAGATTTTCACATGGAAAACCTCTAGGTTTACATGCTTGTTGCAGAAAGAGCTAACCAACAGGTCATTTAACAAGTGACCTCCTGAAGTTTCTGAAGTTTGGGTTCCACTTTCTGATAGACTTCAGTTGCAGTCTCAGGTACATTGCTACAGGTTTTTCTGGAAGTGACAAAATTCTAGGTCGTTTTCAGGGCTGACCYTGTGGCTCCTGCAGGCTGAAGGAATTGAACCCTCTGCCCTTCTTGGGGCGTGGAAGACAAACTTTGTGGGCCTTGAGAGCTTAGCAAGGAAAGGCTTGCAAAGAGCTAGCTAGGCAACTCGCCTCTCTTAGGGGTATTGCTAAAATAGCGGATGCTCTGTGTTCTTACTATCGGTTTTGATGAGGYAATAGACCACAGGGGGGTCTGCTGGGGAAAATTAACCTAGACGAAAAGTAAGCAAAGAAGCAAATATCAGTGATGTGCCAGGGGCTGGACCTGGTTGGGAAATGCATGCAGTTGAAAATGATGTTAGAACCAGTGAACATTAACACCATAGAGTTGCTGTCRCTGCTTTAACCTCCCCCCCTTTGCCCCATCCATCCCCAGCCCTCTTCCTCATTCCTCTCCTAGCAGCTAGCTAAGTCAAATAATTAACTGGGAGCTTCAAAGTCAGTGCCCTTTATTTAGCATCCTCTTTCATATTGTACAAAGAGACAGTGTTTGAAATGCTAGGGGGAAGAGACGGTAATGTCTATTGATACGGCATGTAATGTTAAATAATACTTGCCACTTAAAAGCCTAAAAATGATAAGAATCAGTTTGAAATCCTTCCTGCTCCCTGCAGAGTTGACGGCACTAGTGGAGGATCGAGATTTATCCTAGAGATGAACGCTGCAGGGTAGGAGCTGCCTGAAAAAACCCCAAAGGAACAATGAAATTTAATAGTGATGTTGTGTCTCTTTTTGGGCTTTCCTCATGGTTGTTCTGCAGCACCAAAACTTTCAAAGAAGTGAGCTTTGTTTCATCCTGAATAGAGCAAAGCAACGGCATCTTGTTCCTTTTCCCTCGCTCCTTTGAGAAAATTAAACAAGAAGCAATTATGTGTCAATTGGCTGCTGCTGAGCTGGTGTGTTTCTTCTTAGATGTCTTGATTAATGGTTTCATCTTGCAGTTATAATCATTATGAAATCTGTGGGAATTCTGGGTACATCAGGAGTTCAGGGTCAAACAGTGTAGCTGTTCAGTGCTATGTTCTGTATAATGCTCAGAATTAGTAATAAAACATTGGAAAATGTCCTTAATTAAAGAGGATGGTGTATATTTGCCCAAGCCCATCCTCTGTGAGCTTATGATACTTGGGTCTATACTTGAACAAAAAATATTTCAAAATTGTGTGCTTTGAAACAAGCTTGATTTTCTTCTTTATAAATTGGAAAATAAATGTATCATCTTGTACTTAAAATCCTAACAACTTGTAAGCCATCTCTCGTTCCCGTTCTAGACATGGAGAACTAATTGCCCAACACACTGTTTTATTTTGCTTGGAAGACTTTTACATAGCTCTAGAGAAAGGGCAGTAATCCATAATCATATTAAAAACAAGAAAGGGAGTAGGTTTGTAGACGTTTAAAGCTATATACGTTTCATTCTGTGGAGCTCCATTACCTTGTTTTATTAACTAATGCTTGTATGAAATAAGGAGTTGAAGAAGACAAAACTGAAGTTTGGCTTTTTAAATCTTCCCTGGCTATCCAGTAAAACCCAGTATGATTAAGTGAACTGATGGTGGGTTGGAGGGACAGAAGCCCCTAGGTATCTATTGTGAATATTTTCTATCTTACCTTAGGTTTATACGCTGTGAAATCTAAGTACCTGTAGAAGTCACTCAGCCGTTCGGTTTACCCATGGATAAGAATTAATGTTTACTTGCTTTATGATATTACAGATACCTAGTGACAAATACTGCCCTGTCCTGGGCACAGAAGGTCCTCCTGGTCCTTGCCCAGGAGGGGCAGATGAAGGGGAAGGGGTTTTCTGATGCCTCAGATCTCCCTTTAGGCTGGAAGGTGTGGTGGACCTGTTTAGACATTTGCAYTCCACTTGGATGAGGGAGAAAGCTGCACAAGTGTGAAATGCTCTTATTTGTGTGAAAGCATTAAGTTTTACTTTAAAGCACCTTCTTTTTCCCCAGTTCTTAGCCTCAGACACAGCCTCCTGAAGTCAGTGGATAGGCTGCCAGAGGCATCCCTATCTGTAAATCACAGTCAGAGTGCTGGAATTTGCACAAAATAAACTTAGCTTATCTGGCTAGCTGAGTATTTACTGATGAATTCTGTTTGTTGTGCRCTGTGGTTTGAATATTGCAGTGAAGTCAACCTAGAGGAAAATAGCTTTTTCTTTCCTATTGTATGGATTATGACATCTCCCGTATTTTCTTAACCAAAGCACTTCATTTAAAGCAGTTATGAATACAGGTTGAAACCGTGGTCTTGCCTCTGCTTAGCTAAAGTCTGAATATGGCAAGCAGTGGCCAGTAGTTGCTGTATCTGTTTCTTGCTGTTATCCTTAAGTGTTGGCAAAGGCATGCAGGCACTGGAAGTAGTTCAGTTGATTGAATATTACACTGCTTAAGCAGTTTCGAGAATTTGCTTCCATAAATTTCAGTCTGTTCTGGCTCCCAGTTTTATCTCCATCAGATATAAATTATCACGCTGTCAGCCTCTGGATAGCGCTGGAATGCTGCTGCCCGATTTATTTATTTTATTTTATTACCATAGCAAAGAAATCCCACTTGACTGTTTTTAAAGCCGAGTGTCTCTTAGCAGAGTAAAATCAATCTCTCTTTTAATAAACSTGTATTTCTCCCTGATGTTGCTGGGATTTCCAACGGCAGAGCTGTCAGTCTTTGGTGACCTTTGAAGGTCTGAGGAGGGGTCCCCCAGTTTCCTACCTCTGCAGCTCCCAACTCCTTTGGTTGCAGTGGATTTATTCCTCAGAGGTAGCAAGGGGTGGTAGTTATGCTATGTAAGTAATAAATCAGATGCAATGCTTTCCGAATTCGTAAGTACCTACAAATTAATATTTTGTTAAGTGTTCTGAAACACGTGCTTCCTGTGAGTCACAAACCTGCACCCAGGGTGATGTACATTAGTTGCTGAAGCCCAGGTCTACCGGTGAATTTACAGGGGGGTGTCCACAACGGCTGATTTAAACCTGGTAAGCTGGTTCCCAATACCCATTTCCTGTGGAAATCAGGGTTCCGATTTGAATTCAATGGCACAATAGTCACCTAAATTCCTCTTCGGATCTGGCCGTGTCATGTTAGTTTTGGAAGGTGCTCTTTATTTTTCCAAAGCCATTTCTTAACACTTAAAGTGATATAAATCCTGTCACTTAAAGTCGGTGCCAAGCATCCTTTTTTTTCTGTGTATGCTTTTCTTCTGAGACACTTGTTTGGGGGAAAAGACACAAAACTAAAAGTAGAGTTGGAGAGAGCTTGAGTATGGGCTTTGCGTGTGAAACGCTGAACCTCCCAAGGCATCGAAGTTGTTGGTGTTTTGCATGGAGGTCGCTGGTGTGGCTTGCCTGCAGGTTAGGCCAGCAGTTCCCCCGTGAGCGCGAGAGCTGTAATTTGTATGCRTGTGGCTCCATTTCATACCATCAGATGGGAAATCAGAAGCAAAAGGAGCAGAAAATAAACATGAATATTAACAAGAGGAGAGCAGAGGTGAAACGCTTGGTGATTGCTGCCTTTCCAGGGGTTGTTATATATGCATGTTTGGACTGATTTGCTCTACAAGGGTGAAGACTCTTTTGGTTTCAATTACCATGCAGTGGCTGAAAGCTTTTCTAATGAGAATTGAAGTCTGGAAATTGTTTTCTTCATTTCAATGTAAAACTTTGCATTCAAGACATATTGCTTTTTTCCTTTTCCCTGCTAAGCGTAGGAGTTTCACTTACGGTGCAAACTGCAGCCTTGGGAAGCAAGTGCTGATAAACTGCTCTYAAGCAAAGCCCTCTGGGTGATGCTCAGAGCTGCGTAAGTTGGCTCTCACAGCAATTGCATCCTGCTCCCAGGCAGACAAATGTGTGCTGCACTGCAGAGGCTTGGAGGAGGTGATGCACAGAGAGCAAGGAGCTAGCGGAGAGTTAAGTGCGTCCTAGAAGTTCCCTCTTCAATAAAATAAAACACACATGTCCAGGCATAGGAACACCTCTAGTTATTAAAATTCTTCATACACAAGTCGTGTCAAAAACTCATTTAAATTGAAGACACCCACTTACTAATGCAGAAAAATTCTTATTGCGGGACTGGTTTCCATAGGCAGGGTTTACTCTGGTAAGTAGCCTTGCTGCACGGGAGAGCCTGACTGTATGTGTTATGTTGCTTGCTCATCTTGGCACAAAGCTTTTGTTCCTCAGCCTAAAGTTTCGCCATCAAACCTTTGGGTAAGATCACGGAGCAGATCCTCCTGAAGGATATGTCAAAACATACTGAAGACAGAGAGGTCGTTAGGGACAGCCAACATGGCTTCACCAAGGGCAAGTCATGCCTGATTAGTCTAGTGGCCTTGTACRACGGAGTGACTGCATCAGTGGACAAGGGAAGAGCTACGGATGTCACCTACCTGGACTTCTATAAGGCCATTGATACRACTCCCCACATCATTCTTACCTCTGAATTGGAGAGATACGGGTTTGATGGATGGGCTGTTAGATGGATAAGGAGTTGGCTGTATGGCCTCATCCAAAGAGTTACAGTCAATGACTCAATGTCTAAGTGGAAACCAGTAACGAGTGGTGTCCCTCAAGGGTCTGTACTGGGACCAATACTGTTTACTTTGAGCAACTTGATCTAATGGAAGATGTCCCCCATGGAAGGGGTTGGACTAGGTGATCTTTAAAGGTCCCTTCCAACCCAAATCATTCTGTGATTCTGTAACACACTACAGTTTTATAGCGCTGGAGTTTGTCGGTGGGAGGGACTCCCTCTGTGGCCTGCTTGTTCCCCTGTACCAACCCGATGTGTACAGAGGATGGAGCAATCCCGTGGTGGCTGGGTACAAAGAAGGCTGTGTGCTTGCGTGCAGTGTTGTCAGAGATGCCTCTGCTTTAGATAAACTCGGAAAAGTAAAAAATGGGGAAATAGAAAGATTTCCTGCATTTTTTTTTTTTTTAATTCATTATGAACTTTGTGCAGTGTGTGAAAGTTTCACTGTTGGAGTGGAAATTCTCAGTTCATGTGGCTGCAGRACTAGGTGTCAGCTGCGTTTCCCTGTGACACCCCCCATGCCTGGTGCCTCAGCGGGAACCCACTGCTTTTCTCTCAATGCAGGCACACACACGCGGAGCGGGAGTGTAGGTAGCAACTTCCGCAATATGGTTTCTTAGGCGAAAGCCTCATATGTTTAAGAAAGCCAARTTGCAAAAAAACCCCACAAAATAATAGTAATAAAAAGAAAAAAAGRGAAGGAAACAGTTCAGACATGTAGGGATGGGATAGCTATAAAGCCAGCCACGTTAGGAATTAATTCCCTTGGAGCTTTAAATATGAGTCATAGTCACTTTGTAAGCCTGTATTTTTAAATTACAGCTTACTGAGCCTGTGCATGTCCCTGCTACTTCTAAATTAACGATGTAGCATAGCGTGTTTTTATGAGCGTACCTCTTGTGAGCCCTCTGTATTATGCTGATTACATTTAGCTAAAGGCGACCATATGAATTGACCTTTCTCAAGGAGTCTTTGCCAAGGCTGAGGCATACTTGTTCTTTCCTATTGACACCTCCGCTTTGAGGTGGAGTTTGTTCTACTTGTGCCACGTATTGCTGCTCCAAACATAAAACATTTGGAGTTACTCAACCTTGCTGAAGAATGAAGTGCAATTAAGTGTTGCTTGAGGCTCACAACTAAAAAGTAGGCTCAGCCCTCTAAAATACAAGTTTTTCTGCAGCATGGCATGTATGATAGTCTGGTCTGGGGTTCCTCTTCTGTGATGTTGAATGTCTACAGTGTAGGTGTTTCTGAGCCCGTTCTCCAGGCTTCCTTCGCAGGTCATGGAGAGACATGGACGTTTCCAGAACGTGACTCATCTTACTTATTTTAGATGTCTGCTCTATAGAAAGATGAATCATTCTCCTGAGGAGCCTGCCTGCCTCGTCTGTCCTGTCAAATAACTGGGCTCCGCAGCCCACTGTGGGAGCTTGGTCCCTGGTTGTCCACACTGCAGGAATGTTTCTTCACTCCCAGCTCTCCCTTGGAGTCGACCAGCTAATTGCCTCTGAAACTAAACGTGGGCGTTCACGAGGGATCGTTTGTTGCCGGAGCCGCTCCGTGTCGTCAGCGAGAGGAGCAGCGTGCCAGGTTTGGCCGCCTCCACCCTCGGCAGCCCTCCCACTCATCTCAGCAGACTTTGCACTTGTTGCATGTCCCTCGTGAGGCGTGCTGGCTTGTCCCATAAAGCCAGTACTTGGGTGGGCTGCAGCACGCTGCTTTCAGTATTTAAGGTACTTTTGAATTGGGGGAAAAAACAAAACAACAAGACCACTACAGAATAATATGCTTAAGGCCACAGGTGCTCCAGAGGGAGCCCAAATAAAATGATGTCCAAGCCCCGTAAATCRTATCTAGGGACAGTCTACTCTTACAAAGGCAAGCCTTCAAGAATGCAATCCAGTAAATATACGTTTGCCTTGCAGATGTCTGAAATTTTGGAATTTGAATCCTACCCATTGCAATTTAAACTGATAAAACCCCTGCAAAATTTCACCCATGAGCAAGCTCTGTTCCTCTGTACCCTTCTACAAGGGGTGAGTGTGGTGATACACAGAGTACAGCCAGAACGTTGGAGGTGAAGATGTGTATGTCATTTGTTTCTATGGCTAGCAAATATTTGTAGTTATTGATGGAGTTTATGGCCACAAGTGCTTTCCACTCACGTTTGGTTGTGCCTCAAATGTAAAAAATTATTGTTGCACAGTTTAATCAGAGGATTTTATATTTTTTCTTTGATAAGACATCTGTGTGTGTATTGACAAGTCTTTTGTTTCTTCGTTGGAAGCAACAGACTGCTTGGCCAGGCAATGGGATTCCCAAATTTTTGTTTATAAACATGGCTAATATGTTTCTGTATTTTAATAGGCTGCTAAAAAGGAAGGAGATTGAAAGGAGGGAAAAAACAGTTACTGAGTTAAAAAAGATGGAAGTATGGAAAACTTAATAATTCCCTTTCAAATGTAAGCAGAAGGGAAGGAAGGTGTTGGGCTGTTTGAATTACTGCACTGAAACTAGGATTGATCTGGAAAGAATTTAAGGATTTATGTGTTCAAGTTTACRCTAGGAAAGCCAGAAATTTTGCAAACCTACAGTTTTACACCTGCTGGTTTGTGAGCCCTTTGCATGTGTTGATTTAAACTTAATATTATGATTTCAGATTTTTAGGATAAATGATGCCATATGTATGCTACAGATTATTAAGGGTTTATCAGATGACTATCATAGGTGGCTGATGAGGGAGAAAAATCTAGAAAGAAGTGGTCTTTAGAGAAAAGTCACTGCAGATTACTGTCAGATTGGTCTGAAGGAAACATCAGTCCTTATCCTTAAGTGTGAAGTACCTGGAAAAAAAATCAGACCTTCAAATGCGTCCTAACAAAGCAATGGCATTGCCTTAAGATTTTGTTTGCTCTGTGGTTATCTCATGTGGTGAAAATTTAGACATCACTCTGGATAACAGTTTCTGGGTATCCATTATCCTTCTGGGGTAGCTGAAGTCAGTGTCTGACCAGCGCCTGTGATGAAGTCTTRCTGAAGACTGTTTTTTCTTACAATGCTAATTTCAGGTAAGGTGTCTATAAGTGAAACAATGTAAATAGAGGGATACTTCAAGATATTCAGTATGGTATTTTTTTAAGTGTAACTTTCCAGGTGCTGTCATCTCTTTATATTGTGGAATCRGGATATATCGGTGTTTGGGCAACACAGTCATGGTGTCTCGTTGGATGAGTCCTTACCCTAGGGAGATAGCACACCGATGGTGATAGCCAGAGATGCAGAATGTCTGAACCGGTTTTCTGGCTCCTCCTGGGCGACCTTGGGGAGGTCTGTCTGAATTTCATACCCAAAGCTGCATAATATGGACCGTAATACCTCCTCTGCTCTCTTGTGTACTTGCTGTAGAAGCCCCCTGTGAAAGGAGCTGCTCCTCAGCCTGTTTTGTACAGCAGCTGCAGGGACCTGCTCGTGGTTATTTGCTCCAGCAGTTTCTGTGATACGAGTGAGAAAAYCCGTATCATGATGCCACAGTGAGGTTTGCTTTGAGTAAATAAAATTGCAAAGTCTAGAGGGGAAAAACCCCTCAAAATAAGGAACGTGTTTATCAGGAATAAACCTGATTTTCACAAGGCAGTTGGTTCACAGGGACCAGGTGCATTTTATCTGCAGAGTTTACRTGGCAACACTATGGAACAGGCTGAAAATTACCTGAAAAACTATAAACAAAGACTACTGAGTTACATAGGGAATGGCTCCTTCAGGAGAATATTTTGTGAGTCCTGAACATGCCCGTACCACATCACCGACATCAGTGAGTTACCCACTGGGAGGATGTACCTGGTCCAAGAGATGTACTGGATTTTCACCCCTGTTCATCATCTGTGAATCTTAYTGTAGTGCAGCTATTGAAGTGTCCCATAGGGGTGTTTAGTAGATGTTAGGAACAGACCTCTCTAATGTATTCTTCGTTAGTGAATGGAAATGGGCTGCTGCTTAGTAGGGAGCYAGGGACCAAGTGTGAAGTTTGAGAAGCCATTCAAAAGCATTGCTGTCAAACAGGAGCTCAGGTCTGATCTCTGTCACAAAAGTAGCATTTGTGTAGCACTCCTAAATTTCAAGAACTATATAAAAGGTTGATCTCTCTTTTTGTTTTTTTTTTCTTCCCCCCCCCCCCCCCTTTTTTTTTTAAGTGAAACTGCATTATTAAGTCACTGGGGTTTTTATCTTCATAGTCATGTGTTTATTGATACATTTTGGAGACAGTGGAAAGGCAGTTTGTCATCTTTAAGATCTTAAGAACCTGAGAGAAAGCCACAGTGGCTCTTTGAAATTGCACTCTGCTGAAAAAGAACCTCATTCACGTGGTTAATTATAAGGATTTTTTTTTTCTCTTTTTCTTCTCTGTCAACTCTGTGCAGAGGGAATTCTTGCTGAATGGTGCCACAATGGCCACCCTGCAATTCCCCTACTTAATGAGCTACTTCTCACRCAAATAGATTTCAGAATAACCAGGCACAGATGTTTAGGTGTCTGGGTTTTTTTTTTTTTGCCTGAAAATGATTGTCAGTCTTCATTTTCATTTCAGCTTTCAAGCCTGTTGAAATGGCAGCATTCCTGTCATTGCAAACGTTATTCAGCCATGTGAACTGTGACTCATTCTGAAAGATTATACGCATTTCCCTCCCCGGCGTGCACCTATCCTCCTGCTGTTAGCTGTTTGCAGGCTGCCTCCTGCCATCAGCGGGTCAGGGGTACGTGCTGCTGCAGAGCTTGCTTGCGAGCTTGCTTCCAGCCTTGTGCTGCGCGGGGCATAGGAGCCTATGTCTGCTGCGGGCAGCAAGTTGTAGGGTGGGAAATGCTACTTTTGGCTGCTTCTGGGGRAAAAAAAAAAATCTCAAATGTCCTTTTCAGCATCTCTTTACAGTAAAAAAAAAACCAAAGAGCAAACCCTAAAGGAACAATAAACCTCATACAGACCTCCTGGCTCACGTTCACTCCAGACTATGTTTACTTAGACTGCAAAAATACCAACTCATGATATCAGCTCAAGGCAAACTCCATCTGGTTTGGTGCTCCCCTTTAATCATCTTTCTTTTCTAGCATCGCCTTCTCTTTTTCTTTCCTGCGTTCCTCTCCGGCGTCAGAGGGTCCCCACTGTTACCATACTGGCTCTTCTCCAGGTGCTGCAGACCAGCCCGATGATGGGRCTGTCCTCCCTGGCGGGGCTCAGCACCTTGCCTCTCTGATCTGCCTCCATCCTCTCCGGTTAATTGCTATTTCCTGTATGTTTTCCAGGGCTTCGTTTGAAATAAGGAAGTTCCTGTGGGAATCTTGCATGGGGTTTCCATTTGTTTGGTGTTTTATTGAATGTCAACATGAACCTATGGGAAAAAAACCCCATCCTGTTCATTATGGAAGATCAGTTAATCGTGGATGATTAAAGGGAAGCTTGATACTACCTGCCCAGCCATAGAAGTGAGTTATGGCACCTGAAGATGAAAAGCCATGAGGAATCAATCTTAATTTAGTACAACTTAACACCGTGCTTGTATTTTTATCTACTTGAGGGCAAGAGATAACACGTCTAAACTTCCCAGTGTGACAAAAGCAGGCAGAATTTGGAGAAGGTGGCGCAGATGGGARCGCAGAGCCCCGTTGCTCTGTGAGCACGTGTCAGAGACCTCTTCTCTCCCGCACTGTCTGTGTGGGAAGTGTTGCTGGAAAAGCTGACAGGATCCCTGAGATTCAGAGCTGAGGGACCTCACAGGGAGTGCAAAAGGCATCCACCAAAGCTACTTCCCTGGGGCTATGAAAATGAGGAGTGGTAGGGCTACCAAGAGCCACACTGATGTTTTTTCCAGGAAAACAAAGAATTCTGGTGTTTCTTGTCAGGCAGGTGTGGGAGAGGAAGAGGACTTTTTSTCAAAGACCGCAAGAATTTGCTTTTCTATCGAATCTAGGTTTTAAAAAAGGAAAGAGATTGTTTGCAGACGTTTCCTTTGGCGATTAGTGTTTGCAATCCAAGTTCTTGTTTCATTGGACATTCAAGCAGAGATATGCGATAGATATAAAAYTAAAATTATTTCACTGTTTTCAGATGTGCTAGAGGATTTCGTTATTCAGATCTTGGTTTTCTTCATGCGTTTCTACAAGCCAGGGCTTACTTGGGTGTCCTAGAATAACTGTGTTGACACGTGTCCTGGATGAAGAGCCTTTTCTTTCCGAATTACCTACATCTGCTTTCAAAACTGATCATGATAAATCATAGATGCTCTTTCACTGTAGTTCAAACCCTACTTTATTCTGAAATTACTTTCATGTGTAGACAAGCCCCTAGGAAACTCTTTTTGTTTGAAATTAAATCTCCTTGATTTATTAGCCCTTGCATTTTATGCTTGTACCGAGAAATGAATCCTGTTCCTTTAAGATGTTTTTTGTTTTGCTTTGCTTTGCAGACTGTAAGATGGCACATTGAACTACAACCATGGGCAAGTCCAACTCCTTCCCTCAACTATGAGGCCTTGAGGTTCCTGAAGTACATTAGCACTTCTCAGGTAKGTTTTTCATTTCAGTCTCCATTTAGGAAACAGTTTGCCTGGCACAAGCTGTTCCCTCTCAGATAAGGAATTAACCTCACACCGAACTGGTTTCGAAACTGCTTTATTTCTAAAGTTGCTTAACCTAACAGCGATGGTCAACRTGAATGTAAAAGTCAAAACACAGGGTAGAAAGAATGCATTATTTCCTTGCTTTTTATTTTCAGATGGATTCGTGTCTTGACAGGAGTACGATATGACTGAAAATTCCAGACGTGGTTCCTCTCCCGCTCTCTCTCTCTTTCTCACTSTCAGACACAGAAAAATACAGAGCACTCTGTAGTGAGAGAACTGTGTATTCAGCCACTCCACCTCTCAATAATAATGCAATAACCAGGCTTATTTTAGCTAAAAAGGATGCATTTGAGGTTCCTGGTAAAATGAGAGCAAGGCATCAGTCCCTAATTTGGACAAGTTGTCCCAGTGGTACTAATAGAATCTTGATATTTTGAGGACAAAAAYGATGACCTGGAAAGTCAGTGTTTTTATGTGCTTTTTCAAAGGTGACATTCCCAAAACCAGATTGCATTGACAGATACTTCCAGGGTTCAGCATATATGGAAACTGGGCCATCGTGTGTTAATGGAGGCATCACTTCTGCACAACAGCATTTACACGTGCATTTCCTGTAATAAAACATGGAAGAGGTGCTGGATGCCCACAGTTCCAGCAGGGTGGCTGSTTTTGGTACCCAGGTCTGTCAGCAATTGACCCTTGAATACAGATTTAACTGCACMATCGCTTACATTGGAGAACAGCAAAAAGCCTCAGGTGCTAATGTCACTGAAATGTCATTCACATACGAAATTCTTTGTTAATGCAATGCTTTCAAGGCTGAGGCGAGATTCATTTGAAACACATCTAAAAATATGCTGCTGTGCTGATGGTGTGGTAACTGGGAGGGTAGCAAAGTGTTCACTCCAGCTTTTGTGGGTACTCCTGGCTAAATGCTTAAGAAAATGACATCTCTGCCTCCACTCATGCCAGCACTGACAGGGCAGGAGGCAAGATGATGCATGTGGAGACAGCAAGAGATGCGTGTGGAGCTGCTTGTTTTGTTGTACAGAAGTTTAGGCTGCGGCAGGCATATTAAGCTGAAAACATCCTTCATCTCGGTGATTTAATAAACAGTGGCAGATGCTGCTAAACTCSACTAGTTGGGTCAAAGCCTACAAGGACATCAATTAGCAGAGAGTTTATTGCTTCTGACACACTAATCGAGAAGTTTCGTTCCCAGAGTAAGTGACCCTGGTGGGGGGGACAAGCATAAGTGAAGACAAAAGCTGAGAGAAATCCTTGTTCCTGACCTGGCAGATGTTATAGGATTAATAACTGAGAGGATAACACCATGACTGGTATGAGCACTTCTGGAAATGGGATCCTGCTCGTGTAGATGAGCATGGGATCTCATTTTCCTTGTTTGCTGAGCAAGTGTCTACTAATTACTGTGCCTGAGTTCAGCTCCCTGCCATTAGTGTAGAATGGCTGGAACTGCTGGAGGGGGAAGATGCCATGTCAGCAGGGTCAAGGTATGGCCAGAAAAACCTTTTTCAATGCCGGTATCTAATGATCAGAAGAACCATCTTACATGTGCTGTTGTTTGTATGATAGTAGTGAGTAGAAGCCCAGAACAGGACRTGAGCTCAGTGCATCAGGGTCTGTAAATCATGCAACAGACTGGTGGTGGTGCTAAAGGCAGAGTTCAGTTTTTTTATTATTTTTGATAGCAAGAGCTATTAAGTAGGAAGAGCTATTAAAATTGCTCCAAACTCTGAGTGTTGTAATTGCTCATAATGCCATGAGTCAATTAAGTGGCAGCATTGCCGAATCTTAGTTTTCTGTAGAGAGCACATTATTCTTCTGTCTCTTAAAATCAGTGCTTGTTATTGCAATGCCATTTATTCCTTGATTGTTATGTGACTGAAGGGAAATGGGTAGTGGGGTGCAGTGCAAATCATTGCTTAAAACTTAGTGAATCCTGAGAGCAGCATGAAGAGATGCTATATTAGCTTTTATGAATTTTCTATCGGCATTATGAGCTGAGCAGGAGCAGGGAGGTGGTGATGCAGCGTGCAACTCTGTGGCTGTAATGCTCCAGGTAATGATCTTTCAGACCTTAAGCTTCTTAAAGAATGAGAGTTTCATTTACTTATTTGTAAGGCACATGGTAGAGAGTGCCTACCACAGCAAAGGTTGGGTTSCAGTTTTTACTCTCACCCCTGTGTAAAATTGTTCCATTTCTGTGGTTCTAGATGGGGCCAGAGCCATGCTTTTTAGTTTGGCTAAAACCCAGAGCTGAGCCTGGGCAGTCTGCTGTAGAGGAAGGAAGGAGCAAGATGAGAACAGTCAGTTCAGGACTGATGTTTAACCTGGTTTTGCCTCTACTGCTGTGCTTTCCATCTTTTTTATTGTTGGCTTTCTGGCAGTGCCAGCTCCCTTCCCTGCAGTCAGGGTTAGTACTGGGCCCAAAGAACAACTTTTCGTCATGATGGCTCAGCTGGGTTCCTGCAACTCTTCTYAGTCTTTGCTTTCCTATCTGCCCGTTAGCAGCCTGTGCCCTGCAACCCCTGAATTTGATGGCYGGGCTGCACATGACTTGGAAAGCCCTTTAACAACCAAGTGTAAGCTGATGCTGATGCAGCGCAGCACAACCTCCCTGGGGCAGAAGTAGCCACAGGTTTGGTGCTTACTTCTGCTTCCCGTTACCTCCTTACCACTGCTAACGCGACAGCCATACAAATTGCACTGGCTTTCCATCGACTGCTGTGCCCTGGCTCCCAAATGCGGGAAAGGCTGCAGCACCCCCCAGTTCCACRCCTGCCTTTTCCAGAGTGGGTCTGGAGGAAGAGGATGGTGCTGAGTGGTGTGGCAGAGCCTGGGGGTGAAGTGCAGTGGGGCAGACAGGCAGAGCTGGTGCTGCAGGCAGTGCTACTCACAGAGCCGTAGCCTCCTTGGCTCAGTCACCGCTGCGTGCCGGCTGCTGCAGGCTGCTGCTCAGCTGCTGGCAAAGCTGACTTCGCCTCTCAGTTAAGTGATTTTTGACACTTGCAGGTTTCTGATGAATCTAGCATGTTTTAGTCTTTGCTTTCTTGGTCTTTACAAGGATTTTGACTTACAGTGTGCCTCCCTGCAGGGTCTCTATCTCTTCTCCTTTTGCAGTGTTTTTATCCTGGCTTTAGACTCTAGATGTCCAAGCCAGGACAGCATAGACACACGTGCTATGATTCCTCTGTTTAGTTAAGCACTTGCTTAAATCCCTTTGTTGTTGGAGAGGGAATGTGTTGGGGTAATGATTAAATCCCTTCTGGAACTGTGATCCAGGGCACTCAGATAAGGTATACAGTGTACACTGCAGTGACACTGCAACTTGTGATTACAGTCTTGAATCATGACATGATTTTAACATTATTCAGGATGCAGGATCTACTCCAAGGTTTGAAAAGAAAAAAATAAACATTTTAATGCCAAAATAACTTGTTCTCAGGAAGATTGATTTTTGGGTATAGTACTAATGCTTAATTATTTGCTTTTCAAACTGCGTTGCTCTCTGGGGGATTATGTAAGCCTTAAATTTCACCAAGCAGAACAGATGAACAAGGAAAAAAAAAACATCAGATCTCCATAGCTGTGTATCAGATTGACAATCAGTTTTAAATGAAACCAATTAACATTTTTCTTCTTTCCACTCTTTCCCCAGAAGGCAAATTAAAAACAAATTAAAAGTCACGTCTTAAAATGAAACATCCTTTGATTTCAACAGATTTCATGTGAACACATGAACCTGAACAGCCTGAGAGGGTACTCTGAAACCGCAAAGAAGCCCTGGTCGATCTGTCTTGACGAGAGGTTTAGCCTCATTCATCGAATCAGAAGCAAGCAATGCCGTCTCTATTCCCTTGGGTAAGTGCTCCCGTTAAAAGACAGCAAATTGTTTCATGACACCTACCTTCAAAAAGCCCTATAAATGCAACACAGACTGCAACGAGGTTGTCTTTTAAAATATAGACTTTGTTCGGGTGTGTTTGTTACATGTTGATGTGCTTCTGTAAATGCTGTTTTTGGGGAAAAACCTTTCTCCATGAGGGTCTTTGTTTTCCTTTGCTTTTCTAATATCAGTATGAAAACAAATTGCTTAATGGTGAGTAGTGAGCGGTAGTTCACATAGAGGAAGATGGAAATTAATGAGATAAACTGAGAAGCCTACAGCATCTTCCCTGAGCAGAAGTGACTTGCATAACTGCTGGGTACTTCAGCAGCATTACTTACAAAACTTCATTAACTACCCCTGGGACAAAATAGTACATTTCCGTATGAGAGTGTGTTTGCTAAGCACTTCAGGGGTCACATGTGCCAAAGTGATAATAATAAAGGCAGTTGCGGCTTTATTTTAAAATGTTTGTAGTGTATATRATGTTTACAGCACTTGAGATTGAAGTTTTCACTCTTCACGGAACGAGTGCTTTCACAGGTAGTAAAATCACAAATGCAGCCTGTTTCCCTGCTAATAAAACACTCTGCTTCCGGGGAGGACGAAGGAGGTCAGTCCTCAGAGTTCGTCAGGCCACTGGCCTTTTGCATTACCCATCAGCGCACAGGTGCATTAGGAGAATGATTGCTGGGGCCTGGAGCTCATTTCACTCAGATCACCACATGGCTGCAGCCTAATAAAACTGTCTTTGCTGTCCTGGGAGCCAGCTTTAGGTTAGAGGTGTACTGAAAGGCTTCATCTCCCTTGAACCAGTGCAGTTTATTTCTGTGATTTTGCTGCTGTGGGTTTACAAATGGTGGATAGCAAGGAACTGTGTCTGGGTGGCTTTTCTCAGTGATTAGCACATGGCAGTTAACACCAGCAATTAACGTAAAGTGGATGCAGAGTGCACTGCAGTCCGAGGGAGTGTTTTCTGTTAATTTAGGTGGGCTTATATTTGGATCGAGCTTATATTGAGCTGTAAAGACCAAACTCCTCAGAGGGTGAGCGGCTCTCAGGTTTTGTTCAGCTGCATTGCTCTGTGGCAGAACAACAATAACATGCCCTTTAAAGACAAATCACATATACAGAGAGCAAATTCCTCTCAACTACCGTTGTTTCTTATTTTCTGAATGTTCTTTGCAATCTATTTCAAATTATACCTGCCTGGTTTTAATGCAACATATAGGTTTACATTATTACATTATTTTTTTTTCCTCAGTTTTTCATGTTCCCGTGCAAGTTAGGAGAGATGCTGTGTTATCCCATGCTCAGGTCCAGACTTCGCCTGCTTTACTGTAGTACTTGCTCATTGCCTGAGGCTCCTTCTAGTAGTCAGTAGGGAGAGGTAGGCACATTCAGGTGGAAAATCAGCTAAGCTAAATAACATTCTGGAGGTAGGTATAGCTTTCATTTGATTATAGAGGAAGTTTGGGATAACGTGGCTGCTGACTTTAGATGTCTTGGCAAAGTACTCAAAGTTCAGTGGAATTAATCTAGACCTTGCCTTTCAAGTAAAATGATCATTAATAGTAGACCTGAGCTCCTGTATTAATGTCCTTCTTCCCTTTTGCTATGGACCAAGTGTGGGTTGAGAATGGTATTTTTGTTGAATTGTCCAGTAGACACGGTTGTTTTCATCTGTGCTAGGAAATGCAGATTTGGCACAAAGCTGACCAGCACAAAGATAACTTGCTAATGGTTTTGAACAAATCTGAGCTAGTGCATGTATGCCCGTGCTTTATATGTGGTGCTGTTTTGGGTATGGTACAGGGAGCCTGAATGCCAGATTTTCTGTACTGATGGAACAGTAGACCTTAGCAGAGATTGAAATTGATATTGGCTCTCCCATCAATCATCAGATACACATGTGCAGTAAATACCCAACCATCACATGAAACAGCTAATAAATAAAAGGGAAAAATTTGAAGTTAAGGAGGAGCAGTCTTCAATCCTCCGGTTTACTTCTGCAGCCTTTGGAGCTCGTTACTGCGTAATTCTTCTCTCAGACTCACTTCCTTTAGCTTATGACAGGCAGAAAAGTAATTTTGTTCTGAGTAAGACAAAAATCCTCTTTAAACATTTTTGTTATCTCATACAGTTCACAAAGCATGAAGGAAGAGCAGCTGCTTCCAATGGAAAACATTCTCTGTGGAGAGGATGGATGGAGGACAAATGTGAAAGTTCAGTGCGAGTGTTACTGGGAATCCTGAGTTAAATCCATATCTCATTAAAAATGGAACAAAACATGCTGCGTAGGCTTTGCCTTCTTGAATGCTATCGAAGAGGTTACTTGTGAATGGGAGCGAGCAGTGTCTGAAATGTCTGGAGATCTTTTTAGATTAGTATTAGTTGCTTCCACTACTGGGAAGCAGCAATGTTTTTGCTTGAGGACAGGATTTCCCAGTGTGACACATAATTGCAATATGCATTAGTGAGCTCTAGTTATTAGTGCTAAATCTGCTTAGATTAAGCTAAGTCTGTCACAAACACCGCAGGCAGGTACTCAAGCTGGGATAATATAAATGAATAGGATTTCAGAAACTTAACAGTTGAGGTTTAGAGAGTCTCGCGGCAATACTGTATAAAAGCCCTTTCAGGTGGATCTTAAAGTGTAGGGGCTTTAGGATCCAGGCAGGGGATGCTTCTTTCTTCCCGAGCTGCAGAGCTCGCTTATCTTCCTTTGAGAAAGAAAGGGAGGAGGGGGAGCACAGAAAGGGAAAGCTGGACCTTAGCATRCATGTTTTTACAGCTCTGTCCTGTGGGAGCTGCAGTACCTGCAGTTATTGGGCTGGATCAGCTACAGGTGTCCACTAGAGCTGTGCTGGAGGAGACAAAGCAGCTCTTGTGCCACCCGCGTGCTTTGCTGCCGCTGAGGCGGGGGCCAGTGCGACGCCCCGTTCCGTGCAAGCTGCAGCCCAGTGTTTATTCCGAGCGTGAGGCTCTGTGCACCGTGACCCTCTGCGAACCCCGGGAGCAGGGGACAGCCAAGGGACACCGCTCCCTGCTGTGCTGCGCTCTGTCCTGGGTCAGCGTCCCTGCCCTGCCGCCGCCGGGGAGCAGTGCCGGGGAGCCCTTCCTTCCCACTTGCACGCAGGCGAGGGGGGCCCCTCCGCAGGGTGCTGCGCCCGCTGCTTTGAAAGGCCACCTCTACCCCCACTGCGGGGGACCGCGTGCAACCGCCGACTCTGCAGCCGAGCTCTCTTCTCCTTTACAGTAAAAATAGGCCAGTGTCTTTAGCGTGTTTTATTTTGCTGTTGCTGGAGGCAGCAGCTGCTCTCTGCTGATGGTGGGAAAGGGCCTCTCTAGTCTTCTGTGACCTCCACACCTTTCTTTTAAAATCATGGTCCCTTTTTAAGTTACACAAAACTTTTCTTAGGGGAGACCTCATTTGTTTACCTTTTTTGTGCCGTGTTATCCCTTGGCATGATCACATATGAGCCAGGAATTTTTCAAACCAGTTCTTTTGGAGATGACCTTACTTTCTCTCCTGAATATTTGTTGTTGGTTAGATCTCTCTTCAGGCATAAATTTGAGGTGTTAGCTGGCATGCCAGAAGATACATCAGCACCTTCTTCACCCTCATCTATATCTTTTTTCTGTTTTGCACCACTGTGAACCTCCCTTTGCAGTCCACGTGAGTAGCTATCTGTTTGGAGGCAGCCTGAGGTTTGTCTACATCAAAAGCATCTGGCCCTATGGATTGTACCAGCTGGCACTGTTAGAAGTGTGTCACGGACGCATGTGTCCGTCGGTCGCTGGTAGGCTCATCACTTTAATGTTGTAACTGTTCCCAACAATTTGCATGTTGTTCATTTTTGGCCAGCTTCTCATTCCCAAGGGATTACACTGGTCTTTGTTCATCAGTGTCCCTTCTGTAGAAAGCCACATGCAAACAAATACGTCGATTCACTTGGTTAACTTCTGAACTTTTTTCCTAAYGTGTGTTGAATGTATTAAAAGAAAATTCCTTTCTTCTCCTCCTACACGGCTGTACGGGCTGGAATCCTGTGAAATAGGGTTGTTCTCAGAAGCACGCTGGGCTGTTTTTGCAAACCCTGTCTCCTCCTACTTTCCCAGGACGCCCGAAGGGGAAGATGGTCGAGGAGAAGACCTTCTAATAGGGCGTCCTTACACTGTGCTTAGCCAGTATTACAGCAGGCATCATACTGTATTGGTAACTTCCAAAATGTATGCTCTTCCAAACATTGTTTCATGAGTTGGATTCATTTTAGTTTACCAGTATGTCATCTATGTAACACACTTAGTGCTAGCTTAATGTTGTACCATACTGTAGCATGATTTAAAGTGTATCGCATCTTACATGTTGATGCAAATAGCCAGAATTATTTCAGACTCACACCATTTCTAAAGATAATTGTGGTGTAGTGTAGCAGGTGCTCTGACAGTACATCTAAGACTATTGCCCTGTAATGGTTTGCGTATGATAGATAAATGCCATGCTGTTAGTACATAGTGGATATTCTCAATTGGTACAATTGGTTGAAGCGCTGATTTAAAAATTTTGGTTCTCTTCCCAGCGCTACATATGTGTATATCCAACAGCATCATTTTGATTAAGGTTTAGTGCATGATTTGAACCACATTTGGAACAAGCTTGGAGGAGTGGGAATAAAGAGGACATCTTATTTTACACAGTAGGGAAGGCCTGTGGTCCAGACATGTGATTGCAATGGTAAATACCAGAATTTTTTAGTTTTAGTGTACCCTGCGTGAACCAATGGGCTGTAGGAGGTGGGAGTATGGCACAGCCTTGTAAAGTACATCTTGTCCTTGCAGAGACAGGGACTGAGACAACACTGCTGTACAATGGGGCTATTAATTTTTCTTCTTCTTTGGGGTCTTTGCCAAATTAGCAGCAATCTTTCTCTTCAGTCTGTGTAACAACTCTGCTACTGTTGTGAAGCGGTTATTTTTAAATTTGCTTTTTTATCTGTGTCTTCCTGTGCACAGAGAAAGAGAGACATTTGGTTCTTGTGCCTTGTCAGTATCAGTGGCCATTGTCGCTCATCTTTGTAACACCAGATTATAGACACGGTGGGAAATATGCCTGATTTTTACAAAACASTACTGTATAAATTTTAAATGTATTTGCTCTTCTGCGTATGGCTTGGTTATTGGAAGTTTGTGCAGTGGGGACTAAGGAAAGTATTGTAATCTTGTCAAGAAAAACCAAATTGAAAATAGAGGAATATATATAAAAATAAAATATAAATGGAGGAATAATGACAGCACAAAGGTTCTAACGTTTAATTTACTTCCTTATAAATTATGTCAACTTCTGAATTAAGAACCAGCTCTTTAGCCAGGCTGATAACCTTCCCAAAAGTGATTTAGTTCTTGCCTTGAAAGGAGCCCTTCATTCTAACTGTATGCAGTATATTGCATTGAGCTTGAATTTTCTGGTGAGGTTAGTTCATCTAATCCACTCCAGTAGTTTCATTCCAAAAATGAAAAAATTCATTAAAAGTTTCTTAAGGTCAATTATGAATATGACATTGGGAAAAAACCACATTACTTTAAACTTCCTTTCTCTAACTACTTACTCCAAATCTTCAGCAGGTATTATTGTGGACCYTTAGCTTTATTTCTGGTTATCTTGTCAGAGTTAGGGTTAGATTGTGCTCAGTGCTGTGGATATATCCCAAGAAGGAGCAGAACAGCTCCTCCACTTTGCTTCAGAAACAAGTATGTTGGATTTTACCTTCTTGTACTATGAATCCTCAGAATGTCCCACTCACTAATAGTTCTTTAATAGTTACATCTTTTTTGTTTCGTAGGCTAGGCAACGATGACAACCAGTTTGAGATCGGCATGGCCAACAGTGGATGTGAGGTGCATCGCTTTGACCCCAGCATCAAGTCCGCCCACATTCAGGAGGGTCGGCACCTCTGGTATCATCGCCTGTCCATTGACTGGAGGGATCCCAATCCAGCCATTGCTGCTCATAAACTTCACAGCAACACGAAGAAGCTGGGCACAATATTGAATGAATTTGGACATCAGAAGGTAAGGACTCAGGGGTCAGGTTTCTGACTGCAGGATTAGGTGTTGGGAAAGCTGCAGAACTTCTTCCTTGCTGTCTCAGGAGTTCGGGCACTTTCCAAGCTTATCTTCTGACAACGGGTCTCTCTTCAGCAATACTTGTAATGTATTTCTTGTAGGGGTGCCTTTTCTGTCTTGCTTCTTCTGTGTGCTGATAAAAGCCACCTGGATTTTAAATCACTAGCCATATACTAAATACTTTCCTCCTACTCCCTTCCTTTTCCTTTCAACTAAAGCTGGTGACATTGGGTGCTAGTGTTTTCAGTCCTGCAGAAGTTCTGGTCTTTGCCTGAGTATGAGTGCTAAATTACTCATACAGCCAAGTTTATAAAGAGAAAAAAAAATATTTGCAACAATAATTAGGAGAGAAGAGGTAATGGATGGGTTGTTTACATTTTTAAGGTCACTGGTCCTAATTACCGTCATCAACAACAAAAACATCCTGTTTTGAAATTGGCAGCAATCTGTGTTTTTTTTAACGTTTCCCAGTTTGTTTTTAAGGAACTGTAAAGACATTGGAAATCTTCAAGTCTCAAATAGCTGTTGCCAGAATGCATTTGAGGAAGTTCCTTAGGTTCCTTTTAAGAGAGTTTTTCCCTCAGAGGATATACAAGCATGAATTCAAATGCTAATATACTTCATTGCCTGCAGCTAGTTGTGCTTGTCTTTGTTTTTTAAGAAATAGGCTGCCTGAGCTAAGGAGGAGCTTTTCTGTAACATTTACAAAGCAAGAAGTGCAATGTTTGTTTGCTTTGTTATAAAATGCAAGATGTCCTTTTCAGTTCACTTCTGCTTTTCTTCAGTATTTTCTTTTGGTTCAGCTCTACTGATTGGACCATTTTGAAGATAAGAGCAGAGAAAAKAAGCTTTTTCCTACTTCTTAGTCATGCTGTAACTATAGTAGGCTGTGCATTAGTGAAACATCTGGGGAGAGAGAGAGAGATGGCTTTCCTTTGACGTGTGCCTTCCATTGATTGTTTTGAATTCAGAAGAATTAGTCACAGAGCAAATGATTAATGACCTGATCCAGAAAAAGTGTATGAGTCCTGTGATATACCAGACCTGCTGAGAACAGTCAGTTCTCAGGTTATCATGGTAATACAGAGTGACTGTAAGACCTCTCCAGAGTGAATGAGAAGGGTGTAGCTATGAATTCTGAGTATATAACTTTCTGGGTGAAAATTATCTGACATGAAAGCAGCCGTCTGGAGGGCAGCCAAGGAACATAATGCACATGTAACACGTGCAACCAGGCTTTTCTCTAGCTGTGTACACATGGCATAGGATTTGGTTAAGTGTGTTGGCGCACTGTGAACAGTGTACACAGCCTCTTGTGCTATTAACGTTTGGGTAGCTCCCCTGTGCAGTACTATRGCATTGGTGTAGTCAGGAGCTGACTTTCTCTGGGTGAGGATAAAGCTGTAATACACTCTGCAATCTTCTGTTACTTCCTATTTGTGAAATACCTGAATGGGCTGACTGTCCTCAGATTGTTCTGTTTAGTTTTTCTTTAATTTGGAAGGCAGCCTGAGAAGTTGTATGTTGCATAAAGATGCCGATAAGCTCCAATTTATGAAGAAAACATCAAAGTAAATACTGTGACATTCAGGTTTTCATTCTTCCGGTGAATGTGAGTGGAATGTTCCCTTGACTGAATAAATAAGTTAATTCAAAACAGTTTCACAGAATATTTTCCAAAGCACTTTTTTCAATTAGAAAGTTAAAACACGCTCTTCGTCCCGTTCTTTTTAATTTTAAAAATCCTGCCGCCTACCCTCAAAGTTGTTCCGTTCCGACTTCAAGGCAGGAATTCCAGGCAGCTGCATTTGAAGTTAATGCCTCGTTTTCTCCTTGCTTTTATTCTTTAAGATTTGGGACTTGATCCAAGACCCTCCAAGTGATTGAGACTATTTCCACTGATGTCAGAGACTTTGGATTGGGCTGATGAAGAGAGGACAGACAAGGCCTCTTGCTGTTGTAGCCTTGAAAAGAGAACATGGCAGTTTGGGGGTTTTATGTGCAAGGGAGTCAAAGAACTTGGATGGGCTCGTTTACACTCTGGCTTGGATGAGAGCACACCTGCTATTCTGCAGTCAGTACCGGGACCTCATCCACAGAAAGCGAAACCCATCCTGATATTATGGCAAGAAATACAAACAGGTTTTTGGTGTTAGAGTGGATTTGAGGAAAGATTAAAAGAACTTCATCTTTATAATTGGCTATGTGGCGTAACAGTCCTCAGTTCTCTGGGGAGTGTAAATAGCCTGGAGGTAGAGGACTTACCTAGTACTGTATTAGGATGACACTGACAAAGGAAACATGTAGTCAGAGTATTTTGGGAAACTGTTAAAGTGTGAAATCCTTTAAGCCCTGGAATAATCTCCAAAGAATGTCATGAGAGTCCTATTTCCTGGTACACAAATCTAAACTGAAAATTTACTGGTGTATCTTCTGAGAAGAGCAGTATTTTATCAGCCACAGGAAAGGATAAAGATGTAAAAATTGTATCTTGCTCATCTTCCCTCCCTTTTTTTGCTGAACATGCACTGCTGATGAACAGTGGAAAAAAGGGAGAAAGCCACTGAATGCACAAGATTTTCTTTCTTATTGCAGTGGAGTTCAATTTTCTGAAAGCTTTCACTTTCATATTCTCTAACTACCTACTGGGGTGAGGATGCTACAGTGCTGGTGTTCCCCATGGATTAGTGATAGCTGGATGGGGAACTTCCTTCATACAGAGTTGGTGGATAATTCAAATCAGAAGGGGTCTTGAGAGGCTTGTAGTTCAGTCCCCTGCTCAAAGCAAGTCCAGCTGTGAAGTCAGACCGGGTTGTTCAAGGCTTTATCCACTCTGGTCTTGAAAACCACCAAGTTTTCTCCAAAATGGAGACTGCACAACTTCTCTRGGCCAKCTCTTGTCCTGCTTGACTGTCCTCATTGTGAAAAAGTTTCTCCTTATATCCAGTCTGAAAGCCCCCAGTTTCAATTTATGCCTGTTGTCTCTTGTCCTACTTCTATGCACTGCTGAAGAGCCTGTCTCCACTGTCTTGGTGACCTCTTCGTAGGCTCTACAGGCTGATGTTAGTGCCCTCCACAAAGCCATCTCCTGCCTAGGTTGAACAAGCCCCATTCCCCCAGCCTCTCCTTGCAGGGCAAGTGTTCCAGTCCCCAACCATCTTGGTGTCTCCCAGCGGAACTCACCTCAGTTTATCATGGTCTGTTTTGTCTTGTGGGGACCAAAACTGAATGTAGCATCTAGATGCACTCTCACAAGTGCTGAGTACAGGGAGATAATCGCATCCCTTGCTCTAAGGGCCATGCTCCTGCTAATGCATCCTGGGATGCTGTTGGCCTTCCTTGCACCATGACCCCCAGGACCTTTCTGCAGAGCGGCTCTCCAGCTGGGCAGGCAGTCCCCAGCTTGCATCATTGCAGGGGGTCCTTCCTCTCCAGGTGCAGAACTTGGCGTTTGAATTTCATCAGGTTCCTGTCTGGGTCCCTCTGCATGGCAGCTCTGCCCTTGAGTGTGTGTATTGACTGGTCCCACCAATTTGGGGTCATCCACAAACATGGCAAGACTGTCATCTAACACCTCCTCTAGGTAACTGATAAAGATGTTAAACAGGATGAATCTTAGTATAGATCTTGTGGCATTCTACTTGTAACTGACCTCCAGGTAGAGTACAACCCGCTAACCACTGCGCTCTGAGCCCAGCCATCCAACTGGTTTCTTAATTATGTGGTTGTCTGTTCATCCAGACTGTAACATCCTGACTTGGGTACAAGACTACTGTGGGAGACAGTGTCAAATATATATCCCAGTGGTCTTCTAGACTAGCCACAGCCGGTTCCATGGTCTTGCAAGGGGATCATCAGTCTGAATTTCAGTTAAAAGGGGGCCAATTCAGCTGTCTAAATAAATCATTCACTAGTCCCGGCATAGATTTGCGTTGCGTATGGTATCAGTGTCCTCCTCAGAAGGCTGCTATATTCCATGTAGMCCAGATTTTAGTATGCAATAAAACGATGAGGGGAAGACCGTATTGAAATGCGAGCTCCCTCCCCCTACTCCGACATTATCCCTTCTACAAAAAGTCCTAACCCTTAACCAGAAATTCAAACCAAGGTACTACATGTCTTCTGTATTCCAAAGGTTATGCTATAAAGCAAAATTAAAAACCTTTGACAGAAAGGCCCTGAGCAGCAGAAACAAGCAAGAGTTCATTCTGTCCTGAATTGGCRTGGATGAGTAAATCATGTGTGTTCACACATGCGAACTTTTACTTCAGTAGTAGTTTTCCTCTTTCTGGAGCTCTGTAGGATAAATCTTGTGTGATGCCATCAGCAAGCGCTATGAATTTGCATTCCTTGGCCGTATAGCTCAGCAGTGGTTGAGATGGCTTCTTGGAAAACAAATTAAGCTGGAAAGGAGAATCTGACAATGCCAAGTAAAACCTTCGTTTAATCACGAAGTGCTCATAGGTGTAACTGTCAGGGGACAGCAGAGTTGCGTTCAACTCCTGCCATTCAAGTCATCTTGAACAAATTGCGTAAGAGACCAAACTGTGTCATTGTTTATCAAGAAAAGAAATGCAAAGCAATCTTTAAGTCCTGATTTTGATGTGAAGGCTTTAATTTACACTGGCTCTTCATGAAGATTTTTTTTCTGTGACAACCTGGCTAACACGTCTGCTTCATTTTATTGAACAGGCTTAGATTTAGGGTTTCAAAAGGAAAAACCTCCTCCCTTTCACCTGTTATTTAATACTCAACACAGCTTCAAAACACTACACCCTGAAGCCATTTTGATTAATAACSTCATCTCCCCCTAGGCAAGTAATTTATCACTTGCTGCTCTCCTAAAGCAGATACTATAGAGTCTATTTCTAGACTCCGCACTTTCAGTTTTGTGAAGACTGGTGTGAAAGAGCAAAGATTAAAGAAAATCGATTTACCATTTTGGTTTAAAATCRGGTCTGTTGGTAGTATGCAAATAAATATAAAATAAAAGCCCTGGGAAAACTGTGTAACAACTTAGTTGTGCATGCAGAGTTGATTAACAAAACAAAAAATTAACTTTCCAGGTTGGGAAAAGTCCATGTTCAAGTTTTGGAGCAACTAAATCCATGCAATTACTCTTTTCTACGCAGGGCTCAGGACTGCAGGGGCCAGAATAGTATTTTGAATTCTTGACCTTGCCTAGACAAAAATCATTTAACTTTGATTATCCCTTGCAAGGGTAGACTTAGGTATTGCACAGGGAGCCTGGAGGTTAGTTAATGTGAGTTACGTTCACTAAGGGGCTGCCGTGCCCAAGTTCTACGTGTGGATGCCACCGGTGTTTATAAACTCAGCTCAGCCGCCATCTTAACTCACAGAAGGTCCTCGGCACCGGCTGATGAGGGCCTGCAGACTGGTCTGTGTCCTGATGCGGAAGCCTGAGCTCGGGATGAGAARCCAGGAGCTCAGAAGCCCGAGAGGTCTTGCAGGGAGGTGAGTCCTTGTCACTGTTGCTGCTGGAGSCGGGGAGCAGCCCCCTTCACCTTGCTGGAGCGGGAGGCACAAGTTCAGATCTGCACTCTGCTATGTTTGGATTAGCGTCAGAAAGACCAAATGAGACCAGATCTCTTGAATTGCTGCATCATACAAACCCTTAAGTAAATGTTTGGTGTTCTGTCTTGAAAGGGCTTAACTTTTTCTTTGCTTCATTATGCTTATTTGGGGCTTTTCCAGAATCTCAATTCCAGAAGGAAAAAACCCACCCTTCATCTGATTTTTTTAGCCTCATTATTTTCACATCCAAGTTTTCTTGTGCAATCAGTGGTCTTTAGGCTGAAGTGGCCCTTTTTCTGCAGCTGTTATTTACCATCCAGATATATTTGTGAAGAACAGCCTTTGCTTTGGTGGGGTTATCATACCGGCCTCTCTAAGTCTCTCCCAACATGCGAGATCCTGTATTTCTCATAACATCTTMTTAGTGTTCCGCTGCCCCTCCTGCAGCTGGAGCATCAGCAATCAGCACCATTCAGAAGTCCCAATGGGGTCTCTGCCAAGGCTCAGGCTGTGACTGCCTTATTTCCCTTCYTCCCCTGGAAATGTCTGCACTGCTACCGCTTGTCATCTCATTTGCTTTTATGTGGACACATCAGACTATCTCTTTGTTATATCAGTTTCTGCATTGCACAGTAAAAAGAGTTTTGTCCCAGCGCACTGATTTTTTTAAAGTGTAAATGGCTGGTCCTGGCCTATTTGTAGTAGGAGTAACTGCACAGTGAAGTCCCAYGTTAGCACTGGACCTTTTTGCACCAGGCAGAGGTAATACCATAGCTGTAAGAGCTTATAAGCTAAATAAATGACCTGCTAGGGGATGGAGAAGCATGGAACGCATCTCCATTAACTTAAACTTCTACATTTGAGATAGCTTTTGAGGTCCTCATAAACTCAAGGGAAACTGTTAAGGTGCAGTTCATCTCATTCAAGGGCACATGTTTAAAACAGGCTGGATGACGTAACCCGCACATGTCAAATTGCCCTTCGGAAGTTCCTGTTGTTCTCTGTGGTCCATAAAGGGAGCTTGGACAACTGGTTTGGGTTTAGATGTCTAAGGCTGGGTGAGGTGCATCCCATCTTGAGTGAGTTGCCCACAAACTCAGCTCTGTGCTCAGCATCTGTCTGTCCGAGATGCTGTCTGTGCTCAGCATCTGTCTCACAAGTCCTGACATCAGGACTTCAAAGTTCTGCAAAGCTGTCTCACACACCTGACTTCCATGCTGGTTGTGCTGAAAGGGAGAGCGCTGGAGATAATAACATTGGGCAAGCTAGCCAGAAAATGTAAAGTAATTTTTTTTTTTTTTAAGTCATCCCGTTACAGCAAAAGCTCAGAGTGCTTGAGAGCATGTTATTCTAAATAAGCATCTGCCTCTAGCTCTGTAATTTGATTTATGAGTTCTTGCGAGACGTACTGCCCGTAACACACTTATTCAGTCCCTCTGAGGTTATGTTTGTACACACTGGGCCAAATTCATTCTCTGTAATGCGACTGATTTCCTTGGAGTTACAGCAGAGCTGCAGTTTGAGCACTAACCGTTGCCGTGTGTGAACCTTTTGTTTGGGGGTGCATCAGTGAGTTGGCAAATTTTACTCCATTTGCGGAAAAGGGGCAATCAAACTGGTGTAGATATTTCCAGCTGCAGTTGGAAATGCTGGCTTCTGTAGCGTTGTAATGGTTGCCTCTGAGTAATCTCCTGACACGCAGTGTTTCTTTCCTAAATGTATATATTTTTTAATATTAGYGATAATGGAATCAAGGTGGTAATTGCTCTGTATTTGCTTAGTCAGCTGAGGCTGCTGCTGCATAAAGTATTTTAATTGTAACTAGATTGAAGAGTTTGCAAGGAGAAGTGGGCTTGACAATCTCATGTTTCTGGAAGCAAAGGTCTTTGGACAGTGATTTACTGCTCACCACCTCTCCCACTCTCTGTGTCGTATGCAAGGAATGCCTCATACACATTCCTTTACGTGGTTTTCTCTTGGTTCCTTACATCTCCTTTCGCCTCATTTAAATTCTTTCCACCAGGAGCAGTTCTTAAGGTATTGTTAAGAAGGTGTTTCTAGGGAGCGAACTGAAGGTGCTGTTTAGTATGCAATTGTCAGGCATGGAGTGAAGATCTTTTTAATGATACCGTTAGCTGAATGTGGTTGCGATCCATAGCCTTTTCTTCCCCTAGGAARAGGGCTAGTGCAATGCCTGAATTGTAATGAAAGTATTTCGCTGTTGAAACAGAACTTATGCAGGTCATCTTTTTTTTTTTTTTAAAAAAAAAGACACTTTCAAAGCATATTATTGTCTGCTAAAAATTAGAAAGGAAGGAGGATTTTCTGAGAGTTTTATTTTCTTTTTTTGTTGCCTTTGTTGTGGTTGTTAAGACCCTTCAGAAGAAATCAGGTATGAAAAATCTGCTTTCCCTCAGCCTTACTAGAGGGCTGCACAAGCTGTGTTCAATTCCCAGCACAGTTCAGTGCACTAATATGCCATTCCACCTTCTTTTTGACAGCAGCAGCAGCATAACCACTATTTCAGTGTCAAACAGTTGCATTCAGGAGAGTCACGGCACTYGCTCCAGGCACTGTGGAGTCACCATTGGTATGCTGCTGCTGTAAGAAGCCAGTCACTCAATGGTTCCCTCCTCCCACCAAAACTGGAGTTCGGCAGGAGCCTGGGGAACCTGCCCTGCTTCRCAAGGTGGTACCAGATGCAGGGAACCTGCTGAGCTCAGACCCGTATTCATGCTCCCCAGCTCCTGCATTAAGCCATTAACACGGGCTTAAGCACAGTAATGTGAATCTGTACGGTCTTAATTCGGCCGAGGTGCTGAATATCTGCTCAGGGTGGTCCATGACATGACATTGGTTTTATGAGAATTGAGAGCAATGCCCTTTCCGTAAGCATCCTGGTCTTTCTCCACTACCCATCTTTCTCACAATTTCCAGGGAGTAATTGACATTAACAAGTTCTTCAGATAAATGCCCTATCCAGAGCACTTAGGAGCTCTCTAAAAAAATGTGATTTTTTTTCGCCCACGTTTGTCCCTAATAGCTCATCCCTCCTCCTGTCACTGTTTACAAATTCTTGTCATTGGAATTGGCCATTTCTTGTTTGAATACTTTCACCTTTAGTGTCTGAATCCTTTCTGGTCTCATTTTTGGTCTGACAGCAGTTTAAGGTATTCCTCCATTCTCAAAAGTTTGAAATCCAGAGGACAAAGCCGCAGCAGCTCTCCTTTCACCTCCTCACTGCCCATCCCAGATGAAAGCTGATAGTTGTGCAAGCAGTTCAGGGTGTTCCTTATTCACGTTTTCAGGAACGCAYAGCTTTCTTCCTGCCATGGTTGCAAGCAAACAGCAGGGTGGACAGACAGTGAAGCAGAAGAGAGGCAGGTTGGCACCYTGGACCAGAAATGGAGTGAAACAAATAGATCCCCATGAAGGTGTGTAGTCTTAAAGGACTTTATTGCACTGGCTAGTGCAAATGGGAACCAGGTCCTCCACCAGATTTAACTGGAGCTACTCAGTTATACYGGAGCTGCGTGTTCTCATCCTGCAAGAGATGTTCTTTAAGGTGTGGTGAACATTTTTTGAAGATGGGACTCTGAGCCCTTTCTTCAGTTACTTACATTTTGAAGGCCCCCGTGGGCACAGTATTAATAAACAGTAGCAGGTCTCGCAGCCAAAATGCTGTTTACTATGTACAACCATTTTACGGTAGCCTAAGCCCTCTGTCCCTTGCACACGCGCACACACTCACAGGTCTTGCTCCTCAGGGCTTTGGGATCAGTTGCTGCTTAACTATTTGCCTTCTAATCCAAACCTCCCGCCCCGACTGCCCCCTTATCCCCTCGTAATGCATTTGTCGTACTGCTGCTGGCTTTCACCTTTAGCAAGACTGGGACAATGTGGCCTTACGTAGGCACGGAGCCGGGTCCCTCTGCCCTTGCGTGGTGCTGGGGCAACACAAACAGACTGCAAATGTTTGTTCCCCTTTAATGAAGAGACTTAAGGGTCCAGCATACAGCATTTCTTCTTTTGAGTAAACATCCGTTCCCACAGGCATCCAGCAGCGTCTGGCAGAGAAGATCAAAAGAACAGAAATGAAAGGATTTTCCCCCTTTGCGGGGGGGGGGGAGCGGGCAGCGGGACGTCTCCTGTGAGATTAGATGGCTGAATGGTTTGCAAAGCAACTCGTGCGCTCGGCCGGGGCTGCGTGCGGAGCGACTGCGTTTCCAGCCTGGGCTGTTGGCTGCTGGTAGAATAAATGCAATATTTAAAACGTCTGTTTGCAGCATGGGCTTCAGCGAGCAGAGCCCTTGCTGATGATCAGGCTGATAAATAATTTAAGATCAGGGTTTCTGCAGCTCCCTTGTGGGATTTTTCCCACTTGGGCAATCTAGCCATCGGATCGAGGGACCTGGTGAGGGGATGTTTTCGTTTTTTTCTGTACAACAGAAGAGCTGTGCAAACTGAAAAAGGTAACACGGTGCAAATGGGAGCTGGGGCACAGTRTTTCTGTGCAGGGATGCACACTTTTGAGCTGCTGCCACTCTGAGCCGGCGAGGAGGTCACTTTGGGGGCTCGTGTCCTCACGGTGGCTCTTCACCCTGTTTCCTCTGAGAAAGCATCACTTTGAGTCCTCAGCCAGTGGTGAGGTTCCCATTGCCTGCTCTGGAGACTGGTCTTGGTTTAAAGAGATGGGGAACCAAGATCTTTGATGCTCAGGATTTTTGTGAGGGGAAGGTCCTCTCCCTCCGCATTGTCTGCGTGTAGTGCTGGCCTGCCACATGCTTGGGGCTTGTAGGTCCTGTTCTCTGGGTCACTGTACAGGAACCTTGGTCTTGCTGGGTAGCAAGCTAGATGAGATGTTAAGCACAATACCTCTAGCTTTAAGGTCATTATAGCATAATGGTAGCTAAACCCATCAAACCTGTCTGAAAATCAGTTCAGGCTTGGGAACATATATTATTTTATGACTAGAAGATGATTAACGAGTGAGCTGCTGTCTCTGGATGGTCCAGTGCCCAGAGTGAATTAAGATGGGAAGATGCCAAGAACTAATCCCACGGTGAAAAAAGATGTTTGTGATGACAGGAAGGCCACAGGTGAAACCCTACAGCCTCCTGACCAAATGCAGCTGGGGAGAAAGGGTTTCAGGCCATGSTGATCTCCTAAGTCAGGTGGTGGTTGGTTGTCCAGAGCTTATTTTGCCCTCTGGTAAAGTGGCATTGAAGAAAACCTCCTGCCAGCTAAAAGGCCTCTTCTTCTCTGCCTGTCCACTGGAGTAAGTGGCATTGCTTAACCGGACCGGACTGGACTGGAGAGGGGGGGTGTCTCTTTTTCTGTAATGAGTCTTCAGAGAGAAATTGCTTCCAGATGGAGAGAGTATGCGGGAAATGTCTTGGCATCAGAGACCAAGGGAAGAAGTAGGGAATAAAAGTGCCAGGTGGCCCCCACACCTGGGCTCTGCGGCTGTGGCAGAGAGACACTTGGGGTGCCTGCGTGGGTCCTCGCTGGGAGCAGTCCCCCGTGGGACAGCATGGGTGTAGGGCTCATAGTGCTCCTGAGCACTCTGCTGAGATTGATGCCTCCTGCGTGCACCGGGTGGGCTTTCCAGATGGGTGTGTTTGTCTGTCTGGGGCCGTTACTGCTTCTGGCAAGCTGTTGCTATACTGACAGTTGGCCGTCAGAGAAAGTTAAATAAATTTTCTTAATATGATTTTGAAACATTTTTTCCAGCTTAAGTGGTAAACATAAAATGACTGTTAATATCCTGCCCCTGCTGTGCTTTCATGGAAGCACATCACTGAAACTGGGGGGGAAAAAAGACTTCTGTGTCACTGGCAAGGCTGCGGAGGATCAGTGGTGAGAGCACAGGAACAAAGCTCGTCTGYGCTCACTGCAGGTTTTCTGTTTTGGTGATGTGTATATTGTGTGACTTCAACTGGATGGTTGCCCTTTAACTGTAAAAAAAGACCAAAGGCCATGTAAGCACCCAACCGCACAAACTGGCTTTGTGGCTTTCATGCCTTAAGCAGATACTTGAAGATGTGCCGGAACTGTCACCTCAGGAGTGAATAATCTCAAGTGACACATTTGTCCCAGAGTCATTTTGAAGTTGGCCATACAGACCATCAAGAAGGGGGGTGTAAATGTGAGTAGGAAGGAAGGGAGGTAATTTGAAGGAGAAGTGCTGCTCTTTGGAGCTSTACACCACTRTAAACCAGTAGTGATTGACTTTTCTCCTGATTTCAGTATCTGTGTTGCTCAGACCATGCCCACAGCRGTCCCCGTCTCCCCGCCGGATGGCTCAGAGAGTGCCGGGATGGTTCCTGCTCCCACCGATGGCAGGGAGTGCAGGCAGGGGCAGTCGCAAGCTGCTGGGAGCGTAATTTGCTATTAGGCTACGTGGCATCCTGTCTGCCATCAATTACAGCCTCGGCTCAGAATAAAAGGGAATGAAAGGGACTTAACATCCAAGCCATCGCCTGCTGGTGAGGAGGGGCTGGATGCATTTTGAAAGGAAAGAAAGTGAGGGAAGTATCATGCTGAAAGGTTGCAGATGGGAAAAGAGGGAAGCTGCGTTTAAAAAAGCTACAGTCAAGAACCTGTTTGTTACCTGCAAAGTCATGTGCTATCAAAATATGAATTAAACAGCTTTTTCTAGAGTTTTGTCTGCTGAAAATAGAGAATTGTACTTAGGTGGAAAGGGGAAAAACTGGTGCATAAGCAAGCAGAGTTCATCTTGCTGTATAGCCGGTGTCAAAATGGTTACTCGGTGTCAGGGACCTGGAGCAGAGGGTTATTATGTCACAGCCTCAAACCCCGAGTGCAGCACTGTGGTTCAGGAGGACGGGGTGGTTCTGAGCTCCGCTCCTCTGCTTGAAAGCCGTAACCAGCTCTCCTCTCCCTGCTCCCAGCTTACGCCGTGGAACTGCTCCCACGGAAAGGGAGGGATCCTCCTTGCCTAACCTGTTCCGCATTTGCCRTTTTTCCCTTTCCTGGCTGCCGCTTCCACATGCTGAGTTCGTGCTGGAAGTAATACAGCTAAATTGCTTCCTCCAGCTACTCACTCTCAATTGACTCTTCTCCACAGGGAGCTTTAAATGGTGCCCACGGGGCAGCGCAGAGCCTGAAATCCCCGTTAACCSTGGTAGTTCAAAAACGATCAAGGCAAGCAGAGCTCTGATCTCTGCTTTAGGAAATGATGCACAATTGTAACAAGTCATTACCCTAAAAAGAAGAAATGAGCTTTCATACAGTACGTGTTAACCTTCACTAACTAAAACACTTTCTTTTTCAGCTGTTTTATAAGCTTGGTTGTGCATGAGGAAAGGCCTTTTTTTTTCTCCGGGTGTAACTGGTACAACGCTCCAGTGCTTTTTCAAGGGAGCTAAACATTGAGAAAACATTACAAAAATCCACATTTTTTACTTTTCTGTGATAACCTAGTTAGTTTGTGGAAGATAAGAGGATTTGTGGAAGATAAGACGAACCAGCGTTAGTCTGTGAGTGCTCGAAAGCGGCGGGCAATCGACTGCCATCCTTCACCTTCAGGCACTGTAGATCTTTGCCCTCCAGGATCTACTCTCAGCAGCAGACTCCAGCTGCGCTCCCAGGTGAATTAGAGCTCTGAATTTATAGATTTGTCCACTAATCCTTTCACTGGCACTTTGAATCAACGCATCTGGAAGGTGGTAGTGCATTTCTTACCAGTAGTGTGCTGCTTATCACTGAGGGTAAATATCTCCTGAGTTGGTCTAATCATCACAGAACTTGCGTTCGGTGCTGGCAGGACACTTGTTATTTGCTCAGATACTCTGGCACAAAGCTGTGCTGCTGTTTATTTTACCCTATCCGTGGCCTAAAAAGGAGACTCTGGGCTGAGATGGGCCCCATGCCTGGAAGGCCGGCACAACCGTTGGTGGGTASAGACAGGTACCTTCCTCCCTGCAGGTCTCTCAGCAGTGCGGGGCACTACGGGTGACAAAGAGGCTCTGGTTTCTGCATGCAGCACATCCCCACTAGTGTTGTGTTTCTTTTCTGGTCATTTCAGTATGTGTTTAAGCAGTTATTGCGGTAACTCATTTTATCCTACCGAAACGTTGGTTAGCAGCCACTTTTYGGATCAATTTTGCAAACACAGCACAGAGCGTGCGGAGTGCCTGCTGAGCAGCCAGAGCAGCAGTTAGTGTCACGAGAGAAAAACAAACCAACTTGGATGACAACTGGAAACATTACCATGGGAAAAAGATGTCCTACTGTTGCCATAAAGCAAAATCATGGGAAAACAAAAGCAAACACTCCCMCCCCAGCCCCCCCCAAAAAAAGGGTTTTGAATAATTTGTCTCCTTTCAAAGTTACAGAAGTCTCCCAAAGATAAAAATCTGTGGTTTCTGAAGTGCGGCAGCACAGTCCTATGGCAATTGCACCCATGTGGAATCAAAAATACCTACAAAATTGCGTTACAGGTAGAGCTGCGAGTTGCTATCTGAAAAATAAGTAACYTATTTAAATGTATAAAGGGAAACAAGTGAACTCAACCATGAAGTAGTTCTCAGCTGAAATGTCATGAGCAGCATCATTTACATTCAGCCCCTCCTTGAACCCAAAGGAGCACTATGCTAAACGGTTTCACTGACCCACGTATGGACAGACTGACAGGCTCTTTGTTGCAGAGTCAAGTTAGGAAATACCAGAGCTAAGGTTGTCCGTGCAACCTTCCCCTCCCCATGTGAACGTGCCACAATACGGGCTTTAATTCCATAATCCCTCGGTCATTTTCCACTGGCCCCCTGCCTCCCTCAGTGCGGAGGAGGCACAATGCCGCCTTAATGAGCAGACAGGCAGCAGCTTGGCTTGTCATTATTTGGTCTGTGACCGTGGACCTCATTCAAGACCCACTCTCCAAGTCCTGCTCTGAAAACGCAATGTTTTACAGCTTGTCCCACAAAAGTCTCACAAGCCCTTCATGGGCACAACCTGGGAGTTCAATGGTTAATACCCTCGTTTTACAGACGGAGACCAGAACTGGCAAGCGTTTAATACATACCGATTCTTGCCATCCCGTGCCCATCCATAGCGCCGGAGCACAGCCTCTGAGCAGGGCTGACGTGGTTGTGAGCACTTTGCACCTCAGCAGGTCAGACCCTGGTGCCTCCAGTCAGCCAGCCAGAGAACAAGGCGAAGTAGAGGTGGCCACCCCATTGGAAACTAGGATATCACCAAGCCCTCCATGGCAGCTGCCTTGCACAGGCTCCTCAGATCTTGGTCCTACCCTCCTAGCCAGTCCCCTTCTGATGCTTCACCCTGTTTGTCTCTAATGACCTCTGTTTTCCCATGGTAGCAGCATTATCCAGCCCACGGTGTAGCTCCAGGTTGTAGTAAGACAGGTGGGAGTAGCCATACACTGTCCTAGCCTTTACCTCACTGGGAGCAAGAACAGCCCAGGGCCCATTGCTCCTCTTGTCTCCCTTCTCTGGGTTATGCGTTTGCAGTTGGGAAGCACCGAGCTCTTCACCTTCCATTGGTGCTTCCCTCTTTCAAAGACCCTCTTAAAGACGAGGAAGGAGAGCACTCTATTGCTGCTGCTGTGCTCTGCATGTACCTCGTTACTAGAATTTCCTCGTCCACTACCTCCAGCCCTGCCTCTTAAATCTCTGCCCAAACTCTCCGTCATACTCCTTTTTCCCAATGTCTTTCAACCAAACTTCCAGTCTGCGGGTAACTCCTCCATCAGTCTCTGGTCCCARCCTCTTCAACCTCTGCACTTTTTGTCTTAATGTCTCTTCCCTCTGCTACCAGCCCTGCCTGCCTCTGCCTGTCCTTCAGGCAACCAGGGACCACAGACTGCGGAGCTTTGGGCATCCAGGTGTGAGCAGTGCAGGTACTACAGGTCCAGGTAGACTGGAGGGACCTTTGCCTTGAAGCGAGAGCCCCTGTGCAGGAAGCCCACACAGTTACTGTCGTTTATTTTTGACATGTGGAGTTAAAATTTGAAATTAATTAATTAACTCTTAAAACTTCTTGTCCAATGTCTTTTGACATTGTGGTTTTGGTCCCTAACCCCAGGTTAAGGATGAGGAAGAGTGTGGCAAGACAGCTTATGAGGCAGCCTTCCTCCTCTCAACTGCACCTACCTATGGAAGTGGACGGCCAAGTTATTTACAGCCCTGGCCCTGCTCCTTAGGCTTTAGACTGGTGAAGAGTATTTATGCGCATTTATGGGTGAAGTTGAGGAACCAACAGCACTTCCCTTAGCCAAGGCACAGTTGAAGAAGCAGGCAAGCCCTTCACACGGTCCTGGCAGCTCACCTCACCCAAACCCTGTCATGGCCCTGTGGTTTCTGGCTACAGCCCCTGCGAAGCAGAGCTCTGGTTGTACGGGAGAGGTGCTCACAGCACAACCCCTGCCCTGCGCCCCTGGGCAGAGGGGTCCACGAGCCAGGGCCCCAGCCCGCATGGACGGGGCATGGCCTGACGCCAGCAAGGCATCTTGGGATGGTGCGGCTTAGGGTAGCAGTTGCCTTTTACATCACCTGCCCAAATTTCTCCCCTGTACCTGCACAGGTGCCTTAGAATCATAGAATCATAGAATCACTAAGGTTGGAAAAGACCTCTAAGATCATGAAGTCCAACCATCAACCCAACACCACCATGCCCACTAAACCATGTCCCGAAGTACCACATCCACACATTTTTTGAACGCCTCCAGTGACGGTGACTCCACCTCTTCCCTGGGCAGCCTGTTTCAATGCTTGACAACCCTTCCGGTGAACAAATTTTTCCTAATGTCCAATCTAAACCTCCCCTGGCGCAACTTTAAGCCATTTCCTCTCGTCCTATCGCTTGTTACTTGGGAGAAGAGATCGACACCCACCTTGCTACAACCTCCTTTCAGGTAGTTGTAGAGAGCGATAAGGTCTCCCCTCAGCCTCCTCTTCTCCAGGCTAAACAACCCCAGCTCCCTCAGCCGCTCCTCGTAAGACCTGTGCTCCAGACCCTTCACCAGCTTCGCTGCCCTTCTCTGGACACGCTCCAGCACCTCAATGTCCTTCTTGTAGTGAGGGACCCAAAACTGAACACAGTATTTGAGGTGCGGCCTCACCAGTGCCGAGTACAGGGGYACGATCACCTCCTTACTCCTGCTGGCCACACTGTTTCTGAATTTTCCAATTTTTCAGCCTTTTCCAACACTGCCTCAAGGGTTAGGGTAGACTGCCAAGAGAGCCCAGGGTGTTGTTTGTTTTTTTTTTACTATTCTTGACTCTAAATACAAAGTCTTCAGTTTTCATTTCAAACGCATCTTAAGCGTGAGCAGATGGTCAGAAGCAGCAGCTCAGGTGGAACCGGCACTGGCAAACCCCGCTCTCACCGCGGGGGGAGCTTCCCCTGTTCGGCTCTGAGAAGGACGGGCCCTTGAGCTCTGCAGCTTGTGAGCACTACTGCAGTCATCGTTTTCCACCAGGTGTGAAATTTTGATGAAATGCTCTTTTTTTATTAAAGCATACAACTCCCCTCCTCCAGCTAATTGCCAAGCAAAATCAACCTGCAGTTGTGTTGGGCTATGAGAAGTTGGTTTGCTGAATATCTAATGACAAAATTAAATAATGGTCTAAAATTAAAACGGTGTTTGTTTATTAGTTGTATTTTTCCCTTCAAGCAATTATATGGCTTCTTTCCTGCTATGTCTTTTTCTTTGGAGGAGCTGCCTTTAAAATCCTGCAGAGTCTTTGCGTAATTCTCCTTTGAATGGGTCCTCCTCACTCAGCATCCATAGTGAAGCCTGCAAAAGCTTCAGACAGCAGCTCGGCCATGGGTAGCTGGTGACCTGAGCTGCTCATAGTATTCACTTCACTTTGGCCTTCTCTTGCACTTGCATGGTGCATGTAGCATCTGGCACACGAGGACCCTGCTCTACTGTGGTGCAAGTAATCACTGTTAGTGCGTTTTGTGCTGTCGCAGGATTTTGTGATGGAGAAATAAGGAACAGTAATGCCTCAGTGTCTCTGTGGAGTGAGGTGGGTTTCTTTTTTCCATAGCTTTGATGCCACCACAAGATTTGTGAAGGAACAATAACATGCTTTGATTGTAGGATCAGCTGCATCAGACACCTGGGGGTACAAAGCTTTTCAGCCCAGGAGTCAGAGGCAGGAGAAGGGCCGTGAACAGGCAAGCATGAAACTTCACCTACTGTCTGTATTAGCCCTAGGATGTTCTGAGATTTTTTAATTATTTTTTTTTAAACACTAAAGGAACTGTACATAAGAGCAATTATGTATATCGTAAAATGGACAAGCCTGGCCTCAGATGTTACTGGCAATAATTGCAAAACCTCTCATTTTCACGTTTTTGTTGCAGATTGATGTCCTCAAGGCAGATGTGGAGAGTGCTGAGTGGAAAATCTTGGAAAACCTGATCCTGGAAGATGTTGTTGAGCAGATAGGACAGCTGGTCTTTGAGGTGCACATCCACTGGCCTGGGTTTGAGGTCAGCGGCAATGACAGCACCGTGGTGCGGTACTGGTACAGTCTGCTCCGAGAACTGGAGCTGAAGGACTTCAGGCTTTTCCATACCTACAAAGACTTATCAAAACCACAGATGTTTCTGAAAAAGGAAGCCTTCAACGCCAGTAGCTGTTACACACTGAGCTGGGTAAATACAAGATGGAAATAGCAGAAAGGAATTTATGATGTGTGACTGCGAGCCATCTGGCCCCGTAGCGTTATTGAAGACAACTTTGGCGTCACTGGCTAAAGCTGCTAAATATGCACACAGTGACTGCTAGCAAAATGGACTGGCTTTTATTTTTATATGTTGTCAAAAGAACTGGCACTAGGAGAACATACATGGTGCAGGTTTCTATAGCAGTATGTTTGCCAGCGGGTACATTGTCTTGGAGGACAGAGGTTTCTGCAGAGGTTTGGCTGGGGTGGCTAACAGCGTGGCTTCCCCAGGCTGCCCCGTGCCTGAGCGTGCCGGCACAGAGGGCATCCCTCGGGGCTGCCCTGGGAAGCTCTGCTCGCTGAGCTGCACCGGCCCTCGGGCAGAAGGGTGCTCGTGGGGAGGTGCCTTTCTCAGGAAGGGTCAAGTGTTACTTCTCTGTAAAGCGATCATCTTCGATTTGCACCTTCTTTACTTCTGCCTTGTTTCCTATGGAATAAATTTTAGGCAAGAACAGTATGTTCTTCAACCCACTGGAAAATTTCAGCTGAATTTGGCAGAAATCACCACCAAACTAAATTCTTACCTATTTCATTGAACAGCTTCTGAGTGCTCTGACTTCAGCTCTGTAGAGCAGTCTGGCTGCGGGAGGCGAGTTCAGCGCTTCTCACACAGGCGACGGTGGGACAGAGAGACTCAGCTGCAGGAAAAGCTGCCGCCAGCGCTCCCCCTCCTCACCCTCTGGAGGCTTCAGCCGCAGAAGACAGGGCTTCCCTAGTTCATCTGCTCAAAGAACGGCTTGTTTTAAATTACTCTTGCAATGGCTGTAGCAAATGGTTTTCCATCTAGTGAGATACTTATTTAAAAGAGCTGAAAATGAAACCTGGTCGCCTTTGTTTGTTTTGGGTTTTAGTTGAACGTTTTGCTCCGTGCCTTCTCCAGCGCTGCACCTGGATGCCTGCTACCTCCTCAGCACCTCCCTGGCCTGGCCGCCTCTCCCTGAGGTGGGCCGGCCAGAGCCCGGCTCTGCACCCGTGCTGGCCGGGGTGGTGGCGGAGGCGGGTCCCTGCTCTGCGGGCGCCCTGGGGCTCCGCAGGCTGGCGCGCGGGTTGTCTGCGGTGCGCTCCCAGCAGCCAGCCTTGGCCGTTCCCTGAGGAGCTAAGGAATGGGGGGAGCTAAAAAATATTTAGCAGGTTGGGTTTTTTCTTCTCTTTCTTTAAAAGAATTTTGACATTAAACTTTGCATTAAAATACAAGATGACACCACTTCCATGTCTTTGATATATGACCTTTGTAACGGCCTTTGGTTTCTGACTTCTGCGGGGCTCAGTGTTGCTCGCCTTGGTGTGCCTCAGCCCAGCACTGTGTTTTTAACAAGTCTCTCTGTCCCCTTGTTGTTGCTTCTCTTGTAATCCTGGCATTCCCCTCTCTCCTTTCATATCCTCCTTTACTTTTCACCCTCTCCGCTGCCTCAGCTCCCTCATCCCCTCCTTCCCGGAGTAGGGCCCTGCGCTGGACCCRATGTGCCCACAGGATCTTAGCAAGAAGCCAGAGGGGAAAAAAAAAAGAGTAGGAGCTCTCCCTTCCAGCCAGGCGAGTCAGCTTTCTCCCTGAGGCACTGCTTTGCCTCACCAGTGGCTCGAGCCATTCCTCTCACCTTCCCCAGGCTTCGCCCCGAGCAAGGCATCTGCTTTCCTCCTCTCCCACCTCTCCGAGGGTTCCCACTGCCCCAGGGCGGGCAGGGATTGCTCTCCCCAGCAGAAACTGCTTCAGCCTTTCAGGTCAGCTCCCCTTCTCCCAAAAGAGGCCGGCAGGCGGGTGACCCTGCGGGGGTGACAGTCTTCCTCCCAGCGCCCTTGCTCTGGGGCTGCGGGGAGCCACCTGCCCTGGCCCCAGCGCCCGCCTCCCCACCGGGACCTGGAGAGCCCCTTGGGCCTTGGAACTGCTGCAGTGAATCCGACTTTGAGCATCCGTGTTGGCCACAGAGCCCGCAGACCTTGGGCTGCTRTGGAAGAGGGAGAAAAAAAACCTTTCCCTGCTTCGATGGTGAAGGAGTAGGGTGGGGAGGGGATGGTGGAAATGGGGGGGATTTTAATCTCTTCAGAGAAAGCCAGCTCTTGTGCGTTCAGGTTTGTATCAGTCTTCCAAATTGCATTTGAAATTTTAACTTGTGACTAAATGTCAAACCCTTTCTTTTCTAACAAACGCACGCTGGTTTTCAATCTACTGCCTTTCAGTCATGCTGACAGTGCCTTGTGTTGTACGGAGTCTCTTGATTTATTGCCTCCCCATTTTATTTTCCTTTTAAAAAGAAAACCATCTACTTCTTTAGTTACACTTGGATTTTTCTGAAGTGGAGTTTAATTCTAAGAGGACTTAACATGGGCTTCTGCACATCGAATACCTCGTTCAGGGAAGAAAGAGGACAGTGCAGCTGGACCAGGACTGCTGACCAGGTGATGATCCCAGCTGTGCCTGTGCTAGTAAATCAAGCAGTGGCAGGCAGCGTGCACAGGCTCTGGGAATGGCTGTCTGGTTAGTTAATGAGATCCCTGGCTCTCATTAACTTTTTGACAATTTTGGCTCAGGCCATCTAGGACTCTCCCAGACAATTCCTAGGCACAGCTGGGGAGTTAGCCCAAGCCAAGGACCGCTTGGATGCAGCCACCTTGCTTGGGAAGCTGAAAGAGTTTAGTAAATGGACATGGCCAGGCCATCTTTGCCAGTTTGCCTCAAGGCTGGCGAATACCTCCTGGCACCGTTTTATTTTCTGCTATAAATGTAGCTTCTGTTTCTGCTCCTGCACATCCCACCTGGCCCAGGGGGCGAGGGGCTTTGCAGTCACCCCAAGCAGGGTGCTGTGGGGGCCCACCACCTCCTCAGCTCTGTGGCGCTCAAAATCAAGGTGACATATTGCTGCTGTGTTGGATTCCCCAGGTCCAAGATGTGAGGCAAAGCGCATTGCACAGGGCCGAGCTACATACTGCCGTCCCGGAGCCAGGTAATACACAACCCAAGGGAACCGCGGCCTCTGAAAATGGGTAGGAAACGTCTTCTCTGTGACAGTCATGCTTGCTGCAGACCCTCCTACATTAAGTACCGAAGTTGTTTAACGATGCAGGGCCACGAGGAGATTCATTAAAATGCGAGAGGGTGCCAGGATTTCCTAAACCAATATCTAGTTTGTTGGAACGATCACGCCTACCGCACCACAGAATGGCTCAACTCCCATTTTTCAAATAATGGGGTGGCAAAAGCCCAGCTGTGAGTCCTGATCTATTAATAAAGCATAAAAATATGGGCTCTAGCACTGCACAGGTTTTTCCTCCTGATTAGTATTAGTTAGCCTAGTAGCTTATTATCATTTGTTTAAGAAACCAATAGATAGAGGTTAAAAAACAAATTATGTGATCTCTTTCAGATATTAAAATTCCAAAGGGATGCACATCCTCCATCATTTATTGCCCTGAAGAAAAAATGGTGACGTCTATGTAAATCATGGAAATGGAGTGGAGGTCCGTCCTGGTTGTTTTTTGCTTAAGATGTAGCGTTTAGTAAACCCTCAGCTAATCTCTTGCTCAGGATTGCCAGGCAGTGTCAGGAACAATTCAGGCTGCGGCAAATACATCTTCTGCAAGGAAAGATTCCAGTAACTATAGTAATTTTTAAGGAAACCTTCTCTCAGATACAGGATAGATAAAAGCCATTTATCATTCTGGAGGCAGTTATGTGATATTATGGGATAAAATGAACAGCTCATATTTTATGCACTGTCTGTGCCTTTCTACTTAGCATCTCTTAAAGCAGAGTTACAGCCTTCCTTTCTGAGGTCTTGCTTTTGTGCCCGTACCCCTTCTCTTCTATTGATCTCTTTTACCTAAAGGAGAGACTCTTAAATGAATTTGGTTCCCATCTCCTAGTGACTGAGCTGCCGGGCAGGTGCACAGGGGCACAAGCCAGCGCTGGGTGACTGCCGCAGCGGACGGGCTGGCAGCGAGGGACGCTGGGTGGGTAAGCGCGTGTCCACCCCTGCCATACCCAGGCACGATCGGCCCCCCCCGCTGCAGGGTCCCAGCCGTACACCCTGTCAGGCGGTATCTCCGGCCTGGGACAGTGCTGAGGGAGAAAGGCCGGGAGCCAGGGCTGCTGGCATCCACAGGCTCTTGCTGCTTCAGCCAGAGCTGAAGATCCACCAGCCATCCCTGCACCCCAGATTTACTGCTGCGTGCTGGCTCTCAACCACACCAGCTACTCTGAGGACATCCGTGCACATTTGGTGCCCATGTGTGAGCCTGCCTTGCTCCCGTAGGATGGCTCCTTGCAGGGAGCATTGCACTGCCCAGGAACAGCTCTGGAGGAGCTGTTGGAGAGGCCACGAAGCAGGTGAGGAGCTTGTTGAGATGATCTCCCTGCAGTGAGCCCTGGAGTAACTGCGTGCCAGCATTGTACTCCACATCTCTTCCCAGATCAGACCCACACAGAAACTGCGGTAGCTGCTCCCTTCTTCAAGTGCACCATTAAAACCAGTGTGGGCAGAGCATTCTTCCATTATAGCCACAGCGTGGAGACTGGTAACTGTGTGGCCATGCCCAGGCAGGAAGAAAGGGCCGCTGGCCTGTCCTGACATTGCTGAAATATTCCTGACTGCGCAGTCTGGGCAGCATCCAGCATCTCCTGCAGACAATGCAGGAAAGCCTTTTTTTCCTTCTGGTTGGGCTGAGAGATGACTCACCAGAGACCAGCTGCTGGGTCCTGCCCTTGACAGCATCTAAGGAAAAAAGTGAGACTCATCCTTCAAACTCCTACTGCCAGGAGCAGCACAGGAAGGTGCCCGGACCAAATCAGGGCAGGAGCACAGGGGCCAAATCATCCCACGTCATCAGGTGGCAGCTGGCAAAGGTACATCTCTGGATTGATCTTCCAGCAACATCCTCAGCAACTCAGCTTGCACAGGAGTTCATTGCATTGCATTGTCCCCTTTCCTAAGCTGTATATCTGTACTATGCCATCTACCAGGTGCTCCTGGCACCTTCTGCTACCCTGGATCTGCTCAGTGTCACTGTTATGGGTGTTGCCCAGCCCCGCTCTCCCCCAAGAGAGCTTTCAGTCCCCAGGTGCACTGGGCATCTCCCCACACTCCCTGCAGGCACCTGCATCAGGTCTCCCGAGCAGCCAGCCCATTGCCTCCAGCCCGGCACTGGGTGAAACCCAGCCCAGGAGCCTCCTTACTGCCCACACCTCAGGTCACTCATGGTGGCCACAGCAGTGCTGACCCCAGCTAACAAGGACATAATGACCAGGTCTCATTCCTGAAGTGGAGTTGTTATGGCATTTGACACCTCCACCAGGAGATGTTTCAGCTGGGTCTAGAATGGATCTTTGCAGAGATGACCTGTGTGTAGTGGCAGTTTTATTTGCACAGATCCTTGTGGGGAGGTGAGGGCATTTCCCTTTCAGAGAGAACCACAGTGATTTATAAATCACACATGTTTGTGAGTCAGAATTTACAGGTGCTGCCTGTGACCTGGTAAAGATGAAGAGCAGCAACAGATTTGAATTCCCCAAACTATCACAGTTAATACTGCAACACAGACTTTCCATAGAGAGCCCACGGCAGCACTGAGGGGGACGTGTTAGGACACTAACACTCTTCTCCAGCGGAACCAGTCCCTTTCTGAATGCCACGCTGGCTTCCTTGGGGGTTCCAAAATTTGACCAAAGAAAGGTCTGCCCTCCTGCCCCACTCCAAAACCTGATGTTTATCGCATGCACTTCTGGCCCCAGGCTTTGATCCCATCAGTGACTTGTGAAGGGTTGTTCTTCACGAGCACCTCTCAACTGTGAAAGATCAAAGAAAATGTAAAGGGAACACGTCTGGCCTTTCTTGGCAGATGCCAAGAAGACATATCACCCAGTAGCACACCTGAAGAAATAGCTCTCATTCTCTCTGGTGAATTATTCAACAACTGAGACCATCTGGTTCATTCAAAAACTTCGATTTCAGGAGCTTCATTAGCCACTCCCTTGCCCTTGAAAGGATCCTCAGGGTCATTCAGTAGGAAATCACTCTTGATTTCTTCCTGCTTGTTAACACAATGTGACATTTAATTGCAGTCAGTAGAGACCTGGTGTAGTGCCGGTGGGAGTTCAGAGCTGACCTACATTCAGGGACATATTTATACTTGCCTCCCTCCGCTGGCTTTCAGGGGCAGCATCTGCAGAGCAAGCCCGGCACTTGGAGGGAACCACCGGTGATAATGACTGGAATTCTTCCCTTAAATACAAGGCCCTGTTGATGGTGTAGTTTGACCTGCCTGTTGTGAAGTGTTTCAGCTGGTTCAGACAGAGACCTTTGCACAGACAGCCCGTGCTATATATCCCTTATCCCGATGGGCAGGACCTCACACAGGAAGGAAACAGGAGCCTGCTTTGCGCTGCCTAGAAACGACGACTCAAACTTACCAATGCAAGGTCCCTGCCCTTTCTGGTGGATTGCCACCATATATGCTTATTTTTCAGCAATTTCCCAAAAGAAAGTTCAGTGGTGTACACAGTACAAAACTTCGGCAAGTAATTAAAATGCTCCTGTGCCTCAGCTGGTATTTACCCCCCTATATTTGAAATTCTATTTCTGAATCAAACCCAAACAATGTGAATCCCACCCTTGCATCCACCTTCAGATACCTAGAGTGGAGCCACCACCCGGGGTGCCACCACCCTCGCAGGGAGGTGGGGGTGGCCGCCTGACCGGTGCCAGCAGCAGCAGCCGTGCCCCAGCCGTACCCGTGTCTCTGCTGACACCAGCCAGGAGCAGCCATGACACAGGGGCTGGGAATTCATCAAACCCCACACTGACCTCCCAGACTGACTTGCCAGGCAGGAGAGGCCCTCAAATGCCGCCTTCTTCTTTGTGAAGGGAAGGAAAAACCTCTCCAAGACATAGGAGAATTCAGCATCTGAAGAAATATCATTCCGTAATGTTATTCCACCTTTTTAATACCAGAGGAATTATGACAAAAACCAGACAAAACCAACTTGTCCCCTGCCCCGAGGTACTCCCAAAGGGTCGGCACCAGGGAAGAGAGAGCACGGAGCTTGCTGCAGAGAAGCTGTTCTGACCAAACTCAACATGGTTTTGAAAACTCTGGGGAATGGGGCTTACTTTTTTTTCCCTGTAGATGTCCGGCCTGACAACTGACTTCATTCAGAGTCCTATTTCCCTCTTCATCTCCTGAGCAAGGAATATTGGAAGGGATTATGTTTTACACAGTATATACAGAGGAAGGAGCAAGGTGGTACATGGATGTGGAAGCAAAATAAAACCAACTAGCCAGGGCAAGCCAAGTCACAGCTGTGTGGGGCAATTACCCTCGTGCAAGCTAAGGTATGAAGTTGGAGTATTACAGCTCTTCTAGCACATGCCATTTTTGCAATTTTCTTTTTTTAAAACGTTGCTTTGCAAGAGTTTAAACTCCACTGAAAGCCCACTTATTCCACAACTGAGGTGTTTAGCTGGCGAGTTAGAGCAAGACACCAACTGCGGGGTAAGTACGGTGGGAGAACTGGAAAGATTTGCAGCTCCCAGAACCTCGTCCGGGGTAACTGTCAGTGGTCTTGAAGCTCCTATTACTGAAATGACTCCTTAGAGGATTTGTGGTGTTGTCTTCCTTTCCCAAATCAGAAGAGAAGCAGGCTCAGTTAGTCTTGACATCTTTCAGACTAACCAAAAAAACCCAGGGCCTAATGAGAACCTCTTACTCTGAATGACAAACCCAACACATCTGCAATAACGTTTCATTTTAGCAGCCTCCCAGTGGCAGCAGGTTAAAAGGAGACTCAGAAAAGCTCAGTGCTTTATCATTTAACACATTTTAAATGTTCTGTCATACAAGAAGATAATAAACAGGTCTGAGGTCAAACTTCCAGAGTACCTGGCAAATTTAGAGGTCCATGCTCCATTGAAAGTTGTTGCCACTTGTTTCTAAAAGCTTTAAACTCTGCAAGGAGCTTCTGTAAACATAACCCTGCCACAAGCAGTTTTCTCCGAGTGCTGCAAGACAGCCGTGGGGTTTTTTTAATCAGCAAGCCTGACAGAAAAGATGTATTTTACTGCAAGATATGACACTTAAATTTTGAGCGTATGCTAGCGAAGTCAACCTACAGTAGCAAGTCCTTAAGCAGTCTCCAGAGGAACAACCTCCCTGGAAACTGATTTTCCTGGTGTATAGTTTCAACTGTTTAAAGTCTTCCAAGCCAAACTCCCTTCCCTCCTCCGCTCTCTGCATGTTCCCCCTCATGCGGGCCGCTTGTCATACGGAGTCTTCCCAGCAAACGGGAGCAGGATTCTGTAATGACCAGCTGGTAGAAAGAAGGAAAGTACATTGTGTTACTGGGCTGTCAGATCTGCAAAGCTCACTGTTTAAATCAGCCGTTAAAGACCACCATTTTAAACAGTATATTGAACATCTGCCTGTTGCTAAAAATTGGCTTTTTACAAGACAATCTTGGACATTTCTGGATGTACAGTAATTTAGATACTTGTTCCTCGTAATGAGTGCAAAGACTGAGCAGCCCCATCTTACAGGGGACAATTATAAACTCTGTGCAAGACAGATGCCAAGACCATCTGCTTCAAGACAGACAGCCTTCTTACCAGCGAGTTGCATGAGGCTATGTGGGATATTTCCCCCTCTCGCATATGAAAAAAGTCCAAGAAAAAGATGGCACAAAGCCAAAGGAACTATCAAGTTTCCCAGGCAGAACTCCAAGAATGATGGAGGTAGTTCACCTATCTGTACGACCCCCACTGTAAAAGTAATTGGTATTAATAAAAGCGGCAACGTATTGGCACATCATTTCTGAAAGTTACAGATGCACCATCAAGGGGAACAAAATTATGCTGCTGTGGCAGCAAGCCGGCACTCCAGCTTGCACGTATTCCTTCCCAGCAGCGCGACACGCTTGCCTCCAGCCCTCCCAAAAAGCTCCTTTCAGCTTGAATCACCTTGTTGCATTCTCCACCTAATGTTAGAGCAGAATACGTTGGGTGAACTCGAAACGCGCTCTTCCCTTTTCTCCCAACGCTGGCTTTTCCCTGGCTCCGTCTGCTCACACGCCGAGTTCAGCCTAGGGGTCTCAGTTTAGACCTGTTCTGATCAACATTTGTAACAGACCAATTTCTGGCAAAACATGAAATTGGGAATGTAAGAGAAGGACATGATTTAATTAGCCCGGCAAGAAATCTTTTCCCAGGTGGCTGCTGGAAAGACAAGTCTAGACTCGCACCACCCAGACACACGCTATCTATCCTCTGCACAGCAAACGAGCTGACAACGTGAGCTTTGGAGTTTGCAACTCTCAAGCAGACAAGAAGGAATTATCCTCATAAAAATTCCCCCTGCAGGCTTCAATGCAGATGTGAGAAATTCCACAAAAGATTAACACGGTGACCAACTGCGAGGGACAAAGGATTTTATCTGAAAGTTTCTAGGGAAATTTTGATTCTGGGCTTGTTGCAAACATTTAATCCCAGTTCATCAACTCCAGCAGAATTTATTGAGTCAACATTTCTTATTTTTGTTCCCCAAAGGGAACTCAGTATATTACTACTAAAGTTTATACACTTATTTTTATGCTTATGTACACTCTCATGTATATATAAGTTCTGTCTGGTAGGTGACACATGGAAAAACACAGTACCAACTACAAAGCCAAACATTTTGTGTATTATGATTTAAAGGCTTTTAAGCATTTGGGAAAGATGTTTCTGATATGGAAGCTAAAATACATTCCTCTCAGAAGTTTTTGTATCTGCTCTATTCCTCCTCTCCTCCCCAGTTCCCTGTACTTAAAAGCTGTTAATGGTCAAGGCACACTGCCACATACCCATTTAGGAAATGTATGTGAAGGAAGAAAACTGTTCCAAATTATTTCAGCCCACTTTCTCCTGAAGCAGCACCCGGGGCACAGTGCACAGCAGAGCTCAACTCCCAGCCCAGGAGCCAAGTCTTCCCTGTGAAAAGAACCACATCGGAAATTCCCCCTCTGCGACATGGCAGCAGCTCACTCCCACCTGCACCCTGAAGAGCCGAGAAACAAGAACAGCCTCTTCTCTCCCTGCAGAGGGGATGGGCCTCAGGACACACCGGACCGGCTCTTTCCTCTCACTCCAGGCTCTACCGTTTCCTACGGCAGTACTTGCACGGGCGCGAGGCTAGGCAATACCCAGTTACCACCAGTACACTGCTTGTGACTGTAACAGTCTGTGGAGTTTCTCAGGTACACGAGGCTACCGAGACCAGAAAGTAAACAGAAACACGTAAACTYGGTGCAGTTACGCGACAGCATGAATGGACAGCGGAAAGACTCTCAAGCTCAGCTTTAGAGAGTTGGTCTAAAAATGCGCAAGCTCCACCTTCACTCACCAGGGCCTAACTTTAGCAAGTACTCTTTGAAAGAATTGTCTTGTTAATCAATCAAAAAAACCAAAACCAACAAAAATCCCACAAAACAACGAACCCATTTCCTTCCATCTACACAATTTAAGATTCTTTACATCTCTTTTACGGAAGTGCCTTCTCTTCTATCCTGCTGTCAATTAAGGCAATTACTCCTTTGCTATTGTTTATAATTGATGAGCAGTGATTGGATTTATAGCAAACAATATAGTGYAATTCAAAACTGTAATTAAAGACTAATCAATGGGATAAATTCGTTACACATTTTTATTTCCATTATGTGYTCAAAAAGAGAGTGGATAAGGAGCTGAAAGGATTTTTTTCTCTTGCTTCCAGCTTGCATTGGTTTTGTATGAACAGTGCAAGAGAATGAGTTTATCTGAACGCTGCTACAACTGCAAATTAAAATACCAAATGGTAAGAAATATTTTATATGGACACTGCTAGACAGAAGAATTGAATGAAGATAAGCAGACTTTTTATAAAAAGATTTATTAAAAATAAGTTCTTTAAAGAGAAAAAGTGTGACATTTATATACATTAAATTGTCAAAAACTTCATGGGGCTTATGATACAATGTATTCCAAACTGAACAAGAGACATTCACTTTTTTTTTTTAAATATGTCATGCTTATTGGAACTTAATAGCATATGGGAAGAGAAAAAACAACACTTAACACACAACCACTACAAGCAAAATCTTGAAATTGAGGAGTACTTGCAAAGATGAAACTCAGTGATCAGCATGATGCTATTGTTAAATAAAGACAGAAACCAAGAGTTTATGAATACAGTCTTCAGTTGATACAGTTTATCTGACGACTGCTAGCTTCTGATTAGTTCTTCACTTCTACTGTGAATTAACAGATCTTAGCAAGTRGCTTTGTGTTCTATAAAGGTAGAAGTATTTTGGGGACAACAAAATACCACCCAAAACCAGGTAAACAAATGCAWCTTTTCCAGCTCTATTCCAGCAGTAGATACCACAGATTTCTTCTTAGGAAGAGAGTTACACAATTGCTGGTTCTCTCCTTTAACTCCCCACATCTCTGACAGCCAGAACCACAAAAATAGTTTTTCTTAGAATTATTTTATTTTACAAGAGTGTTTTGCACAAACAGTGACATGACAATCTAACACTTGATTCTGCATGCTTCACATGACCTCAGCTTTTCATACTCGGAGGTAATATTTAGAACTACATCCTTTCAGTTGTGTCTTCTGAAGATTTCCCATTTTTTAGTGCATATATACAGCTAGCTGAGAACTGCATTACAAATGTCTATCCATCCTTACRGCAGAATTCACTCTAATCTCAGATGTATGCAGGACTTACATCTTTAGATCTTCGTAGCATCCTCTTTAGTCCCATAGTTTAATAAGACCATCCCAGCCGCATGTAATGACTTTAGATGTTTCGTGTGGATGCCACACTGCACCGATACAGACTTTATCATGTGCTTTTAACCTGCTGTAGAGTTTTGTTGTCTTCCAGTCCCAGATGTTAAGTTTTCCATCTGCATCTCCAGATATCACGTAGCTATATTAACAGGATTAAAATAAAAGCTGTATCATGTGTAAAGACCGCTTGCATTAAAATACTTTCACATTGAGCAATGGAGAAGAGCTTCACCCAGTGAGCTTCCTGTGTGATAGTCTGCAAACATACCTACCAAAGAATTAGCATTCATGCTGTGCTCTAAAGCGCACAAGTCCTGCAGAAGGTGATTCATCAACTGCGAGGTAAACGTGCCAAGCAATGCGATTATACCATACACTGTGTTACTGGAACTAAAGAGAATACATCAGCAAAAGAGAAAGTGCCAGAGGTTTCTTTTAAAATTTATAGACACTTCTCTCCACTTTTTCCTCCAGTTTTGCTGAGGTTATTCTCCAGTTTTTATAGTAATGAATATCTTATGTACATACAGTGATAAATGTATGGGCATATTACTAAGCAAATAGGATGAAAAAGATGGTTCTCTGAACAATAAATGAGGATACACACACCAGACCTGCAAATTGGGAAAACTGGGCAAGTCCAAATCCCAGGTATTCTAGACAAGTGTGTATTGCAGGAACAGACCCTGTGCTGCAGGCCCTGCGCAAGAAGAGCCAGATGCAAGTCAGAAGTGGAAGCCTCCGGTGCTGCATCAGGGCTAGGGAAAACAAGGGCAGTCTCTGGATGGCTTAACAGCAGTGTAAATCATCTTTGCAAAATGGGGAGTCTGGACTACCTGGACTGTTTTCTAAATACTGCTCAGAGCAACTGCTGAGTATAACTTAGTCCTGTCGAATGACAAGAGCAAACTTTCCATTCTGCTGCTTGGCTACAGAACTCTCTCTAATGCCGAGTTAATAGGATGTCTGTGCATCAATGAATGTTGCAGAGGATTCAAAAATAAATTTAGTGTCTGTGCYAGCAAGTTTTAAGGTGAAGCTCATTCCCACAAAAACTTACCTCATGTCAGGTGAAAAATCCACTTGACAAGCATAGCCAGCTACCATGTGACCTTTGAAAATTTTCTTTTTGTTTAATCTGAATCTGTTCTGAGCTCCAAAAATCAGAATTTGGTTATCCATTGACTGGCAAGCCAACCACTTCCCTGTAAATGCAATAAACAAAGGTCATATCAAAGTGCCGCATCTGAAGAAAGAGACTTAGCTGGAAAGTTTTAAGGGATTTTTATAACTTTTCTTGCASTATCTTAATCCAGATTTTCATTATGTATCAGGGTTCTAGGTAGCAGCTGATACTGCTTCTGCCTGGTACAACTGCCAAGAAGCAAAACCTTATGTTTGACAGGATTTGGGATGCCTATTTCTACAAAATGCACTCAGGACTCTAAAAAAAAGCTCTGGCTGTTACAACGATGTGCTGCATCAGCCCCACTGACATACTGATAAGTTTTTAAGCTACTGAGTAAGCTTGCTGGTRCACATAATCAAGTAATCCAGATGTGAAAAAAAACCATCTAGCCGCAATATATTTGATTACCTGTTTTGTGGGTACTCTAAGATGGTCACCTTTTATTTTCTTTATGGGAAAAACAGATCTAAGGTAGACTCAGAAGTTTGAAAATCTTTATAAATTTTTGCAAATATTTAGTATTCTCTGCCCTAATGGAATACAATTTAATAAAGACATTTTAGTGAAAGAAAAAAAAAACACCAYAGGCTTTTCTAATCTTAACTCTATCTCATTTTGTGTCTTGGCAGTGCATTAACTCCTGCCTGAGAATCCAATGAAGATGATGTGCTACAGAACACCACAGAACAGAGACTTCTGTCCTGAACTCTGCATATCGTCACTGCCTTTACAGTGTTTTACGCAAATAGTGATAAAATAAAATTTGCTGACTTGACTGTAAATCTGACCACACTTCCAGCTACTAGCTTGGAATTTGAGGATTTTCTTCAGCCTCTCAAAGAAACAAATCAAGTGTGTACCCCAAGCACGTTATTCTCCTCTTCTGCTTTTTAAAAGGTCTGTTTCCTGCATTGCTCAGGAGAAAGATTTTAATTGATGAGATTCATAACTCAGTGCCCCTAAGCAGAAAAGTTCCACATCTGTAAAATTTTCAATTTACTTTTCTTTAAAGGACTCATTTAACTCCAAAATGATGCATGATGTGTCTGGCACAATCTGTAGCATAACTATTCTGAAAGAACTTGTTTTGTGTGATATTGGACTACTGTAGGTCAAGATAATGTTAGTTAATRTGACAGGTGATGTCTTGAGCTGAAAAGATGACTACTTCATCCCTAACATCGTTTACTGTCTCATCTTAGAAATCAAATACTCAAATGCTGGCCAGCCAGAACTGGAAAAAGAATGAGAAATCCAGTATTTCCAGTATTTCCACTTCCCGTGGAAGAATGAGATGAACTGAAGAACTGGATCAGAACACAGCAAGTTGTGCAATTTCAGAAACAGGGGTTGAAATAGGCCAGCTTGGGAAGCTAACATTTTTAAATGCAGCTATCTCTTTCTCCAGAATCTTCCTTTTTATATTAGAAACCCACTTCTATTGTTAAGAATAAAATATTTACACTGCAAAGCAAATACAATTTGATGYTGATAGCTGGCTGAAAATGTTATCTGTGCAACAAGTTGACCAGCCACTACTCAGCATAATGGGACTGTTAACTGTAAATCTGGCAGCGCTTTCATAATTTTGACACTAAAGCTATTTAATTTTGGCCAAAACAGGTAACAGAGATTTTGTCCTGTTAGAAGGATTTTCACTGATTATTGAAGGCACTAAACCTTYATCCTCCTTCAGTTTGATTCTAACTGAAGAACATAAATACCAATGAAACATTAACACTGARATAATTTGGGATTTCTCTTACACAAAGAGTTATTTGTGCTATATTCAGAACAGAAAGGAACAGCATGAACAGGATCATGTACAACATCAGTTTCTGCTTTAACGGTGGCACCTCAAGGACTGCTGAACTTGCTTAGTACTTTGCAGCCATCGTCAGTTCCCACCATTGTTTCTCTTAATATTTTAAATACAGCAAAGAGCACATCGTAGCTCTATGAAAAGAAAGAGTCCTTTTGCCCTGTCTGGATGAAGGTCTAAATTTAAATTGATACAGTTATCCTGATACAACCTCTCATTTTGACATATTTGTTCTTCTTAAGACTTTAAAATCAAAACCAGATCCAGTCCAGTCTTGGAATAAATGCACATACTGATTTGGGGGGGGCAGGTAGTGTGGGGTGGCAGGGGGTGCAACATGGCAACAGCAGAGAGAGATAATCAGTAAGACATGCCTACGTAAACCAGGCTTAAGAAGGCAGTAAAATGTTAACCTACCATTTGGAGACAAAGTCACGGCTGGCATYGAATGCATACTTGGCTCAGCTATGTACTTGAAGTCTACAGGGATGTCCCTGCAAAAGGAAGAAGTATGTGTTTTATGAAGACATRGAGATTTTCCAAAGGGCTGCCTCCAGTCAGCTGATTTACTCAGCCACTGAACCATGGAGAGTGTACGGTGGTGTCCAAAGGAAGAATGTACAAAAGCTCAAAAATATGATGAATGCCCACCTAGAGAGCTCCAGCTGYGGAGCCATCTACAGGATAACCTCTGATAGAGTGAATTTACCCCAATCAAATGACCCAGTCTCTAAAGCAGAATCTAATCCCAATTGTTAAGAGTAAAACCATAACACAAAGATACTCTGTTGCCTCCAGTTTAACTGCATCTCTTACAAAATTCTTATATAGGCAGCAAGAATAGACTGATACATGCATGTCTCTTACTGGAATGTCTTACTGACTTGAGTTTTAACTAGAATATTTCTGCCTTTTCTTTTTTTTTTTTTTTTTTTTTTTTAAAGGAAAAGAGAACAGGAGCCTCCCTCTCGTCTTTCTGACAATTCCCTTTTCCTCCTGATGTCTCCAAATGGGATGCCAACTAATTCCAATTGTTCACACCTGAACTGAACCGTGAACTCCTTGGTCTCGATTCCATACAGGACTGTGCCAGTGTATGTTAAGAACATACACTGTCCTGTACAAAGGCATGTGGACCTAGGGAAAAAACAAGTACGGTCTAATCCTTACTCTGCAGAACTGTCATTTGGTTTTGACTACATAAATTGAATTACTAACGGGCCGTGCATATTCACAGTATTCCTCAGACCCTACGCTAGAAGGCTGGTAAAAAGGGAAGGCACGCACGTGTCTTTCTCATTAAGCAAAAGAAACCTCCAGCAGAAAATAGATTTGATTAATGTATTCAGCACAAAACACATGCAAAATGTTCTGTAGCAACATTAATTAATACAAAGGGGATGGTTATGACTTCATTGTCTAATTCACACAGTAGAAGAGCTGCTGGGAACACTACTGGAGCAGAGAGCGTGGGTTGCTGCCTTGTACTCACTGACCGAGCCTTGCCGGATGGCAATATGGTCGACATCAGCAAGGTAATTACAATTCTATTTTATTGTGGAGTAAGTTATCTCCCGTCATCTTGTGTTAAGTAAAGTGCACATGGGCAGCAGGGTGAGAAGCTGCTCTGTTGTCAGGAAGCAACACAAATGTTCCTGTGAGTTAAATGTTAACATCATTTACCCCTCCGCATAAGAAGGGCAACTCACTTAATACGCTCTGTGGATAAGAGCACGCACAGGGATAACTGGCTTCCAAACAGGCAGRCCTAAGACTACTGTTGGACAGCAAATCTGTAAAGGAATAACAATGAGTCTGCATAATCTCTGAGGCTGACCAACCTGACAGCACGGAAGTGCAGCCCCCCCATGCCCCATCCTACCCTTTTGCATCAATACCCAAAGAGCTTCAAACCCCACCTGCAACAGGACACAAGGTCATCCCTGCAGTAAGGCCAGATCCTGATCAACTCCCAGCATCCAACACTTCCTCAGCACTTCCTCAGCCCACCGGTCATCTGGAGTCCTCAATGCCAGGAAAAGCAATCTCATTTGAAGCCCCATTAAAAAAAGTCTCATCACAGAAGATGCATCTCCAATGTTGAATTGTACTGCAGTGAGAAATTTAAATGCAGCACAGGTTGTCCTGTCTTCTCTCCCTTTACAAATGAAGGCAGGCTCGTCTGCTGGAATTTATTCAAGACAGCTCTGCTTTATGCTGAAACCTACCAGATACACTTTGGACAGCTGCAGGATATGCTGCATTAAACTATTAGGCAGAATAAAGAGATACATTTATGTTTCATGTTTGCTTCCAGTCAAATTGCTAAATAAGTAATATCAGCCTGCTCCCTTAAAAAAAAAAAAAAAWWTYTTTAAAAAGAATTACCAAGAAAGATGCTGTCATGGTTGCTTRACCTCAAAACTCATGTGATATATTGTTTATTCAAATTTTTAAAGATCTTCAAGTCCTTTCCGCACTTCATAGCACTTCAAAGGCTGAAAAGTTTTAAATATCAAAAGTAGTATCTGCTAGTCAAGATTTAGAAATGTGATAGTCTGGGGTTCTAATACAACTTCTTCCCCAAGCAGGAGAGAGAAAAATCCTTTTAAAGAAAGAAGAAAAAAAACAAACACCCAACCCAACCCAACCCAATCCAATTGTGGGCTCTGCACATCATGAAGAGCTCTCTCAGGAGACTACGGTACCTCTACCAGGAATGATGGAGAGAAAAGGCTGCTGAGGGGTATAGCTTTACGGAGATGACAAGCCTCCTAAGCCTGCCAGGATAATAACTAAGCTACCAATGTACAGTTCTTGCTTTGATAGCTGACTTGAAGGTAAAAGGAAATAAAAGCCTCCAAGGTTAAGTGCCCAAATCATTTCACTGTTTATCCAAGTAGATCAGAYGCATATGAAGCAGACAAAGACAAAATAATATTTTCCACTTCTAGAAGAAAGAACACAAAGTATGATATCCATGTCAACTTTAATATCTCTGCTGTAACAATACAATCACATGAAATGCAAAAGCAGACAAATTTTAAAGTACTCCCGTTAAGATTCCTAAAGAAACCACTTAATCTGCAAGAGTCTGTCCTATACTTGCAGTCTGAACTTTCAGCAACCAACCAACTGCAATTCAGTSTACAGCACAGTGACATCTATGCATGGGATGAACTCCTGGGGAAAGGAGATTTAAATTCTCAGGGAAGAAGTCCCTCACTGTGATGAAGTCTGACATGGCATCCCATTACCAGCTCTGGCCAAGTCAAAGTGTTTACAAAACATGCTACAAAATTCCTCTGGACAATTGAAACTAAGCAATTAGACCAGCTTTAATTACTGGCTTTTAAGGCCATACTCAGGTCATAATTACTTCTGCTTTGTTCCTGTAGGATACTGAAGAAATATTGTGCTGAAGAACATATGAAGAAACATGCCAAAAGGTGCAGTAACCAAATCACCCTAAGTTGCAAATAATTTTCCTTATGAACTTAGGAAAAAAGGATTTGAGGTGCAGCATGAAATAATTTGCCATGGAAGTTTTCAAGCTCCAAAAGCTTCTGTATTGAATACATTAAYTTAGTTTTAATGCATTGTAAAAATCTGGATCTTGAAATTATAGAAATATGCCTACAGACAGATTAACATATATCATAGCAGGTTGTGGAGAAAGGTTTTCAAGTCGTGCCTGGGAAGACAGCATTACATTTGCTTTTCRTAAAGCCAAAAAAAATCCCTGATGACTGTATTACAGAATATTGCCTACAGTTGAGTTCCCTATTATCTGAACAAGGGAGCTCTTTCTTCAGCATACAGCAAGCTCAGTACATATTTTTTTTCTTCAGAAGGAAAAAACCTATGCTACTGGAACAATCAGGTTGTGATGTTCCCATGCCAGAACCTTTTTGCCTTTCCTATTCTTCCCCACAAAGTGACTAAATCCACCCACTTTGCTATTTATTTCAGCCATCAACACAAAGCTCACAAAACAAGGGCAATCCAATCTCAAGGAAATAACAGATTTGTGCAAGTGAGATCCTCCTCCCACTCACCAGAGAGGAGACACTCCTTAGCAGATATGATATTGGGAAGATTTTTCTTTAAGGAGCTCAGTAAATACATGGGTCTAATTATGAAATACTGAACAGAGGCTCTCTTGGAGTGACATATGGTGACAGCATTACATGTCTAGTCTAAGCCTGGGTTCCCAGACTTTGGTCATTACCACCGCTGCTATTGGCAATGATAGCAGCCGATCACAGACATGCTGAGGGTTTTGCTGGCTGCTTGAGTAACATTCAAATACCACAGACTGGAGTCTCTTGTCTAGGTTTTTTTAATAAGAAAAAAGCTAGGAAGGAACTGATTAGTCACAGAGCTGTTGAACTAGCATCCATATTGTGCAACAGCTTTGCGTGTGTGAACAGCAAAACGAAGCGGATACCTAAAGATACGGGAGTGATTATTTCAAAAAGAAATYTGAAATCCTAGAGAAATCTTAAAAGTCCTAAGCTGAAAATCTTAGTACCTAGGACCTTGTGGAAAACATTTCAGATAGGAGAGATTTGGTCTCTCCCCAGATACGTTAAAAATTAGAAGCCATTTAAAATGATGGTTTTATGAGTTTTTCTTAGATAGACTTTCACTTCTCCATCACCTATTGTATTCATACTGTGGGTATCAATGAYTGCCAAAAAACCCAGACTACCAGAAAACAAGAAATGAAGCTACACTAAACCAGCTATTTCATACACGGGCCAAATATTATATAATAATAGGCACATCCAAGTTCAAAGCTTTCAAAACCGACACACACTAATGTAACAGAGCAGACATTTCTTTAAAAGGTTAATTTAAGGGCTAATACACCCTTGGGGAAAGGAGAGAGAACAGAGATCACTAATAGAGTGCAGTGTGCTTCAGGCTGGCAGGGCTGTTTTATGCTTTCTTTGGGGGAGAAGGAAATCTGTGAAGTGTCTCGAGCATTAAGCCAGRATGGGTTGGTTAGTATTCAGCAATGTAATAGGAAGCAACTGGTTTTAAAGATTAAAATMTTTAGAGAAATAATTCTAAAAGATACAATATTAAGATAAATTATTAATAATAAATGCTAAAAATAAATACAGCCCAATGCCCATAYAAAATCTGCACCAATAAAACAGAGGCTATTTAAGACATTTTACTTTGCATACAGTGATTTAGGTTTTGTAGGCTTTAAAAACAGTGTTCAAATATTGCAGTACAGTAGGACAGTAAGCTAGGGACAGTAAATCACTATTAGACATTAAGAATGATTTCAAAGACGTTGAAAGTATTATACTAAGATTTTGGAAGGGATGTTTCCTTTCACTGGACACTAGACTGAGTGGCAGTATGCAGGAGTTTGCAGAGTATATGCCCAACTTCAACAGTTACCAGAAATCAGCAACACCAATAGATTGAAATTGTTCTGGTTCTACTTTATTGTGAAACATTTTAGCTACTCCGTATATAATTACATAAAAATTTGTAGAAATTTAAATCCAGCTCTTCCTCAGCTAGCTAGAAGTCAGCACACTCCAGCRTCCTATGTGCTACGTACTTTTAAAAATAAACTCTCTTCTCAGTTTGCTCATAATATACATAATATATAACTTTTATATAAAAGTTAAAACTCAAATTTTTAAACTTACCATTCCCAGACTCTTAAACTCTTGTCATCAGATGTACTCACAAATCTTCTATTCTCATCCACAAACACAATGGTGTTGACAGCTCCCAAATGCCTATCGTATTCCTGCACAATCTCACCACTTCGAATATCCCACTACAAATAAAAAAGTCARAATAAGACCTTGTTTTTTACTAAATATCATAATTTTTAGAGGAAGAGATATTAAGTAGACATACCTGCACAATTTTCTTATCTGACATTCCTGCAACAAAGAGATTTTGTTTATCTTCGTCAGGATTGAACTTGACACAATAAGGAACCTTCCTGTTTGTGAATCTTGAAATACATTGCCCTGCAACAAATAAGTCATTCATAGTGCGTCAGGTTGGAAGTTCTATGGGCTGATTAGTTCTTTGCAGATATTGATTAAAACCATTCCTTTTACTTTTACTTTACTAACAGCAGGAAATACTTGTTTTAAAGCCCTTGAGAGGATTAGAGGGTAGAATTTACCCTGCTCTTTGATTATACTTTCTTTCACATGTTCGTAYGCACGCACCTGTATAAACACATACGAACTGTTCTGTACCTTTACTACAGCTTTCCAAGCAACATAACTGCTCAGTACCCTGTATGTCATCAGGAYGTATCAAGGACATCAGCACTGGTCAGGATATCACAAGCTAACCGTTGTCTTTGCATAGCATCACCACCTTAGGATCAGAGGTCTTCTTGACAAGACACAAACTCAGACAAGAATTCCTCAATCCTAAGCCTAGAAAAGGATAACAGTAATGCAACTGCAAAACAAACCACTGACCTCTTCTCATAGCCTCAAGCCATAAATACCCTGATGACGTTATCTGTAACTTACAGGAGCCTGTTTTGATCTGAATGCTCAATACATTTTTCAGGTGTCTAAATAACTGAGYTCAGACTCAAGTCTGGACAATTTGACTTACACCTTTCTGGCTGTCACCTGTATGAGACTACTGGCACTGCYAACCAAGAAAGCTAACGTCTTTGTCAAAAAATGGAAACCTCCTGTCTTAGGAACAGACTTAAGTTTAAAAGAATATTGACAAAATCTATCCTGTATCTTTTTAGCTTAAGAAACTATTTGGACCAGAATGTTACAGAGCATCTCCCAGGCAGTTCTGTGAGAGCATCAGACCTACCCTCCACTCCCTATACCAGCAGCTCATTTTCCACCACCTTTTCTTATTTGGAGTGCTCTTCAAGTTCAKGTTAATCGAAAGATCAAGTGAAATAATTATTCTAAATTAAGCATATTTAGGTCTAAAGTGTGATTTCATTACTTAATTTTATGCCTGTAAATGTAAACATGCAATTAATTGATTTGGTAAAATTTTGTCTTTTTGTTGAAAATTGTTCTAGCATTACAAATAACTATCAAACTTCTCAAATAAAAAGGTATATGAAATAAAGGTATATAGGTAGTGTCAGTTGTGCCGTTACAGATTATAACAGAACATTTAGGAAAAAAAGACTATTCATCCTGTAACGAAAGCCTAAACACTGAAATACAAGATGATATTAAGAATAACTGGAAACAACCTGACTGATAATATATCTTGATATTTACTATTAATTAAACATCTACAAATACAAGCCTACCTGTTTCAGTGTCCCAGAGTTTAAGATAGCGGTCATATGCAGCACTAAGAAAACGAGTGCCAGCATTATTAAAACAGATGTCTCGAACAGCTTTACTATGTCCTACAAGATAGAAAAAACACAATGATAAACTTTCATTTACTCATGCTTAAAATTTTTTTAAAACATTTTTCAAGTTAAATGCTCCAGTCTTTAACAATGCAAAGAGAACAAGGAAATCGTTTATTGCAGTTCTTCATGAGCACTAGTAAAGAATGATTCAAGTGATAAAGAAAAAGTAACTCCTAAAGAACGATGAGAATAAAACACCCAAATCCCCAYACATCTAAAGCACTGGAGAGAGAAACAATAGCATCGCACAGAACCAACCACTGCGCATCATTCATAAATTGATATACAAGCAGAACTTTAAGTATTGTTGGCTTCAAAGATTGTTCTGGTCATAGTTAAGAGCTGCAAGAGAAGTTTAAAACRCTGTAACAAATGTCCACATCTAATGAAAAAGAGGAGAGACAAACGCTACAGGAGATACATTTAAAGGAGAAACATTTAAAATTAGAAACCAAGTACAAAATATGGGAAATATTAGAYCAGAAAATTAAGAATGCTTTCATCTGGGGTTAACCTTGCTACCCCTCAACCCCACTATTTTCATCTGACCACTGCATCAGACTTATAGGACATCTCTTTCGTTAAAATATTGGCACAGTAACTTAAATATAGCAAAATAGCAGGTGAATCTGGTTGATAAAATAAGGACTTTTTGAGAAAAACAGTCAAACTGTTCAGAAAGAACAGTCTATTGAGCGAGAACCTTTTTTGAGCCATCATCTTCGCCACACTGCTGTCATCAGAAATATTAGGTGAAAAAAGACTTCTTTGTTGTTACTCAACATACATTCACTCAGTGTTCTAGAAATGTTCCCATTTCAAAAGGAGTCAGCTGTTTTTGTTCTGCAKTCAAGGCTGCTAAGAAGTTTGCATTTCTCTCTCTCTCAGCTATCTGCTTTAAAAAGCACCTGAGCCTAAAAAAAAATTCCCATGCTTTTGCATTAGAAACTCAGCACAGAAGAGACCACCTATTTAAGGTGGGATCATCAGACCACGAGATGCCCTCACTGCATAAATACAGAGGACTGCTGTTCTCAACATGAAGATGGGGCAATTTAATTTCACAATTTTGCGTTTGGAAAGGAGACTTGCATAAAGTATTGATGACTGCAGTACACTAATGTTTTGTTTTAAGGGTTGTAAKGTGTTATACATCAACATTAGATTGCCTGGAATAATGACAAAGGTTCAAAAAAACTTGCACCTTTTTCAATTCTTATTGCCAAGATTATACTGAATACCATTTGCCTTGGATGCCCACAAGTCCCCTCTATGATAAATTACTAAGCTAACCTAAATCATATCCTTCCATGAAGTTGTTTTTTTTAAACTGATGTATATTTAAAAATACTATTACCAATAAATGTTCGTAGACATCTTCGRTCACCATATACTTCCCATAGCTTGGAAAAAAGAAAAAGGGATGGGGAGAAAAGATGTCAATTATTAAACAAAAATGATGCTGAAATTAAGTGCAAACATATGGCAGCATCTTTTAAGAAATTAATTACAAGCATATAACATCTAGTGATTAATCACAACTATCTGCCCAGGAATTCACAAGAATGCTCTGTTACCTTCTTGTTAGCAACGCCCCCTTAAAATAACTAAAACCCCCATACCATATTCCAACTTTAAAGCCCTAARGTTTTGCTAGTAAAAAATAAATAAATAAAAATATATCAGCTTTCTAATACGATGTATGCTGGACTAAAATGAGATTAGTTCAAGAGTACAAATGCTTCAGTAAAACACTTCAGCAGAAACCTATTGGTAGTTGTAAAACTAGGCTTCACAGAAAATGAATTATTACAATAATAAAGGCAATAACCTGAGGAACTTGTGACCTTCCAAATGCTATTACTAAATGGTTAACACTGTTCTAACACCCACAGACTTGTGTATTATTTCTATCTTTGTTCCAACGAATTTGTAATTTAAAAATCAAGTGAGAAAAATAAAAGTAACACAGACAAAAGCTTTAAGTATTCTAAAATGCATTGTCTGTATTCAATGATGACATAAAATATATACATGAAAATAGAAAAATAACTCACCTTTATTTTGCAGTCCATAGAGCAAGACAACAGTATATGCCCAGAGAGAGGAAACAATCTAACTGCACTGACACCCTGTAAATAAGGACATAATTAAACAGTAAGTGGAGCATCTAGATACTTTCTCAGTTCACTTGCCCTCTTTTCTAAGCAAAAAGCTAAAGCTTATCTTCATAAAATATACAGATACTGTATCTTGAAAAGAAATAACCTACCAACATTCCATTTTAGAAACAGCAATGCATTTTGAACAGTTTCTATTGGCAACAAATTGATTCACTTCAACAGCTGTATATATACCTTCCTTCAACACTCACACCATTACTGTGGTAAACACAGCAAAGAAATACAAATTGTGGGTTTGRGCGACCGTTTCTGTATAACAAGCCTTTTCAGGTAGGGCAGGTGAGGAAGTTTTCCACAAAAAAAAATTCTGGCCAGCTCCATTTCTTACTTATACTACCAGTGGTTTCTACCCACTGAACTCAGATTCCCTGGGCACAGCATCTTCCCATCTATCTGTACTTCAGGTACTGCTTGCAGAGGAAGTCCAAAGAACTGCCAAGTACTCATGGTTTGATGTCCCTTCTTGCCATTTCATGTCAATTATTCATATTCCATCCAGTTCCTCCCACCCCTGGTTGGAGTTGGGTGCTTTATCCTCCCTATTATTGTCTACTTATATCCTCCAGCTTTTCTAGATTTGTCAGCCCATCTTTCTTTTGCTTCTCTCATCGATATCATTATTCATCTCTTGTTTGAAGGAAAAAGCTATTTTATGCATCAGTCTGTTCCAATAGGATAATAGGCAGAGGGGTGACTAGAGCTTTGGGGAGGAGATGTTATTCTTCAAAGCATTGATAGTTGCAGCTACAAGCTCTTTGATGCAGCAATCATTGAAGAAGAGTTCAGAGCTGTGACTCAACTAAAAAAGGGTAAAAGCTGTGTGTGTTTTCCGTGTCCTCCTTTCTTCCATCTTTCAGATATCATTAAGGTGCTGTCCATTGCAGCACAGCATATTCCCTCAAGCAATAATGAAAATTAGAGACAGAAGAAGCAGCAAATTGAGTATAGGCTTTACGAATCTGATCAGCAAAATACTTTTTTAATACCAAAATTATGTATATAGTTACGGGCTCTGGCACAGGAAGAAACTGTAAATGTTAAGTAGCATCATCAAAGAAAACTCTTAACAAGGCAGACCATTCAAAGGTAATAGCTGTATTTGGGAATCCTGTAATGCTGATGCATCATAATCACAAAACCTATGTAACTTTTCATAAGTTTGATATGAAATAGCCCTTAAGTACTTTTACTATAAAAAAAAAAAAGGGCATTTTCAGGGATCTCTAGAATTAGCCTTACTCTTATTCATGTGGTAGTTTAGGAAATAACTCCAAATCCCACACAATTCACCGAATAATATTTGTACCTTTAAAGGAGGTCAGGAAGTAACTATGTTCATGAAAAAGTATATGCAGGTAAACAACTGCACTTGAGYAGGCAAACACCTTGCGTGAGTATGTAATGCAACCAATGACCTGCATAATGTGGTAAAGATGAAAATACTCCTATAAAACTGAAGTATCAGTAGAAGGAAGTTACTAGCTTCAGACACAAAGTGAAGTGGGGTTTTATGATGCACGCTCACAAACACAACTTCCTACCTTTGTATGTCCAGACCACACATGGATTTGTTTCTTTGGAAGATAGCACTTCTCAGGTGGCACTGTAGAACGGAGATTAACTCCAACATCTTGAGGGACATGAAGATAAGATCTCCCTTGATAGTCATACATTTCCTTAACTGAAAAGGTAAACACAGAATTCTGAGAATCCAAGACCCTGTATTTTAAGAGATTACAATCTTCGAAAGGCTCAAGAGCCACACACAATTAAGGTTTTTCTCAACACAGCTGCTCTGCTGGGGGGGTGGGGGAGAAAAACCCACTTCATAGAACACAGATGTGGAATCTTATTTGAAATCAGTTGAGCTCAAATTARGTCATTTCAGCAAAGTCTGCTTGGAATCTGATAATCTGAACATTAAGACAATCTCCCCCCTACACATCTTACTCATCATCAAACAGCAAGAGAGTTCCTCTGGCCAAAAAGGGTTTGCTTACACTAACTCTACACAGATTATAATGTGCAACTCTAACCCTGGCATTTGCTTGCAATTCACATTCCAGCCAGCTCTGTGCTGTCTCAGTCACGTCAACAGAATTACAAACCAGAGAAAAAAAAGATCCATGTGGCCAGTGTGAACCAGTATTTGTCAGCGGTAGCCAACAGCTGCTCTTTAACTAGATTTAAGAAGTGTTTGGACAGTCAGACATGCAGGGATGCATTGTGCATGGAAATGGGTATTTCAGAGTAGACTTGTGTTGGATAGCCATGATATTAAGCTGTGCACTGATTAAATTAATTTCACAGTTTCTGGGATATTGTTGTGGCAGTTTTGGTTGTACAAGTGACCTCCTGCACAGTATCAATGTTTACACATGTGTACAAAATGGCGTATTTCTGGAATGTTTATGTTTGAAAAAATTAAAGTTTATCTTGTAAGGTCTTTCACTGTGAAACGTCAGGTAGAGACCGTGAAAGTTGGATACAAAATAATGATTCTATAGGAGGCTCAATCGCTAAAATTTCAGGCTTGTTATGCTCGCCACTGTTCAATAAATACTGTCATCATCTACTACATATAAACAGAATGAAGTACTGATGTCAGCAACGCATATCACATAGCCACTTCTTCTTTAATGCATGTAAGAAAGGATGCTCCAGCTTGTGCAGGTGAGCTTGGCTGTAGAAAGTGGTAAACAAAGAGATGCTTGGTTTACCTACCTATCTGTGCCAAGCAATATAAGGCAGGACTGTTTTGCATGCAGAGTTGAAATAAGTTTCCAAAACTCACTTAATTTTACTTATTTACTTACCAAACCATTTTCTTTGAAGGTACCACATGCTATAGACTTCCATAGGGTAATTATTTGACACACAATTATTCATAGTATGACAGCAAGAACATTTACATTAAGAATTGAGGAAGTATAAAGTCCAAGAGATTTTTAAAATTGTATGTAAGCCATAACTTTAAGCACTACCTGCTGATGAAAGTACTGACACATAAAACTGCAGTAATTCTGAAGCTGAAACTAAGCCAAACTCATAACTTTAAAATGTTTGTTCTGTAAAATAGTAAAGGGATATATGCATCTAGTACCATTAATAAATAAATAAAACCAGTACCCTAAAAGATKACATTTCCACGCTGCTCTTCACAGTATTAAGTGAAATTAGTCCAAGTTTATCTCTTTCCCTGTCCTTTATGCTTACTCATGTGAGCGCTATTATCTCCAATACAGAAACATCAAGGTGCCTCAGCAAAACTGCTGAGGCTGTCTGCCATCCTTACTAATTAACACAGCAGGCAAGAAGACACGGTAAGCAAGAAAATGAGAACAGGCAGGAAGATGCCATTACCGTGTAATATAGTCTTCTCCTCTCCAGGTTTATCATCTTCTAGTTTTCCTCTCTTCTGCCTCTTAGCTGTTATTTCATCCAACTCTTTCTGTTCTTCCTGGAAAAATAAAACATGATCTTGACTTTTAAAAATTCAGCGTTCAGAATCACATAACAAAATCCAGAACTGCACTACCGTTTACTTACTATTAAGAACACATTTATTTGCCAAATGAGATTAGAAATATTTCTAAGCATCARTAAAGAGAATGCCTTTATCAAAACTAGAATAATTTAAAAAAGCTAYGTACACTGAAAAGAATTAAATACTACCTTTTTATTCATAGACTACAGCTAAGCATTACTGACTGAACWAGAAGGATGTTTGTCGGCTAGAGGGGGCTTTTGGGGGTCATAATTGTTTTTCTGTTCGTTTTTTTCTTTTATTTTTTARAAAAGTTTTACTTCCGGTTCTTTTCAAGCTGCTTCTGTTTAAAAACATCTTTTAATCAGACTCTACACACTACACACAGATACCATTAATTTTATTTCCAAACAGTCTTGCAAGTAATTGAATGCAGAATATTCAGAACACCTTATTCGGACATATCACCTGAAATGTTTCTATCACTCTAAAGCATTGCATGGATCTTCTGCTTGGAAAAACTACTAGTGCAGCTGGATCTCTGTTAAAACCACTGCAATGTACTAACAATTTCTATCTACTGTGTTAAAGTAGTACTTACTTCTGATGGCTTGGCTACTTCTTTTTCATCAACATACTTCGCCCATGGTCCCAGAAAACCATCAATATTAGATGCATCATTCTCCTTGAATTTCTTCCTTTTTTCAACTTTCCTTTGTCCTGTTTCAAACACTGTTAAACCTGAAGAAAGAAACAATGCACTGCCTAGCTGCTAACACAGAATACAACATCATAAGTCACATCATAGTTAGTTTAAAAGAAAAAAAMCACCACCACCACCACCCCTTCCAATACACACAGCAAAATGCAAAAAGTGTTTGAGCAAAACTGGCCAAGGCATTGCTAACTTTTCTAACTATGAACACTGATAACTATGTACAGTAACAGAGGAACCACTTAAGCTGTGTGTCATAGTTTGTTAGAGTATTTAAGCATGCATGTGCCCATGCATTTTTAACAATAAGTYTGCAGACTGTATGAATACATCAATTTTGATACTTTAAATAGTGCAGTGTTTGAAAGAACGGAGTCCTAACGGTTGGCTTCTGATCCCCCTCACCTCTCTCAGYTTCTAAAAAAAACAACCCCAGAAACCAAAATAAGACAAGTCTCCCAAAACCCCAACCACAACTGTGTATTTTAATTTTGTAAAAAGTCATAGAATCATAGAATGGTTTGGGTTGGAAGGGACCTTTAAAGGTAATCTAGTCCAACCCCCCTGCCGTGGGCAGGGACAGCTTCAACTAGGTCAGGTTGCTCAGAGCCCCRTCCAACCTGACCTTGAATGTTTTCAGGGATGRGGCGTCTACYACCTCTCTGGGCAACCTGTGCCAGTGTTTCACCACCCTCATCGTAAAACAATTCTTCCTTATATCTAGTCTGAATCTGCCCTCTTTTAGTTTAAAACCATTATCCCTTGTCCTATYGCTACAAGCTCTATTAAAAAGYCTGTTCCCATTAACATGGTCATCTACCTCCAACCACTATCTTGTTCTTTCATATAAATGTTAGCTTCTCACAAACGCTGTGCCCTCACAATTCCATTTGTCAAAACCATTAAACAATACAGATATGGCAGGAATAAAAGTTAAAGTTAAAAGATGTTAAAGTAAGGACTTAAAAGTTTTTCAAAAGGTTATATATACAATTATGTGSAATTTTCAAACAACATTTTCCTACAGCATCAGTAATACTCATCTAATGCAAAGGAGCCAAAAAAAATCTTTGTATAAGCAAGGGGAAATAGGCAATGTAAAATTAAAGTAATGATTATATGAAGGAATCATACATTAATGAAGAGTTTTCTTAAAATAAATTACTAAAATTCCATTATGAAAAGGTTATTTTTTTATTTTAAAAATTATTTAATCTTAGCCATTTCTGTCTAATGTCTGTAGCTGCTATACCAAAATAAGTCTATTTTACTTTGGAAGGAAAGGGTGGAATAACCTTGGATATATTCTGTGGAAGAGGACACAGAAATAAAGAACCTTTGTATACACATGTGAATAAGATGTTAGAAAAAGACRTGCAAGGGAAAGCATAACTGTAAAGTTTACACAGGTACAATTTTCCAATGCAAGTAAGTCACTTTGAGTGTTAAACATCTTGTATCAAAGTATTAGTTACAAACCCCMTGCCTCTGGTAGTCAATCCTCCCAGTGGCACGCTATGCCTTTACCATTTGGCAACTGTCCAACGGCTTTTCTTTTCCAAATAACCCAAATARCTTAACTCTGCTAAGCAGAGATAATATGCAATTCCCAACAGAATGCTAGAGGTTGCATACAGAGTGATCAGCTTGCTACTGAGTAGCGTGGTTAAGGTGATTAGCCCAACAGGCAAGTATCGTAATGCAGACATATGACAGTTTTAGCTAAGACAGAATTTAAAAGGACCAAAAACCTCTGTTTCAAATATACAGATCAATTCTATTAATGTAATGGCACAYGCTAGGTTCCAATTACAAATCCTAACTTGAAATCTGACATAACAATAGCCTGAAATATTTGCTACTTCAGGAAAACAAAGCCCCCCAATATCTCTCTTCCCTCTTCACATTACAATTGCAACACACCTTCATTTATTGTGTCTTTGGACACGGGTAAGTCTCTCATAATTCCTTCCTTTGCCAATACCTATTCCATTTCTTAGTGAAGAAGAAACGGAAAGAGTCATCAGTTGCAAGTCATTTATATGATATTCTGAATTATTTACCTTGATTTTTTTCAGCTTCTTCTACAGAACCAATATATTTTGTAGCAACTTCAGGGTTATCTATAGAGGGATCTAATGCATAACCTAGAAGAAGAGGAGAAATAAAATACTGTTATTTCAAGCTTTTTAGTTTTGTACAACTGTTATTACTCTGCCCCCCGTGAAAATTTTTCCTGTTGGCTTCGAAGGAGCTAGGGATGAGGAAGGGTTGATAACTTTGAAATCCCATCCACTTTTCGCTTGGCCTGAGTATTAAGWTTACTACAAAATATTACCATGAGGCCCTTGAGTATGCATTGCTGCCAGAATGCTTAAATTTGCACAAGGTAGAGAAGCAAATAAATATAATAGGCAACAGTTAACATAAGACACAAAGGGAGGGTAGTCACAGGAAGCAAACTCACAGAATCTTTCTGGTGGGAAGGGACCTCAGGAGGCCCCTGGCCCAACACCCTGCTCCARTCGAGGTCAACACTGAATTCAGACCCGTTTGCTGTAATGCAAACATTAGATTTTGAAATGCCAGAGCAACCTCTTCTTGTTGTAACAYGGCATAAGGAAAAGACTAGCTCAAAATCTTTTGTGAGTGACACATGATTTTAAACAGATGCTGCTTTAGTTCAGGGCACTGTTCCTTGGTTTGCGAAGCCAGTAAGTCACACTGAAACCAGCCCGTTGCTGCGGCACACAGGGAGCCCTCCGGCTTCAGCAGCAGCCTCTGGCCCCGCAGCCCCCTGCCCTGCCCGCTACCTCCGCTGGGTCAGACAGTGCTACTCATCTCTGGCAGTCCCGGGGATGGCGGCAGCTGGAAGGAAAGGGACAGAGATGGGGAAAAAATGAAAGCGAATGAAGTTTTCCAGGGCTTTGTGCATATTCTGTCTCCCCCAGCAGAAATTATTTCATCCTCCTCCTGCCAGAGTTGGGAAAGCTTGTTCCTTCAACTTGAAAGCAGTTGCTTTAACTAATATGGATGGTATCAGAAGCAGCAGCAATGGCCTTTAATTTTTAAAAGAATTAAGTATTCACATCTTCATTTCCTGATTACAGCTATTGAGTCTCGTTAAAAAAGAACCAAAAACTGCTGCATTTACTCTTATAAATAATTTATAAAATGTACTGGCATTTCATAGATATTCAGGATATTTACAATTTTTGATACCGAGGTTCTCATTTTAATACGTGTATCTTACAGTTTTTCTTCATTTCTCCTGAAGTGGATAGCATGATCTTATGAGAATGAGATAGACAAATAAATTAATCTAGTTTCCAAGGAACAGGTGCACTGAACAGTTACTGACCACCATGGCTTTTTTTTGGGAAAGACTGCACCCTGGTGGACATATCACCAATTTTTATTAAATACTAATCCAGTGACAAAATGTCCCTTGAGGACCCAATGAGAATTTCTCCATATCGGGGGGAGGGGGGGGAAGGCAACGAAGATATTAAACCACCAGTAAAAGTAATCACATACACAAAATCAAAGAAATACTACAGCATACAATCTAATTCTTATATTTTTGTTGATTCACAGAGACAATCATTAACAGTGGGAGATTACCCCAGAGACCAACGGCCCATAAAAGCACTTTGGTGCATACAAGTTGAGAAATTATAACATCATCCCAATAGCCCGAGGAGATCATCTCCTCAACCATTTCTCAGAAAGACTACTGTCCTAGAAGATGGTCCAGTTCATTTCTTTTCAGATGCTGGAAAAAAAATATTATTGAAATTAGTAGAAGAGCCATTCCAAGAACACAACAAGTGTTCCCATACAAATGGAGCAAACCACCTGCAGACCAACTCTCGAGCTTCAAACCTGGTAAGACCCAGTCATGGAACAACATTGCCCAGATGCTCCATGAGTATAATATAGGGAGAGAAATATATACTAATGCCCTCTTATGATACATAAATTCCCACTATACCTAAACCAAGCAACAAAAAAATTATTCTAGATTATTATTAGTATTTACTTCCATGGATAACCAAACTGAGCAGACACTGCAATTAGACTTTCACTAATTTAAATGCCTGCTTTTATTAAGCCACTATTTCAATGAGTTCTTTTCCATGCTATAAGGTTTCTGTTAACAGCAGAGAGATATTACTTTGGATTTATGTCAAAAATCAATACAGTGGTTTACTTGTCCTCCAACTGTATTGACACAGTCTCTGGGACTCTTATTTGCTTGGTACTTGTAAAAGCGGGACAGTATTCTAATGAATAGGGCCCCTGGGCSAAGCACAGCTTCCCGTGGAAGCGGAGACTTCTTATAGCTGGGCTGAACTTGGTCCAGCATCATTCTCAGAGAAAAGCTCCAAACAATTTCTACTTTCTAGTGGATATGTGAAAGAGAATCTTTTCTTTCTGGCTGGGACTCCTAAATGCAGCTGCAAAAGACAGCTTGCTTTTATCCTACTCAGCTGGTATGCCATATAATGTACCCTGACTTCTATGTCTCCTTCGGTTTTATTTAGGAGGTAGATATTTCATGCCACGTTTTAGCAAGGAAAGGTACAATTCCACCTAAGTCCATAATTTCAGTGCACCTGAAAATGGTTCGTTAAATAATCAGACTTTGATGTGCATTCCAGAAAGACAGCTAATTAAAGTATGTTTACATGGTACTGTGCAATGCAGCATACAGAGACCCAAGGTAGCTCAGGTATGCGGAAAAATACAGCTGGACTAACCCAYTCTGACTGCACTGGCCTCTCCACAGAATCAAAGTAATCAGAGAATAAAGTGCCTGCAATTGTAAAAGGTAATAGTGACTGTAGGTGTTGCATGTAACATGAGTAGATGAAAAGTGTTATTTCCAAGTCAGAGCCATTTTAAGCTCTTAAAATATCAGTCTTACTGATGAAGTAATCCTGTTATAACCAAGTTACTGAATACTCAAAGAGCTTTGAGATTCATGGACAGAAAACTGTTTCTTATTAAAAAGGACATTAATATCTTGTGAAGGAGAGATTTTAAAATACTAAATGCTGCATGAATGAAGCAGTCCACTTCTAGGATGAGCACTGATGCTGAAATAGCTATGAAATTATTTTTCTACCATATTCATGAACAGTTTGTGTGCAGCATGTAAAAAATAATCCATAATTCTGCTTCACACTGAAAATTTATATATGCCCACGTAATTTCTAAGAAGAGTATATTGCCATTTTTTTTTTTTTTGAACAATGCTCACAAAGGAATTTTCAAGAGAAGAGACTGCTTCTGCTGAGGGTACAGATACAGAAGAATAAACAAGTGCTTGTATTTTAGGACTTTCTAGTCTTTTTAGCAATGCTCCAAGGACTACAACATTGGAAAAATAATGCTAGTTAAGCTTTTGGCCATTTACATCATAATGGCTTCTGAAGAGAAATTTGTTTTTCTAGAGAGAAACCCTTCTCTTTAATAGCTGAAATTATATAAGAAGATTGCCTTACATCAATGGATTCAAAATAGGGTAGATTACCTATGACTGCAGATGCAAAACTGGTCACCAATCAAAAAAAAGTCAGACTCTCACAGAGTAATTATTAATGGCTTTCCATCAAACTGGGAGAGGATCTTACACAAGATTATAAAATGGCCTGCCTGGACTATTTTTTTCAATATTTTTATGGATTATGCCATCAGCAATGGATCACATACCTGTCTGCAGCTGACACCAAAGACAAGTGTGAAATATTTTGCTTCAGCAAAGACATGCTGAATGACAAATACCAAAAAAACAGAAAATAACTGATTAGGTACGGGGGGGAAAAAAAAATACAGGCTGCAAGGGTAGTGGTGTTGATACACTTAACAAGTCTATCTGACACCAATGAGAAAAAAAAGAAAAAAGAAATCTGAGATTTATTGCAAAGGAAAAACTATATAAAACATGGAACAGCACTGGCCAAGGCCTGATCTAGATCAGTGTCCCCAGTTTTAAGCAATGTATTTTAAAGAAAAACTTAGATAAAAATTGAGAGTAACAAGAATGATAAAACGTTGGGAGTGGATGATTGAACAAACATGCTTGTCAGACTAAAGAGAGACAAAGGACAGAAGGCGAAAAACTGATGGACCCAAAAGTAGTTTTAATATGCGAAACTAATATTAGAGACTACAATGACCCATGGCTTGATAGGGCTGCTGAAGGGAATATGAGAAATAGTTTAAAACTGCAGCAYAGAAGGTTCAGGGTGGTATCAATAAAATCTCAACTATTACACTCATGAAATCTACATATTTACGTAGATTTTAAAACCATGCAAAATAGTATAAAAATAGAAATGACCTTGAAGCAATTCTGACTCAAGAGATCTCACTAGATCACCAGTTTCAAGCTGTTGTCTGTGAATAYAGGACCTGAATATTCCCTGACTCCTTCTGGGGAGTCTAAAAGACAAGAGAAGCAGGTTTGCATTCACAAAAACAAGGGTTCACAACCTCTCRGGGGTCAGGGATAAAATGACAGCTTAAGAATCCAGTGTCTAGGGAAAGAGGAAAGGGAAAAAAAAAAAAAAAAAAGGAGAATGACTAGAGCAGTCTAAGATTTGGCTTTTCCTTTTGTGTATTATATGCCTGAACTACAATGTTTTGTATCCTAAAGAATAAAGACAGCAGCAGATATCTGACTACTTCCACATGCTGGCATTGCAGAGACATTCTTGATAAAGAAGCTGAGGTCTGGTTGATCTGTCAGGGATCTGAGGTTTGCATTTGGCATGCTCTTCCTCAGTTTTCCACGGACTGAGGGATAGTACAAAAGCGACTTAATTAAGCTACGGTATTTTTGAATTTGTATAAGATACATTCTGGAAGGGCAGCTCATTCTCAGGAGATTGTTTACTGCAAAGAGAAGCTGCAGATCTTAACCTTAATGGGGAAAACACCTCCAGGGCCTGGGTCAACTTCACCTCTCTAAACTCCTGGAATGAAGGGAACCTTACTGAGATGGGTAGGTCTCATTTAGATTTAAAAGGTTGTTGGTACTGAAAGAGTGCTTTTTGATGAAATAGTTGAGGATAGCCAATAGTTAAAGAAAAATAAGTAATTTGGAATGACACACAATCTTATCCTTAAGCAAAAGGTAGCACAGAAATCTGAAACCTCAGATAACAGGGATAACAATGAGCACAGAATCCTATTTAAACTGAGAGCAGGGAAATGGAAAACCCAAGCATGCATACAAAATGGCAGAGGCTAAAAATAATACATAGTGAAATTGGAATATTTTGTTTTAAATTCATAAACTAACATAATTGGTAAGACAATATGACATAATTGTATAGAATACACTCTTTACCAGGTAGAAAGAATACAGAAATAAGATGGTCATACCAGTGGCRAAAAACATGCTATACGCTACAGAAAGCTTAAAGACAAATCAGATTAACAAATTAATGGCGTTAACAAGCATTAAAGGATCCTCTGGATCGAAATACCACGTTTAAGTAGTGGTGAGTACAGTTGCCAGGACTCCCTTACTGACCGTTCAGCCAGAAGATGCAATACATGAAATGGTAACAGATTAAACAGGTGCTAGGGAAAGAACAACAGTAATAATGACAGATTTTAGTCACCTCCTTCTAGTAAACTGTGTAAATCTCACACCAAGATGTGATGAAAATAGCATTTTTACACAATGTACTCATACCATGAAGCAGTCATGTTAGAGACTCACATGAAAAAAAGCCAATTGAGCAGTGCAGGAAACTTGATTTTAAGACATGTTTTCTAAGGACACAAAGAAAGCCGTAAAACCATTTATTACAATGATCTCAATCTTAAAACAGGAGGGCTATGTTAAGTAAAGAAGATTTAAAAAAGGAACAGAAAGTGAGCACCAAAGGGTAAAGCCTTTTCCAAATGCAGGGACACTTCAAAGACACCATGTAGGAGAAAAAGAACTAATGCCTGCCAGCTATTAAAAGAAGACTTTAAAGAGACCAGAAGGAAGTGAGCACAGCTGAACAGTATGTAAAGAGAAACTATTAGAAATAAGGAACTATTCTTCAAAGAGCTGAAGTTACATCCAAATGTGAAAAACACAAAGAACCAAACTCTAGCAGACAAAGTAATCACTACAGTAAGGCAGCCTCCCCCAAAAGCGAGGAGCAAATCACGTAAGGTATAAAAACTAACACTTGTCCTTTGTCAAAAACTGCAGGAGCAGCAAGCATACCAGACAGCATGTAAGCCAACAGACGATCAAGGAACGAAAAGAGAGCATCAGTGAGGTTTTTTTTTAAACACATGTTCATTATGGAGGAGCTCCTGTGCCGGAATCTTTCTTGAAGGGTAACGTGACAAAATATCTACCTCAAAGTGAAATGTCAGGAGACTAAAGAGTCAAACAAGTGGTAACAAAACACTGGGACCAGATGGTAGTCATCCAAGAGATCTAAAGCTGAACCACAGTGGAAAAACTCACGGCTAATATCACCACAATATGACAGAAATGGAATGTATCAAATACGATGACAACTTTCAAGAGATGCTTCAGAGGAGATCTGGGGAACTACAGGTCAACCAGCCAGATATTTGTATGATYAGAAGTTTCAAGCAGTAGCAACTATAATAAAGAAAACAATGAGTAGGCACTTGGATGAGCATCATATGTTGCAGGAGAGCAGACAACACAGCTTTCTGTACAGGTACATTACATGACAAACCTCCAGAATATTTCTGAGGTGACAATCATGTGAATGAGCAAAGCTTGTTGATGTTGGATAGCTTTACGAAACCAAGTTAGACTGATTACAGGGTGCCTCAAAGACACTTCAAAAAATTCACAGGTCTTTACATGGTCAATTGACTAAAAGTTATTAAACCRCTGGCAAGAATAAATGGTTGGTTTCCACAGCACAGGAAAGTTGCTGGCGGATCCATGCTCAGGCCCATGCTGTTCAACATATTGATAAACAATCTAGAAAAAGGGAGCAAGTAACTTTGCATTTTCCTCTACGACTTTGAGTAACTTTTACAATGTTAAGAATTTTTAGAAACTGAAGGGAAAAAGCCTCTCATTTTATTAAACCACAGAACAAATTCATGGTGAGATTACATGCTAAATGCTGTGCACAGCTTTGCTGTTCATCTTGGGAATGATACAGTGGAACTAGCAGAGACATAGAAGAGAAACAAGCACAGCCACAGGCATGGAAAGGCTGCAACAGAGGAACACGAAGATTGACCAGATCTTTTCARGTGGGAAAAAAGCAGACTGAAATGAAGTTATGGCCAAGATCTATAAAATAAGGAATGACACAGAAATGGTGAATAAGAAATGACTGCTCATTGTGTCCTCCAACACAAGAAACTAGGGGATATCAAGTCAAACTAGAAGGCTATTAGGTTCCACAAGTTCAAAACAGAGGTCCTCACACAAGGTCCTGGCGAGCTGCAGAACTGCCTGCAATAGGTTACTACATACACAGAAAAATTATATGGGTTCAAGAAGCCGCTGGATAAATTTGTCAAAAACAAAACCCAAACAAAACCAACAAATTAACTGAAAATTAATAAATATAGAGACATYGCCCTTGGTTGAGAGACTGCATATTGAAAAAAAGCATTCAGATGTATCACTATTCACTTGCTTCTTTCTTCTACTCCTCACTAGGTACCCATTGCTGACCACCTGTCTAATAGGATAAAGCACTGGAGGGACCCTCAGTCAATGACAGCATGGATGTTCTGAGCTATCCAAGCATCACAGGGAAAAAGTACTTTCGACAGTAAATATTTACTGCAAGAGAAGTAGATGAGGAAGACTGTTTGCCAAAAAATACTTGGGTTTTGATTGTGATTAATATATAGGTTTCTCACTGAATATGTATTAACTTTCAAGATGATATATACAGTTTTGGTTTGGTTTTCTTTTTTTTTGAAAGCCTCTGCAGCAGTTGAGCTGGTTTGGGTACATGATCTCATTTACCACCCTCTCTGCCTTGTACCACACTCGTCCTTCATTTATAGTCACTGCTTATCTACATGCTAGCCATTGCAGATTTGTTTGAGGACTCCTGCCTTAGCACAATGGTGCTAAACAGCCTAACAGAGGCCAGAGGTCTCGAGATCTGCAGCTTTTATTAAGAGGTTTACTCTCTGTTCTTCCAATATGCTATGACTTAGATTTATGCCTAGCAAGTGTACTTGCATTTTTATACTTGGTCTTTTCTGAGGAGGTATTTATTACCTCCTTCCAAATGGAGAAGAGAATATTGAATTTTTTAATAGACATCTTTTTGACAACTTAAAGGARTGCTGTTTTTAACAGACCTTCTAGTGAGCCAGGATATCATGCTCATTTACTGCATCTTCTAGCTTGAACTTCAGCTTAAATTGCCTGTCTCAGCCTTTTCATAGCTCCATTTGCACCGTACCCAGATAATTATCTACAGAAAATTTCTAGAAAGCTGAATATGATAGTTGCACAGTTGCCAGTGTTACCAGTCTTAAAAAATATATTTTTATACTCTCTTGTAATACAGCTTTCAAGGCAGTTGCTGTACACTGATGACATAAATGAACAGCAGGAGCTTTGAGTAGACTTACTAGTTCTATCTTCCCCCAAACTAAACTTCACAAACAAAAAACCCCAAACACTATATGCCTACAGACCCTTTTTTCCCAATATCTATTTTATACACACACACAAAAATGCACAACCCACACAATGCAACACTTAATTTCACAGAACAAAGTCTAATCTGTCTATTCAGATCCTGAATAGGCTCCTACCTGCATTGTCTGTCAAGTTCTAACATCAAAATTGCAGTCAAGTAAGTTAAAGTTATGCTATGGAACTAGACATCTGTTTCTTAATATTGGCATTTTGCTTATATTCTACATCCTAACAACTCAGTGAAAAGTGCCTATTAGCTAAAACTTTGTAAAAGAAAAAAAACTATCTTAAATATATTTCCATTTTTAACATTTACAAGAAAACCTCTAATAAAACCCAAATATGAAGAGAAACTGAGGATGTTACAGCCTCTGATTTTAGGTAATTTTTTCTTCCAGGTTTCACTATAATACATGGCTCCCACAGATGTTAGCAATAAAGTCCCAATCTCGTCCATCACAGAATGCAGGAAGTGAATTCATGCATGCATAAAGCCCTAATGAATTTAAGGGGACTCCTGTGTAGGGAGGTGATTTTGAGGCATGACAGTTTACAGGGAGTAGTATTTTGAATGTAAACACAAATAAAGAAACATGCAAGTCTGTTGTGCAAAAAGTTGAGCGTAATGACACTTCAAGTTTACACAGGAAGTATCAGAACTCACCTAATAGACTGAATTTGAAGAATATAAAGTGATACTTCATCYGAAAACAAAGATTCATATTTGCAAGACAAGCACTTGCAGTCAAGTTTAAAACAGGAATTAAAGCTTACAATGAAACACAGAAGGAAATATCTTATATGTAAATACATGGCAGTTTTGTTCTTTCAAACGTGTTCAAAAGAATGCTTAGAATACATAGTCTTTCCATGTTTTCCCTATTAAAAAAAAATAATCAATTTTTCTTACAATCCATAAAAAGTCTATTTGAAACTCAAGCCTTTCCAAAACTCAAATGTTTCATTTTTCAAATGCAACTATTTACAGGTGAAAATGTTCTTCAAGATAGAATCATAGAATCATAGAACCATTAAGGTTGGAAAAGACCTTTAAGATCATCGAGTCCAACCATCAACCCAGCACCCATGCCCACTAAACCATGTCCTGAAGCGCCACATAAGAAAGCAGCAACTATAATGACCACCAATATAGACTTCTTTGGGTCTGTCTTTGCTAAGAATATATTAGTAATGTATTCCCACTTTCTTTGATTCCTGATCATTCAGCTTGTATCTAGAGGCAACCACTCTGAGGAACCTGACAACTCAGTAAGGCTTCCTTTTGGGTTTGAGAGAGCTACCTCTAGGTAGAATCACATGAAATAATCTATTTGCCTAACAGATCKACAGTTATTTGTCATATTAGAAGTGTGAAATTTTGATTTGTGTTTTCTACACTGATGCAACTAATGGAAGGATTAATTAAGAGAGGTTTGCTAGGAGGTCATACACTTGATTACAGTTTCAAAGGGAATTACAAAATGAGATTTCGCAAATAAATACTATGATCTCCAGCCGTATGGATTCTCATTCAAAGACCTTTCCCCATTTTAGTAAGTCTGTTAAAAAGCAATTTACAGAACTTGCAGTCCTATTAACTGTTTTATAGAGAACAACTTATTTTGTCCAACCTGGGCATAATAAAGGTGGAGGTGAATTCCACTGTTAAGGACTTACCATAGGTTGCAAATGTTCTTCTTTGTTGTTCAAACATGAAATCATTGATATGAGCTGGTTCTGCATATCCAGAAAGCATATTTCTAGGTGCAGCCATTTGTTGAGTCCTAAATGGGTTTTCTGGTCCAAACTACATCAACAATGTTAAAAGAAAAATATATCAGAATTATTAATTTCTTATTTATGTCTGTGTACTTTTTCAGGAAAAAACACAGCCAAAAAAAAAAAAAAGACTTGTTTTTTCAAAAACTGTAATGCAAAATCACTTCAACTTTATATTTCTTTATGGCTACTGAATAAGCTTCTTAGTCTATTATTTTACACAGTAAGCTTAGACAGTTGCTTTGAACAGCTCRTTTCATGATTGAATTTCCCAGCCTGTATTACTGGTACAGAGAACAAATCCATATCAACTACTTGACACAAAACAGTGCCATTCAGTATGTGATCAGTACAAGCATTCAGAAGACAACACCACAGCATACTGTCCCTTGTAAGGGGGAAATATCAAGAAAGAGGTATCAGGTCCTACTAAACTTGTGTACTTAATACAGAAATTACACTGCCAACAATACTTTCGTGCATTTGAAAAGCAACTGGGGACTCGCTGTATTATTCCAGGAAATGCACTTATGAAACCCTGCCTTGCTTTTCTTCTTGCGAGATGACAAATGCCAGTCTTCCTGACCATACCATGGTTAGGGAAAAGAACAGTGAATACAAGCAAATGCAATACACTRAGACTAATATAAAACTAAATTTATTGTAGCCCCTATGCTTGTCAGCCATATTTGCAGACACCTGAGACTGTGCCACATTAGGCTTCCCTAACTAAAACAGTCACACAAGGTGACACTGTAGTAAGTTTAAATCAGTATTTTTGCTTACACACTTCATGGTTTCGGTACGCTGCAAAATGCAAGCTTGCTATGAAGAGGCTAATTTATGTGGTTCCACAAAAGGTCTTCTAAATATAAAGCATAACTAATGTAGACATTTCAGATTGACGCAGCCTTTGACTACCTAGAATGCTAACCCCTGGTCTAACAGAAGACAAACCGTACAAAGAAGTTAAATACTGAAAAAAGTTAAATGCTTGAACAGCTATTTTTATCTTTCAGATAGCCTGTCAGTTATAATAAAATAGAAAGTAGTTCACATGGCACCAGGCAGTCCGAATTCAGTCTAAAATGGTTTTTCACTACACACATTTAGCATAGCTTAAGTTACTAAAATACTTAACGCTGGTGTGAATAGTTATACTGAAAGTACTTGGATTTTAATTTTAAAACCTCCTCTTAAAAGCCATATATCCGYAAGACTTGCAATCATTCACTTTTCTCTAAGTAGCACAATGAGTAAATAGCAAAAATGTGTAAATAGTAAGAGACTACTTTAATGCAGTTCATGTTTTACTCAACATCTTTATAATGCTATTTTCCTAGCTTGATTTTTAATTTCCGTAGCTATAATTCCGATAAACACTTTAACATTCTTCTCAGAACRGCTTTATACAGAATATTAAAATTCAAGCATTAAAAATACCAACACACCTGTGTAGAATCTTTTTTCAATTTGCCCAAACTAGATTCCAAAATACAGCAAGCATCCAAAGAAGATACATCTTATACGAATTTCACACGACATTTACAGAACCTTTGCCCTTTAAGCCAAAGGCATTTCTGCTCTAAAGATCAATACTGTTTCTTACCTCAGGTGCAAACATGGTATCATAAGTGGGATTGTATTGAACTTCCTTGATAGCAGGATCAAGGTGGACTCCCGTTTCCACATCTTCCTGAAATAAAACGGACATATTAATAAACCACTTTTCACATACAGACTTTTAAATATATGACATTACCCCATTTCAGACCAAATTAGGGCTGTAGTTCAAGTTGACACTTTCAGCACTATGAAAGGAGAAGAGTAGCTTGGCCAAAGTTTCTATTTCTAAAAAATACTGATTGCAAAACCACTGAGAAATCGGTCTAAGATACATGCAGGATTTTGCATATGTATTATTACTTTTTTTTTTTTTTTTAAGATTTCATGCACACATTTTAAAAACAGCAGCAAGATTGGAGGCAAGCTTTTTTTTTCCTGAGGATGTTTAAAAACCAGACCTTGTAAAGAAGAGGCAATTAAAATGGCCACAAATTTAATATAAAAGTGTGAAAACTGGAGTTCCACAAAAGGTAAAAGGCAGAAGTCACAAGTAACTGTTTTGCAMGATAGTTGGGAAAAAATATTAGACATCAGCACAAACATAAGTATAACAATGAGTTTCAGAGACTCCAATACCTTATCTCCAAGTTTTTACCAAAAGGTATAAGTAACTCAAAGGGAAAAATTCAGAAGGGCAGATGCAGCTGAAGTAGAAGACAGAGAAGATGGGAAAGAAAACAGCTGATTAGGTGGCAATGCTCAAAAAGACCTGGTTTCACAGAGCTCTACAAAGGCTCATTTACATTGATCCTAAATTGATACTACCTCCCCCCCACTCAATTAAGGGCTCAGTTAATGAAGGAGAATTATTTTGTGGTATTATTACTGGTATTGCTTCCCACACCTTTATTCTAGAATAAATGCATTTGAAAGGGATTTACAATGTGCTAGTGTATTGACAATATATCCCTAGTAATTACATTGAAAAAGCTATCTTAGCATCAGTGTTTAATCAGTGCTCACCTACAACAGGATCCAAAAGCATGTGCAACTCATAGAAAGAAGTGGCACAATAGAGGATCGAATTTTAGCCGTCACTTCATTAACAGAAAATTACCTTGAACAAACTCTGTCTTGCTTTGTATTATAGTATCTTGAAAGACCAAAATGGCATGTTTTTTACTTATTTAATATTGTTAGCTATTCTCTGACATGCCATGCCCAGAAGCTTTTTTTCCTCCCCAATTCAACAGCAGGTCAATTACAAACAAATTTGCTTAGGCATGCAAGACTTAAAAGGTTTTAAAACCTGGTTTTCTAGAACACAGAAAAGAAAAACAGGACTTAAGTGTCTTTGGCTTGTTACCTGATTGTATTTGGTTAAAACTGCTCAAAAAAAAAAAAAAGTGTGGGTTTAAAAAAAAAAAAAAAAAAAAAAAAAAGGAAGAAAATGACATCAGCAATCCCATCAATTTACCAGTTGTTTTTCTACTAAGACCACTGTCTTAGTAGAATTGTTAAGTCCAGCTAGAAAGCTTTATTCTCACTGTATATCAATTATTTTAACAGGTCCAGCCATTGCACTGCTCGTGCTCAAGCCCTTAGCGCTGCCAATTCTCGGCCTGACCTCATTTCTCTCATCACACGACCTTTCCAATTGACTGGGCTTGGAGACAACAGCTACCGGTACATTCACAGCCCTGACTTTCAGACACTATGAACTTGCCTGGGAACAGCACAGCAGGCCTAATCCAGTCATTCAGCACCACAAACAGACCCCTCTCATCCCCAGCTAGAATAGGAGCATATCAAAATGGTTTCCTAACCTGTATTACCTACACACTTATATTTCCTTTCACAGCTCCATGACCTGAAGACATTTTCCATAGACAACTTTTTCAATTCACACTATACAGCTTGCTCTGCCAGCTAGACTTCATATCTTATCCACCAACCTTATAATTTGAGAAAATAAAATTGAATATAATTGATATGACAATTTTTTTCTGATCAACTGTCAGTGACATTTAAACAGTTATCAGTTTACTTGAAATTAAGACACAGTTTTTTTCCCTGCTCTTTAAATTGAAAAAGTGAGGAAAAATCYAGTTTTGCAAAAATGCCAAGAATTTTTCAGTTCTGTTATTTTTCCTCCTCTTTTCTCCCTGTTAAGTCCTGTTATATGCCGCTCAGTAACTGAGAAAAGAAATGGATTGTGCCATGAAAGTTGATCCTCTGCTGGACRATTACAGCAATTCTGGTTCTACTTCACTGCTGGTGGAACAGTGCTGAGTCACTTGGAAGCCACACAATATGTTCACTCCTAGATGACCACAGGCATAGTCTTTCTGTGTGAAAACCACCGAGCCTTGAAATTGAAGCACATGTTATATTATCAAAGCTACACTCCCCAAGACCTCCAGCCTTATTCATGCTTTCATATATTTGGGCATCAAATGATGATCTGTTAATATGCTGCTGAAGCACACAATGGTTATCTTTTCACTATGCCATTTCACTTTAAACTACATAATAATTTGAATGCAACCCAACCCCCCACTTTACCTTCTCAATATTTTAAAGAATCGAAATCTTGATAGGAAAATGGACTCGATGATCTTAAAGGTCTTTTCCAACCTTAATGATTCTATGAAAATAAAGTATTGACACAACATATTCTGAAATGTTAGTCTACGGCAAGAGTTTGAATTGCAGCAGACAAATTATCCTTTGGTCAACATCTGATAAATGCCATTTTGTACAGCATTACGAGACTCTGTTAGGTAACAGAAACATTAAAAATATTAACCTAACAATCATTCTACATATTGGCAAGCTATCTGCATTGGGGCTTTTTTTTTTTTTTTTAATGAGAGGAAAGAACTCATCAGCAACCTCTGCACATGGTGAAGATCGCTGGGTACAACTGCATGCATGGCCAGAAGACCATTTCAGCAAAACTCATCTTTCTAAGATGCAGAAAGTGAAAAAAGTAAACATACAGGTCTTAACAACTCTGACCCTTTATGCAACAGCCAGCCAACAGAACTTACCTGCATGTATTCTAGATGCATTTGCCATAGCTACAACGAACAGGGAAGGGATCATAGGAGCAGCAGTCTGGCAGAGCTGTGACTGAGATAAGGTAATCTAAGGGATCACCGTCCCTCTGCTGTGCTGTAGTTTTTCCTTTGGTCACACACACGACATGTCTTGATTTMTCTAAAAGCCTAAGGTGAGCAATTCATCATGTAGCTTACGTGTCAAGTGTGACACAAGTGGCTCTGCAGGATGAAAGACTATCAGTAGCTAGGCTGAAAGAGGAGGGCATCTGTGAATTCAATGGTGGGCTAAGTATTACCCTAGGTCACTTCCCATTCACAAAGGCACAGGAAYCATAAAAACGGGGGTCAAGAAGCTGTCAATTTAAAGAGATACAGTGTTCCTCCAGAGAAAGCTAAAAGTTCAGCTGTAGGACTGGCAGAGAAGCAGCTTGTGTTTGCTGCAACTCGGAAAGTGTATAAATATGGGCTTTATGGCATGCCGTAATATCATTAAAGGTGGTACGCCCTATATAACCTGGAAAAGAAGAATTAAGGCTTTAGGAAGTTACGTTTTACTGAATATGGCTATTTTTGAAGACATAATACAATGGAGCTGCAAACTTCAGCTCTACATGTCACACCTCTGTTTTTCTCAGCGCTGGTAACAAGCACCCAGCTAAAATACAGTGGCCACATCGGGCACCACATATCAGGTGAGACACAGGCTACTGAAAAGGGTCCAAAAGAGAAAAATCAAGAATGATTAGAGGTCTAAGAAAATATGACCTGTATAGAAAAATTGAACAGCCTAATTCAGCCTAAAAAAAGATTCAGATTATACAACTTAGCAGAAATAAGGACAGCCAAACACTGAAATTGCTCAGTCTATAGATCCACTGAAGTTTGGTAGACAGGTTAAATGAGTGTCTGTCCAGACAGACGCAGGTATTACTCTTGATGCAAGGCAAAAAAGAAGCAGATGATGTCTTATCACCAAACTACTTGGTGTGTTGGTTGGGGTTTTTTGTTTGTTTGTTTTTTAAATAGATGTGATGTCTATTACTTGCATTATCAGGTTGATTTACAGTTCAGATATGATTTAAGTAAAAAAAAAAAATCTTTGATATTTAAATGCTCTCCTTCTGCCTCTTCCATCCTACAACACAGCATCACACTATCATAGGGGAATGGCACTCAGAGCTGTACTCTGGAGTATTAGCATTTCCTAAGGAATCTACCTTGAGACARAAAGAAGCTTTGGATACTGAATGTAGACAAGCAGGTGCTTCATTATAACTCCCTAGAGATCACAGAATGTCTAGCTCCTACCAAGGCGTGCTCCTTCAGTCCTACCATAAAGGCCCTTTGGCCAGTTAAAAGTCAGCATAGGAAAGAGCACAGGAAATAGAAGGGACTTTAGACTATGAATACAGTAAATCAGATTAGCTTTCCTTCTTACAGATTCCTTAAACATGCCACAGTCCTGTTTTTCTTTGGAAAAAACCCTACCTGAATGCCATAAAACAAAACCGTTACCATCTATGAAAAGTACTTGATTTATAGAATGCAAAATCGTTCAATAATTTWAAAAAAAAAAATCTGAAAAAAGCTTGCTAGAATTTTTCTTTTATATGTATGCAAGACACAAACATTTTTGAATTAAACACAGACCAAATCCCTGTAATAGGCATCAAAACAAAACCTTAAATAAAAGAAACAAGCTGCAGCATGGACTGCAATACTAGATGCTAATTCTGTTCCTCAGAAAGAATATAATGTTGCTTATGTCAAGGCAACTCACAATCCTTTTAATCCACAATATTTTAAATTTCAGTCAAATTCTGTAATCCCCACTGTGCTAATATGTGGCTACCTGTAAGTTTAATGAGAGCTGTTTATACATTTAGAAGCAGATTTTGACACTTACATCTCAAGTGTTTGTCCAAACATGAAGTTTGATAGAACAAAGCAAAGGTCAGAGTCTTCCAGCTTCATATCATGCAAGCAAAGGGTTGTGATGTCTATATGTGTTTTTTTTCCAGACATTTTAGATAATAAACCTACAATGTTCCCTTCTCCCCAGGTAAATTAATTACTAATTAGCCAAATAGCTAAAAAGGGCAGGCTGCTTTGCATAAGATTTAATTAGTTTTAATTATCCATTAAATTAAAATGTGGTAAATTAAAGACCCCATCCCATGAGCCACAGAGGCTTAAGCAATTTGTCACTTACCAATTCTTGCATAAACCACTTGGGCTGTCAAATACGCAGTATTATCTCATTCTACAGATTTTCAGATTTATTATCAAGAGATTAATGTCATTTATAGTGAACTCCCAACATCAAGATTCAGTTGTTATCAGTTTTTAGGCATTCCACCCATTCATATACTCTTAACAGTAAATGTCCATCCCACTAACTTCAATAGAATAAAAATAAACCAGCAAGAAAAGCAAATGGTTTTGTTTAACTAGGCTAGATTCTCAGCATCTTGCCAGATGACAAGTTCTAAACATMTATTCTCTACAAGATATTTTGTGTCAAAGTAAAGCCCACCATATTAAAAGAAGCCAAAACATTTCTAACAAATAACACGTCCCAAGTCACTGATGTTCATCACTGCTACAGAATGGTCACACACTGACTTTTTATCTTTTACCTCTCCATAGCTGGGCAGGGATTAGGTTTTAAAGAACATTAAGAAATGTGACTGAAGTCTTATTTCTTCCTCTGAAGTAGTATTTTTCTGGACACCTGCATAGTGCCAAAGGTAAACTAGATTCAACAGAGAAATAGACTGGAGACTTCCAACCCCTTCCCACGTTAAAGACAACACAAACCCTCCAGCTCCTGWACTGGGCCAGGCCAGCCTGGTTGATTTCAACCCAGTTGACTATCCTCTCCTCAAAACCAGTGAAGGAGACACTGTAGTTATCTATCTGCCCCCGTCCAAGTCTCACCCTGAACTGATGGAGATCAAACAGTAAGTGTTCTCTCCAAAAGGAAAGCTTATAGCTGCAACATTTCCCGTGAAAGTGATTTCTTCACAGAACATGCAATTTCCTGAATTTCCTTCAGCATTTTTAATTCAATAGTGAAGGTAAATACTTTGTGAGCAATCTTAGGGTGATTTTTTCATATCGGTAGAAGCTGTAGGAAAATTAATTATAATTGGTTTGGGCAATTTCTAGCAAAACACACTTAGAAAGAATCCTAAAATAAGAGGCTTAGAGTGAAAAAAGGAAACCGCTATGTTATAGGACTTGAAACACATGCTGGCCTCTACTTTCAAATCAAAGCCAGCATTATTAAAACACTGAACAAACATTCATAATGCACTGGTGTTAAGGACCAAGCAAATAAGCATCTGTATTTGACTTTTTCAGTTTATGTTCTTAATCAGCCTAATCCACTCCACACATAAAAGCCACCACTAACAAACACACCTTACTTAGCCAGTTTCTGGATAGCTAACAGTAAAGGAGCTCTAGATCATCAGACTTCCATTACTTAAACATATTCTGGGTTTCTTCTCACTGTGTTAACCATAGTTAATCAGTTCACAAAACTGACTGCTTTAAGAGCATAAGAGACAAAGAGCCTGCCCAGCCCTATCATTGGCACTGCCACGCTGGGGAGGAGATCTCTATGGCCAATTCATACCTAGTGCCTCAAGTTCTCAGTAGGTTCATACTCATACCCCACAATAACCAGAGTCAACACAACTGTCCTGGAGCTACCCATCCTGCAGCAAGATGCTCTTACAGAGCTGAAAGGCCTAAGGCCTTACTTCAGGTGGGCTTTATTTCTCCTTAAAGTAGGCTGGAGCAACAGACAAAAGCCACTGCCTGTGTGAGGCCTGACTAGTGGCAGAAAGCACTACTGTTCCTGTACAGGAAGGAAGCCACATGTATGGCTCAGAGGAGACATCACAGAGGCAAAAATGTACCTACTGTTGATTTTAACTGCCTTAAATCTCACCATGAAGCTGATTAAGGCAAAAAACATCCACAGAAAACCAGTACCAAAGCACCAGGATGGTTTGTGTGCTTAGCCAGTGCAGTTACTACAGAGTCAGATGGGATGGATGAGCTATGCTTTGTGAAGATCTGCTTCTGCCATGAGTGGAGGAACCTACTGTATCTTAGAGACAAAAAGGAGAACAGGACTTTATTTTTTCCATCCAGAAAACACAACTACCAGCAGGAAGCTGAGCATCATCTATGTCAACAAGTCAATGAATCAACACCAATCCTTGCAGAAGTCACAGGACCRGACTTTTCTCTGAACGAAAGTCCACTCATGATGGAATGGACAGATAGAAGTACTGAACATCCACTCTCATGGTGCAAGTGCTGAGGACACCAYGGAACTATTCCATATGTCTTGCCCCTCGTGATGACCACTGCTGGAGAGAAGACATCTCCTAGCCCTGGCTGTCGACAAGTGGGCTCCTCTCCCTTTGTGGAACAGCCTCTATCAACAACACTGTCATGCTTACCTGCTACCCAATGAAAATATATTGATTAACTTATCCACTCTCCCCACAAAAGAAAACATCAGCCTTACCATAACTTGACGCCTAGGAGAGAGTAAGAACAGGGCGAGTGTACGTGATACTACTTCTGCACTCTCCCAACAGCCGAATACTTTCAGGTCAGAAGACTCTGTGAGCTTGAAGAAGTCTTCGCATTTACTAACACCTCTTCCTTCAATGGATCTCTTCCAAGTACCTGTCCAGACTCTCCTTGTAATAGTGTGAACTTCTTGCATACGCAATATTTCTCAGCATGGCAACAGCCCTACTACATGTTGYATGAAGAACTGCATCCTTTTGTTTGTTTTGAACCCAGCTCCTAGTAGTTAGCTTATAGTTGCTGTACTAGAAGAGGCAGTGAGTATTCAACCCCGTCTCCACACCATTTAATGATTTTTGTAGGTCTCTGTCATACTTTTCACCTCAGTCATCTCTTTTTCAGTTTTAGCCTCCTCGATAATTCCTCATACAGAAGCAGGAGCCTTCTTCAGCCCTGCTGCCCTCCTCTGAACCTTATGCAGTTACAACGCATCCTTTTCTGGATGAAGGGACCAGAAGTGCACACTTTCTTCCTCTGTAGTCTTCCCTCAGGTACYCTAACGTTTTCAGCACTTTAGTGGTGCTAAAAATAGTAGTAGAAACATGCACTTTTAGTCAGCTTTCCAATTTAAAATTAAAGTAGAAATATTACTGGATTGAAGTAACCAATAATTATAGCTCAATGTTACTTATTATGAGTAATTTAACACCAAGATCAGCAATAGGCCTATGTTAACAAGCGTCTGCTTGTTAACAGATAGAAGAGGGTAACAAAAGCCATCCCCTCAAACTTTTAAAAYACAGTTACAAATCATTAGTACAGTTTTCAGTTATAGAAAAATTATTTTCACAGAAATATGATTTTCTATATCTATGATGTAAGGTAAGGAATCAGCAGATTTCTGTAGAATAAAGAAATACATTTTGGAGTAACATCTTAGGGCTATATTTGATAYGCACATTTAACTAACAATAAAAAAAACAAACACTGTAGCTGAGTGTGCTAACAATTATGCTTTGCTAATAAAGAGAGTGAGGAACCTATTCCTCTTTAAAGCACACATAAGTCTAATGTCTGTGCAAGTTAACAGGCCAAAATTCTGAACCAGAAACAGGTACAATGATTAGAACTAGGATGCAGAACACCAACCACTTAAGATTTACATTCTCAACAGCAAAAAAGCACTTGTGTGCAGCTGTCGTTTATATTTATTGTATGACTAACCCTTCTAGCCTCCCTTCTTATCACCATCTTTTCTTATCCATTCCTGGTCCCTTGTGTAATACAGATCCATGCACTTAAGAGTACTTGATCCTTATTCATGTCAAAACAACATTTGCACAAGTGAAGTGATACTAATGAACTGTAACTCTGCTTTCCTCCTCACTCAGCTTGCTGTTTTTCCAACCCTGTACTTAAAGAATTCTTGTGACCTACACTCAGACATCATGTCTTTTACATTTGTTCAGGCTTTCTAACCCTAAAGAATTAGGGTAAATTCCTCAGGGGGTGATTGGCAAGCTTTCACAGCTGATTGGTGGAATGCTATCATTTTTAGACATGGAAGGTGTCAAGAGCATGTTGTCTATGAGACCAGCACTTCTTTCCGGAACTGTAAAAGTCTGAGAAGAAAGCCTGATGTCACTCTACAAGGAAATGATCTGTTACTCCTCAAAGAAGGTTGTGGTGCTAARAGAAGCTCCAGTATGCTGTGTATTCAGAAAGCCTCAGCTTGAAGTCATTGATCTTTTCCGTTACATGCATCTCATCTATGATCTCAAATATAAATGACAGACGTTTTAATGAAACATTTCGACACTCAGAAACCTGACTTCCTTTTTATCTTGGTTAGCAGAACGCCTGCAGCAGAGACAGTCCTAGATGTACCAGTGGATACCACTTTCAGGGCATAGCCTGGCAAACAGCTTTGAACGGAACATGCTACTGACGCCTAACTCTTTCCTCCAGCTTCTTGTTCCTACTCTGGCACTGGATGTTTAACTGTGCCGGCACAGCATTTGTGCAGCTACACTGCAAACCAGATTAAGGAACAGATCCAAGGACAAATAACTCCACCAGAATTATTTTTTTTAAAAATTCAGATCAGTTCCCTGATGTCAGCCACCAATCAACTGCACAATTTTTTGTGCTGGCATGGCGAAGGGAAAACCTGTTGCTACAGCCTTAAGAGTAGCAAAGAGCACAGTCAATGCTACTTGCCACTTACCATCATTCACGCTCAAAAGATACTACAGATGTTAGTTAGCATTCCTTTCAAAGTCTGTACAAGACAGTATGCCAGAGGCTGCAATTCAAGATGTTTGATATTTCTAAGACTCTAAGYGATGAGAAAATTCACATCTAGTCCGTACATACAATATAACATGCACACGCAAATATGATCAGTTGCGACAGCATATGAATGAACTCATGACAACAAAGTGAAAGATTCCATCCACCTCTTTGTCACCAAATAGGAAACTTTTCAGAACAATTGGAAGCAACACAACACTACAGTGACAAGTCATTATGGTGAGATGCCTGCTTTTAATTAGAAATTAGTTGCTTATACTAAAATCCCAAAACCAAACCAACACGCTCCCCTCCCCCTTTCTGGAATCACAAAAGTGAACCGATATGCTACTGGACTTGGAAAATTACGGCTTCCCAAGTTACACTGGAATGAAAACAGAAACACCGATCAGCTTTCAGGCTGCTCTTTAGATTCAGCTGCACTCAGCCTATCAAGTATCGATTTCACCCCACCACCCGGGCAAACCACACAGAAAAACATCTTAAACTCCGAGGAACAGAAAACAAGAGTATCTGAGGAACTCCAGGCAAGGCACGGCTTTGAGACAGAGATAATACGCTTTAATACGATTAACCGCCACAGTGGGATCCACCGGCCGAGCTCCCCAACACAAGCCCTCCCTCCCTCCCGCCCTCCCTCCCCAGCTCTGGCCCCACGCCGCGGGGCAAAGCAAGGCCAGGCCAGGCGGCGGCACTAGCACCCCASCCTTCCTTCCCTGCTTCCCCGGCCCGGGGCTGCCCCAAGGCTGTCCCCAGCGCTAGAGACCGACGGTGCGGCTGCAGCGGCGGGCGGGCGCCGCGGGCCCCAGGCCCCGGTCCCCCAGGCGGCGGAGGAGGGACGCCTACCTTCACGGCTACTTCCGGGGCCGCGTCAACGGCCAGGGCCGGGGGGGCGGCGGGCGGCGCCCGGAGGTGCAGCACGGCGTCGCGGCTAGCGAGCACAGCGGCGCGCTGGGAGCCGCCCTCAGCCTCGGGCTCCGAGTCGGGCTCCGARTCGGAGCCGCCGTAGGAGGCCAGCGCGGCGATAGCCGCCGACATCTTGGCGCGGGGGATGACGGGACGAGCGGGTCCTGGCAGCTTCGCGGAGCTCGCCGCGTCCCTTCCGCCGCAGAACGAGCGGGGTGGGGCTGCACCTTACAAGGTAGCTTATTAAAAGGGAAAATACGCTTTAAAGGGTAAAATATGGCCTTCTGTGGGATATAGCGGCGTCTGAGGAGGGGATCATCTCCCTTTGCTATTGTTGGTGCTTAACCTTTCAGGACTCCCGGGCGGGACTACAAGCTCCAGCATGCAACGCGGCCCCGCCCGGCCCGGCGGCACGGGTGCCCTGGCTCGGCTGCTGCCGTCCTGCCGCTGGGGCGGAGGAATTTTATCTCTTGCTAGGGAGACGAGCGCGAGGGGAAACTGCCTGCTGCCCGTTCCCGGGGAACGCGCGCCGGCCGATGACAGGGGCGCGAGCCCGACCGCTGCTCCGCGCCCGGCGCCGCGCTCCCRCCCGTTACGGCCTGTCACGGGCGCTTGGGGTTTCCCCCCGCGCTCGCCTGCACCTTGCGTAACGGCGGGGGAAAACATTCAACGGGGGGGGGGAGCGCCCGCCTCCTCCCGCACACAAAGGGTTTTCGTCATCTCTTCGGCAGAGASGCGGCAGCAGAGCGGGCCGCTGCGCAGCCGGGGAGCCAGGCACCGCAGGGCTAACGCCCGCCCGCGGGCTCCCACCGCCTCGGTCCGGGCAGCCCGCGGGCGGGCTGTCCCCCGGGGGCCCCGCCCCCTTCCGCTGATTGGCCGTCAGCAGCCGGCTTTGGATACGTCACAATGGCGGGCCCCGCCCCACCCGTGCTGGGGAGAGGGAGCTGGCGGGCCGGACTGTACCACCTGCCGCCGGTGGGGTGGGGTGGGCTCGCCTCCTTCACGTCGCGGGGTTGGGGGGCGGCAGCGCATGGACCAGCCCGACCATCGGGCTGGGGGGGCCGGGCCCGGCCGCCGGGTAAACAGCCGTGCCTGCCCGCCTGCCTCCCGCCCGCCCGCCCGCCCCGGCGCGCCGGGGGAGGCCCCTCCTCCCGCGCGCGCACACAGACACACACGCGCTGCCGTGTGTCTATTGTGAAGCCTTCGGGGGAGCTCCGCGCCGCCGCCGGGGCCGCACGCGCCCCCGCCGCCTCCCCCCACCCCGGGAGTCGCCGGCCGGCCGGCCGCGGCGCGCGCGGCATGGCAGGCGCCGCTTGAAGTTCCAGCGCCCCAGCGGCCGCGGGGGCAGCGCGAGGCGACGGCGGAGGGAGGGGCTGAGGCGAGCGGCGTGAAGGTGCGAGGCGAGGGGAGGCAGCGCGCGGGAGCCGGGCCGGCGAGTAAGTGCCTCGCGCCCTTCCCTCGCGGCCCCTGGGGCGGGCGGGACCGGCCCCCGCCGCCGAGCCCCCGCTCCCTTTCCCCGGCGCTGCGAGACGTGCCTGCCCCACAAAGGGACCGGCCCCCGCCAGGTGTTGGCCCCCTTCCCTTTGTCCGTGCCGGGGGCGGTGGCGGCGGGAAGGCGGGAGGGCGGGCGGGGAGCACGTCGCGGCCGCGGAGCGCCTTTCCCCCGTCCCCCCGCCGCCCCTGCTCGCAGGGGCAGGAGGGGGCGTGTTGCGAGGCGGAGGAGCGGCGGGGGCCGCGCTCGTGCCGGAGCGCGGCGCTTTCCTCTCCCTCTCCTCGCCGCCCAGACCGCTCGCCCCRTGTGCCCATAGCCAGTGAGGCGGCGGCGGGATCGCCCGGCAGGGAAGGGGCGGCCGTGCGGGGCCGGGGTCAGCGGGCAGGCGGCCCGGGCGGGGGGCGGCGGGCGTGACGTCAGCCGCAGCCAGGTGCGAGCGGCTGGCGGGGCCGGGCCGGGCTGAGGTGAGGTGCTCTCGCTCCCCGCCGGCCGCCGCCGCGCCGTTGGGGCGGCTGGGGCTCGGGAGGGCAGAGGTGGGGACGGGCGGCGGGGTTGCCGTTCGAAGGCGAGGGGATTCGATCCAGTTGACGGCAGATCTGCCCGCTGGAACACTGCTACCATTGTTAGGCTGGCTTGGCGATCGCGGCTGGCTGGGAGCAGGAGAAGCACGTAGGTTCCAACTTCTCCAGCCAGCAAAACGCCTTTCTCTGCGCCCGCTTCACTCGCGGACAGAATAAATAGAAAGTACAGAGCGCTGAAGGGCTAGCTTTAATGCCAGGTATATACATTGCATGCGCTTGCACCTGGAGCAATACATTGCCATGACTTCCTTTCATGCTGCATGTGCTTTCAGAATTAAAGTGAACATACAGTGACATCTAATTGTGACACAGTGGCATTTAATCAGATTAAATGCTCTAGTTTGATTTTCCACCCTTTTCAGCAGTCACGGTTTTAAACAAATACCTTAGCTTGAGAAGATGTAACTTGGATTCTTTTTGAAAAAAGGATAGAATAAACGTAAGTGCAAATAGAAAGTGTTCAGAGCGTGGAGTGGAGCAAGGTGCTGCATTTTGATCTGTTTTATTAAACATGGACATGCCTCTTCTTTGTATGCTAGAATCAGGATTTTAGGTAAAAGTCCCAGATTTTCAACACTGAGACCTTTCTTTTGTTTACATCTACAACAGCTGAAATATACTATGTTTAACTAGCATTTCATATGGTAATGAGTTGAGTTTTTCTCTTAAATATATGGATGATGAATCTGGAAGTAAGAAAAGCTATATGATGCTTCACATGAATTACTGCTTRTTAATATCAGAAGTGGATCTTCCACTGCAGTTGATTTGTTTATTGGCTGTAATTGTTAACTGATTCCATATGACTGCATTCCTTTTTCTCCTGGCATGCAGATCCTGGGTGTTGTCTGAAGTTGAAAGGTGCGCTTCCTGAAAAGTGAAATATTTCAAGATCTGTGTGTGCAACCAGTCTGTGATATTTTAGCTGGAGAATTGTGTTGAAAATGATTAAACTAATTCTGCTTTGTTATCCTTCAATCTGAAATGTTTAATTGACAAAGATTTGGTAGTTTGCTTAAGTATGTTCAGCTATGTTGTGTCCAAGCATCCTCGATAGCTTGCCAGTAAAACTTAATCATCTGGGATTCTAGATGCTTTCATTGTAGAACCTGTGAAAATCACTTACTGGTTTAAATTAGTTGCCTTTCTGGTACCATCAGGCTAGTATATAAGCAAGCACACAAGAAGGCATTTAGTGGAACACCATCTGAAGTGTTTCTTTGCTTAAATTGTAGCAAAGATTAATTTTTAGCAAGCATGCAGATGCCGTTTTTGAATATGAAATAGTGACTTGACTACACTTTAAAAGTGTAGGTGGATAATATACATGGTTATCTAAAATCTGATTTTATTGAAAAAGCTGAGGAATTACTGCTCGTTATTTGTGTGGAGATAATATGTTAACACATAGTGACTGTTAACTGAATATTTGTGAATTCAGGAAGGGGTTGATTGGTATAAAACGAATCAAAAGAGTGATACAGCTTTTAAAAAACCTCTTCTCATTGATTATTGTATGCTGTAAGTATGTTTTGTTTTAATGAGGCAGGTTCCAGAAAACATATTGTGTTATGCGTTGGATGCTGCTGGTTCTGAAGGCAGAGTGGAGTAGTGGGTGGAAGGTGCTCTGGGTTACTTGGCTTTTCTTTCCATACAGCTTTTCCACTGCTGTTTTTCCTTGCAGTCACTTTGCCTCTCTTGYTTTGATTTCTCCAAAGGAAGATAAAAATGTCCCGCTTTGTACAGCACTTTTGCATATAGAAAGGGCCTTTTGGCACCTGTTTGTTACTACTCCCGATGGTGAATACTATACGAAGTATTACAATGTCTTCCTTTTTTCCCCAGGTGAAAGAGGAAGAAGTATTTTAAAAGAGTAGTTCCTTGAGCAGTAGAAGCCTGGCTTCTTTTCTTTTTTTTTTTTTTTTTTTTTTATCTCATGGATGATTGTAAACTCTAATGGATTTTTTTTTTTTCCCCCCTGTTTTAAACTTTTTTAGTCTTATCCTTTTGTGGATCATCTAATGTCTAATAAGGTCTTAATGTATACTGCAGCCTTTCCCTTGGTCAGGACACTGGTAGCATCTTGATTTCATGAACTTAGCATTTTCTTAGGCAATTATCTTTGAGACCTCTACCCTTCTGTCAGATTTGATTGAATTCAGCTAGCCAGTTTCCAAGTGGGGCCCCCCCCCATTCTTCCTGCATGAGCCTAATTTCCTTAAAAAGCTGAGGTAAAATATATCAAGTTTTAACTCAATATTTCACAATTTTTCCTTTACATCAGTCTTTTCTTCCCTGTAGTAGATAATGAAATCTGTTTCTCTGTGCTTTCAATGTGTTATATCCTACTTTCTTTTCGTTTTACTTGCTCTTTCATAGTTCTCTTTTGTCGCTTTCTATGATGGATGTGCTTCATCTCATACCCTGTGTTTTCTGTTGGTTTTTCTTCCCCACAGATGATGCATATAGTCCCGGTGGTTCTATTTTTTCTGTGTATTTTTTTTAACACTCTTAAACTGCTATCAACCCACTTGTATATACACTCACTTCTCATCCACCAAGATCTGTAAGTCTGCAGGTTGGGGGGGGGGGGGGGGGGGGGGGGGGGGGGGGGGGGGGGGAGGGGGGCGGGGCTGGCAGGGGGAGAAGCCAGATTCTTGTCAGACAGAGGATTGAACTAAAATATGAGGCTCTATTGTCTGTGGGAAATACAGAGTTTGAAAGAAAATGATTTTTTTTTCCCCTTTGTTCCTGTGCTTTTGGCTGCTGAGAAGAGGTATCATGATGGAAGTCTTATCAGGTTACTGTTACTGCATTCGGATTGGGCCTTTTTATAACCTTCTGCTTGTGTGTCTGATGCATCTTAATGTACTCTATTTTATTTAACTGCTTGGAGAGTGAAGCACCTTTTATAACTCATGCTCTGCTTTTTCTACCACCTTGGAGCCTCTGACTGCTGCAAGGGTGATAATTCCTCTTTTCCAGTTTTTGTTTTTTTGGACTATGTCCCGGATTCTCAAAGATACCAAGGCGCCAGATTGCAATAGGAGTTCTGTGTTCCAGTACATCTGTGAATCAGTCTCTTAAGTTTTTTGGGAGGGATCTTGAGGTCGTCTGACACAGATTACAGGCTATATATTTCATGTTTACAAGACATGGTTTCAAAGAAAAAAATATATGGGATAAGACTGGAACAACTTAGACAGTCATACTTATTTCAAATGACTTTGCAAACAAAATTATTTTTTTGGCAGAGCCACCTCCTCCCTAGAGATCAGAAGCTGCATAGCCTCTTCGAACTACTCAAGTGCTTATGCAGTGCTGTGACCTGCATTTTATAACACAAGTTGAGCAAAGAATGTGTCGGAGAGGCAGCAAAACATTAATTATAGCCTTCCAGGAAAATAAACTAATTAGCATAATTAGAAATTCTCATATCTTTAATATTGGATTTCTTAATTATCTGAAAAATATTTTTTTAATCACTTAAAGGACAGAAAATGTCATCAAAAGTGTATATATTTCTAAAAATCTATTTATTAATTTAGGTGCCTATATTTTTTGGGGGGTGGGAAGCTAAACTGAATGCTAGCTTACTTATGCTAGTGTGTTGGTGTAACAAATTACCTTATACACACAAAGAACTACAGAATAACAAAGGTAGTTACATTTTAACAAAACACTTAATGAAGAGCAGAAATAATGGATAGTTTTTAATGAGTTTATACCTTGCTGTTGATTGACTTTTAGTTAGATGCTATGGTTGCGACATGAATTTAGTCTTCTGATGGCAGACTCCATACAAAAGTAGATTATTATGAATGCCATAACTGTCTGATGCTTAAAACTTAGCAGAAAACGGGAATCTATTCTAAARCCAGGTGGGAATTTTGGCATCTAATAAAAGGCATTTAATTCTGTTGAAGCATTTCTTATAGCTAGGGCATTTGTACTTTTTCTTTTTCTCTTTTTTCCTGCTCCGTGGTAAGCTGCATTCATTTACTGGAAGTATTAATAGAGTCTCTGTTCTCTATCTGGCTCTTGTTTTCACAAATTTGGAGAACCTCAATGTACTCGAGTCCAATTTGGTAGAAATTGGTCAATAGATTTTAAGTTACTGAAGGAGAGCTTCCAACAAATACTCTGCAAGTGATCTCGTAAACTTTCTTTGTGTAGGAAAAGGTCTGAAAATTGTTGAATGCTCTTAAAGAAAAAACATGCACGCGGAATTCTCATCCCTTACAGTTGCAAAGACTGATGGTAGACTCAGTAGTACTAACTAGTATTACTAATGTGGTTAGTACTGCTTCTGCAAAGGCAATTGTGCCTCACTAATCTACTGGGGTTTTTGATTGCAGTAATAGCATAGCAGATTAAACTTTAATATAGTTCTAATTTACATATACTTTTTAAAGGTGTAATTGAAGGTTCCTCACATGAGGCTATTAAATAAAGAAGCCATCATGTGAGAGGTAAAATATTTTCATGGGTCACAAAAATCTCTGAGAGGAAATAACAGAAATAAATGTTAAGTTATAGGAGGCGTAACATTTTGTCTTAAACCAGGGGCTGTTCAATATTTTCTATTAATCATCTGTAGAATTTTATTGATAAAGTAGCAGTATTTACTGAGGATTCAAAACTGGTTTATCAAATTCAGAAATACTGGAAAGGTCACCTGAGAAGTCTAAGCAAGCTGTGTGGAAAGGACAGCAGGATGACAGGTAAAACTGATTGTTGGTATATGCAAAACTGTGTCTTGGAGGCAGAAAGTAAGATACCATTTATATGTCTTAAAGGTTCCTAAATTAACAGTATTAATATAAGAAGAAGATTGGGCATCATTGCAGTTTGCTGAGGTATCGTTACGCAATTTATAGCCATAATCAGAAATGGGGGGAAAAGCATAGAGAAGGAAGTGGTGTTCTATACAAATTCCTTAATTATTATCTGCTATTCGAAGTGTGTTATTAACTGTCAATTAGTTTAAAAAAGAGAAGTCACAGTATTGTAGAGAGTTTGATATGAAGGATATGGCAGAGTTTTTCAAGGGATTGAAAAGATTGGAATTATTTACCCAAGGAAATGAAATGCAGATCAAACAAGTGGGGAGTGGGAAGTTATAAAATAGACGTGAATTTACGCTCTCCAGTAGCAGGTGTAAAAGAAAAAAAGCTGCATTCAGTAAAAGGCAATTTATTGAAGCCATACTTTTTTGCAAGGAGGGGGGAATTGAGAATTTTTCCCTGCTTCCACTCAATGTACCTGGATTTCTCTCCATCTATGTATGTATGTATGTATCTGTCATTGTTCGACTGTTTCTCTTGAATACACAGAACCAGCTTAAACTCCTTGCTTTATTTGCTTCAAACCAATAATTTGAACTTTGCTCTTTCTCATCTGCTCAAATAAATTAATATTCACTGGAGTGAGGTATTCTCAGTCTTCTATAGCTGAAATGAATTTTGTAATTTCTGGGCTTTGGAGTAATTTTCTGGCTGTTTAATGTAATGAACTGTTTTACACAAAATGAAACAGTCCAAATCAGGGGGATGAGAGAAACTCTTGCATCAGTATGTTGAATATAGAAATTACTTGTAGCATGGGGATGGCCAGTGTGAACACAAACCATGGATGAAAACTGATGTTTGAAGAGAAGCCGTCTTAGGCCAATCCAGCAAGCTTATTGTGAAGTTGTGTGGCAAAGGAGCATGAGGGTTCTTTTCAGGGGTGGAGTCTTCTCCAAGATTAACCCTTTTGTTTAGTATCAGCACTACATAATAGATGCATAGGTTATGGAAAATTGGAAGTGTGATTGACACTGAGGTACTTAACTGGTAGTACTTATGCTAAATACTGTATTACAGCGGCTTGTCCAGCAGCACTCAGTTGCCGCCTCTAAAGTAATGGCTATGGAGTGGCCAAAATCAAAGTTGTCATCTATATTTCTACAACATGATACTATTCATGGTTTGAGGGTGCAGAATCTTTTACCTTCAGGCACATGCAGGATGGTGATGTGGGTTCAGATAGATTGTCTGCCAGATCAGCTATACCAGATAAGCAGGGTCACTATTGAAGAGCCATTGCTGGTAGCTGAGAGCAATTTTCCACAAAAGATTATCATAAAACAAAACAGCACTCTCCACAGTGATTTTGGCACAGATGCTCAAGTAACTAAAAAAAAAAAAAAAATTAGGAAAATAACAAGTCATTTATAACTTGATAATATGTGTGAACTTAAGTAGTTCAGCTCTTGTAAAAATGGTGTGCAGAGTCAGCTTTTCAGTAAAAAAAGGAAATGCTTAACTGGTTAAATCTTGTTCAGCCACTAGCCACTGAATGTGTGTGCAGAAATGCTTAGAGAGGTCTTTTATGCTCAGCTGGTTCTGCCTTTTTGTTGATATTAAAGGAGAAGGCTGTKATTGACAAACTTTTCCAGTTGTGATTCTAGGTGCAGTTGTGAAACTTTCTAGGCTTGAGAACACAACCAAAAATACAAGTTGAGTTTGTCACAGGTGCTCTTTCTTTGGAAGCCTCTCCTCAGGAACTTTACAAAAAGGGCTTTACAAAAGTTGTGTAATTCGTGGGGAGGGAAGTCTCATTTCTGTGCCTCCCAGCTACGTGGTGTGGCAAATGTCAGTCTCTGCTGGTAATACAAGACAGTGATATTTATTATATCTCAATACTCTGAGCAACCTGCTCTAGTTGATCCTGCTTTGGGCAATCTCAAATGTTGTATGATTATATCTTCATAGCAGGAGGAAAAAATAGCTTACAAATAATTCAGGAGAAGTGATAGGTGGCCTGGAGTGCTGTAGAGGTGGTAATGAAAGTTTCTGGCATTGCAGTCTGATCTGAATTTACTCTTGTGAAAATACATCAAAAATGATAAAACAAGTATTCGGTGTTGCAGGGATCTGCATTGCAGTTGAAGAACGGCATTGTGTGGCATTGTATGGCAGAATACATATGTGTATCATTCATATACAGGATGAACAGACATTATTCCATAGTCTTGAAGATTCAAGACGATTGCACTCTGGAAACTTCAGATGTGGCTACCCACTTGAAACAGTACTCTGCATCCCCAGGCAAGACAACGGAATGCATTCTGTGGCTGTAGCTAGCTTGAGTGGTCTATTAAAAAAAAATAAAAAAATCTGAGTTACAAAGGAGTTGACAGTTTTCGTTTCCTATGGGACTGAACTTCAAGCAAATCTGCCTTCAGCAAGTTCCATGATCCAGGGAGAGGTTCTGTACAATTCAGTCCAAAAAGAATATACTTTCTACCARCTATGATGTTTCCAGTAATGCAAGTCAGATATTGGGGATTATCTGAGCCTAGCCTATCTAGCTAGGCTTTTATCCATTCTACTTCTAACTATAAAAAAGATTTTACTTCTTTGTCTAGGAAAGGAGGAAATGTTTTATTAACAAGGAGAAAGATTTTTTTGTTCATACTGTTTTTTCTCATTGGAGGAGAATTGGACCTCTATTCCATACCTTTGGCTACTCTGCTGTTAAACACATTATTTTGTTCCAGGATGACAAATGTACATGTCTTTAAGCTCTGGACAGGTTTGTATTCCTCCTATACAGTCATCTGTCTGATCTGCAGGGAAGTTCAGAGTAGGGCTTCATTACTCAAATCTTTACAAGTACTGGTAGTATTCATGAAAAAAAATGATAGTAGTGATACTACGTTGAAAGGGAAAAGAAATTCTTACAGCTCCTCAGTCCTTACCTGATGCCTTATATACCAAACTCTCTATTGCAGTTGAGGTAGATGGGATTGGTTCTTAAGATCTACCATGTTTGATAGATTCTTGAAGCACTAATATATTTATTGGCTGTCTTCTAGTAAACTCTGGGTTCCTCACAAGTTTACGATCTGCTTATTCATTAGAGATCTGATCAGTGTTGCCAAAAGATTATTCTCTTGAAACCTGTGGACCATCCCTTTGACAGTCTGTTGATTTGTTTAATACAGCATAGCATGTTATACTTGGAATGACCTTCTTAGAATCATAGAATAGTTTGGATTGGAAGAGACCTTTAAAGGTCATCTAGTCCAACCTGCCTGCTGTGGGCAGGGACATCTTCAACTAGATCAGGTTCCTCAGAGCCCTGTCCAACCTGACCTTGAATTTTTCCAGGGATGGGGCATCTACCACCTCTCTGGGCAACCTGTTCCAGTGTTTCATCAGCAGTGTTTCTTGTGGTGGATCAGTGTGGCCCAATGATGGGACATCTTGGTGAATGTATATACTTCTGTGGCCTAAAATTTTTCTTAACTCTGAACTTCCGACAGCAACTGAACGCGCTCTCTGCCTAGATGTTAGAGAGTTCCCATGGGAAATAGCGACTTATTGGTTAGTGTTGTCCTAAAGCGGTACTTGGTAAGAGGTTTCATGTAGAATAACCTACAGGTAGAGAAAAATCCTTGTTACTTTGAATACTTTCAGACTCTTGCCCTGTCACATAAAATAGCCCCTGAATTCTATCTTTCATTGTTCCTGGGAATGTATTGAAAAGCAAAGCCATTTGTGTATAGAAACAATCTAAATGGGCCATCTTCTGTGTCTGAGTATTCGCAGAAATGTAAGCACTTTCCCCTAGCTCAAWGCTTGCATATGGGGCAGTGGCTACCAAAGCTGATTTTTGAGCATGAACGTAGCATCCAATCCTTTTTATGTGGTGAGAAGCAAATGTTTCAGTTTTTCAGAATCCCAAACCATATGCTTGTAGATATTCTATTCCATCCTTGATTATAATGAGCTTCTTTACTCATAGTTAGTAATTTTTCCTTTGAAACCTTCTGTATCATTAGAGAAAGAATCTTTTTAGAAAAAAGATTAACTTTATTAAGCAAAGAGATAAGGCTATAATTTTAAAATGGAGACTGCTAGGAAAGAAAACTGTAAGAACTGAATGATGCAGCCATAAAACGTGTTGGATGTTGATTTACTGTTCTGGTTGTTGGTCAGTTTTTGTTGTGAAGCATGTTAGCTACAGAGAGCGCTAAGGACTCTGCTTGATGGTAACTTTCTAGAAGGCTGAGAAAGACATTGAAGGACAGATCCTTCTCTACCTGTTTTATGGCTCCTTTTACAGGAATTCAGAAGCTCGCGTTGCAACACTTTCAAACATGCGCTGTAAGAGTTTTTAATCTTGGTTTCCCACCTTCCTCAAAAGTCTGACTTGCAACATGAGGCTTTTCATATGTTTTTTTTCTGACTTGCAAGTTGCCTATATACCATATACCATTTTTTCAAGTTAGCAGCTTATGTTAATTTTCAAGACATTAATGTCCATTTAAATCCCAAGACACATCTGTTAGCCTTATTTTTAGAGTACTCGTCAATCTCTAAGCTTGAGTTGCAGACAAAACGATAGATGGTTTTGATTTCATGTTGGAACACGAGCAACCCTTTGGACACTGTTGTTGAAAGGATTCTGGAGAAGCTTGATTCACCTGTACTTGGGAACAGTACTTTGATTCAAAAGATACATGTCAGAAAAATACATATTGTGTCAGGACCTTATTTCTGTAAGACTGTAGGAATGTTGAAATATCCGGAGTCTTATAGAAAGAAAATGCATGTTCAGTGCACAGAGTTATAGCCCTTTAAAAAGTGCAGACATTTTAGGGTGCCTAAAACAGACAGTGAAACATTTGAATATAATGATAATAATCATTATGTTGTTCAGATTGGTGGGGTTTTTTTCTAACTTTCTTAATGAAAATTTATAACTGGCACATGGTGGTCTCACTGTAATGCATGTATTAATTTTGGGTAGGATTATGCAAGCTTTGGAGATAAGATTTAATAAGTGACATGCAGATCTATGTAAAAACTATAAAATTGTAACTTCACTTTTAGATTTAATTGGACAAAAGGGTGGTAATTACTGATATGTAATCATTTTTCTTTTGTTACAAATGCTGTAGGTTTTGTTATATAGGGGTAATTACAATCGAGTGCTTCAAAATCACTTGTTATCCAAAGTTAGTGAAAGTTTATAGTAAAAATGAAATATATTGTAATTATTACATGTTTAGAAAGTAAAAGTATTGCTAAGACTGTTACTGTGCAGCTGTTAGGATTTTAAAAATATATTCTGTAATTAGTGGATACCCTAGGGAGAGAAATTTGTCTGTTAAATACAGTTAGCTAGTGCATGAATTGGACAGATGAGCAAATGGCATCCAGTTTGACTCCGAGGCCAGTACAATCCAAAACTTAATATTTTCACTGGACGTGCTTGCACATTATAAAGCTCATCATCAGAACTAGCGTTAATACTACCACAGTTGAACAAGGATTAAATGGATCTAAATGTGTATTAGCTTCTTCTATTACATTAACTGTTCTATAAGCCAACCACTTGTGTTCCAAACTTTCTATGTTGAAAGTACAAATTTGAGTCATACTCTTGCAAAGTCTTGAGTTTCAATTTTTCTTGAAACTGCATTTATTTTTAGCATATCAAGCTTATTATGGAAGTATATTTTGAAGAATATCAACATGAAAACTTATTTAGAAAAGCATGGCCTTTAACAATCCCCCCCCAACATATGCTGTTATTTCTTCTTCAATTTTCATGTGTCAATTGTATGACAAGTTGTCTTTTGCTAATGAAATCAGAACTAGATCATGATACAGGACTCCTGCTTAATAATTTTAGTGTGCTTCTGCTGGGATGCCACTTTCAAGCTTTCCTACAGTTTCAAGAACTAGTGCTCCAAAATCTCAGGTAACTAATACGTATTATATGGGAAAATAATTCTTGGTAAGTTTGGTTAGCATTGGAGAAATTAAGGTACTGAACCTTTAGTACAACCAGCAATATTAAGAAGATACCTTACCTGTCAGTAAACAGTTAGGAAGTTTCCCTTATTGAGTATGAAAACCAACCTAAAGCTCAGTAAGTTTAGAATTTATACTTTCAGTTAAATAGCTATAATTTGTCAAGTATTAATAGAAAATAATAATAATTTTTGTCCTGTTTAATAAACAGTGTGTTTCATTCCCTGTGCTGCAGCTTGGATTTTTGTCAGAAAGTTGCAGAATGAAATTAATGCCTGTCAGCTTCATTGAGACTTAGGTACGTTCTCGTCTCTTCTGTGTAACGTGCATGAAAATGAAAGGAGAGAAAGTGGTTTGGCCTTGTTTTTGTGCTAATTGAGATACGGTGTGTCCAGTATATGAGACTTTGGGATAGAAAACACAAAATTCAGGGATCTTGTTTTTCAAGAAGCAAGTGGTAGATTGCTAGGCTTTAATCAGGGAGCTGCAACGGGATGTTACTGGTGGTGGACCTTACCATTTAAAAAAGGTATCAGCTGCTTGCTGCTTTGGASTGTCAGGCAAATCATCAGTCCTTGATGTCCTGTTTATTATCTACCTACTTTTTTCTAACAAATAAAATTAAAATAACAATGTCAATCTTCCTGAGAACATACATTTCGTCTTTATTCAGTTTTTAAGGATGTTGTCTGTGTTCTGAGTTTGTAACATATTTTTTGTTGTAATAATCGAGAATTTTAGAAAGTGATTAAATGAAATACAGAAGGGCGATCTGGAGGATGTATTGTGTGTCCTAACCACTGAGTCATACAGTAATGCTTGCTCTTTTTCTGCTATGGTGAATCTTGAATTGTTTTGTGGGTAGTGGAACAACTGCAAAGGGAAGGTGAATAGTTTTCTAATTTGTGTTTATCTAGAGTGTATCTTCAGTATATGTATTCTCCCCCATGGGAAGTAGGACATATGCTTATGAACTCCCAGAAAGCCAAGGAAGATGTTTCTGCTTTGTAGGGGACAGACCTAATATCAAAGATGGGCTCCCTCTCTCCTGGCCACATTGTGTAAGAGAAAATAAGGACATCTGCTTCATTCTTTGAAGTAATTAATGTAAATAGCTGTGTTCATCTTTAGTGGATAGAGAAGCTTCCTCATAGGTTTAAATCTGACAGATGAAATCTAGAAAAGGGGTGGAATATAAAATTCTCCTGTCTTTACTGTCATCCATAGATCTTTAGATTATACCCTCTTCACATCATACTGTATGTGGGTAGTCTAGAAGCTTAAATGAGGATTCTGCTCTGAAAGGCAGTCCATACTGCCGTGGGCATAGGATGGGCCTGAGGCAGTGCTGGCTCGTTTCCAGACACCTTAACAGATAGCTGTCTTCAGCTGTCCAGGTAGACATACTGTAAATGTTTTATTAGATCTAGGCTTCAATGGTGTGATCAGATTTGACCAAATGGTATATAATTTGACACAACATGTAAATAAAAGCAACTTGGGTTTTTTTTTGTGTGAGAATAAAGCTGTCTATGCAATACTGAAAAAATGTATGTTTTAAATGAAAGCTGACCACTTATATCAGTGGAAATGGAGTCGTGTCTCTCTCTCTTGGTGCATTTCTTAGAAAAATGAAATATGCCTGAAAATAAACACTGGTGGTGTGTTTGGTTGGTTGGTTGGTTTTTTTTATACCTCCCCTCCTCCCAATATTTCAGTATTGAGTGAAACAAAGTTTAGATGCATTTTTCGTTAATTTAAGTTTGTTTTATAGCGTATTAGTAATCTTGAATGCTGTTTAGGGACAGACAATAAAAATGCAGCTGATGAGTAACTGTCATATCATGGTTTGGTAGGGAAATAAGAGTTGTTAGAATGCAGAATCATGTTTCAAGTGTGATTACAAACTTCTCTTCCTCACTCAAACTCTAGTTTCAGAAAGATCATGTTCTTTCCTGGACGTGTGAAGCTTAAAGTCACACCATTTTCCTCTCAATTTTCTAAATATGGCACCTCCATAAGTGCTGATTTACTGTCAGCTTTTTTATTGCAATGGAGCATGAATTTCTGAAGGTGATCTGTTTCTGTAGGCAAGAGAGAAACTTTGAGCAGAAAAATCAATGCCTTTCAGAGTTGTTCTGCCATTTTCAGTGCCTGATATCCTTAATCTCTTCTCCCTGAATCTGGTGGTGTGCTGCAAACCTCCACTTTTTAAATATAAATAGAACTTGTTTGAAAACTGCTAGTTTAAGAAACTTTTTCCTTGAAGCTGCTGAGCTTCTGTTTTCTGCAGTTTGAGAAACACCGGCTTGGTTTGTCTATCCCTGCTCTGTTGTACCTCTGTACATATCCTCAGAACACAATTGAGAATGGGGAATGCAGAGAGGCAATAGGTTCACTGTCTGCTCTCAGTGCGGAAAGGAAGGTACCTAAGGCCATTACTTTTCTAAAGGGCAGTAATGAGCTTCCCTTAGAGAATGACAGCTAATGCCTTCCTCCTCACTCAGAACTTTGCCATCCATGGTCTGTCAGACTTACCCAAAATGGCCCCAGAGAGAGCCTTATCTGTAAGGGGTCATCCCTTACGGTATGCTTTAGTCCAACATTAAAAGCCCCTCAGRCTGACAGCTGCTGTCATGGAGAAAGAGATCTCTGCAGATGTTGTCTGACTGCTGCTTTTTAAGAGCAGAAGAACCTTCAGTCACTTTAACGTTCTGTTATGACATGTATAGAATGGATATTTCATGGAATTAATAAGTTACTCGTCAGGACATTTTGAACTTCAGGTATTAGAAACTAATTGAAGGGGATGTTTAACTTCAGCCCTTGCCRACCTCTGCAATCCACATTACTGTTTGGCATAGTAGTTGCATTCACTCAGCCGTTAAGCAACTCCGAAAGCTCTACTCTCTGATCTCAAGAGTATAGTTTTCTTAACAGGATTTTTTTAAAGACAACAGCTACTGTCAGAAGTACTAAGAAGTAGTGTGCAATGTGAACGGGCTAGTTTAACTCACTCCCAAATATAATTCTTCTACATTCTTCTAAAAATAACTCTTCTCCAAACAATAAAAATTGACAGAAGTTGACAGCATGTTTTAGCAGACATTGGCAAAATGTTGATTTCTGCTTTTTGAGCTTTTAGATAAAAAATGTAAGCAAACAATAATTTAATCTCTTCTTAATAGATGTTGTTGCTATATTACACTGCCTTGTCTGTTTTTTGTGTCAGATGAATGCTACACATAAGCATTTCATTTGTCTTGTGATTTTTTTGTTCCTCATCTCGCCATTCTCTTTTTCTCTTTTCTACAAAATTGCAATGTTTTACTTGCTGAGATAGTATCTAGTTTGAGCAAGAGGCAACAGCCTCAGTTGTGGAATAAGTTACTGTTCACAGTTCTTGCCATTTCATTCCTTGCTAAGTGAACCAGTAACTAAAATGCTTTGTTCTCTTCTTGTGGTGGAGGTAAGTCTTCTCTGCATGATAAAACAGAATGATGACATGCAGGACTTGTTTTAATGTGTAGATACCATACACAAGGCTAGGCAAGTAAATGTATTACAGACTCTTACAGCAGCTGTCATGCTTATTTACATTGGCGGGTCACTTTAATGCGAGTGTGTGGAAGGCTTAATCATTTTAACAGCCTAAATAATGAGTTGTAAATTAAAGGTATTGCTTGGAATTTTTCTTCTAATTGCTATAAATTGTAATGCATATTTTCTTTCCATCATTATTCTAGTTGTAAGGCTTATCACTTTTTCAAATATTTTAAAGGTAGGAGTGCTAATAAGATGTGTTATACTGTGCTTATTTTCGTAAGGATGAGTTCATCATTATGTACCTAAGCGAAAAAACAGTGTTTAATAGCAGTTGGATTTTAAACTGAAAGCCAGAAATATGTAGCAAGATCAAGAGGATAGCAAAGGAATCATGTTTTGACCAGTAAATTCTAGAATGTAGAGACAAACATTCTGTTTTATTTGTAATAACTAGTGTAATTTAAAGAGCTAGGGATATGAAGAGAAGGTAAAATTTACTGTCGGAATTTTGAATTCCTTATGTCACAGTAAAAAAATGAATTTTTTTTGGTTTAAATTATTAACAACTCTCATACATGTGSACTTTGGGGGGATGTTTTTACATTATGGTATGTAAAGCTTGCTCAGGAGAGAAATTTTTAACTGAATTGATGCTTTTGTGTATACTTAGGACTTGAGAAAATACCTTTCTAAACAGAACTTTGCAGTTACTGTTAAAATTTTTTTCTTGTGCTTTCATTGTAATTCTAGGCAGAACTGTATTTAGTGAGAACAAAATATAGCCATAATCTTGAGTGGATTTTTTTTTTTATTGTAACAGCTTATTAAAATAAACATGTGCAAGTTCAGAGAAACCAGTCATCTTTGGTGATAGGTGGTGTGTGTGTGAAATCCTAAAGGATTTCTGTGTGACCAGTCACGGCTATGMTAAATATAAATATCATGTAACAGCTCATAGCATTTATAGTTGTTATAATGAAAGCCAAACATTTTTTAAAGCTTTTCTGCTCTCTTCAAAGCCTGCGCAGCAGTGTTACTAAGGAAGAAAACTATTTGGTTTCATCCTATTATTGTCTCAAAACTGGAAGAAACGAATAACTAGAAATGAGGTTTAACAGGTAAAAAAGAGGATGTGGAAAAGTAGAGGAAATTACTAGCATGAACAGTGAGCGGTTCCAGGATCATGTGCAGCAGTTACGTTCTGAAAGAAATTTGCTCAGGCTCCCAACTGGGTCTTAAAAATTCTGCCACCAAATTAAAGGAAACCTCGAGTGTTGTTGTCTGCAATAATAGTCTTATTTCTGGATATTGCTAAATCACCATTATAACACATAATTTATGTGGGCATCTCAGGAAACAATTTTTAAAGTATTACAGCTTTTTGGAATGAGCCAGATTTAGCAAAATAAAATATGCTTCTGAAATCTACTAAGTTGATGTACAAAATAAGCTCCTTACTCACAATTTGTTCTACCCTTATATGTCAGTTGGCATGTTCAAATGAAATCTTGTCTGTCCTTCAGTAAACTTGTGGTTTTTACAAAGAATACATAATTCTTCTGGTAAAATGCAGCTTAATATTTGCTTGCTTGCCAGTGTAGTTGTTTTTTGTTTACCTTGGTAGTTATTAGAAAATTTCAAAGTGGGAAGTCAGACTCTAAACCTTGTCATACTCCTTTTCTTTCCAGTTATGGACTATGGATACAGCAGTTTTGTCACAAGATGAAAAAATCGAGTTTAAGGGCCTCTTGTGCTATCAAAACCACTTAGCTTTCTAGCATAGGTGGGCTGTGGGTGGGGATGGGATGGGGAGTTTTCAAAGTTCTTTTCCCAAGTCTGCTGTGATAGGTCTTTGGGAAGAAAATGGATGACTACTAAAGAAGAAAAAAAACAAAGTAAGAGGCAAGTGAAAACTTACAGCTGAAAAAACAATAACAAAACCCTCTCTTTCACCTGAAAGGCTGAAACAAGAACACAGAGTAGTCAGTCATGCTTTGAATCCATTTATTTGACATTTGGTTTTATTTTCTATAATGTTTTATCTACTTAATTTCTGTCTCTCCTTGGAGAAGAGCTAAAGCTGACAAATGATGAGAAGGGGAGTATGACCACTATCATACTTACCAATTTGTCCTACTTACATCAAGAAGATGACAGTTTTGAAAACATGAGGCAACTCCTGTTGTGGTCAGTTTTCCATGTGTGCAAAACAGGAAGATTTTTAGTTCTTTTCAGCATGGAATGAGAGTGATTATATTCATAGTTGCATGTGATCACATCCTGATGTGATGGAGCTGTAAGACATATGGATGAGTGGGATCAGTAGATGGCATTATCTGTGAAGGCACAGAAGTTAATTACCAGGATAAGATGGGTGAAGCAGTGCAGCAAGAAACTGTAAGGAAGAGTTAGATGGGATAGAAAAAAAAGGAAGCATTTGTGATTTTCAAATACCTACTGAGTTTGAGGGGCACTGGAGGTTTCTGTGTAATTTTTCTCCTTTAGGAACATTCACTTTAAAAACTGCCCATTTTCCTCTTAAATTATTTAAAGCCCTGACCCTTTTGAAATTGGTAGTAATATTCTCAAGGTTTTCTTTAATAACTATTGAATGTTGATAGAGAGCTTTATATATAGATAGATTGTATACACTGGGAAGAGTTGAAGTTAATGAGAGAGTGGAGTGGGATTAAAGGATAGAAGATGTACTCGGAGGAGGAAGTGAATCTGGGAGCTGGAAAAGGGAGAAAGGAAGATAAATCTGGTGTGTAGATATGCAGTTTAGGAAAAAGTGAAAGGTGAAGGAGCTTTGCAACAAAGCTCTAACATGCTGATATGTACATTTGAGAAGAAATAGAGCGCAGCAGTAAGGGAAAGGAAAATACCTTCTGGGAAACAAAATCCTGTATACAAATGTAATTGGTGGAAAATGTGACTGAAAACAGAAAATGGAGGGAGAAAAGCAAGCAGAGAAAGATAAAAATACTAAGGATGCAGAGGATCAAAGCACGTATCCATCCTAAATCAGGAGCTCATTTAAGAAAAGAAAAACACCTGAATTTACAAACAGTCTTACAAAATATGAGGGAGGAAGAGGAATATGAGTTACAAAACTAGGTTAAACTACAACTTGAGATTAGAAACCCTGTGCAGATCTGAAAGGCGTGTAGGTATTAGTAGAGCTTCTTTATAGGCCATATTTGTTTTGTTCAAAGGAACATCTAGACAGTCAGATAATACCTTGTTAGCCATTGTCATTCATCCTATAATCTTAGAATATCAGTTAGGTTTTCATCTTGCCTTCTGGCAGATGCTTTCTTCCTCAAAGATAGCAACACAAGATTTTGCAGAGCCAGTTATTTAAGTGTGGGTATGAGGCTTCAGTGCCTTACGTTATGCTTGGCTGAACAAGCTAACAATCTGCACAAGGCCTCAGCAATGTCTGGTTTTAAGAACATTATACAATCTGAAACTTCATGACTAACTTAAGCTAATATCATGTTCTATAAAATTCTTGCACTGTTGACACTGAACTTGAGGCAGGAACCCTGTCTCTATGTCTCTTCTGTGTCTGTGTTTTGAAAAAGTATGGATTTTATACGGATGTAATATTTTAAGTAGGCTCAGTGAGTTTCAGAAATGTGTTTGTAAGAATGTGGATTGTCAAGAAATTCTTGCAGTACCAATTTCGTTAGGCAGCCCCTGCTGATGGTTCTTGCGTTCATGTCATATGGCCTTACAGTAAGTGGGATTGGGTACTCATCCAAGGTCTTTTTGGTTTTGTTTCCTGGATTACATTTTACTTGGATTAATTTTCTGTTCTCAGACAATTTTACCTGTGTGTTGGGGGTAGAAAGATAGGGAAAGAAACTGCAGGATTTCTGTCTGTACTGCTTAAAAAGTGGTTATCAAATTATTACCTAGTATATATTGCAGATTTATGCAAAACTTTTCCAAGAATTCTCTTCAAATCTATTTCTGCACTTGTGAAATCAAGGGGGCTTTGCAATTGATTTCAATAGAATCAGGCTCATTATAAAAAGAAGTAGACTGGGGAAGCTGGATGGCTGGAGGGAATTCCTGAGGTTTCTCTTTCAAGACACAAGTCGTCTTTTCCATTTTCATCTCRGTATGCTTAGTTCGAAACTAGGAGTAAGAAAATAAGGCATCTATGTAGGTTTGGAATTGGACTTTACATGTCAGTTGGACTTTTGTCAGAAATAATTACGATGAGTATTCTACACAGCTATAACATTATTTCTAAAATCATAGCTGTAAACGGTCCTTATTCTTAAAATCAGACTGTTTTTCAGAAGAAAATAATTCTGGCAAATATGTCATTCCAAGCTGGAGACATCCTATTCTGTGAATCCCTTAAATTAACTTTTTACTTGTAAGTGCGACATTATGGATGGGGAAGCTTTATTAATGAACATTATTAATGGGGGAGTTTGGAATAAAGTAGGCAATAAGGGTGACAGTTGAAATGAAATTTTGTGCTGTCAGTTCTGTAAGACAGTAGAAAGAGATGGTTCTAAAATCAAATCAGCAGTTTGCATGCATAAATTAGTTATCAGTAATCTGATGCCATGTCAAACAGGCTTCTATTTATTTTTCCAGAAGAATCAAATACATAGTTTATATTAAAAAGTTAAAGTAATGCGGGGTGGGGGAAGTTTGTTTTTCATGACATTCTTCTCACAAAATAATCCTTTAATATAGCATTAGGATTGGTTTAGTTCAGACCATTTCTTTGTATGTTATATGCTTCAGGTGAAAGGACACATTTTATTTTAGAGGTAATTCCAGACTTCCTTCCTGTTTTATTTTGTGTTGAATACAACTGCTTAAGGGGAGATAGTCCTACAATTTTTAGATAATTATCATAACACTAGGAAAATTAGTTTGTTTTTTTGTATCTGCCTCCACCTATGCTTTTAATCCCTTAGCAGTTTTAAAGTCTTTTCATAAGATGAAGCCATAGACATGATCACTAGGGACCTCGCTTTATCTAGTCCAGACTCCTGCTCAGCTCAGAACTATGGCCAGCACTAAGCCAGGCCAGGGATCTGTCTGGATGAGTCTTGAACACTTGCGAGGATGGAGTTTCCGCAGGCTCCTCTACGACTGGTTCCAGCCCTGCACCACCCTTCTATGAAGGAGTTTTCTCCAGAAGTCCAGTCTGAACCTTCTGAGTTGCAGTTTTTGGCCATTCACTTTTAACTTTCTGCCACTACCAAGAAGAGTTTGACTCCATTGTCTTTGTAACTCCTGTCCGGTAGTTGTCATTTGCTGTTATTGAATTGCTCCTGCATCCTTTTGGCTGAAACGGTGTAGCTCGCTCAGTCTTCTTGGAGGCTGTGAGTTCTCAGCCCTTTACCATCCAGGGGGGACCCTCTCCAGTTTCCCAATAGTCTTTTTGAAATGGGAACACCGAAACCAATATTCTAGGTATTGCCTTATTAGTACCAAGTTAGAGGGAAAGGGTAACTTTTCTTACTCTGTTTGTTCTTGTTTGTGTCTTGTTCTTTTTCTTCCTCATATAGCCCAGTGTGCCATTTGCCTTATTTGTGATGCAAGAGCATTGTTGACTTGTTTTCAGCTTAGAGTCTGCTGTAACCCTCAGGTCCTTCGCAGCAGGGCTGCCACTTGGTCACTCAGCTGTCAGCCTGTACTGATGTGTGGAGCAACTCTACCTCCTTGTACTTCTTAGTGAACTTCACAGTTGCAGATGACACACTCCTCAAGTTTCTCCATGTCCCTCTTTTTACTGTTATACAGTGAGTTTGGTTGTGGGGTTTTTTTGTTTGCCTGTGGTTTTTTTTGTTTTTTGGTTTTTTTACCATGTCAAAACAGGATCAGAGCTAGATGTTCTGTACAACTCTGCTTACAATCTGTGGTAATTTAAAGACAACTCAGGAATCAAGGACTCATCAAAGTGAAAAATGGCCCTGAACATCTTGAAGGCCCAGTCGCCAAAGAAGGTCTTTTTGAGATTTTTATCTTAGAAGAAAAGGCCAAATTTCCAAACTTGTAAATTAAAGAGAAAAGGAACATTTCTATTTTAATTTTCATCTTTATAGTGATGAGAAGTTATTGCTACTGAACAGTTGTACAGTGGTGTGCCTGAAATTTCTTAGTGGTAGCACTAGCAGTGGTTACACGATCACTTTCACACGGTATTAGTCTGTGTTGGCCTTCAAGGATGTTACCCCAGTAGACTGTCCATCCATGTACTACATGTGTTGAATCTGTTTTATAGATGAATAAATACCTCCTTTTTGGGGTTGTAAATACCAGCAGCTTTCAAAGGAGGAAAAATGGACAGATATTTCAAAAATAATGGTACAGTCACATTGTGAGTATCTGCAGTAAAACCTGCTTTATGCCCACCTATTTCAAATACAATTATTGACACGCTTTGTTTTGATTAATACAGTTAATATTGGGATTCTTTTTACATAAATAATGAGGTCAAATAAGCCTCTTACCACTTTTATATTTAAGTATTTCTTTTGAAGATATAATTTGAACAGGAAGTGGAGGAAGGAGGTCTGATATATTTGTGTGTGAAGGAATTAATTTTTGTTAATCTCTCCATTAAAATTTTAAAAGAAAAAAACTTGAAAGTTTTTCTGACAACCTAATCTAGTAGTTTATTTTTTTTAATACTGCAGCTGAAATTAAAAGCATCCGTCATAGTGATGTGGATAAATAAAGAAAATATTCCTCACAGAGTTGTTATTACAGGCTAATGTTCATCTAGTAATAACATCGTTAATAGCAAATAATTTGAGTAGTGAGTGCACAAAAAGTTAATGCAACTGAGCTGATGAAAGCAAGAGTATTTCAGTCAGGAAAATAGATACTAAGAGGTACAGAAATACAACTTTCCTGTGATTCTGATGGTTTTGTTACTGTTCTACCAATTAAGACTGCAAGATTAAGACCTAAAGTGCTTATATTCAGTAGACACATGACAAACACTGGTAGTAGCAATGCAAGCCTCCTGCCCACACACTAAATGCTATTACTTGCTTTCAACTCATATTTAACATAGTTGCTTTAAGGATGTGAAAGGAAGCTGGGTGTTCCTTCTCCAAACTCAAAGGTTATTTTCCACCTTTGRCAGCACTTTACTTTGTGTTTTAAATTGACGGTGCACAAATATGGGTGGTCTCTTGCATTCTGAAAAATTTGTAGTGCATGCAAATTGGAAGACGGAGGCCTGTTGTGATTTCTCTGCATTTCCACTTGAAATCCACATTCAATTTTAGGTCTCTGTGTGCTTTGGTACAGAGGTAGCATATTGCAACTGAAAGACTAGTAAGTGTGGTGCTTCTGATTTCTGGGCAGGGGGCATTTTTGATTGATACTGAAGGTTGGTTTTGTTCAGTTGTTTTTCTCAGCTGGAAATGTAGCGTCCACATGTGTAAAGTCTCGGAATGGAGTGCTGAATTCCTAATATGCTGGTAAATCTCAAACAGAGAGCCCCAGGTGGAGTTACTTATCCATTTTATGTTTGCCTTACCTATTAATTTGCCATGAGCTGGCTAATTTAGGCAGTTGTAATCCCTGTAGGTATCATGACAATCCAGACAATAGTGACTCTGGAAATAGATTATAGGACAGTGTGTTCTCTGTATTTTCTCATTTTTACTGCAGGGCAAACAAATACATATTCTTTTGCTCACAATTAGTACACCTGCTGAAGTGCAGGACCTTTCCTCAACGCTATTGCTCTGTGACAAGAGCTTTATTATAACTGTATTTTTTCAGTCAGAAGAGCAGTAGGAGGAATAATGCATTTAAATATACCAAATCATATTTAATTTGTTGCTTAGCAGCCAAAGCAAATTATGGAGATCTCTGAGACAGATCAAATATTGCTGTAGTAAAGGGGTTTCAGATCAGCTTGTCCATTTTTGTTGTTACTTAATATTACACAAAAGTTCAGGGTTTGGGGGAGGGAGGTGTCTTTTCCCAGCCAAAATAATTGTGATGAAACCTGAAAGGGCATCAAGAGAAAAGCAAAAGTGAGTATTAAAACAAAAGGGAGTGGGGGGGAGAAAAGAGACAAAAAAGAAAAACAACTTTGCCTTTTGAAATCTCACCAGATGAGCACTTTAGTTAGGTACATAGATGAGAAAATGTAACATATCCCTAGTCTGGATGTTTAGGGAATTCCTGGATGCCAATTTAATTTACAAGTTTTTTCACCATGTAAATTCAAGGGTATTGAAAATACACTAATTAATCTTTGCCATTTTGAAGGTACAGGTGATTCAGTTTCACCTCATGCATAGGGGAAGCTATGTTATGTGTGAAATTTTAATCATTTGGTCTTAATTTTGTTTCACTGTGTGTAGTTGGGTACAAAGGATAGTAATTATCACAGCAGAAGCAAACAAAAGCTTTGAGCACATACAATTCTTTCAATGTTTTTCTGTCTCCAATATTTTGAGCAGGAAGGAATTTCTATGATTTGATGTTTGGAGGTATGGGGAACATAAAATCTATTTAAAGATAAAAGTGCCTCCAGATTGATTCAGTGGTGAGATCATGGAATCATAGAATCCTTAAGGTTGGAAAAGACCTCTAAGATCATTGAGTCCAACCATCAACCCAGTACCCATGCCCACTAAACCATGTCCCGAAGCGCCACATCCACACGTTTTTTGAACACCTCCAGGGATGGTGACTCCACCACTTCCCTGGGCAGCCTGTTCCAATGCCTGACTACCCTTTCAGTGAAGAAATTTTTCCTAATATCCAATCTAAACCTCCCCTGGCGCAACTTGAGGCCATTT
>JASVER010000001.1:20847537-20908193 GCA_030449065.1 Oceanodroma leucorhoa | reverse complement strand
CCCATCGATCCAGCCTGTCCAGATCCCTCTGCAGAGCCTTCCTACCCTCAGGCAGATCAACGCTGCCGCCCAACTTGGTGTCATCCGCGAACTTACTGAGGGTGCACTCGATCCCCTCATCCAGATCATTGATAAAGACGTTAAACAAGACGGGCCCCAAAACTGAGCCCTGGGGAACACCGCTCGTGACCGGCCGCCAACTGGATTTAACTGCATTCACCACATATGTATAAATACAAAGACAATAAAAATGGGGGGGGACGGGAGGGAGGAGAGAGAGAGACTTTAATATACAGGTAAGCATTAAGGTGTATGGAAACAGAGCCAAACTGCTCCGGGTTGACTGAAGAGCAGACTGAGCTGAGCAGAGGATGTTCATATGTGACTGATGCTAGATCATCTGAGGGGCTGGTATAGCTATTAAAAATACAAACAAACAAAAACACAGAAAAAACCCCCCAAAAACCCAAAACAAAACAAAAAAACACCAAAGCTCATGCAGTGGAGGAGGGCAGAGATTGGGAAAGACTTGTTTGTTTGTTTGTTTGTGTTTTTTTGTTTTTGTTTTGTTTTTTTTGTTCCCCTCCCCTGCAGTGCTGTCTGGTGACCTCTCCTGTGCTTAGTGATCCCAAGCAGCAGGCAATGCTGGTAGGGCTAATCAGGCCAGCCAATGGCATCTGAATTTGGGGTCTTGGAGCATGAAGGAAGCAGCTGCTGCAGTGCATGAGAGCTGGGCACTGTAATGAGAGGTGTGTGTGTATGTGTGAATGGAGGAAATTTCTAAGATTAAAGCATGAAAATGGACTGATTTTGAGTCAATTATTTTGTGATTGCAAACCTATTGCTGTCATGGATTATTCTTCACAGAAATGTAAAATCTTTTTGAGAGAAAAATCCTTTTGGTTGGAAGCCTGATGTACACTAATTTCTTTGTTACCCAGCACACAGGCCGCAGTCCGTTTTCTTTGATTGTCAGTAAGGAGATAGAAGCTGAAGTTCTCAGGCTATGACCACAAGTGTGATTTTTTTACTTTTACTTATTCTAACTCTTTGGGCTTTTTTCCTTTAAATTTATTTTGGTATAAAGATAGTGTTCACCCTTCTCTTTTTCTTTCTGGTTTAAATGAGTAATCGTTATGTGTGGGCAGCATGATTTTGAGGGTAGCTTTTGATGCATAAGCAAGCGACTGCTGCAGAGAGATACTGGATATTTATGGAAGGTTTGTTGGTTTTTTKTTTTTTTTTTTTAAATAAACAGAATATTTCTTATCCTAACATAGAGAAGGAGATATATACTTTTCAAAATAAGATAGAGAAAATGTTAGCAACTTTTATTTCACAAATACTTATTTTATAAAGAAAAACCAAACACAGTACAACCTGAATTTTTAGTTTCTTCTTCACTGTGAAATATTTCTACAGTTTGTACAGTCTTCCAAGAATTCTGTTTACGCACCATCTTTTGTTTAAAGGTTTTTATGTACTTCAAGGCTTAATTGGATTTAGTAAAACATGTGAGAAACATATATAACATATCGAAATGCTAAAGGGATGGAGAATCTTTGTGGACTGCTTAAAATAAACACAATGTGAGAAACTTGGAAGAAGAGCCAACTACCCAGACTCCTTATGCCCTAATCTCAAAATTATTATTTTTCATTTTTTGGCATTCAGAATTTCATTTCAAAATTTAATTTTAGACAGTTGCAAATTTCCGGGATACAGAACAGTACTGACATAAGCATCATATTTCTCAAAAGATACATGGATACTAAAGCTGAAATTTGACAACCTATAGTTGTAATTGAGGGAAGGGACTTTTAGTGTGTTGTGTTTGTGGGGTTTTGGTTTGTTTTTTTTCCTGACAGAAACAGGCTCTATTATTATAGTCTACAGTTTCACCTTAGAAAAGCATGCAGAGAGCATCACTTTGGTGTTTCACTGATGAGATTCAAAGATAATGTTACCAGTCCAGTCAACAATGGGCATCTAACGGACAGTTTGCTTACTGAGAAAAAGCCTTAGGGGAGGTAGTCTACAAATTAGCAATGAAATCGCCAGAAGTGATCTCTTTCTGTAACACAGTACAGTTTCTATTTTGGATTGTAAGACAAATTCCTTTAGCTGTACAGGACATCTGTTTTGAGAAAAACTTACGATAGATATGCTTTTCTCCATGTCTTCTGTATGAGCCATATAGCTTCAGCTATAGGCATTTAGGGGATATTTCTCACAGGCACCTTCTTGTCATATGCTCACTTTTGGACACACGTGATCTGTATATTTCTGACAGGACCAGTGCTTATTGCACATGCGCAGTACAGCGAAAGCACCAACAGATTCCTGCTTGTGTCTGTTGGAAAGGCAGCATCCAGAAATGGCACCACAACAGTTTACACAGTGTGGTCCCAACCATATGCTTTCCTGAGGACCATCAAAAATACGTTGATGATGAGTTAGGCAGCTGCAGTCTGTTTCCGTCTTCTCTATCTTCTGGAGTCTCCACTCTGTCATAGGACTGAATGTGCGTGTCTCACATGGAGAGAGGGAAAGACTCGGGTGTCAATAAGGAGCAAACTGCAGCTACAGAGCAGTTTGGTTCGTCTGCAGCCCCTTACCCCCTACTACATTTGAAAGGTCCTAAATAAAGAGCGTGGACTTCATTTCAGGTAAATTGGGATGACAGGTTGCATGTGTATCTTGAATTATGTCATTCAGGAAATGGTGGTGTTCCAAAAAGGCTGAAAATATTCTGGTGATCATGGTTTTCTCTCAGTGTTTGGATCTAACCAACCACGTACTAGATCTGTTGAGTGGAAAATGATTTGCTAAGAACAATGTTGAATCTTGTTTTCTAGCCTGTGATCTTGTGGTCAGGGCAGAGACTTGGAATTTGCGGGGTTTTTGTGTGCACGTGCTGATATTTGGAATATAAACTTACAAGGAATTGTTTTATCTTGATTTGCATTGAAATGCGTTTAAAGATTACATCATCTTGCAGGATTGGCTCGTTAATCTTTATTGCTAAGTTTCTTCATTTATGAGCTTGAATAGCATCTATATCCCTGATGCAGATAGAGTGAATTTGCCTGCCTGCCTGCATTTATATTCTTAGAGTAATAAATTCTGAAGCAGAAGATACCATGATGGCTGATGTTATTCAAAGCTGTGGTTGTAGCAAATATGTGAAATTGTGTAGTTTGTACAGAGAGCTTTTGTGCTTGTAGAACAAAGAAGTACACACATTTTGTATGTTTTGTGAGCTCAGGTAATTTTTATTTTTTCTTCCCTAATGCATAGCTGAAGTTTACTTGAAATTACCAAAGATAAATCTCTTTCCTGCCACTTGTCTGGGTAAACTCATTGTAACTGCTTTTCAGGAATGTAAAAAATTTACTGAAGGCTTTCTGTGGAATTATAAAGAATACACTATACTTGCTTGGCGTATGCGCTATTAACGGTAGTCATTCAATGAGCATTAGGTTAGCATTATGATGCTATTAGAAGTCTCTGAATATTGTAGCAAATTAAGATGTTCATTTTCATTCTAATGTCAGTAACAGTTTCTGGAAATTTGGACCGTGTGAGGGTGATTTGTTTTTTCTTGTGTAATYGTTTATATGCCTTTTTAAATTGTTTTATTTATTTTAACATTTGGATATAAATGAGAATGCTACATTCACATTCAGGTATCTTCAAACATGAACACTTTTCCAGCATTCTTGGTACTCTGCTGTGAGAAATTCCTGTATACGTTTAGATTAGGAAGAACACCATATTATGATATGATAGATCACATTATATCACAGAATAGTTGAGGTTGGCAGGGACCTCTGGAAGTCATCTGGTCCAAACCCTCTGCTCAAGCAGGGCCACCTAGAGCCAGTTGCCCAGGACCATGTCCAGACGGCTTTTGAAGCTCTCCAAGGATGGACATTCCACAACCTCCCTGGGCAACCTGTGCCAGTGCTTGGTCACCGTCACAAGTAAAAAAGTGTTTCCTGACGTTCAGAGGGAACCTCCTCTGTTTCAGGCTGTGCCCACTGCCTCTGGTCCTGTCACTGGGCACCGCCAAGAAGAGCCTGGCTCCATCCTCTTTGCACCCTCCCTTCAGATATCCATATACACTGGTAAGATTGCCCCCTGAGCCTTCTCTTCTCCAGGCTGAACAGTCACAGCTCTCTCGGCCTTTCCTCATATGTGAGGTGCTCTGTACTTCTCCTTTTGGACTTCATGAGGTTCCATGATCTGTTCGTTAATCTTGTATATCTAATATAATACTTTGTCTACAAAATCTTGTGTATTCTTCCTCTGTTTTTCCATCCAGATTTTCAATATGTAAGACTTTCTGAATGCATTTATGTTCTTTAATTGAACATTCTCGAAATTGAAAGAGGAAAAAAATTGTTATTTCTGCATTGTGGCTATATGTCTGTTACAGTTGTGAAAAAGGTAATGTAGATGCATTACAAGTGACTCAGCATGAGTAGCAGTTTGAATGTTGTAAATACAGTTATAACATGGATACAGATTTTGAACTTTTATCTTTAAGTAAATGAGAAGAGAGAAATCAAGCCTAAAAAGAGCCCAGCATCTTAATGTATCATTTTGTTGAAAGTTGTTATGAGTTCTTTAAGTTAATAATTTTATATTTAATTTACATCTTTATTTTTTAAATGGCAGTCTTAAAATTTGGCAGTAATGGTTGACCTTCCTTTTTACAGAGCAGACCATTTAATGTTTTTTATTGTTATATGTTCTTTTAAATTTTAATGAATTATTATTGGTGTGTGTATAAAGAACACTTACTGAAAAGAGTATTTACTAGAAAGGGATGGTTCCCAAAAGGGGAAAAACATGAAAAATTAAAAAAAATACATCGTTTTAAGGAAACAATTCCATAATCTGGTACAGTCTGCCCTTTCTCCACCCCCTAGATGTGGAGAAGTAGGGCTTGGCCCACACTGAAAGAACAGGATTTGCACCTTTTGGTAGTTGCCTTAGTCCTGGAGGCCTACATACCAAGGTGACAGTAAAAATTCTTATGAGGGAGCCAAATGCTTTCTCGTCACATGATGCCCTTAGCAATCTGAAGGCATTCGGGGGAAGAAGGGAGAGCTGTCATAACATCAGGAATCTTCTGATATCATTTGAATTTAGCAGCTCTGAATTTTTATCATGGAATTTATAAAAATCATCATTCAATTGAGTCACATATTAGAACTCTATTATGTGCTCCTTCTTCTGCTATTTCTTCTCACCTGATCTTGTTACATCTCAGATTTTTTCCTGCTCTTGTTGCCAGCATCTCTTTCATAATCTCATTTTATTCCTTTTTTGAGATACCGTTATTCTCTGCAGTGTCCAGAGACGACATCTACAACTTTGCATGTGCATATATGGAAGTAATGACCTCTGTGAAGCTCTCTATATCTAAATGAATTAATTGGATTTTGTTGTATTTGGTTTATGTGGCAAAGTTTTGGTAGTGGGGGGGCTGCAGGGGTGGCTTCTGTGAGAAGGCACCAGGAGTTGCCCCCGTGTCAGGCAGTTTCAGTTGGCTCCAGGATGGTCTCCTTCATTTCCTGTCACATTTTAAGATTTTTGGAACAAGGAGTAGGCCACTTGTAAGTACCAGGTGAAAATTCAGGAAAATATACATTGTAAGGTGAGACAGGGTGGTGAGACACTGGAATAGGTTGCCCAGGGAAGTTTTGGTTGCTCCATCCCTGGAAGGGTTCAGAGTTGGGTTGGACGGGGCTTTGAGCATCCTGGTCTAGTGAAAGATGTCCCTGCCCATGGCAGGGGGTTGGACTAGATGATCTTTGAAGGTCTCTTCCAACCCAAACCATTCTGTGCTTCTCAAAACAAGAGAGGTTTATGGTAGATGTACACAATAGAAGAAACGGAGAAAATCAAAGTACTTTTGTTGACTCAAGGATCTTACCTTAATCTTACCTTAGAAAATGCAGATAAAGAGTTTTTAACTGCAGTGAGAACTAATAAAAGCTATAATCTAGTCTCTAAACATATTGTAATGACTAAAATGCTTTAGTATAGTTACAGGGAAAACACTGAATTTAATAATACTGCCTGATGTTTGTATATTAAAAAAATGAAACTGTTAAAAAGCATTCTTTAATAACATTTAACCAGTTGCTGTGTTCCTAGTGGGCATATGCATTACTGTAGGCATATTCTCTTTGCAAAGATGACAAGAATCAAGTCTATTTTAGTTTAACAAAGCACTTGGCGCTTGAATGTTTATGTTCAGAAAGAAAATAGCTCCAAAATTACTTTAAAATAAGTCTTTATTATTTCTAAAAATACGTAAAATAAAGGTATATGTGTGTCTGGTGTCCGTGTAGGGTTTTTTTGCATTTTTTCCCTGGCAGCGAGGAGAATAGGGAGGGACAGTGAGCACCTGCAGAGAAATACAAACTGTACTCCAAAACCGAGAAGCTTCCCAGTAGTTTCTCTGCTCTTTCAACTCCCTCCAACTGAGCAAATGTTAATTTAAGAACCTTGCCTTTTCCTACCTAACAAGACCATTGAGGTATTTGGAGTTGATAGTGCTAGAGACTTTAAAGATTAAAGTCACTATCTTTAACTGGGTCAAGGAAACAATTGGTGGATTTGTAGAGATAACAAAAGCTATACTATGATTACCTCACAATAAAATTTATGGAGAAATAGATGCAGTTCTGTTAGTTCCTGTCTTTTGACCTAGTGCCAACTGTACATGTAAACAGAGAAACCACCAGAGTATGTTTACACATCTGTCCAGCAGGCTGTAACAATTTATTAAAGAATAAACACTAGAAAAAAAATCCAGAGATCATGTGATTTGTATAATACAATATATAAAACTATTTCTGTTCTGTACTCAAAAGTAAAGTCAAATCACAGGTAAAGTACTTGTGACTTCTAATGATGGTTATCGTTTGCATTTTATTTAATGGATGGAGAGAAATCACAATTATAAAGCTCAGCCAAACGCCTTGGTGTTAGTTCTTAATATTTTATTTTTGTTTCTTCACTGTGATACATAATACTTCAATATGTCTGCTTCAAAAGATCATGAAAAAATGTTTGATGGTCTTAACAAAATATACAAAACTAGGAGGAGTTGCTGATACACCAGGTGGTTGTGCTGTGTTCAGAGGGACCTGGACAGGCTGACAGGAACCTCATGAAGTTCCACAAAGAGAAGTGCAAGGTCCTGCACCTGAGGAGGAGCAACCCCAGGCACCAGTACCTGCTGGGGGCAGACTGCTTGGAAAACAGCTTGGCAGAAGAGGACCTGGGGGTGCTGGCTGAACATGAGCCAGCAAGGTGCTCTTGCAGCAAAGGAGGACAACAGTGTCTGGAGCTGCATTAGGCAGAGGGTCACCAGGGAGTCAAGAGAGGTGATCATTCCCCTCTACTCAGCGCTAGCAAGACCACATCTGGAGTGCTGGGTCCAGTTGTGTGTTTGCCAGTACAGAAGAGACATGGACATACTGGAGTGACAGGCCACAAAAATGGTTAAGGGATTGGAGCATCTGTAACACGGGGAGAGTGTCAGTGAGCTGGGGTTGTTTAGCCTGGAGAAGACTTGGGGGAATTTCATCGATGTGTATAAATGCCTGACAGAAGGCAGTAAAGAGGGCGGAGCCACGCTCTTCTCAGCGATGCCCAGTGACATGACAAGAGGCAATGGGCACAGACTGAAACGCGGGAAATTCCATTTAAACGTAAGAAAAAAACTGTCTCTCTGTCGGTCTGGTCAAACACTGCAACAGGTTGTCCAGATATGGTGGACTTTCTGTCTGTGGAGATACTCAAAACACTACTGCACAAAGCCTGGAACAACTGCTCTAGCTGACCCTGCTTTGAGAAGGGGATTGGTCTAGGTGATCCTCAGAGGTACTTTTGAACTACATTGATTCTGTGATTTATTGGCCAAAGTTCTTCTGACTTGCTTTTCTAATGGACTGAGCTTTTACAACTTCAAACGTGTGGACTTTTTTAAACTTTCTGGAAACATTCTAGGAGGATAGCGCAGCACTGGAAYGGGTTGCTCAGAGAGATTGTAGAGTCTTCATCATTTCAGGCCTCTAGACCGTGATGAATCAAAGCCAAGGCTGCCCTGGTTTAGTGCTGGCAATAATCCTCATTTGAGCGGGATGTTGGCTTAGATGACCTCTGGAGGTCCCTCCAAGCAAATGTCTCTGTGATTCTGTGTCTCCCTGTGAATTTTAGATCCATGTGTTCATCAAACTTGGTTTAGAAAGTGAGTAAGGATTCTTGCTAATCGCTGTGAATGGGGTCAGTATGATGAATCGATCCAGGCAACTTAACCTCCTGTAGCTGCAGTTCTTTGAGGGGCTGTCATTATGCATGTGGTGACCTACCTTCTATCCCCGCTGTTTGGAATTTCTACAGCTGAGGGTTCCTGCCACTGCATATGCACAAAGAACAACTTCAGCTGTTGTACCTGCAGGTGTTGTAACATAACAGTGCAGCAAAAGAAAATGTTTCTGGTTAAAAAGAAGCCCAAGTTTACTGGGGTGCTTGCAAACCAGCAGTGAAGGGTCTGTAGTCAACACATCTGAAGTAATTATGTTTGCTTCTAGATCAGTAACACTTTTCTGTTTATTAAACAGGTGTTAAGTTTATCCAACAAAAGTACCTAAGTTCCAGTGCTCTCTTTTCCTCAGCAATAACATGGAGAGGTTGTCGTTGGGGTAAGGATAGTTTGCCTCTATGCTGATCCATTTGACTCTCTGCAATAAATGAACCATATTGAATAATCAAATCCCTTCATGTTAGCTGCTAACTAGCTTTCACTTTAGCTGGTGTCACATTTGCTATACTATTAGATAATGGTAAATTTTCATGGCTTTTCTTACCTATGCTAGTTACAGCATGTGGACTTGTTTTGATGGTTTTTAATGCTGATAATCAAATGGAAGACTGTCCTCACTGTTCTGTTCTGTATTTTCTCCTTCTCCTCCCTTAGGAAATGGGCGGGAGGTGGGGAAAGGAAGGAGCAATGAGGTAACACTGCTGTGTTGCAGCACATCATCTTCTGGAATGGTAGGCAGTTTCAGGTTGTTTGCATCTTATGAGAGATGTTTTTGGAAGTTGACATAAAACCATGCTGCTGATGAAATTATGCTAACTTCACTGAGTGATCTAGTTGCGTAGTTGTGCACACACTTGTACATACGTCTAAATTTACCTGTTCTTCTGTAGTAAGTGTTATCATCGCAGTATATATGGTTTTGAAGTAAAAGACATAAAAAACTTTCACATTTACAGCTAATTATAGCTAAGTACTTTAGTTTCAGACAATTATTCTCAGTGGCTTGATTGGAAACTTGAAAAGCAGGGTTTGTATGTGTTAGCAGGTGTTCCTCTAAATATAGTAAATAGTTCTATCTCCCATTTTCTGTATTTTATGCAGTGGCAGTAACAGTTGTTAAAATACATTTGAAATATCAGAAGTTTTGTGGAATTCTGTCAGGTTATGTAAATTCAAGACTTGCTTTCCTTTCCCTCCCCCCCCCATCATTTCTTTGCAAAGAATTTAGTAGTTACTCATCTTTTTATTTCCACAAACAAGAAAGGTATCATGAAGTATATTCAGTACAATGAAGATGAACATCTAAATATGAAAAGTACTTCAGTAAATGCAACTTCAGGCAGTTTACATTGTGCACAGTGTTTGTTAACCTTAAGGCTATCAGGCTAGTTTAAACAGATACAGGATATAGGGAAAAAACTGAATGGTTTAGAAAGTTAAGATCTATGTGTACATACACAGAAAATGTTACCAGTAGGAAAGCAACAGGTGTCTTTAAAAAAATGATTTCGTTTTCCTCTCCACTTTTTGTATTAGTCCTAATGTTGGCTGCAGAAGCTCTGACAACAGATCACAGACCTAAGCCTCTTTTCTGTTCCTTCGGCACTCTGGGTGAGGTAATGCATTCTCTTTACCCAGCAACGTGTAGCTTTTTGGTGACTGGAAGAAGGAACAGTTGGAGATTCAAGCTGCCAAAACAGAATTGAAATGCAGAGGAGAGACAGCTACTTAACCAAAAAAAAAAAAAAAAAAAAAGGAGAGAATACATGAGGAAATAAGATGAAGAGAAAAATAGGTATAAGGATATGGACATGGAAAATTAAACAATTTGATCTCAGATCAGATTTATCATTCTCAAGATAGATGGACACAATCTGTTGGATCTTAAAAAATAAAAAACAACCACCAACAAATAACACCCCTCTTTCCTCGTCATTGACTGTCCCCATGAAAGGTGTCTGTGATACTTCTCATTCTAACCATGTGTTATATAACTCTTTAAAAATGAAAAGCAAAAACCAAATCCCGAACTATTGCTTAAAAAGATTGTAAATACATTCTCTCCCTTTTATAATATAAAATAAAATACTTAGAGATTGGTTTGACATCATCTGGGGCCATAAAGAAAGGAAACTTACCGACTGTACTTGAAAACATAGTTCATGCTCTAGTAAAAGTGGTTTCACTTTCATCTTCATTAAATATAATAGCAGAGGAGTCGGGAAACTAACTTAACTTTTAAATCAGTGTTGTCTGAGTTATTTTGAAAATCAGCAAATTAGTTGCATAGTTGAAGACCTGAAGTGGGCAAAATTGCATGTACAAGGAAACTATTGTTTTGATTTGCACAAAGCACTTCAGTTGCATTTATATGCAATAGTAGAATTGGAAGGCAGAGAAAGAGTAGGACTTACATACTTTAGCACAACAAAATGTGAATAATTGTATGTAATTTACATGCAGATRTAGGAGTTTTTATCAGTTTTTCAAAACAGACACAAATATGGAAACTAAGAATTTTTATAGTGCCCCTGGACTGACAAGGTTTAAGGTTTTTAAGGGGAGATAACCTGCTATGAAAAAGCTGAACTCCTGCGTAGTCCAAAGGCAATAGTTGTGTTTCTGATTTTTATACTCACAAAATAGTAGAAACAATTAATGAAAGACCATGCTGTTCAGCCTGAATTAGTTATTTAATTCTAGGTGAATGGCTGGATTTTTAGTTGATTGAAAATCCTTGGAGAAGCATGATGATTTGAAGTACATGAATTTTGTCTTTATTTACAGAGGGGTGTTTTATTTGTGGGTTGGTTTTGGTTTTCTTTCCCTTCTGATTTTCAATTTACTGTGCTCAAAGACTGGAAAAAGAAGGGAGAGATGAGCAGCTGGGAGCTATGCGTAGTAGGAAAAAGATGGAATTGTTCCCTGTAAGAAATATCCATGATTTGGTTTGGACCGCTTGTGGAAAAGACAGCATGCTTCTGTTTGATCTTGCTTCTGGTGCTTTAATAAAATTAGGTATTATATACAGAAATGTGCAGACTCACTGAGGCATTATGGAGTAAAGAAGTGAGGATGGTCCATTAAGCACCTCCCCACCCCCCCGACCATAYAGTATTTTAGTGGAAAAAGAAAAAACAAAACACCAAAACCCAACAGATTTCAGACTGAACTGTGATGTAATTATATGTTCTGGCTATTCCACAATTTTGACTATGTCCTATCACTGTGCATTCGAGTGACCTTAATGGTCACATATTGATAGACTTCACAATTATGGGATTGTATCTTTGGCTTTTAATTTTTCTAAGGTAATTTTATTAGAACTGAACAGCCTTTCCCTTAGTTTCTACAGAAAAGATTGAATGGACTGGGATTTTTCAGTTTGGAAAAAAGACATTCAAAAGCTTGAAGAGTGTGAGTGAGAAGCTGCTTTCTTAAGTAGGCTAGTGTACAGTGTAATGAAATTATGATGCAGATGTTTTAAAACAAGGGAGTAGGTTTTCACGTAATGCTTGAGTTTTGACATTAATTGCTTCTGGATGCGTATGCTGACAGCGTGRTTTCTCCTAAGACTTAGGAAGATTACACAGATACCCAGTTAGGAATCGCTAATGTGGATACAATTTATGATTCAGGGAGGACCTAAATTGCTGATGGTGAAAAGTTGCTAAGCTGTGTAACGGAAGTGTGTTTTTACTTGCAGTGTTCTTAGATGGCTTCCTTAGACATTCATAAGTAGCCAATCTCAGAAACAGAATCCTGAGCTGGGTATTTTGAGAGCGTATGACTGTTTTTCTGTAAAAGGCCTTAAAATAACGGAAAGAAAGGTTCTGCGCATTAGATAGTGATATTAAAAAGCTTGTGTAAGCTTTTTTTTGGAAAAACAAACAAACAAAAAAACCCCAACCAACCTGTCTGTGGAGGCTTGTCATARTTGAGATAAAATACAGCAAAAATGCAAACTACTCGTCCTGCAGATAGAAGGTAAAAATTAGATACAGAGGGAGAACTAGTGCTACCTAGGAACTCTGGACGCCTGAATATAAACTTTTTTTTTTCCCCCTCCCGCCATACTCCTCCCCCGCCCTTTTTTTTTTAACCAAAACAAAACCCACTTCATTAATGCCTTGTTTGTACAAAATAAGAACTGTCTGTCTTGACCACAGCATTAATTCTTTTTTAATTCCTTCTGTCTTTAATAAGTTTATATCCATTTGACTTTTGGTCTCATTCCTACAAATTATTTTGGCTGAGTAGAACTACAAAAGCCTTCTTTTTAGATCAGTTTGTAGGATTGGGATTTCCACAGGCTTTTGGGGTAGGGACTCTGTGATCTCTTATTTCTAATTGAGAGGCTTCCTTTCAGACATTGTGGTAGAGCATGAGGTTTTATTTTAATATGACAGTTGGGATCTCATGCATTCTTTTTCTTTTATATTTAAATAATACCCGAGTTAGCTGTCTGAAGTCTTCAGCTCTCCTTTGCTAAAAGGAGAGCAGGAATACAAAGGTAGGTAATCATCTACAAAGGTGCCAAAAGCAAACTTCAACATTTATTCTCTGGTATACATTTTTATGTGACATGGTAAATGTATCGTATTTCATAGGGTGGGTTTTAAAATATTGCACAGTATACATTTTTGTTTCATGATGATTTTCATCATGACTTTATCGTAGTAGAATTGAGCTGATAACTTTGTTCTAGACCAGAACTAGTTTTTGCAACACTGAATAACTGCATTACATCATGACTTCAAAAAAGGTACATACAGCCTTCACATCTTCTATTCTTTGCATGGTATGTCCTATGGCAAGCTTATTATTCTAATTGATTTTTTTTTTTTAAGTAGTAATTTTAAAAGCAGTTTTATATCTGCCAGTTTAGCTATGACATGTTAAACTTCTTTTAAAACAACCTGTACATTTCCTTGGCTTTTTAAAAATATGATGTAATCATTTTACATGCTTTTAATCTGGCTGCTTGGCATGATCACAGTCATAACACTAAGGACTCTATATACATATTTATGACTACAGTTCTGGTGTGTATGCCAATTTTTATTTTTTTTTTGTTTAGCAGAGTTGGCATCTAGGCTATGAAACAATCTGTGAGCCTACCTTCCAAGTTATGCCAGTAAATACTAGTATCTTAGAAAAAATTTAGCTTAAGCATGCATATGAGTAACAGAAGAGAGTAATTGGGATGTGACATTGATGCTGGTGCTTTCTATTGATGGGAATAATTTTCAAAGAGAAGGAAACGTTACGTTTCCCGAGCCTTTTCATTTCAGCAAGGTTTAGAAACAGTAGTGTTTCCTTTTCTTCACAAATTCTTATCTTCATTTGCTTTTAAGATTAGATAAATACAACTCAGTTCTTTAGGGTTGGCTTGTAATGGTGTAACTCAAGGAAATGGTGTAATGGTGTAACTCAAGGAAAGGATGAAATGGCCTTTTATAATTATATATATTATGATCTACATGGATGAAGAAAAATTAAACATGGATCTTTTCTGTTAGTTCATCTGTCTATAATCAGCTAATTAAGGTAGGGTGACTGTGATCTTTCTGTATCAGTTTTCAGAATCCACATTTTAAGATACTGTTTTCCAAGCTGTTGTTGGTTGGGTTTTGGGGTTTTTTTGTTTGTTTGTTTGGGGGTTTTGTTTGTTTTTTATATTGAGTACATCACTGGCAATGGAAACCATGATCTAAAACTTCAGCTCTGTGTTGGACTGTGTACAGCTCTCAAGAACTGAAGGTACTGTAAGAGGTACATGTACCATTAATTGGGAGTCCCTGTTCTTGAAGTGACTTCTTCCACTGGAGGCAGGTTGAAGAGCACCCTGCAAAATGGAGAGTGAGATACATTGTTTATGTTGAAAAAAACCCAAACATTACCGTCACTAGTTCACTGTGTGTTCTATTTTTGGTATTAGTTGATAAACAGAGGTATATGACTGAGTCCAGAATTTCTGTAAAACTCTTTCCAAATACATATGTTGCCCAGGATTGTTGGAATGGTTTGATTTAGGATTCTAAATTTGTCTGAAGTAAAGATAAATTCACTTTTTGTGTCCATGAGATCATCCTGTGTTCTCGGTTGTTCACAGATCTGACCAAATGCTGCTTTCATAGTCTTAAATTAACTATCAGTTCTTTTGCAAACTGTCTCCTTTGGATCTCTCTTCTAGGGAATGGGAGCTTCATAATTTTCCCTTTCTTGCCTCCTCAGAGTCAGCTGACGTCTCTTTGCCAGAACTATTGGAAAAGTTGCTCCACAGAAGGCTCCCACAAACACAGGATGTTTGTGGAAGGAGTAGCACTGTTTCCTAAACAAATGTTAACTTTATCCGTGGAAACAGCTTATCAGATGCGAATATTTATTCCTTTTTCATTAATCTAGTAGATATACAATGAATATTTAAGGCAGATTGGTTGAAATGTTCATTCCATGGTGCTGCTTTTACTGCTAGTGCTTATTAAAGAGAAACTGCATTTTTAAAGTGTTTGAAAAGAACTTTCATATTTTTTCAGGCAAGAGGATTAAGCCAGATTTATTTTTACAGGGTATGCCTACACAAGTCACAAATCAAAAATATTTTCTTTATGCCTTGATCTACACTTGCTGGGTGTGTGTGTTTGTTTGTTTGTTTCAAATCTACTGCTACCACCAAGAAATGGTGTTAATAGATGGAGTGATAAAAGTGAATGACAGAAGCCATTTTTACTTCCTAACAGTAAATAAAGTGCGTTGACACTCACCTGTAGAAAACCTTCTAACCGCTAACAGAGCTGTACTTTGGGAAGTAAAGTTAAGAATAATTTGTGGTTTGCTTGTTTCGGGGTTTGTGGTTTTGTTCTTTCTATAATTCAAATGTAGACATAAACCTTTAGAATTTTGGGTAAGTATAGGTGGCAAAAAGTTGACCAACAGGACTCACAAAACTATCTTGTGTATTAAGGACTTCAATTCACAAGCATATTATCGTGTTGTAACAAGAAATCTGTCCTTTAGCTGGTTTTGCTTGTGTTGTGTGTGTACACTTGCATCTGAATGCTTATATATATTGTGTTGCAGAACTGGGGAATGCCCTAGAGTTGTAATGGAACAGCTTTTATTATCCTACAGTAATTTATTTGCATAAGCTTTAAAAATTCCTTTACGGTGTAAAGTTGCTTTTGCCTGTTGATAGTAGGCTCCATATTCTCTTCATGAGGAGGAAGAGAGGGATGGAAGAAATCTTTTTATATGCAACTGTACATACAATACACATACAACCTTGGCTTCAGATAGAAGTAGCCACAAAAACYGTCAGAAACCTTGAAAGCATATGATTTTGTTGAGATATGCCTTACAGTGGGATAATCCACTATGGCAGGGGGGATTAGAGAATAAGTATTTTAAAAATAAATGGTGCTTTAAAATTTTAGAAACTGCGTTTGATTGAGCGCAGGTATATAAAAATGTGTATGTTTATCATATGTTAAAAAGAGTATTAAAGAAAGCGTGGTGCTTAAGAAATTATTATTGACATTTTCTATCATCACTGCATTACACATATTTAATTATCATGGCAAATGACAGCTAGTTTTTGAGGTGATAAATAGATTTGTCTTTTATACTTGCAATGTTTCCTGAACTAGAGAATATCATCTTTCCAGAYGTAGCATAATTTTGAGGTTGTTAATGTAGAGTAACAGTAACGTTAGGAAAAATACATGTAAAATATCCAGCTTAATTAAATTCACAGAACCGAAGGTGGAATTTCCAGAAACACACAGATCTGTGAAGTGCTGCTTAAGAGCTGAAGAGCTGTGCAGAGCCAAGCCAGAAGGGAGGAGACACACATCTATGGCACTGGCAAAGAATAAGAACAGGGAAGGCATGTATACAGCTGTTCTCCTGTAAAATACCTTCCCAGCTTTGAGTTTGCGTGGGATTCAGATTTCCAAGGTCCAAAGAGTGATCTGAATAACTGAAAAATCTGAAAAATCTAATTAACTATCACCAGTGTTCAAAGTTTATGAAAGTTTTTACTAGAAACTTTAAAGACTCTGCTGAGCCCAGGCCTGGAGGTGCAGCCGTCAGCATGCTTAGGTGTCTAACTTCCAGCAAAGGCTCTTTAGAAACCATGGGTGGCCGTTTATACTACCATATTCTTTCAGGAATGCAAACCAGGAGGAATGAGCTGAGCGCATTTAATGCACATAGACAGTAGGGAGTTAAGCCCAAACCACAGCTCTTTTTTCTTTGACAGATTTCAGAAACATATAGGGTACCAATGCCTGTGTCCTGTATCTAGGCATTCTTCTAGAAAGTGAGAAGGATGAGTCTGAATAGATGAGGAGTTTCTGCTTAGTGAATCAGTGTTTCCCCTTAGTGCTTTAGTGCGTAGGCTATTATGTGAGAAATGGGCAATAACATCAATTAATACAGTTGTCTGGATACAGCTAATATGGTTGAGAAAACTGCATGTGGGAAATGTTTAAAATAATTTGAGGTGCTTAGTTCAAGTGTAGCTTAGGTATCTAAATCCATAAAAGAGGTAAAATTTCAGAATCATTTCACTTGCGCATTTCATTTTGGTGGTTGTACGTATTTCCTCTGCTTGGGATACTGAGTGTGTTTCTATACCTAAGGCTGTACATTCAGTGTCTAGAGAATGAAGGTGCTTAATGGAACCTGTGAATTCCATCCCTAGAGCCAGTGCTCTGGCCTCTAGTGCCGAGTCTTACTTCGGATCTGACCCTTGGATACACTTTAACAAGAGCAATTAAAATGGGTACAGTTAATTCAGTCACTTAGGGCACATTTGTTGTTTTTGATAGTTCTGTACACAGAGAATAAAAGATTCCATTTTTCAGTTATATAAAAAATTCATTTTAAACATTCTGAAAGCAGCCTTATCTTTGATTCCTGATGAGTGTATCTTTAATAGAAGAGAAAAGCAATGAAAAAAAAAATTTAAAAGCGTTTCAGTGCATAGTATATTACAAAACGGATAGTGTGTCTGTAAAGAAAACTTGTCAGATGCAACTTGTATGCATAGTCATATCGAACTGTGCTGCTTGTCATGCTCTTGTTAATGGTATTCACTATTTAATATCTGTAAAAAATACTTCATTATAGTCAGTCAAAACCCTCCTTATAATTTGTTGTCAAATACCTACTGAAACAGGCATAGGCAATACTAATGCCAATATTTGTCTCTGCGTTCTTTTGTCTCTTATTTTCTTGTCTCCTGTTTTGTATTTAAATTGCAAGTCTCTCGAAGGAGATACCAGTCTTAATCAGTACACAGAAAGTGGGAAGATATTAATGAAATCTATGAGACAGTGGGAAAGCATCATTAAATAGTGAAAGATCATGATATTATAGAAGAAAAAATGAATAATTCTGAAGACTCAATTGATTAGGGTGAAATGTAACAAAGTACAAAAGTAAAAAAAGAGGTTTTGCATTTATCAGTAGAAGAGTGCATGAGAAAACCTGAGAAGTGCTAGCTGACCCAGATGATAATTGCCAAGCAAAAATGAACCTGAATTGCGTAAAAGGCACATTTGTTATTAGGCTGTGTTAGATGAAGTATTTCTGAAATAGCTTAGAAATAAAATAGTGCCATTTTACAAAGCACTGGAAAGATCTAACAAAATTTTGTGCTCAGGAACGATGTATTGTGATTGTAATACATGCAGCTGAGAACTAGGAGAGTTATTTATTTGACATACAAAATCAAAGTTCAAAGGAGTTGTGATCTTCCCCCTCCCCACCCATGTAAGTTCATCAGAGGGTAAACACTGGAGGAAGAAGAGTTAATTAAGATAAATGATAGTGCTGGCAAAAGAACAAATATCTATAAGGTGGGGCATGAATACATTTAGGTTAGAAATTGAAGGAGTGTTTAACCATACAGAGTTGAGTGGTTCTGAAATAGCTTTCCATTAAAGTTTATCTTTTATAGCCCTGCAGTCTATATCAAATGGAACTTGGTTAAAGGAAAATAGTATGACATGAATGGCCATGTTGGACTTTCTTACCTAAGTCCAGCTGTGTACTGCTGTTTGAGCAACACAGAGCAGCACAACAGAGCCTTGGTCTACAGCTGTCTCTGAAGCACTGTAGTTACAGAAGGAATGATGAACATCATCCATATTCTAGAATTCTTCCATCTGAGAGGTCTACTCTACAGTAAACTCACTTTCTGTGTATAACCTGAAGGAAGTTCAAGTTCTGGTTAAAATGTTCTCTTCTGCAAAATGGTATGTAAAGGTTTTCAATGCCAGTATAATGGTTTAGGCTTCAGTACTTTTTTTTTTTTTTTTTTTTTTTTAAACAAACAAACAATAACCTTTTCTCCTTTGTTCACCATTGGGTATTAGCTTGGAAAATACAAACTTCAAGGCACCTGTCTCAAGTGGACTGGGCTTTCATAGCAGATAACAGGAATTTTATATAATGTTGTACTTAATGATGCAATCCAATGAAAAAATAGAGAGGAGAAAAATACAGCCATGACATGACAAATGAATGTGCTACAGTAATATACAGAAAGTATTTAGAATTATAATTCTGTTGATAGAAGATGAGAATAAATGTACATTTTTTTAAAAAAGGAAGTAGAAAAAGGAAAATACCTAAAATCCAGAGCAAAGATTATTTCAAATAAATGATTATAAATAAACTATTTACTGTACTAGTAATCTTACCTAGCTTTCATAGGTCTAGCAGCTAAGTTGCAAGAAGGGTTTGGGCTTCTGAAGATACGAACTTCCGCATGAACATGAGTTCAAGGACAGCGGAATGCAATTTGAGTGCTTATCTTTTAAATATTTAACCTTATGTAAGGTTATTAGATACAATTGTAACCCCTTATCTCAGCCTTTGTAATGTGAATTGTTTGTTAGTAGTTTGCAGAAAATGTTGCACCCAAATAGCTAACCAAATAATGAATTCTGCACCAAGCTACCTTGCTCAGTATTCTCACTTCAACAGTAGCCATCAGCAGATGCGTAGAGAAGCGTAAGAATAGGATTAGCCCATATGATACTTCCTAATACTCTCTCAACTTCTGAGCATTTTCAGCTTGAAGGTTTTGTAAACTTTKGGGGGTTAGTCTGTTTAGGTACCTGCAGTGCATCTGTCTTAGAAGTGCTTGTCTGGTTGTTCCTTGACCTCATKTGAGCTTCTTGCATTCAGTGTCCCCGGCACAGAGTCCAGGGGGCTGCTGCTGCTCATTGTTTGAAGTCCTGCCACATGTTTGCTTTGAACCTGGCTCCTACTACCTTTGTGTGTTATCCATTCGTTTGTTGTATTGGAAGAAACCATGAATACTTAATCTCTGTCTAAGGTGTTGCCGCTAAAGATTTTGTAGATGTCTGTCATAGCAGCTCCCAAACTCACATTTTTTGCAAACAGAAGAGTCCCAATCTATTTGAGCATTGCTTGATTGAGAGCAATTCATATGGTCCTTGCCCTCTCAGAACCCTTTCCACTTCTACTGTGTCCTCTATTGAGAGGAACAGGCAAAAGCTTCATGCAATATTTAAAGTATGAAACAAAGATATAGAATTATATAGAATGACCTTTTTCTGTTTTATACTCTTTTCCTTTCCCAATATTTCCTAATTTTCATAATACTTCTTAAATTTCCTAATTTGCTTTTTTAATATGGCCAAGCACTGAGCTGATGCTTTCATCGAATTATCTAGCACAACCCCACTCTTCTGCTCCTTAGTGTTACTGGTCTACTCAAAGCTTCTTGATTTATATGTGAAGCTAGGATTAGTTTTCCATACATGTATCATTTTACATGAATCTAAATTGAATATCACCAGCTATTTTATTACCTGATCACTCAGACTGATAAGGTGTTTTTGCTGTTTTTTTAGGCACTCATCCTTACTACCTTGAACAAGTATGTACCATTGGTAGATTTTTCTCACCTCACTGATATACTGCCATCCCTTTTTCCTTCTCCCTTGCCATGTTGCTTATGCATGTGTTAAACAGGACAGTTCCCAGTACAGCCCCCTGTGCAAGTGGCTTCCCTCCATTGTGACACCTGAGTCTGAACTCTGATCTTCTGGTTCCTCTATTTTATTCATTTATTTTTCCATACCTCAACCTTTGCTCTTATGTCTTGGCAGCTTAGTTTCCTTAAAAGCCTGTAGCGAGGAATTTTGTTAGAAGTTTTTTTTGAAAAAGTGAGTAGGCTGTGTGAGCTGGATCACACTTGTGCACGCGATTGTAACCCCTGCAGAGAACTTCAGCAGGTTTGTAAGGTGGGACTTGCCTTTACAGAAGCTATATTGGCTCGTCACAGATTGATTGTATTTAGTGAGATGTCCACTAATTCTGTCCTTTATTATAATTCCTATTATCAAATCTCAGGCTTACTCAAATGTATTCCCCAGAACTTTTTTGTTTTTCAAGTTTGGCATTGCATTTGTTAGCTCCAGTGTTTGGGTACCAAAGAAGTTGTAGTCATTTGGCTACTTCATCCTGTACTTCATTAGAACCCTTGGGTGAACACCATGGAGCCTAGGCGATATGTTAATTTGTGTGTTTGTACCATTGCTTCTTCCGTTGTTACTTTCATTTTAAACAGAACCTCTGCTTGGTGACTTAATGACTTAGTTGTTTAGTCAGCTGATGACACTTCATCCTGTACCAGCATTTGCTTTAGTAAGCTGTGTACTCTGGCGCTGCGCTTCTAATTCAATACCCTTCAGTAGTCTCTGCTTCTGCCTGTGAGTATTCAGTTGTTTTAGGAGCCCCTTCTGGCTTTTTTAACAGTCATCCTCATTTTTACATACTTCCACCTTCTGAAAATTAGCACAACTGTGGTGATTTTTCTTGGCCTTTGTTGCTCATGCAGTGATACTGATTTTACGTACATTATAGTCACTGCTTCATTGGCACTTTCACTGTGAGATCTTGGACCAGCTCTACGCATTCCTCAGTGCAAGCGTATCGTGGGTTCTATTTCCTGTTTTGTGATACTAACCATGAAACAATCTCTGATCTCAATAATCAGTGGGATCTAAAAAATGTCATATTTATGATATTTGTTCCATCTACGTAATGTCTAATACAGTTGAATGCTCTGCCTTTGCTACATCTCTGATGTCTGTTAGCAGGTGATGCTTCTGTTGCGATTGGTGTCACTATCACGGTTGGGCAGGTAGCAATATGCAACAAAACTTTTTATTTCTATTTGAAACTTCAATCCATGCAGCTTCTCTGCTAGTCACTGAAGTGGTAGTTTGTTGCTTAGATTTGATTTTAAACTCTCTTTTTAATACATAGTTCTGTTGTACAGCTAGCACAGTTTACTGCTATCTTTGTATTTTGTGTCCCCAGTCATCTTTTTACAAAGTTTCCAGTATGCCTGGTATATTAATGTTTTTATTTAGTACAAGAAATTGATCTAAAATGGCCCTTTGAATTTTCAATTCCTGTTCTAACGCTGAAAGTTTAAATAATGTATTCTGAATGATTAATGCATTCCATAAATATTGAGACATAGGCATTAGTAATTTGATAAAATTAAGCATTTAAAACATAGGTTAAAATGTAATTGTGTATAAAATGAAAGTTAAAAAAGAAAAAATGGCATGGAAAAGAACAAAATGAAACGTCTTAAGTGCTATGCACTAAAAGTATGAGCTATATGAGTATGAACTTCTAATGTAGAAACGCTGGTGATGTAGAAATATGCAAATGTGTACTTTTTCCGCTCTTCTGTTGAAAGCCTAGAATAATAAAATGGAACAAATAGCTGAACAGATCAGCCAGAATAGCAACATAAGAATTATATACTTCACAGAACATTTTTGTGTTAAATGTATATCCCTCTCATTTTAAGGGGAAAATAATTTATTTTCTTCAAAAAAAGGAAATGGCATTTTTTCCTAATTAAGAAAAAAAACCCCAACAACCAAGTCACATAATCAGCATTTCTTCCTTCTGATCTCTAGTATTAGATGAGTCTGATAATAGTAGGTCAGGATTCCACATTTTTTTGGGACTTGACCTCTAAAACTAAATAAGAACTTCAGGGCAGGAGTAATGTCTTTATTCAGCATCTAGCACTAAATAGTCTCTCCACATGATACCACAGTAAAAACAGTAATAAGCACAAAAAGAAAACCTTTGCAATTTTCGTGATCACTTCTTTGCCCCTTGTTCTGTGTGTTCTACTATGAGAACCCACACAAATCATTTGGCTTTTTTGGGGATTAATTTTATCTAAATTTAACACCCCGAACATTTAGAATTATCCTAGCAGAATTTGTAGAGAGTGTTCTCTACCTATACAGATTTAGTACATGGTGTTTTGAGGCAGTTACCCCATGCATGAACTAGGGATGCTTGGTGAAAGTTCTTTAATCCGTGCCTCAGAAGACTTTTCAGCTGATCTGTGGAATTTACTGAATACTTAAGATTAACCACCCTCATTTCAGTGAACAAGGTCCAGAAAGCTTGCAGTTTAAAAAATGTGAATAACGTAAGTAAGTACTGTCTGCGCTACCCCCCCATCCCCCAAATTCTTTGTTTGAAATTCAGCAACTCTTCAGACCTGTACAATGAAGTCCTCCATTTTCTTCATATTTCTGTATTGTCAGAAGGAATTAAAAATACAATTATGAATGCAGCAAATAAGCTGCTGAAGTATGTAACAAACTGTTTCAAGACTTTCTGATTGTCTTATTTTATGTATATGTTCCATTAATGCATGAGGAAATCTTCCGTAGTGCATAGGAACGAGCAGTTACTTCATGCTTAATTTATATAGCATCCTGAAAGAGTCTATTTTAATACTAAAAAAGTGAAATGCTTTCTTTAACACAGAAATGTGGCAAATGTAGTGTGTGCCCAGCCAAAGATGATAATTTAAAATGTATTAAATACTGAATGTTTATATACTTTCTGGTAACAAATTTAGCTTGAATTTCTCAGAACATTTATACAGTTTTCAACACTTGCTTTTAGTTTTACTGTGAAATTTGCCCGTTCTTTGCTCTTTTCAGCAGGACAATGTAAGTGAAGAATCCCGTAGCATTGCCAGTTGAAGTTAAGAACTACATCTTTCTGTGTGTACAATATTTGTAACTATTGAAATTTGCCTCCCAGGTAGTGCATATGTTTATTTTTGAAATAAATTAGTAAATGCAAAACTTAATTTTTTTTGTTGATGTACTGGTTTCTCTGCTTTGAATTTTTTTAATTAATCCCTGAAAAATACTTTGATATTTTTACCACCATTGCTTATTACTTTGAATTGGCCCCATTACAATCACAAGAACTATCAGGGCCTTCTCTAGGAGAAAGAATCTAGAGGTGGACTAGCAGTCTAATACACTTCTGCTTACTCTCTGCCCTCCTTCATGAGGTTCTTTATTTGGAAATTATTAGGAATATTTCTTCTCTGTGTGCATTTCAAGGATTATTACAGACTTGTCCGAACTCCACAGTCCTGGTATGGGGTACGATGGTTATCTGCAGTGCTGCTTTAAAAACATTCACCTTTCAAGTGATAAATCAGAGAGCATCTGATCGTACTCTGAATCCTAGTAATTGAGGGCAGTGCACAACTAGAAACTGGTACTAATGCTGGAACCTTGCACGTAGGAAGCGGTTTCAAAAACAGAGCTTGTATTAAACGGTCAGAAATCCTCGCCATAAAAAGATAGGCTCAGTTTATTCATCCGTTTGCCTTTCTTTTCAGGCAGCTTTTCTTTTTCAGGCTAATGTTGGTATTTCCATATAAGAGGTGTTTAAGAGGTGTAGTAGTTGGTGAAGGCAAACATGTTCTTTTTAAGTAGTTGTCCTCGTTGCCCTAAGGTTGTTGCACCAACATAGAAGAGGCTCAGCATAACTGAGTTTCTGAATGATGTCCTTAGTCTGTGACTAAAAACATAATTCCATTGTTTTCACAGGGTTTTCACCCCTGGGTAGGTCCTCTGGTGTGGGCAGTTGTGGATAAAGTTGTTGGTGTGGTGGAGTTTTGTCTTCTATGCACTTGGTTAATTGTCTCTTTCTGCATAGGTCACTGAGAAGAGTTACACAGTAGTTATTGCCAGTCATTCCCGGGCTAGCCTGGACTTCAGCTGAAAGGTGGAAGACTCGGGGACCATCTATCCATTCCACGAGCCGTCCGGCAATCTGTCTGAGAAATGTGTTTGATTACGGTTAACAGCAGAATTGTTCAAATTCTGTCATATTTAGCTTGGACTTAGATGTATCTGAGACTATTTTTAAGCTGTTGAATAAAAGGATAATATTTTGATACAAGCTGTTTTCCGTATGTAAGAAAGGAATAAAGGACTGTAGCTTTGCTATCATTTTGGCAGTTACCTGGAGTCAGTACAAGTCCTAGAATGAGTGGTGTTTATGCTCCCAACATAGGTGACTGAGACTCTTGACAAACAAATTCTGTTAAGAGTTTGTTACAGAGGTTTAAGATGCTGCTGTCTGCTGTCTGTCCCACCTGTCTCATGCCCCTTTGCAAGGGTGGAAGAAGATTTGTTTGCTTTTCACCTGTTGTCAGTTCAGTACATTAGCAGGCATGACTGATAGCTTAAGCTAAATTTGCCAGAGCTTGTGTGGTTGAAAACTTTGAGATAGGCAGAAAAACAAGGTACGGTTTTCTGGGGGCTAGATTGTTTCCCTAGATCAGCTATTTTTGCTATGAGAACTCTTCCCCCCACACCTCCTGCTTTTCTCCTGTGTTTTCCCAGTATTTTTATTTGGGACAAATAAGATTTATTCCCAGGTCTAATGAAAGATACTTATTCTCAAGTATGCAGGTGAGCTGTGGTTTTTCTGAAACATTGCAACAACTTTCTTTGGGAGTTTGCCAGACTTTGTGAGACATTGGTGGATGTTTTTAAGGACAGGTTAACTTACCATTTGCTAACAGTAACTTGTGTATAATTGATGCTTCCTTAGAATGGGAGGATGGACTGTAGATGACCTAAAACTTTCCCTGCACTTGTACTGAGCTTTATGATTCTTAGAGTCTTAAAACTCCTGCAGGAGCACTGTTGGGATTTGCTCATTGTGGATTCCTGCAGTCTTCAGTCTCCTGAGCACCTGGATAGGGTTCAACACAGAGACAGATCTTCCCGAGTGACCTCTGCGGGGTGGCAGGCTGAAGAGAGGAGCACTTTGGCAGAAGGTGCCTTTGCTGCCTCCCTCCCCCTCAGAAAACCTGGAGGAGTTAGGAAAGCAAACACTGACATGAAAGACGCTCTGCTGAACATGGCTGATTTAAAGAGTCCAACAGTTGAGTTGGGGTCTCTCCAAAGTGACTCAAAGCATCAGGAAATTCTGCCAGCTGTCCCTAGGGGAATCTCCTTTGGGAAGCCCTGGCAGAGCTTTCTGCAGTAGTGTGTCTTTATCTTGCAGGAGATGTCCGGGCTTCCGGAATTGGAGATGCAGTCTCTGCGTAAGAGCATTCTTGCCAAGGAACTCACCCTGTGGAGCTGTTTCAGCAGGCTTCGAGCTCTTTGTACCCACCTCGCATCCAGGGGTGCCCAATATCATATTTTCAGTACTATTTCAGCAATCCTGACCAGAAGCTGAAGGGGATTTTTAAATTTGGTGTTCTCATTTACAGTTATGTTTAGAAGGAACAGGTGACCTTTAAGCAAGTTGGAAGTGGCAGGTAGGAAACTTGGGGCCTCTTGAAGACATAAAATATATCAATCTCATGCAAACTTCTGAGAACTGTGGAAACTTATTTGCTCCACATTCTCCTCATTCAATATCAGCTATTAGAAATCACTAAAAAAATATGGCAGTGATTGAAAGCTTGGATTTAAATGAAACTTTCTCAGCAGAGTACCTTCAAAGTGAAATCATCTACTTTTGTAGTGAGAAAAGCCAGTTTCTAAGGCTTTTTTGTTTCAATTTAATTGTTACTGTACCGTTCTGTTGACTGGGTCTACAAAGAACAAGACTAYCTCCTCTTCTTATCCTTGATCTCAAAGTTAACAGTTTAACAGCTTTAAGTGTTGTGTAATCATTTGGTTATTTTCTGTTATTATGTAACAAGATGCTTCTCTTTCTTCAATAAGTAGTAGTGTTTTTGAGTAACTGCAATAGTAGGGAATAATTTCTTTATGGGGAATAATTATGGCTTGGTAAACTTATAGCCTTCATTATGAATGACTATATGACTACAAGTGCCTGACAATCACTTTCAGCCTTTTTATTTATGGGTAAGTTTGTCTAAATATTTACACAATGATAATTTAATGGTGTTACTATGAAGTCTTGTACAACGTTGCTTTTTGTTATTTTTCTTCCTTTCCTCTTATATTAGCAAAATATTCTCCCTGTAGTGGTGCCTGATGTAAGCTGGGTATTGGAAGAAGGTGCTTTGGACTTATGATGTAGCTTAATAGCGAAACAGAAGGGTTTTCTTCCTATTGTTTTCCTTTTAGTTAGTTTCTGTCTGGTTAGTTCTCTGGAGGAAAGTGGTTTCAGTGTATGATTGGGATATAAATTTTGAAACATCTCCTTTCTTGTTGCTTTAATACTCAGATTACTGTGCCCCTCCCTCCCCCTGGCTCATGTACATTGGAGTGGATCATCTCAACACTAATAGAGTAACTCCAAGCACGTAGGAGTTGCCATGTGAGTTAAATATTAATTATCTAAGCTGGTACCCATCTTCAGTTATAGCCAGGGACTTAAATTGGAAAAGAAAATATAGACATGACGTAACCACAAGAGGTTTATTTATAACTGTTTGCATATAGCTTTTCTTCCTGGAAAATTAGCATGTGCATATATTCCATAATTTGAGGAGTTCTGTTGTTTGTTTCACTTTTTGCATGCATGTAGTTCAAAGCAGAAGTTCTGGTGTTGATGCAAAAAGTTGAGGAGCATTTCTACGACCTGTATGCTGCAGTGAGTCAGATTAGGTAGTTTTGTTAATCTTTCTAGTCCTTCGTTCAGGTGTGAATTCTGGTAGTATTTTTCCCCACATGAGAGTCTAGCCATTTGGGAACACTACTAAATTGAGATTATGGATTATAAAAACATAGATAAAGTTGACTTSGTTTTTGAGAAATGCGCAGAAATCATATTATGCCAAACCAAGTTAAGTTTTCTTTTTTAAATCTGCTTTTAGATCTCATCTTTGGGACCTTTCATTGTATCTGTATATAAATATAAAAATATGTGTTTAGTGAATAAACAGCAGTATCAATTTTGTCACCAGTGTACTATTCTCTCCTGCTTACTGTTGCGAAGTATCTCCAGACTATTAGTAGGAACTTCTTATCTACTCTATTAAGTGCATAGCCATGTCTATTTCCTTTTGTAGTATTGATCTGGAACTAATACAAATGGCATTTGGTGGCTGCTTTAGCTTTTACTTGTTGCTGTCAGCAGCATTATTTTCTTTGGATTGCACTAAAGGTAGTATTTTTTTGAGCAAGCTTTTTACTTTCCTTCTTGGTTATTTTCTGGCCTTTTGATAAAGGTTTTGATTGAAGATCTTGCAGAAAAGCTAAGCAGTTGTTTTTTCATTGCATCTGTCATTGTGGTACATAGRGTAAGGCAAGGATTTTATTTACAGCTTGTATTTCTTATATAGAAGAAAAAAAATGGAAGTTTAGCTTCTTTTTAGATTATTTCAAATTAGTTGTTAACAATTTCAGTGGTATAAAATTATTGTGTGCTATCTCATTGAAGTCAACAATTTACTACAGAGGAATATTATTTTAATTAATTGCATTTTGTTAGTTTTTACTGACAAAAAGAGAGATGACTATCTGAATTTGCTGTATGAATATTCCCACTAAGCTTTGTATGGATGTTTCCAATTTATGTGAATGTTTGTGAAACTTTCGTGGAGACGCTAGTCACAGTGATGCCTTTATACTCTCATCCCCCAACGTCTCTTAAGAGACAGTTTAGGTAGGAGTTGTGTTTTAGAGAGAAAGAAAACTTCTCTTTATGTTTTTATTAGTCTCCTGGCATTGATCGGTGGAATTCTCTCACCTCTGATACAATACATGAAGTAATATTTGCATAGGCATTTACCTTTCCCTTTCAAAAATAGGCCATGGATAGCCGAAGTTCTCAAAACTGAAGGTGTGTTTGTCTTCAGTAGCACTCTTGAGGGTCGTGTCCGCCCTTGCACACACCATGCAGAGACTACTGTGCTCCTCTTCGCTCTTCTCAACTGTCTGGCCAGGTCAGAGCTTCAAATGCTTATCTACAGTGCCAGAATAATTTGTAGGCAGTAAACTCTARCTTTTGGGGGTTCCTGCTTATTTTTTAGCTTTTTTTTATTGCATTCTCTTTTGTGGTGTAATTTTTATTGTTTGTTTGTGGGTTCCCCTCTCCCCCCCACTTGGTTCTGGACCTTCTACTCATGGTATGGTTTTCTTCAGGGTTCACCCTTTTCCTTTAAGAAGTTGGATTCTTACTGCTGTGAAGTAGTCTTGAGCTAAATCTGTGAGTTTGAACATGGAGTGACTGCTGTATTTCATTATTGGAACGGACATTTCCATGTCTGTACCACGTCTTTGGCAAATGCATTTGCAGATGCTTTGAGCCAGATGCAAGAGAAGGGTTCAAGGAGAAGCTCTTGATGTAATCTTCTGAGAAAATCCATTGTTTTGGGCTTAGATCCTAGACCTAACTGTTCCAAATATTCTCACTTCAGCCAGGCTTTTCATCAAGGACAAATAAGACGCTTCTGATTGTGATACCACTGTGCATTTCAGGGACAAGTTCTCAACCAAGCTGTTTCTGTTAATACTTTAGCTATTTTCTACTAAGTATGATGGCTTTGTTTTCATCATTCTATTAAAAACTGCTCTAAGACTTGTTAGCTTGCAGAGAGCCAGAGAGGCATGGTGGGAAATTTCCTCACTTCCAAAAATTTTGATTGACACTTTCACATACAAGCCAAAGAAGGGAAAACTTTGGGGAACTTTTGCTCAATGGATATAGGTGATGCTTTTCATAGCCCTGTTATTTGCTCTGAAGTTCTTAGTATTATATTTGTGTGCTTTACAGACCTTGGTGCCATAATACACTTGCCATACCTAGAGCCACCTTTTTGATTGCTCATACTTTTTCCAGTTCAGTAGTTACCCGGAGTTGAGAGAGTTGCTTTTCTGCTGGGACTTCAAAGCCTCAGTGGCATACTCTGAAGAATGCTGCAGGTTGGTTGTCTCAGACAACTGTAAATCAGAGATCTAGAGTATGTTTYATTCCCTAGTGGTACTAGGGCAAGGACACTAGAAGAACTTGTGTAGCTACCCAAATCCCTAGTCTGCTCCTCAAATGGCATTTGTTTTCAACYCTCTTGACAGCTTTGGCCTAAGCAGTTGTCACAGTGTGAAGGAAATCTTATGGCATAAGCCTACAGCACTRTAGGAGTGATTCCACCCAGTGAGTGAGCTCAAATGGCAACTGTTCCATTCTTGCATGGGTTAGAACTGCTGTAAGTGAAGACTAACCCTTCTTAAAATTCTTTGGCTTCATATGTAACTCAGTCAATCAGTTCTCAGCAATACTTGAATTGGGAGGTCAGGGCATTCCTTCCCAATTGCTGGGTTTTGTCTGCTTGTTGTCTTTCACCTTCTTTTTGTGTCAGCAAAAGTGTGATGAACATTGAGCACAAAAATTGTCTGCTGTGTAATAAATTTTCCTCTAACACAAGGTCTGCTTTTTAGAGACATAACTCTGGAGTTATTCCTCACAATAAACATCACATGACTTTGCTGTCATGGCTGTTCATCTAGAGATGTGCCACTAAAGGATGACTTTTTTTTTTTTTTTTTTTTTTTTTTTTTTTTTTTGTATGGGGGGGTATTTAGTTGGGTGCTGTTTTAACTTTCTTTTTAAGAATTCAGTGGCTACCTTGGCATCCTTTTTGGAGTCTCTCCTCTGGTTCTARGATTAATTTTTCTGAATGTTTTCTTCAACCTCCTAAGTTTCAAAGGCATTTTAAGACTTTGTAACCCGCAGTGGAGGAGACAGCAATTCCACTGCAGCAGACAATTTTTGTGCTCGGTGTTCACCTTGTACCTTTGCTTAGGAGATTCTTCTTCTTAGCTCTAACTTCTTCCTCTTGACACCTCTCTGGGATCAGTCCTGAAGCAGTTTCACCTTGAAAGGAAATATTCAACATCATTCTGTTCAGTAACCCCTACATCTTGTCTGATTCCCTAGCAGCCCTTAGCCTTACCATCTCTGTCTCTTTTTGGTTACCTTTGTATTTATTTATTTTTAACAAATGACTGAAATAACAAGAAGCTACTCTTCTAACCAGAGAAAGATGGAATTAATCCTTCCATCTCAAGAAAAGAATTTACTGCAATTATTTTCTTATGCCAAAGAGAAAGAGATCTTGGATCAGAGAARTCTGGATGCCTGTATTTGCTGGTTCAAGATAATGTGCAAGACATGATGATACTGTCTCTTCAATAGAGATATTGGCCCACATCTCATGGTTTTCAGGACACTTACTTCTATATCCTCTGTCTGGCAGAACACACCTTGCAGTCTGTAGTGATCTGGCCATTATCGTTGTGTGCTGTTGGAGCTGTTATGTTCTTGTGCATAAAGTGTCCTTTTAGTGGTGTAAAAAGACTAGCTCTTTTTTCTTTATTAGTTATAGGCTCCCTGCAAATTGCTTTGGGATATTAGTAAATATAAAAGTCTCTACTAACCCCTATGCAAACCCCTGGAGAATAGCAGAACCATTCTGGACCATTCTATGCTTACCTTCTCCAAGCTGTGATCTGTACAATGGATTTTTCCTAGTGTTTCCCTACATCCTCTTCCCATACACTGGTAAGCTTCTTAGGTATTCTGGGCCACATAGCAGCCTGCTCCTGTGCTGAATCCCATGCTAAATTCCACATCCACTCCTTTTCAGGCATGTCTCCGGATTATGTGGATTCCTGACTGGTGTTTCATGAACGTACTAGTTACGGTCTCCTGGACAGTCTTCTCATCTGTAAGTTAATAAAATAACCTAAATCAGTATCTGAAGAACACCTCTTGACTTGAACCAAAGTCCATATGATAATCAAGGTATTCTGAACTTCCTTACTACGCAACTTGTCCTTCCATCAGAAAGGCATGTTGTTGCCTGGTTTTAATGATCTTAAATTTAATTATAATATATTTTAGTTATGTAAAACTGGGAAGATAGTAAAGGACAGGAGTACAATTGGAGAGACAGAATTTTCTAAGAAAAATGGGCAATGAAGAACACTTTTAGAATGGGGAAAAATCCTAATATTAATCATAAATCTAGAATGGAATTGGCATATTGTTTCCTGTCATCTAAGGAGTGAATTGTGCTTATATTTAATATTGGGGCAAGGAGTTAACCAGATGGAGCTTGATTAGTTTAGTTCATGAATAGGATTATACAGTGTTGTCCTCTGCATTGCACAGGATTAGATTTGTGGTTTAAGGAGGACATATCCTACCCAAATTGCAATTTAGCCACTCAAAATATATACATCTCAGATAGTCAAATCTATTTCTTTTCCAAGACTGCTTAACACTGTGTGTATAAATACATGAGGCTCCTCCCTGCCTAGCTGAGACATTTAACTTGAGTCACCCATACATGCTTAGAGGTGCTTAATTTGTCTAGATATCTGGACAGCCTCCTAAATTCTCTATTATTCCCAGGAGAAGCTTGAAAAGGTGAGCTGGGGATTAGACTGACTTMATCTCATGTGAGAGTGGTCATTACTGTCCCTGACTGATAGAGCATTCAGTTGGTTATGCCATATTAGAGCACTGAGAAATATGGGTGCAGCACTCAAGCTAGGTGATTTTAACCTGTCTTCCACCTTCTAGGGGAGAAAGGGCTAGGCAACAGAGGAAAAATGCCTTTCAAGTAACCAGAACATTAAACTGGAAGGACACATATCTAATTTTCTGATCAATAATTCTGGAGATGGTGTTATCTAATGACAATTTTTTTTTTTAAATGCATAATTATTTTCTGGGATTAAGGTTTGGAAACTGAGTTCTGCCACTTGCAGCTAATATCCCAATTTCTGGATAACATTTGGCTGCCTTATTTGCTTGCTCAGTTTTAAGTGCTTTCACACAAAATGTTCTGTGGCTTAATGCTTTTGATTACTACAATAAGGGAGGCATGAATTCATTCCTCTTAATCTGGCTTCCATCCTTTAATCAATCTTTCCATTTCTTGAGTGAGTTCCCCAATCAGCAGGCTGTTGTCCAGGAAGCAAGAACCATCCTTCCTTTGGTGCCTATACTTTGAAGAGGGTAGATAGAGTTAATCTGAAGACATGTAGGCCTTTTAGATTTCTTGTTGGTTCCATACATCCTTGGTAGGGAAAAAAATATGTAAATGGACCGGATTGCTCTTTATAGGCACCTGTGATTTCTGTGCATTCTGTGGAAACACAGATGTTTAGCTAGGTACGGTGATTTCCCACTGCTTCAGAGACTGCTGAAGTGACTATGTTGCTGTCTTCCCAGCCATGCCCATTTCCTCCCTTTTTCTATGCTTGAAACAGACATTTTGATGACAGCACCAATATTTGATAATTAGAATTTTATACAGTTTTATTCTAATACTGTGTTCTAAATTCTCTGAATATCTACAGTTAACATATCTTAAATGCAGAAGGAATTACTGAAATTATTGAGTTCCATGGTTCTTATGTTGCCTACCTCTGAGGCAAACAGGTATCTTTATTACTTGATAATTAAATGTACTAGTTCAAAGTCTGACAATTCCAAGCTATCTTTTCAGAGCTCCCTGTAGAGGMAGCTAAAGATAATCTCAGTTCTCCATCCCTATTCAATCACTACCTACCCATTGCTAAATAGCTGTAAGAGAGAAGGAGCCAACTTTAACTCCCTTGCTAAGTCTGCCCTTCCTCTTGGCTGGCTGGGCTAATCTTTTTGCTGTATCGTAGAGAATAAACCGATTCACCTTCTTTTCTTTTCCTTTTCATGTCTGTAGTCCCTCGACTCCCTCAAAGGAGCCAGCAGAGATCTGTGTTTACTCAGTGTTTTCCTTATCACAGAAGATACTATGATTGTCATATGTAATGGTCCTGAGGGCCATGGATGTTTTCCTTGCAGACTGAGAACACCTTGTTTTCCCTGATAAATACGTACATGCAGGTTTTTTGGTCATAGTGATTTAATAATTTTGATGCCATAAGCCTTGTAGGTGTAGCTTTACTGTCTCTTTATTAAGAAGTCTGATGTAAGAGGAATGCACAACTGAAAACAGTCTTCTGACCCTGTAAAGATAAGTTCCCTTGCAAAGCTTCCAAAAAGGAATAGTTTGTCTCTGCTTGAAACGGAGGTGGCATCTCCAGTTTAGTGACTGTAGTTTTCGTTCCCATGGATTTTGTATTTCCAAGCCCAAATCAGAAAGTACAAGAATGTGTGAATTTCAAAATGTTCTTATTTCATGTTTGTGCCTGCAGTTATTTAAGCTAGTAACTTTAAATGTTGTTTGAAGCATAGCACAAAACCAAGTTGTTTTAAAAATCAAGTTTCCAAACCTGGGGTCAAGAAAAGGAGGTGAATGCAGTCATTCTTTGTCTGTTTGTCTATGATTCCTAATTCATCCCAATAATTTCTAAATTGCTGTCTGATTTGAGCCAAATTTCATAGGGGAACAGATATTTGAAAGATTGTTAAACTCCTGCACATATTATGAAAATGTATGTCTTTGCAAATGTTATGGGCAATGGAAAGGTGACAGTGTTAGTTTACATGTAAATAGATACAGGAAACCAGAGAGGAAAGGCATCTTACAGATATCCCAATTATGGGAACAGCTTTAGTTAAAGCTCACAATCAACCATGACACAAAAGCCTCGAGAGGACTAGCTTTAATTAGTTCCAGTGTTCACAAAAAAAATTAGTTTTCTCTGCAATATTTATTCCTTTCCTGGCAAGAATATTTCTCAAACTTGGACATGGGCAGGGAAAGTAAATGCTGGCTAGAATTAATTTTAGTGTTTAAATTTAGGGGAAAATACATGTGTMAATATGAGGTCTTTAAATGCTGCTTATGAAATTACGAGAAAAACTAATTTTGTCTGGAAAATAAGTTTTTCCTTATATATTTTAAGGTGTTTAAATTATGGCTTGCTGAAATTATGAACTATTAGAAATAATTTATTGAAATATAACAAGTTTAAAAACTTTCATGCAGGTAATCTCTACTTGCTACATAAATTTGCTAAATGAATACTGATTCTTTTATAGGCCAAAGGATGCAGCCTTATTTTTCTTTCATCAGGGTGTTATAACAGAAGGGCAAATAGCGTCACATTTCTTGTTAATAAATATTGGCATGAGTAGTTTCTTTGATTTTCTGTAGAAGGTTATTTATTCTTTGGAAGTGATATAAATTAGGTTAATAGAAAAAACTTCCTATTGCAAGATGTAAATGTGGCCGTGCAAAGAATCTCATTTAACTTCAGAATAGCTACTTAAAGGACGAAGAGTTTGAGAGTCTGGACCTCAGACCTCAACCTTCAAGGGACATCCAAACTAGAAACTCAAGCAGGGGGAAAAAAAAGAAAAAATTTTGCGAAATTAAATTTATACAGGTGCAAATTTAGAGTAGGTGATAGCAACAAATAAAGGTATAACTAAAAGAATTCATAGAAACATAGAATGATTTGTGTTCGAAGGAACCTTTAAAGATCACCTAGTCCACCCCCCCTGCCACGGGCTCAAAACCCTGTCCAAACTGACCTTGAACACTTCCAATGATGGGTCATCCACAACTTCTCTGGGCAACCTGCTCCAGTATCTCACCACTCTCAYAGTCAAAAATTTCTTCCTTATGTCCAATCTAAATGTACCCTCTTTCAGTTTAAAACCATTGTCCCTTGTCCTGTTGCTACAGGCCCTGGTAAAAAGTCTCTCTCCATCTTTCTTATAAGYCCYCTTTACATATTGAAAGGCCGGAATAAGGTCTCCCCGGAGCCTTCTCTTCTCCACACTGAACAACCCCAACTCTCCCATCCTTTCCTCATTGGAGAGGCGTTCCATCCCCCTGATCATTTTTGTGGCCCTCCTCTGGACCCGCTSCAACAGGTCCATGTCCTTCTTGTGCTGAGGACCCCAGAGCTGGACGCAGTACTGTAGGTGGGGTCTCACCAGAGCGGAGTAGAGGGGGAGAATCACCTCYCTCGGCCTGCTGGCCATGCTGCTTCTTATCCAGCCCAGGATACGGTTGGCCKYCTGGGCTGCAAGYGCACATTGCCGGCTAAACACCATCCTGATGTTTAGGCTTGTTCAGATACACTCCTGTAACACACATGCATCCAGAATGCTGTGTTCACTTTTGGATGCCACATTGCTAGAATAATGCTGATAAATTAGATGGTATTGAGTAAGACTAATAAACATTACTGGAATTAGTGACACTTTAAATTTTTTTCCTCCCAAATAAAACAAAAAATGTGTAACATGGTAGAATTGCTAGCAAAGAAAGGGTATGACTTCTATAAATACCTGAAGGTTATAAACAACAAGAAATAAGAACTAATATGTGTAATCTGAAAGTATAGGAGAACAGAATTGAGACATAAAGAGGGAGAATTGATACATTTTCCTGTGTATGAGGTGTAGTTGGTTGTAGAAGAGTTTACCCAACAAATTACTGGAAACCCCCTACCTAAAATTGTGAAAATTGAATCGGAAAAATACTGGAAAAAATATTGTCCCAAACAGCACTGTACTGGGTAGGAAACAGGCACATCTGTGTCCTTCAGTCTTTACTTAGCCAATCTTGTATTCACTTCAGTGGGGAGTTCTGACTTTATACTGAGTGAAGGGTGAAATGATGAATTTCTAGCCTTCAACAATATAAATCATCAGTGTTTCTGGACTGTTGAATATTTAATAACATTTCTGTTCAAAAGTAAACAACAACTCTGTGAATGTTGATACCTTTTTCCAGCAGCATGTCTGTTCAGACATGTAAAGTAGCATAAATGGCAGTAGACAGGGCAAAATGTTGTTTATGCACATTCACATTTTTTGCAACAAATCCTCTTCTGAGGAATTTTATTGTTCACAAGGGGGAACTCTCATCTACAGAGAAGCTCAGCTAGTAACAATAAGGTGATTATTACACATCTGTACATTTCACTTGATAGCTGGTACTTCTTAATTCCTCCTTTAAAACTGTGAAAAAGAAAATCAAAACCAATAATCTGTCATTCATGGGTTTGGTATCATAGCATAAAATGCATTTAGGCATTTGGTATCATAGCATAAAGTGCAGTGAAAATTTCATTTTTTAAATACATGGCTTATCTCTGGCTCTTGCAGTGCTAACCACTTCTTCAAATCTCTAGTAATGTTTTGAGGTACAAAAACCTTCTGATAGTCGTTGTTGACACCTGTTATTTAGTTTAGTAAGTGAGTACTAGTTAGTATAGTGTGTATCACTGGTGGATTAATATACGGTAGCTCCTGCATTGTATGAGGTTTCTTAGTCACAACCCTCTCTACATTGGTAGATTCCCAACATTATTTATTATTTCATTAGCATCCAATTTCCTTCTCAGATTCAGCAGTAAGGTCAACATGATGAAAGGCCCAGACTGTCATATTCCCCTTCCTTCCTTTCCTTACCCATGCACAGCCACTCATTTCTTTCATTTTTGGCACACCATAATTTAATATTTACCAGTTGTAGCTGGGTACCAAAGGAATAATTATTTCTTAATCACTTTGCCTTCAGGGGGTTCTCCACTTGTGTCTGGGGGAAAAGGGCAGGCTTTGGTCACCAGGGGTGAGCGCTTCTGTGTTTCCTTTGTAAGGACAGCTCTGTTGTTAAGGCAGGGCACTGTGTGTTGAATTCTAATTCCCTTGTGCAAGGGCCAGCCTTTTTCGAAGCAGCCCAGCGTGGGAGGTGTTGGCTGCGATTAATAGTGCCACAGCCCGGGGGCTCCCTCGGTGTGGGGAGTTCTGGAAGTTGGCAATGCACGTAGCAGTTCAGTGCTGTAGCCAGGGTGGAACACCTTATCTTCCCAGTACCCACCGGGTTACTTTTCTTAGCAGCTGGGAAGTTCAGGTACCTTTTCTTTAAATATTTATTATTTACTGCCACAAAATACTGTCCATTCAAAAGCAGGTGATTGTATCTGTGCAATAGAAGTATATTGGCATTCATTTTACATGCATTTGGTAAATTGTATAAAATTAAGTTATAAAATTGACATGTGTATTAATAGGTCTTATCCTGAACTGATAAAGGACTATGTAACAAAGGTAACTGTTAATATATAGAATATACATTTTCAAGATAAATTGTAGAAAATTTTCGAAGGTAGTATGTTACAATAGATATGCTAAAACCACAGAAGCTGTAGCCTTAGTTCTGGTACTAAGGTTTTGATTTTAAATTAACACTGGATTAGTTATCTGTCTCTGTCAAGACTACAATAAAGAGCTTTTGTTGCAATCCATCATGGGGCTTTTGTGTTATACACCATACRTAGAAACTGTTAACAGGAAGACTAGATTAATGCTGAGAGAAAAAAAGTCATCAGATAAAACATAAGTCTCAAAAAGCAATTTCAAATCACATAGTATGTTATGCATTAATACATTTTTAGCCTGTGGGGAACAGAGGAAAACTTGTAATCAAAAATTAATTTGAGCATTCTTGCCTGTACCTAAATTAGAACCCAGGATACTTCCAAAATTGTTTTTAATCAAATGACCTGACAGGAGCTCACTAGGAGAAAACTAATGAGTACAGGGTAATCTGAATAATATTTAATAATGCTGATAAGAAATTTTGCAGCTCTTKTTTCAAATCTTACATGTAATAATTTAAAAGATTTCTATTTAGAGGTAGCAATATGTGTGTGTGCATGTATAYAAAGCAAATACATTGTGCGTATGTTTTATATTTTTTAAATTAACTTCTTCAGAAAGCTTTATAGAAATACAAGTGCAAGGAGTCACTTTTTTTTTTCTTGATTAATATCCTAACAATAAAGTGCAGTGTGGTTCCACATGGCTTAAATATTTCTCYATTAATTTGTGAACACATATGATGAATTTCATTAATCTCTTTTTTTGTAGTAAGGTATCATTAGAGCTTTTGCCTGTTTGGGGACAATGGTTCTCATCTTTTCTGTGAACTACTCACAAGATTGCTTTTGTACATCTTCACTATACTTTAATACTGTAGTTTCAATACTGGAAGGAGAAGAATTGGTGATTAGTATTTTGTGCCTTTAAGATTTGTATTTAGATTTGAAGAATGCARTTATATTCTCTTCAGTTTCTGATTGTTTACTGTTTTGTAAACTTAAATTATCACAGGTCATGAAGGGATTGGATCATCATATATGTAACAAAAGTTTTAGTTTAAAGATACTGAGAAGTAGAATTGTAAGGGGGAAAAAAAAMCCAAAACCAATTAATTCTAATCTAATATCTGGAAATCTTTAGTGTTGGGGTTTTTTTTAATATACTTTGGGATTTTTTTGTATCAGAAATTTTATTCTTCGTGTGTTCTGTGTTTTTTATGTTATATATATTTTGGAAGTAAGTTGTTATACCAACAAAAGTTCACTATCTTTTTCAATTTCCATTTTTGCTTAAAATACTTCATGTGAAGGAAGTTTGTATGTGTAAATGTTTCTTGCTGTAGACATGCCAAACAGCGTCACGTCTAACTCTGTTCACTGAATTTTGTCTATGAGCTGGAAATACAACTGGCTTAGTGCCTTATTGCCCCCAGCAGTCCTACCGTTCAGGGTAGGTAGTGTTGAACCAGATTTGTTTGGTGTTTTGTTTTTTTCTTTTTGCAAGAGCAATTTGATTGAAGTAGTTTCTTTACTAAGACAAACAGAAATGTTCTTACAGTTATTAGCAAGACACATCAAATAACTGCACTTATGGTGGCTGGATTTTTTTTTTGCTTTTGCTGCAGATTTGTTAAATTTGATATAAACAACTTACATTTAAAAGACACTTACCATAATAAGATAGAAGCTGTTGGTAGTGGAGGAAAATGAAGGAAGCAACATGGTTAAAAGAATCGATGCTTAACAAATTGACAAATCAGTAGGTACTTGTTTATATTCCAGAAAATCAGAGGTGAAAACAAAGGAAAAAACTTCAGTTACGTGAAATCAAGCTGAGCTTAGCCTTGTGAAAAGAAACTATCTAAAAAAGCCACGGTTTGTAAGCTGCTGTGCTCTGAATTGTTTGTGTTTGAATTCCACTTCATTAATAGGAATTCTACTTAACAAAAGGGACAAGATTTGCAAAACCCACAYGCTGTTTATTTAACCCTACTATATTTTGCACATGTATTGGGAAAAAGAAACCAATATTGAGCTGAATATTCTCTCCTTGTATTTAGGATACCTTAGGTTTTTGCTCTGTACATATGATCGGAGTGAAATCTTTCATTAGGGCTTGAGGGGAGGAGAGGACTCTATAAATGATGGTGACAGCCTCTGTCATCTGTGTACTGGGACAAGAGGGGCCAGTGACAGCGCAAACAAAACACAGATAGGAAGAATGTCAGACAAGTGTGTAAGGACCCTGAGGAAGCCCAAACCCATACAATGGGTTGTAGCTGGAATCAAGCTCTAAAGATCTTCCCCAACAAAATTGGAAGTAGTATGGAAGCCCTGAGGGCTGGACTCACTCAGTAGAAAGTGGTTGCTCCATGCTATGATGCTATGTTCTGTTAGACGTAGCTTGTTGACCTGACCCAGGTTGCAGTGTCTCACTTACTGAAAGCGTGCTGTTGCCTCCTCTAAAACTTGAGGTAGCCCCTGTAGTTATGAATTGATATCTCAGCTTTCTCCCCTGAAATACTGCTGCTGTTTCTATTAATGAAGTTGTACTTGCTGCATTAGCAGTGCTACTGTGCTGTTACTAGGGGGTCGTATTTTTCAGTGTTACCTATGCTGGGAGTTCTGCTGTTGCTGCCATCACTGGAGTTATCTCAGTGACAGTAACTATTTAAGATTTTCTGGAAAAAAAATAATTTATCATAGATAAAGCTCTTAAAAGTCAGCATACAAGTAATTAATCACTCCATTTCTTCTTACGTATAACTTTCCAAAATTGCCTTCATTTTTATTATACTGTTTCATGATAGTCATAGAATCATGGAATCATTAAGGTTGGAAAAGACCTCTAAGATCATGAAGTCCAACCATCAACCCAACACCACCATGCCCACTAAACCATGTCCCGAAGCGCCACATCCACACGTTTTTTGAACGCCTCCAGTGATGGTGACTCCACCATTTCCCTGGGCAGCCTGTTCCAATGCYTGACWACCCTTTCAGTGAAGAAATTTTTCCTAATGTCCAATCTAAACCTCCCCTGGCGCAACTTGAGGCCATTTCTTCTTGTCCTATCACTTGTTACTTGGGAGAAGAGACCAACACCCACCTCCCTACAGCCTCCTTTCAGGTAGTTGTAGAGAGCGATAAGGTCTCCCCTCAGCCTCCTCTTCTCCAGGCTAAACAACCCCAGTTCCCTCAGCCGCTCCTCATAAGACCTGTGCTCCAGACCCTTCACCAGCCTCGTCGCCCTTCTCTGGACATGCTCCAGCRCCTCAATGTCCTTCTTGTAGTGAGGGGCCCAAAACTGAACACAGTATTCGAGGTGCGGCCTCACCAGTGCTGAGTGCAGGGGCACGATCACCTCCCTACTCCTGCTGGCCACACTATTTCTGATATAGGCCAGGATGCTGTTGGCCTTCCTGGCCACCTGGGCACACTGCCCGCTCATGTTCAGCCAGCTGTTGACCAGCACCTCCTTTTCCGCCGGGCAGCTTTCCAGCCACTCTTCCCCAAGCCTGTAGTGTTGCCTGGGGTTGTTGTGACCGAAGTGCAGGACCCGCCACTTGGCCTTGTTGAACCTCATGCAATTGGCCTCGGCCCATCAATCCAGCCTGTCCAGATCCTTCTGCAGAGCCTTCCTATCCTCAGGCAGATCAACACTCCCGCCCAACTTGGTGTCATCTGCAAACTTACTGAGGGTGCACTCGATCCCCTCGTTCAGATCATTGATAAAGATGTTAAACAAGACTGGCCCCAAAACAGAGCYCTGGGGAACACCGCTCGTGACCGGCCGCCAACTGGATTTAACTCCRTTCACCACAGCTCTCTGGGCTCGGCCGTCCAGCCAGTTTTTTCCCAGCGAAGAGTACATCCGTCCAAGCCATGAGCCGCCAGCTTCTCTAGGAGAATGCTGTGGGAGACAGTGTCAAAGCCTTTGCCTGAAGTCCAGGTAAACCACATCCACAGCCTTCCCCATATCCACCCGGTCGGGTCACCCAGTCGTAGAAGGAGATCAGGTTGGTCAAGCAGGACCTGCCCTTCATGAACGCGTGCTGGCTGGGCCCGATCCCCYGRTTGTCCCGCACCTGCCTCGTGAGCGCCCTCAAGGTGAACCTCAGGAAACCTCTATGATCTTCCTCAGCACCAAGGTCAAGCTGACAGACCTGTAGTTCTCCGGATCCTCCCTCCGACCCTTCTTGTAGATGGGCGTCACGTTGGCAAGCCTCCAGTCATCCGGGACCTGCCCTGTTAACCAGGACCGGTGATAAATGATGGAGAGCGGCTTGGCAAGCTCCTCCACCAGCTCCCTCAGTACTCTTGGGTGGATCCCATCTGGCCCCATAGACTTGTGAGTCTCCAGGTGGCATAGCAGGTCGTTAACCCCTTCCTCTTGGATTATGGAGGGGCATATTTTGCTCTCCGTCCCTGTCTTCCAGCTCAGGGGGCTGAATACCCTGAGGATCACCGGTCTGACTACTAAAGACTGAGGCAAAGAAGGCATTAAGTACCTCASCCTTCTCATCCTCATTTGCAATGTTCCCCCCGGCATCCAATAAGGAGGGAGATTCTCTTTGGCCCTGTTTTTGTCGTTAACATATTTGTAAAAACGTTTTTTGTTGTCCCTTACAACAGTGGCCAGTTTAAGTTCCAGCTGGGCTTTTGCCTTCCTAATTTCCTCTCTGCATGACCTGACAAGATCCCTGTACTCTTCCTGAGTTGCCCGCCCTTCCTTCCAGCAGTGATAGACTCTCCTTTTTTCCCTGAGTCCCAGCAAAAGCTCGTTGTTTAGCCAGGCCGGTCGTCTTCCCCGCCAGCTCCTCTTACGGCACACGGGGACAGCCCGCTCCTGCGCCTTTAAGACTTCCTCCTTGAAGAACTTCCAGCCTTCCTGGACCCCTCTGTCCTTCAGGACTGCTTCCCAAGGGACTCTCTCAACCAGTGTCCTGAACAGGCCAAAGTCTGCCCTCCAGAAATCCATGGTAGTGGTCTTGCTGACCCCTCTCCTTACTTCCCCAAGAATCGAGAATTCTATCATGTCATGGTCACTGAGCCCCAGATGGCCTCCRACCACCACGTCTCCCACCAGTCCTTCTCTGTTGGTAAACAGCAGGTCAAGCGAGGCACCTCCCCTGGTAGGCTCACTCACCAGCTGCGTCACGAAGTTGTCTTCCACACACTCCAGGAACCTCCTCGACTGTTTCCTCTCTGCCGTGTTGTATTTCCAGCAGACGTCGGGTAAACTGAAGTCTCCCAAAAGGTCAAGGGCTAGCGATCGTGAGACTTCTGCCAGCTGCTTCTAGAACGTTTCATCGACCTCTTCATCCTGGTTGGGTGGTCTATAACAGACTCCCAGCCAGATATCTACCTTGATGGCCTTCCCCCTCATCCTTACCCAACCTGATCATCACAGTYGCTGAGCTCTGTACAATTGAAACASTCCCTAACATACAGAGCCACCCCACCACCTCTCCTTCCTTCTCCTGTGTATAGTCACAACCAATACAGAGCTGAAAATATGAACTTGTTTTTTTTCCAGTGTAAAAAAATACTGCCACTTTTTTGTTTAGCTGAATAAAGGTGGAACTTACACGTTTCAGCAAGGAAGTAGATGTAGCTGTGGTTTGTATCTATAATCAAAGCCATAGTTTTCAAATGTTTTTTCCATGTGCTTTGAAGGTGAGTGTGTCTCTGTGTGTGTACAGGTGTGCATGCATGGGGAAGAGTTGTAGTCTTATGATATACATCTGGGACAAAATTGCCTGGATGGTAGTAGCTGAAAAGTAATTTTTTAGTAATTATGCCTTAGAGATTTAGTAGAACTCAAGTCCTACTTGAGTGACTGTGCTGTCTGTTTTCTGCTTATCTGACATGACAGATGTACTGAGATGGTTAGGTTGTTCTATAGGAAGAAAATAATAATTGTCAAAGACAATTAAAACAATACAGAAGTCAGTCAATATTAAATACAGAATAAAAATTACAAATATAAAATTATAAAATGTATTTTAAAATGTGAGTTAGAAATCGGTTCATGATTATCTTGCAAATCAAATACTTTCCTATACAATGTTACTGAGATAGAGACTTCAGTGGCCCATTGACATATTAATCCATCCCTGCATAATCTTATCTTCAGCTCAGCAACAGAATATTAAGGGAGCATTTGAGAGACTGTTACTGGTATTACTTCAGAAACAGTATATTTTATACTTGTGAGTACAAATAAAATAAGAAATATTTTATTAATGACTCTGTTTAATAAAAAAATAAATTATCAACTTTCTTTATATACCCTGTATAGTCATTGCTTCTTATGTTGACCATAGGACATACCAAGTTGTGTAACAACTTTTTTGAGTAGACAATCTAGTATAGGAAGTATTAAGATGTAAACAATTCATTTTACACTCATTCTTAACCAGCAGTGATGTCAACATCACTTTCTAGTAATATATTTTGCATTTATTTTCTTTGATACTGCTTTTTAGTTACAATAAGGTCATCTTTTCCTAGTCATCTGCAGTAAGAAAAATTGTTGAGAGCAAGTTGCAGAAGACTGAGATTTGAGGGAAGYGTTCCAAGGAGAAAATCTTTTGTTCTGTGACATGGTTCATAACAAAAATGATTGCAAAGCTGTAATTTTCTGTTGAATTGTCAATTTAAGATGTCAGTTGTCATGTTGTCATTTCCAAGATGTATCTTCTAAGGGATGTTAATTGCCTTTAGAGTTTTAAAATCATTATGTTGATTCAGCAGTAGGTGGTAGCAGCCTACTTTCTTGAAGGACACCATACCGCTGGTGTCTGTTTTTTCTCAAGCTTTTACCTGAATCTTGATCTTGCAGTGGGAGCTGCAGAGAAACAAGCTGCATGAAGTCTTTGCATGCTCACCTTTTCATAGTAGAGGTGTGTATTATAAAATCTTCATCTTTGGATTTTCTGCAACTAGTATAACATGATGTCTCGTAGTATAATTAAAAGAAAATTTGACAAGTGAATGAGCTTGTTTTGTTAACTGATACAATTCTGATTTTAGCAGATTCATTAATACATTTGAGGATTTTTATTAGCTACTTTCATTCTGTCCCAAAGTCTGTATAGTGTAGGTGCAGTTAGTACACGATTATATAAGCAAATATAAAAACTATTGTATATTCTGTTTCTGTTTCTAAGGGTGGTTGGGGAAAGTGTTAAATTGATTGTTGTGTTTCAAACCGTGGTCTGTTCTGCCAGCAGCTAGAATGTGATCAATTAAATGAGGCATATGAAAGGCATTGCTGTTCCACATTGTTAAAGGAAAATTACAAGTAGTATGGTATAATTAAGGCATAAAGATATGCTATAGAAGTGGTTGGAATTAAATTTAACCCCGTGAAAGCAAGGGCATTCAGTACTGCATTATTGGTATGTTATTTAAAAATTATAGATTAATGTCTTTCATTAATGCTAAGAAAATAACATCAAGTTTAGTAAGGACGAAATGTAACCTAATCAGAAGTAAACTTTCATTAAAAAAGACATGTGATCGTGAAATTTCATTAGTCTTCTGAAAGGAAAACTGAAGTGTAGTTTAATTACCAGTTAAACTGTTGGGCAGGTTGGTTGGTTGGTTTTTCCCACCTTAGCGTTGTGCTTTCATTCCTACTTGCCTTACTGTACTTGCTAGAAAACCTGAATCATTACTGTGACAGCTGAYATTTTAAGTTTTTCACAAGCTTCTAGTAACGTAACATTTCTCCACACATCTTGCACTTCTGAGGTATTTCTACAGGAGCGTGTTGAAGGGAAAATGCTAGCTGTTTCCTACACCGACCGGTGCTGCGCAGGGCCTCCTCCTGGCACCAGCAGCAGGGTGAAACCGTCCCGGTGGGAGCCGTGGGAGCAGCGCTGCTCTGCGGGGGCTGCCGTCTGGGCACGGGGGAAGGTGCCCTGAGAGCAGGTTTCCCAGCTGCTGCCAGCAGTGTTTGAGAAGTATGGGACAGAGATAGTGTCACCATAAGGCCCTTAATAGCTGAAAAGGGCTGCGCAGCACACTAAACAACTTGCCTTTTGAAAAGAAGTGCAGTCAAATCTCATTAAGGCTGTTCTTCTAAAAAGATAATAATTAACTTTCATTAGTGCCATTGTTCTGCAGTTCTTTAAGTAGTAGGAATTAATTGAAAAAGCAACCGGAGCAGTTTACCTAATTCCTAAAAAATCATGTATCAAAGCATGAGAGACTGATAAAAACATCAGATACTCAGTATGTACACGTATTCGTATTCTGTACTCATACTCATGGCGTATGTGTGGGGGATGAGGTTGTGCCAGCCATTGTGCAACTGAAGTAGCAGAGGGGTTTGTCAAGAAGATTAGAATTTGCTTCTCAAGTGGATTCAGAGTGCTTCAAAGGATGCTAGGAAGTGAGGGAGAAGAGTTTTCAACAGTGGCTCTATGAAAGGGATTGGCGTCTCTTTGTGAAGAGGAGTTTCAGTTTAAGATCGCTATAGAGTAACGCGCTTGCAGTTAACTCMAGTGTAAACTAGTGCCTCTTCTTAAGAATTGCCTCCAAGATTTGTATGGGACAGTAGGGAAGAGGAGATACTTGTGTTGGAGGATTGCCTTCCCTTCCCCTGAGTTTTGAGCTGGGGAGCAGTGGGGATGAGGGGAGGGAGAGCTCCCAGACCTGTGCTGCAGGAGGAGAGCTGTAAGCCTCCGAGGAGGTGTCACGTAACCTTTCAGCCTGGGGTCCTCTTACGCACTGACAAGCTGCTGCTCTCTTCTGCCTGGCTGGGGTTATRAACAATTTCCAGGGCTTACTTGGGAGCAACATGGTAACAGGATTTTATGATCTAGGAATGAATTTTTCCTTTGCTGCCCGAGTGGCTTGGGTAGTGTATGGTTTGGGAGCAGGGAGTGGGGGCCTGTGCATTTTTCTGCTTTTAATCTAAAGGATATACTAGATTGTAACAATGCCTTTTTTGTTTTTTTCCTCTTTCACAGCTCTAAAGCTGCATAATAAATATAGTGATTTCAAAATTTTTCAGCTTTCTTGATAAGAACTGCATTAGGAAAGACTTCTTTTATAGGAGTGAAGAAATTGTTTGGGTACAGGAAAGTTCAGTTTGCTGTTGCACACTCGTTTCATGAGCGAGGGCTCCCYGTGCTGGGATCGCTAAATACGACTGGGGAGGAATCATCAGGATCTTCTAGTGGTTGCAACAAACTGCAAAGAATATGTGGTGCGTGGTGGACAAATTACCGGCAGGTATTTTTGTTGTATACAGCATCTTATGGCAATGAATTCCACGATTTATTAAAACATTGTGTGAAATGCCTTTTCCTTTGTTTTAAGCATGTTTGAGTGACATTTTCCTTTGTTGCTTCCTTGTTCTTGTTTCTGTGGGAAATGGGGAAATATTCTGTGTTTAGACTTTGCATAGTTTTCAAAGGTGATGCATAATTTGGAAGGTGTCAGTTACATCTTCTGTTGTTTGTTTCCTTTCCAAGTTTATTCTTGTTTTAAAACTATACCTTTTACCATACTTACTGTTCCCTCTGCTATCTTTTCTTGTTTTACTGTATCTTTGGGTAGGACAGTCATAACTGTGTTATTCAGATATTGGAAAATGGTATTTGTGGGTTTTRGGGGAGAAAAAAATGTCAAAGAATAGATTTTCTGCAAATTCTAGAGAGGTCAATGCAGGAAAATTTCTGTTGTCTTAAATGGACTTYTATTCAGGTTGAGAGTTGTACATTTTGAGGTCCAGGGAGTTTGGGCTTACTCTCTGCTTGTGCAGCATCTTTTTATGCCTATTGGAGAAAATGTTTGGGCCAATACTGCGTCTTTTCAGCTATTTTAAGTGTTCTATCCTAGAGACAAATCAGACCGGTAAAGGGTGGTAGACACTCAAATGCTGTTACTTAAAATCTAGCTAGCAGTTGGCTGGAATTACTTTTAAGATTTTTTTAAAAATTATTATTATTGCTATTACACACAGTTTTCTAAAGAATCTGTCACTTGGGCATCTGAAGGTTTACAATCTATACATGCTATAAATTGGGCAAGTTTTTTCATGAATGATACAAAATCAAGGAGGGAGAGCAGTATCATCACTTACTAACATCTTGATTATATAAGATAAAAGAAAAAGTGCACTATCCATCAGCTGCTTTTATGCTTGTTATTTACAGATTTTTTTTAACCTTTATAACCCAGATCTGTATTGGATGGATAGATGGAAGTAAGGACTATTTGAGTTTATTTTATATGTAGATTTTTACTTTTTCTGTGAAAATATTTCCTTACATACTTGTTTGGACCTCTTTTAAAAAGGCTTGCCTACTGTGCTGTTTATACAACATTAAAGCAGTAATCAAGAAAGGGCTTAACTCTGGAATTAATATTTAATTGCTTCTGTAGAACATTGCTCATGTATCATTTGTTGTGTTTCTTTTACAGTGACAGAATGGTACCTTTATTTTCTGTTGAGGAACTGCAATAGCGAACCTGTAGTTAAGAGTTTCTTCAGGGTCTTGTGACCRGGGGGAGAGGGGTTGCGCGCTCCTAAGACAGCAGAAGCTCTGCTGGTGGGGCCTGTTTGATCTCCCTTGCTTCGTGCTATGCCTGTGTCTTGTACYAGCAGGTATAAAGTATCGCTTGAACTATAAACACTTTCTCATTGCTTCTGTCTGAGACAGTGTTCAGATCTGCACTTTTTATTTCATTTAGCTTGTATGTAGCAGCTAGCTTTTTAGTACTTAAGGACTAGAAAGATTTGGGATATTCCGACAAAATAAAAATAAAAATTTGTTCTTATAATTTACCCCTGCCCCATGCACACTTCCATAATTTTTACTGTTAATATCAAGAAACTAAATGACAAAATTTTAAGAACTGTATAATCTTTCCCTTAAGCCAGTGACTAGAAAAAATATCTTCATTGGTTTTTATCCCTCAAAAGCATAAAATATTTTTGATTGTTCTCTCAAGAAAATAAGGGCAGTAGACATGGTGTTAAAATGCAATGCATGAAGTTTAATCAGATCCTGGAAACACAGAGATGCTTCTCAGGTAGACTTAAGGATCCTGCCTCGGTCCCTCAGCTACGAGCCCTGGCTTCAGTGAAAGACTATACTCCCAGGAAAAGTGGCAAGGAGAAATCTAAGCAGTCTGCGAGAGGAAAATACTTCATTACAGTCATCTTTGACTCTTTTAATTCCCTATGCCATTCTAGGTCAGCAAGATTTCAGCTCTGCCATCATGGCCTTATGTTATCCAAAAAACCTCTCCATTTTGAYGCAAGTAAAGATAACAGTGGCTAAATATATACTGTAGGGAAGATGCATTCTGTGGTGCAACATGAAGCCCTAGTTGCATCCTGGGAACATTTTGGGTTAAAGCTTCTAAGCAGAGGATGGATGAAGCTGTGGCAGGCTGTCCGGTCRAGGGACTAGGACTGCAGCTTGCGTTGTGGAAAACGTCTCTGCCTTGCTGTCTGGAGAAAGTACAATCTCTTCTGCAACGGGAAGGGAGACTAAGTTATACCAATACCAAGTGTATCCATTCTCTGCATATCAAATGGGGGTTTTGCATTGGTCATTCAGAGTTTTACATGACAGATGATAGAAGAATTACAGAATTTTAGGGATTCCATTTTTCATGAAGAAAAGTTTTAGTGGACAGATCTTAATGAGCAGCGCTAATAAGATGAGAGGCATAACTTGCCCCCTGGGAAGCTCCTTCCAGTCAGTGCCGTGGGTGCAGAAAATTAGAAGCCTGGGGCTCACAGCCTGAGATGATTCTTACGCTGTCTGCAGCACTAGTAAAGACTCTTGATTCATTTAACATATGAGAATTTGGAAGGGTGTGATGGGGTAGGATTTCTGTGTCGTGGAGGACTTTGCACTACAAGTTTACTGAGGAGACTTCTGTATTTGAGAGATGCATTCTTAGCTGAATTTATTGCCACTAGCAGTGTAGGTGGAAGGGAGACATATTCTCTTTTCTTACCTTGATGAGGTATGATTTAGAAGTGATGCTTAGAYTAGAAGGGTGACTCCTGCTAGTAACATGACATTACATAATGAATGGATCATACCTACCTTTCAAGTGGAATAGGCAACTAGTTTGACTTTGACCTCACAATAAAGGGAATTTGTTGTTGGACTTTGCCTGGCCTGAGTAAGGAGGTAGTCCATCAAGAAGGAAATCATTTTTTAATGTTTTTGTACCGCAGAGATTTTCCTGTGTTGTTTGGGGGGAGGAGGGGGGCAAGAAGGGGAAGGGGAACCATGAACTGTAAAAAAATACTTGTCACTTCACTGGCATCTGAGTTAGGTACAGGTTTAAAAAGAGAGAATGAAATAGTCTTTCATTGCGCAAAGAAGAAAAAGATTTATGTACTCACAGAGCAATGAATTCCATCAGTACTATGGAGGTATTTTTATCTTGTTAGGATTAGTCAATTTAACTTTAGACATAATCCGGATTTAAAATATAATTAAACTTATAACAGTGTTTTGTCTCCTTTCTTTACAGGTTTGCTGGTCCTCTGACACATTTCAGAATGCCGCTGGTAAAAAGAAACATAGACCCCAGGCACCTGTGCCACACAGCTCTGCCCCGAGGTATCAAGAATGAATTGGAATGTGTCACCAATATCTCCTTGGCAAATATAATCAGACAATTGAGTAGCCTAAGTAAGTACTTTGTCCTAATAGATGTATTTAGAACTAATATATTTTACAGTCATAGTTTTTGTGATTGAAGTAGGAACACCTTTTCAAATTCTCTGAGCCTTGAATGTACTCCTTTTGTGGCTAATGACTAGCATGGACTTTTGTGAAAGCAAGCTGTGAATTTTTCCAGCAGCACATCTTAAAACTGTTCAGCCATATATTTCTGTTACCAGTGGAATGTGACAGAAAAAGATATCTGGCAGTTAATGAAGTCAGTAATTGCTAACCTTAGAGCAATTCTTGAGTACGGAATATGGCATAATGAGGAATATATCACTGGTTGCTTAATTCTCTTAACTTAAACCCTTGGTCATGTTGTGGTCATTGAGAAAAAAAGGTAGTTGCCTTTTAAAATAACAAACCCAGAAATGTAATAATTACATAGTATTTCAAACAGCTAAAGATTTTTCTTCCTCCTCCCTTCTGTCAACAATTTTTCCCTCAGTGCATTTGAGAGGAGTGAATACTTCTCAAGCTCTAGAACTCTGAAGGAGTTTTTCTGAAAAGGCTGGTTTCTGGGTTGTTTTTTTTCTTTAAGTTACAGCAACTTTAAAAAGTTGTCAGATGAACCAGCATGATAGCATTTTGAATTTCCAATACTACAGGTGCCTTTTAACCACTGGGACATTAGTAAGACTACCAACACATTAAATATTAAAATGTGCATGTGTATYCATCTACAATGTGAAAAGCCTTTTCAGTTCCGTCAGTATCTTAGGGTCATAGGTGATGTAGCCTAATTCGTTAATTCGATTGATTTAGTTGATGGTATACTGTATGGTGACTGTTTTGGCAGCCTTTCAAAGCTGTTAGGGTGCTATTAGGTTGAAGACTCTAATTGAGGACACTGAATTATGCAGTCGAGACAGGAATGCTTACAGCACATAAATATGAACATTATTAGTATAGCTGCTGCAACAGCAAGAAAAATAACTATTTAAATTCTTTTCCATGAACCAAGAGCATATCAGATTAGGATGCAGTATATGGTCACCATCTGTGGTCTTGCTTCATTCTGCCAAAAGCCCTTCTCAGACTAGCCACTCGTGTACTAGCCTCCCCTTCCAAGTCACTCATTAATATTGTATTCATTTATTTTAGTTTGCTTGTTTTAAAAATTCTTTTTTGGTTATATACTCCATCTAAGGGAATTTCCTTTTGTAGGTGGCATACCAAGTTTACATTTGATATTTTCATTGGGAAGTTTCATTTGACCTTAAAAAAACCAAATCACTTGTTTTTTCTATTTTAAAGAACACCAACTTCTAACTCAACATCATGGCCTCAGTGCTTATCTATTGAGATTCGTCTGCCTTTGCTATGTTTTCTTGGTATACAGAGCTTATGCCTAACATTGTGTATACAACTGCTCAGGAAGAGGTCAGGATGAAGCAATACTAGAACAGAAAGAACCCAATTAAGGGAGAAAAAAAGTATTGAAGAGTATCCATTGAATGCTCCCACATTTGTTATATGGTTTGCCTAATGTATAGCACAGTTAGACACTTTCAAGGGAATGTAACTGTAATTATGTAAAGTCCTYTTCTGTAAAAGGAATGTGGTTCTATGTGAAGTGTTTGTCTATAGGGTTGAGCCCTAAATTAGCTGTTTTCACTTGAGAGGAGTTTGTGTTATGAACTTGTGACTCACTAGTGGTCAAAAAGGCACGCAATGTTGGAAATGACAAGGAAGGTAAAAGAGGAGGGGAAAATGCACTAGTTTACTCTGCTACAGCAAGCCCAGGATAGGTCATTCAGATTTTTTTATAAGTAAGTTACAGGACCTGTTACTTCAATCTTTTGTTCTTCCCTCCAAATAGTATCATGGTGTTTGTAGGTTTTCTACAGGCAGTGTTTATACCACCAACTGAAGTAAGTTTTTGGTTTATACTGTGTAAGTTTTCGACAAAAAAAATATTTTCCTGCAATAATAATAATTTTTGCAAAATAATCTTTATCTTTCTGCAACATTAAGGATTGCTCTATAAAAATGGAGGTCGTGTTACAAAGGTATGAGTACCTGTTGAAAGTATTTTGTTCCAGAATTCCTTTAGCTTTTCTGCCTGTTTGTGCTAGTAGCAATACTAATTCAAAAAGATTTGGGAGTTCTGGCATAGGAATTTTTTCTTACATGCTTAAACCCAAATAACCAGTCTTCACTTAGTGTGTCACTGTTACCAGTGTACAGCGAGGCCTGCTGACATGCGGATAAATTTTAGTAGTTGCCTGTGAGTCACAGCCAGCAGGCATGGTTTCGCAGCACTCCCCTGGCAACCAGCTTCTCTGCAGTCCTTCTCTTTTTGTTTTCTATGGATAATGTGTATGTTTGAGAATCAGCCTTTAAGTTGTAGAYGAAACGAGGCTTCACTCTGAGAGCAGAAACTGAGTGTTCTGGTAGGGTTTCATTTCCTTTAAACTAAAGTGCTTTTGCTTTTTGACAGTAAAGCTGTGCAAATTTAAATGAATGSTCTTTGACCTGATGAGCACTTAGTCATTTCTGCCTCTAAGATTTTTTTCAGTTACCGGCCCTCAAATAGAGGATTAATCACCTGCCATTATGAGTCTCAAGACAAACCATTCTTAACCTTTCTTCTGATATGATATGGACAAAAAGCGCTGTGRTGGAATTAGAGCCTCCAGTACTTTAAATGATACTGAAAAACATTATTTAGAAAAGCTAAGTGTAGAGTTCTGTCATGTATGTCAATAGATCTCCATTCCTGGAGATAYTAATAACTCAATTGGATTAGTCAAGCAACTGGATCTAATTGGATCTGCTTTGAGCAGGGTGTTGGACTAGATGACTTCTGGAGGTCTTTTCAACCTGAACAGGACTGTGTTTCTATGATCTTGGATACTATGCGTAAGTAGGACATGCCTGCAGAAACAATATCTATTAAATGACAGGAATTCTGTTTTCCTGTGTTTTAATATAAAATGAAAAGAGCTTTACATCAGTATGTCAGCAATAGCTTCTATGTGTCTCCATACAAATTCTCAATCCTTTYATAGTTTATTTGATGTGTTGCTTTTAATTGTTCAGTTTGAGAATTTTTTTGACCTTTAAAAGAAGTAGAGATGAAAGAACAAAATATTTATTTCTGCTTTGAGTGATAGTCCTTGCCTTTCTCTCTGGAGCATGAAAACACATCAGTCTGTCTTGATACAATATACAAAATTGCCAGTAAGTAATATTTTCCCCTCGTCTATTCCCAGTCTTCTCTAACTTCATAAAAGGATCTGTCTTCTGACAGCTTTTCTTAGCACTGTGGCAACAGAAACTCTCTGGACAACAGCAACAGCTGTTTTAGTTTCCTAGCCATTCTTCCCTGTATTTCTTGCTTTCTGACTGTATCTGCTTTGCAGAAGTGCTTACCTATTTTTTTCAGCAATATTGCAGATACGTTAGTACKCCAGTACTGCCTGAGTTGGTATATGTTGGTGTATGTCAGGCTATAGCATTTCAGCATACGTGAAACACAACTGATAGCACTGTGCAGCTGTGCCATTGTTAGAAGATGGGTAAATAGTTCTTTTGTGTGCATGTAACCTTCTCATTTTGTTCACAGCTATTGACCAATCTTGTTTTTCCTTTTATTCAGCTGTTCCCTGTACACAGWATCTCAGTACCACATGAGAATCTTAACTGATGGGGTTTGTTCTTGGCCCTGGTCTCCAACACTTCCATCTGGGGAGGAGAACATTTCTCCTTTTGAGTATATTCCTTTAGTGAATATTTGTGTTGCAGGCATTCAGACCAGAACTTTTATTCAATCATAGCAAGATGTCATTTCCCTTTTTCTTTTCTGCCTCTGTCCAAAGAATGASAATGCTGCATAACTCTGCTAAGCTGGAGTGCCTTTTATGTTATTGAAAACAATTTTCAATTAACATTGAATCTTCACTAGCTTTTCCCCTCTTTCTGTCTTTTCTTTGTACTATTTCCTATTCTCACCATGTTCTCCTAGTTAGTTATTTCTTTTCCTCACCCCTTATTTGTTAGTTTTCAGGAGTGAAACCCTGACTTTTGAGCATATTATTTCTCCCCTTTTCTTTTCCCTCTCAGATGCTTTTAACTTTTCTTCCTTATTTTTTGCTTACCATGCCATCCCCTAGAGGGTTTTAAACACTGCTCATCTTGTGAGAGACATTTTCTMACCTCAGGAAAACCTTCAGTTTGCCATGGCTTAAGGTGTTAACATTCAGTAAGTGGGAAATGTTTCTTCAGAAATACCAGCAAGGTGKCTGGACTGCAACTAATCTTTAGAACCAGACCTCTTCAGCTCAAAGACCAGCCTCTCTCTCTTCATCCTGTCTGGACAACATCTTCAGCACATGGTGGGGCCCCCGCATGTTGCATGATCGGAGATAGGTCTCTTCAGATCTGCAGCTAGAGCTTCAGTCAGTATTCCAGAACCCCCAGAATCCCTGCGGCAGGTCCGTCCTGCCCTGGGAATCCTCCTTCTCACTGTGCTCACAAGTGTATTCAGTATTCTCTGTTAATTTTCTTCATTAGTCACCTCYCTTTCTTCATTATTACTATGATTGCCAGGGAATACTAGAGAAAGTGTTCTTATGCACATGGGGTAAGGGAACAGACGGACTTGAAAACTAAAGGCTTACTGAGCTTTTCAGGACCCCCATCCTTTCAAAGACTTCTAATTTTTTGATATTGTCTCCCCAGCAGTGGCAGTATTGGCAATGTGATGCTGTTTCATGTCCACCTGAAATGATAATGAGGGGATGAGCAAATGRTCAGTAATTTCTCATTGAAAACAACATTCTGCTAACAATGTGCTAGCAGAAAAAAGTCCTACCTGTCATTAATTCCTTGCCTACATAGAGCAGTGAATTCAGGTGATACTAAAAAAAGGAAAGGAAGAGCAAGACTTCCCTGTGAAATGATCTTTAGGACTGGTGCCTTCAACATCCGGTTCAGCTCTCAGCAGTCTCTTTCACAGATTTCTGAATACCTAATGGATAATCTCATCCAGTTTATTTGATGGTGTCCTCAGTGGGAGATAAAAAATGTTATCTCAGACCTCCAKGACTGGAGATTTTTGAAGGCTGACTTTTTCTTCTTGGATGTCAACAAGAAGCATCAGACCTGCTCCAGAGATGGCCTTTAACAGAGTTTGTTTGATACTTTTCATACCCTGGTCAGGTTGTCTGATAAATGCCTGGTTCAATTTTGCTGGCTAAAGGAGCCAAGTTGTGTCTTCAGTACTCTGATATTCCTGTTACAATCCTTAAATCCAGTCCTTGTGGACTGCCCTTACACCTTCATAATGATAGGTTCCTGATTAGCATCACTGAACTATATTTATTACATCGTTTTTCAGAGGTCACTTAGCCATAGCCACTGAAGTTCTCAAGGATCTGCCAAGGTTCTTATCTCCAAGCCTGGGAGACAGTTCAGTCTCCTAGCTCTTAGTCCGTCTCCTAGCCACTGAGCTGTGAGATTGAAATGATCCTGATGAGAAACAAGCCTAGGGTTTCAAGTGAAGCTCAGATATACCTTGATTTTTGCTAAAACATTCAATTAAATAAAATTAATGTAGTGAAGATCTGAAGCTGAATCAACAGGCAGTGGATATGTTAAATGACATGTCACAATTAATGGAGGATGAAAAATGTATTAATAGACTTGTTTTGCTTTATAAAGGGACCCTGGTTATATATTGTTAGCAGCTTATGTGGTAACTAATTATCCTAAAAAAATATTTTCTGATATATACACTATATTGTGTGGGAAGGAACTATTCAGTAGTGAATAATGTAATTTTGCATAGTGTAAGTATATTGGGAAGGAATTGTGCAGTAGGACATGAGACARGTTTTATGGCTGCTTTTGTTCTATGCTTTTATTTTTTAGAAAATGTACTGGGCAAAAGTGTTGTTTAGTGTGTGAATGGGATTGAAATAATAGAAATCAAGGAATGATAGCATATAGGTGGGTAACACTGAATTCTTAGCTTATTCTTTCTGATATTTTATKAATTTCTACATATTTTTWAAAAAATCAAATTGCCAAACCTATATTTTAAAAAGTAATAATATTTTGAGGTTTGTATATTTCAATATATCAACATAGTTACTATTTTAATATTAAAATAACATTTAATAGTATTAAATTTAATTATCTAACACATCATTATTCATTGCCTTTAATAATGTCATGACATATTTAATATTTTAAATATTTTATCATTTAATTCCAATGATAAGTATGTTGGATTAGATTTTCTTTGTGTACATATTAATCCCGCCCRCCCGCTGAGTTCCAGAAGTTTGACAAATCAGTTAAGGCTAAATTAATTAAGAGTAATACCTTTGGCAACATTGAACAAGTGTCTCATTTTGATTGTCCCGCTTGATGCATCTTGCATTGGCCAGGGATTTACCAGTGATCCTATTGAATTTCCAAAAGTGGTGCTGTTTTATGGCGTGAGCAGTTTAGGTACTCAATTTATTTATCCAGATAGCTACTTAAAATTTAGACCATGGTTTCTAGAGGCTGCTGATGCCATAACTGATCTGCAGGATGCTGTTACAGGTTTAGATGTAGTTGAAGGGTTTGGAACTCTTTTTCTTTAAAAATGCAAAAGGATAGTAAAGAAGTGGCTTCTTCCACAAGTCCTGCTTCAGGACTCATGTTGTTGTCTGAGAGCCTGTTAACTAAATCTGATGGTAACTGATCTAGTGTTGTAAAATGATTAATTTAAATGCCCTTTCCTTAAGGTTTGCTAACAGATACAGCATAGAGAATGCATAGTTCAGGTGAATTTAAGGACATTACAAATAATTTCTTTGCCATGCCTTGTTTAATTAGCCTGAAATAAGGTTCAGAACCTTACGTTGTGATTGTAGYTGACTTCAGTTCATCTGATATATACCCAGTCCCCCAGAACAAGAAAAAAATAACATTTCTTTTACCTTAGTATCCCTTCATATTAGTGTATTGGATAGTTAGAAATTATTCATTTGTGCACAGAAGCCAATGCTGGACAAATGTTTAAGAAATTACAGGAGAAAATTAGGAGATAAAACAAATTAAGAGAAACAAATGGTGAAAGAGGAGAACTGTAAAACTGATCAGTCACTTTTTCAGATTTTATAAGCTGTTGTACACTTACTGCCATGGTAACTAACAGGAGTGGATGATACATGTTTTGGTGGTCTTAATTTAAAAAAAATGAGGGAGATAATGATCAGTATTATTTTTTATCTATTTTCAGCTAGTAGCTACTAGCTAGTATTCTATTTTCAGCTCATAAGCCTGTTTTAGCAGCTAATAATATTGGAGGGAATATGACTTGCCTTTTGAAAATGTCAAATTTTGRTATATTTCTGGTCAATTAAGCAAGTTTTGCAAATACAGTAAAACAATTTTCACAGATGTTAAAATAATTTATTTGCAGAAGTCTATATTGTCATTTAATTTAATAGGCAAACAAGATCACTGGTCTTTCTAATCTGGTATTATGTATCCAGCTGTGACCAAGATCCTAAGGTGTTATTATTTTAATTGTCATAGTCATCTGTCATTCTCTTTACTGTACTGCATGAAACAAAAGTAGAGTTTTTCATTAAGCAGTCTGATAATGATGTAAATTTTCTGAAGTGTTAATAATACTTTGGAATATTCATTCTATATAATGGATTTAATTTTAGTTCCTTACTCTTGTAACATATTACCTGTAAATTAAGTGGAATGAGATCAGGTTTGTTTACTCATGTATTTTTTTCTCATAAGATTTTTTTATCTATTTGAGTCTTTGTGACGCTTTTTTCAGTGTTATCACCTSTAATCCATTCAAAATTGAAGATATATTCATATGGAATACACACAGAGATGGCAACATAAACAAATACTGGATTATAAATGTTGTATACCTATATACATTCACACATAGTATTCTTTTGAACGGAAGTTGTACATTTCACTAAAAGCAAACATTTTGCTTTGCTTGTAAWAGCATTTAGTTAAATATACTTCAAGCTAATAAAGAGACTGCCAACAGGCATGTAGGTAGAGACATTATGGTTGGCATACCACTTCAAACGTGACAGGTTGTTTTTAATACATTTCCCATTTGAGGATTAGTGTTCATAAGCATAAGCAAGTTATTCCTTGCAATATGTTTGTGGCTGTATGCAACATAGTGAAAAGATTTTTGAGACAGATTATTTGTAATTGGAGCTCATTAATGAGGTAGGCAAATTGTAAGCCTGATGAAATGATATAGATAAAACAAACTGTAGCCTTAAAATACACCTATAAAAGGGAAGTTGTTGGATTTTTGAGCCCTACAGTTTACTTTTTATTCTATACATGAGATTTTACACTTGATTTTAACTTTAATTTGCATGTCTGAATATTACGTGAGTTGTCTAATTAAAATGAATAATATATCTGAATATRTTATCTGAAATACATTAAATTTGTAGTAAATGTATATTAGAAGTTTAGTAATCTTGCTCTTAGTGGATCACATTTTTAAGTAATTTCTTTTGCTTCAGATACAGGTTAAAGAACATAAACTTTTCAGAGTTTCAAGACATATATTAGAAAGTCTTATGTTAGGTGAGTTGCCAGCTAAGTAGACTTTACTAACTTTCCATCTCTATTTTACTGTGGGCTGGCACTTAAAGGTTCTAAGAATGGCTGCACCTTTGATCTGCTTTTCACTGTGGCTAATAACAGATGCTCCAAGAATGAGAGCAGAGCAAGCATGTATGATGCTCCTACTAATCTCCCAGCCTCCAGCTCTTTCCAGCGTGGAAGCCTCTTCAACCAGCTGGGGTTTCTGTGTATTTRCTAATGCTCAGTGTGTTTCTTCTCCATGACTTAGTATCGTTGGCAAGCTTGAATCTCATTTTTTTCAGGTCATTTACGGATATCTGGAATAGCATAGGTCCCAGTACAGAAACCTATGAAAACTCACCTTTCTCAACTGTGAAACCTGATGATTTACTCCTATCCTCTGTTTTGTACCTTTTAAGGAATTATTWATCTGTGCCATGTCGTTTCTTTTTTTTATGCCCCGTTTGTTAAGTTTTCCTAAAAAGCTTTGATTAAGRACTTTCAAAATTCTCTTGGAAATCTAGCTAGATCATAGCTCTTCATCCATATGCTTATAAACCCTTCAGAGATTTCACTTTACAAAAGCTGTGTTGTCTCTTCTCTAACAAGTCATCTAGGTGTCTGCTAATTCAGTTCTTCATAATGATTCATACTAATTCCTTCCTAATTCCTCCTTTGCCCATCTACAAGAAGGGCCRGAAGGAGGATCTGGGGAATTACAGGCCTGTCAGCCTGACCTCGGTACTGGGGAAGATWATGGAGTGGGTCATCTTGAGGGCCCTCACRAGGCAGGTGCAGGACAACCAGGGGRTYGGGYCCAGCCAGCACGCGTTCATGAAGGGCAGGTCCTGCTTGACCAACCCTATCTCCTTCTATGACCAGGTGACCCGCGTAGTGGATGAGGGGAAGGCTGTGGATGTGGTCTACCTGGACRCTAGTAAAGCCTTTGAACTGTCTCCCACAGCATTCTCCCAGAGAAGCWGGCGGCTCATRGCTTGGACGGSTGTACTCTTTGCTRGGTAAAAAACTGGCTGGACGGCCGAGCCCAGARAGTTGTGGTGAATGGAGTCAAATCCAGTTGGCAGCCGGTCACGAGCGGTGTTCCCCAGRGCTCCATTTTGGGGCYGGTCTTGTTTAATATCTTTATCAATGATCTGGMCGAGGGGGTCGAGTGCACCCTCAGTAAGTTTGCAGATGACACCAAGTTGGGCGGGAGTGTTGATCTGCCTGAGGGGAGGAAGGCTCTGCAGAGGGATCTGGACAGGCTGGATCGATGGGCCGAGGCCAATTGCATGAGGTTCAACAAGGCCAAGTGGCGGGTCCTGCATTTGGGTCATAACAACCCCAGGCAACGCTACAGGCTTGGGGAAGAGTGGCTGGAAAGCTGCCCGGCAGAAAAGGACCTGGGGGTGCTGGTTGACAGCCAGCTGAACATGAGCCGGCAGTGTGCCCAGGTGGCCAAGAAGGCCAACAGCATCCTGACCTGTGTCAGAAATAGTGTGACCAGCAGGAGTAGGGAGGTGATCATGCCCCTGCACTCAGCACTGGTGAGGCCTGTCGTGGTTTAGCCCCAGCTAGCAACTAAACACCACGCAGCCGCTCGCTCACCCCCCCACTCCGGTAGGATGGGGGAGAGGATCGGGAGGG
>JASVER010000001.1:20825190-20847404 GCA_030449065.1 Oceanodroma leucorhoa | reverse complement strand
CTGAGGGGAGACCTTATTGCTCTCTACAACTACCTGAAAGGAGGCTGTAGAGAGGTGGGTGTTGGTCTCTTCTCCCAAGTAACAAGCGATAGGACAAGAGGAAATGGCCTCAAGTTGCGCCAGGGGAGGTTTAGATTGGACATTAGGAAAAATTTCTTCACTGAAAGGGTTGTCAAGCATTGGAACAGGCTGCCCAGGGAAGTGGTGGAGTCACTGTCACTGGAGATATTTAAAAGACGTCTAGATGTGGCGCTTAGGGACATGGTTTAGTGGTGGACTTGGCAGTGTTAGGTTAGGTTCACGGTTGGACTCAATGATCTTGACGGTCTTTTCCAACCTAAATGATTCTATGAGTCTRTGGTTCTAATACTTTACTGGTCATTTTGTTGATTAGTTTCGTAATTTTTATATGGTCCCTTCAGTTTCTTTGAGTTCTGGCATGAGGGTCTCTCCAGTGCCTTTCACTGAACACCCATAGAAAGTGTTAAATTAGCTTGTCCACAGGGGTCTTGTCTTCTCTGAGTACTCCTTTATACCTTCATTACCAGTTTGCTCTACAGACTCCCTGGCAGGCTTTCTTTCTCCTCATGTCTTTGAAGGAATATTTATTATTAGTTTCCTAGTTGTTCCTCAGGCTAGTTTTTTGGTTTTGTGTTTAATATGCCAGAATTTATGATCCTTTCTATTTTCTTCATCTGTACATTTCTTCTGATATCCGCTTTTATATTCTGTTGTTTATAGTCGTGCCGGTTTTCTGTTGCCATTATCTAAGTCTTAATAAATGGTATGCACTGGCCTTGTGCKTACTACGTAGTATCTTTAACTAGTTTTCACAGTACCTGTAGGGATTTAATTTTTGTCCTTTTGATGTGTTTGTTTAAAAATGTCCGCATTTTTATGTATACTTCCAGATGTATTGTTCACCAAAGGCAAAATTTTCATAACTATCCTTTCCTATTGTACCTGTCAGAACTTGTGTGCAAACCAGGTAGTTAGAAATCTGTGAGATTTATACTTCCAAAACCAATGTAAGTGCACAAACAGTACACAAATTACATATGCACAGTATGGTAGGAAGTTTTAAAAGGTATCACAAATGTTTTAAAAGGTATTTCACAAATGTGACTACGAATTTTGCTAGGCAGTCTGGTGGTTTTTTTCAGTGGCATTGGCAGACTACTCAAGTTGAGTCCGGGGGGCATTAGAAGCACTATATGGAATACTCTGTCTGTAGAAGAGAAACTCATTACTGATCCTTTTTTCATGATACTTGAATCTCCCGCTCTTTTGGCTAAATGTGTGATGTCCATTGAAGTGAACAAAGGARATTCTTCCTTTACTTCAGTATAAATTGGTCAGTTACTAGAATTTTGATCCTTCAAAGTAGGATTTATTATTTTAGTGTGTATTTTTGAATAGGCTGGTTCTAATTAACCTAGATGTAAATATCTGATCTTCTGTTTTTGAAAGGTTTTCCGTACAGTAGGAGTGGAAGCTGTGCTTCATTTTGAGAAATGCTGAGATAAATTTCACTTGGAAAGATTAGTTATTGCTCATACAGGAGCAGCTTCAGATGCTGGAAATCATCCTTTTATACATATCTAAGAAACGAATTAGTCTAGTTCCTTGCATATCAGCATAGTTAAATCMATTTATACCAGCTGAATATCTGTCCTGTAATGTATTAAATAATTTCATTTCTGATAAATAAATTACAAATTAAATATTTAACTTTTATTTACTTTTCTGAAGCATTCTTAATGAGCTCAGTAAGTACAGGTTGTCATAAGTGATGCTCATGCATCTTAGATTTACTTAATTGAACAATAGTTAGAAATCTTTTTCCAGGCAAACTCATTTGGCTGTCTTGTGGTATGCTTGAATATTTTGTTTTTCTCATATTTCAGGTAAATATGCTGAAGATATATTTGGTGAACTTTTCAATGAAGCACACAGTTTCTCATTTAGAGTCAACTCCTTACAAGAACGTGTAGATCGCTTATCTGTCAGTGTTACACAACTTGATCCAAAGGAAGAGGAATGTAAGTTAACTCCTGCAGTGAAGATTTCTTATTTTGTCACCCAGACACCACTGATATGTGAAAGGGAAATATTAATAGTTTAAATTATATTTATAAGAACACAGAGCAAAGCATCATGAGAAAGAGGTCCACTTCTATTTCTGCTACAGGTTTCTTTTATAGCCTTGAGCAGCTTTCTGAGCTCAACATGTTCATGGCTACTGAACAGTACTGTTACCARAAAAATTACATAAAAACTGCTACAGGAGTATGTGTCACTTCAGTAGTATTATGTATTAGTGTTAATAATATTAATAATATTATATATTATGTGAATGCTTGGAGATAAGTCTTTACTCTTTTTTTTAACCTTCCTACTAATTCCCATGGGATGTAACCATTTGTCCAAGTAGGGTTTTTGCATTTAACTTGTTACCATCTTACTTTCTGTATGAAGTTACAGTTGTATAGCTCTATTTATTGACGCTATATATCCCCTTGGATTCTTCGTAAATAGCTTTAAGTACTATAAATACTGGTTAGCACTGAGAAAACAAGTACTTCCAAAAGTCAATAGGGTATGGCTCATGCCTGTAAGATAGAATTTGTATGGTATTTAAATGATGCATAGGCTTTGTGATGACTACAGGAACATTGACCAACTAATACGTAAATACCAGGAAGCTTTTTTGCTCTCCCGGATATCTGTTGGTTACAGGTGGAACTATGAAAGGTCTTGTAATCCCAAACAGCTTTAGGATGTTCTAGACTATATGGCTAAGACCTAGAAASTAGAGCAACATCCTGTCATGAAAAATAACTTCAGATTGCTTGTGGGATCCAATTTTAAAGTACACAAACCGGTTTCAGTTATGAATGTCTAGGTATAATAGTTGTGTGTCATTCAGGAAAAACGAAGTGTCAAACCAGGACCGTGGTCTTCAGGCTATGTTTAGTTACTGAYGTCAAAATTTCACTAACAGCAAAATTAAGCTAAGGAAGTTTTGATTCTGTCTTTCACATGACATTAATTTTAGGTCAGGTTTTGAAAGACAGCTGTTCACAGCTAGTAGCRGATTTTCCATGAAATTGTGACTTGCCTAGGGGAATTCTTACGTTAATGGGATTTTCCAAGTCTCTTGACAACTGAGCATAAATCATACACGTACACCTCTTTTTCCAATAAAATACCATGTTTACTATGATTGGATAATGACAAAAATCCTTTCTGTGTACAGTAACAAATTGTCAGCAGTTGTAATCTTGTAAGAGCTGTAATACTCCGGAGTGGTAATGTCATTTCTGCGTTTACCCTTGACAGCCTAGTTTTTGGTTTAAATCAGAGTGGGATATATGTTGATATGGCATATCTAGTATGGCAACCATTCACATTTCAGGAAAATGGAGAGACCATTTTAAGTCATTGAGTTAAAGCATCTAAGGATGTTACAGGATAGCAAGATGGAAAATTGCACTTTCCTGTGTAAATGGCCTTTGACAATTTTGGCTGTAGGTTTCAGTACTAAATATCCCTAAATATTTGATGTTAGAGAATTGCTAGAAATATTTTTAAGTAGTGTGTAGTCCCAAATGCACCAGATCAATAACTTTTCACAGTACTGTGTATACTGTAGCATTTGCTAAACTGTATAGCTAAAGAAAGGGACAGACACCACAATTAAAGAAAACAGGGCTGAAAAGAGGTCTACTTGCTCTAGTCCAGAGTGGCTAAGTGTGACTCRAATCTGATACCCTGGATTTGTCTCTCACACCATAGAACAGCAGTGACTGCTAGTACTTCAGAGGAACACATGCAGTCCTCAGTGTCAGGAACTATTAAATGACTATTTTTATTAACCTAAGAATATCCAGTCCTTGAGCCATACCCAGTGTTCCTTATTCACAAACATCTGCCCAGAATGAGTCACCAGATGAGGACAAAGGAGGTGAGAGGAAATTCGATATTGTATTTCCTTAAAAATTAGGCATCAGGAAACTGTTTCTCCTTCAGTATCCTATTTTGTGCTTGAAATTTAGTTGTTCACCACAAATAGTTTTGTTTTAGTCCTGATCTGGGCTAAAATAGCTGGAGGATATTAACACATGAAGGTGTGGGGAAAACATTTGGATTTACCTTTCTTGCCTTTCTTAACCCTTAACCTGCAAGAATTAAGCAAATTTCAGTACTTCTGTTCAGCTAACAGCATGTGTAAAATGGGCTATACTTGTAAAATGAGTCTCATTTGCTAGTTCTTTGCCAGCAGGCAGTAATAGAAGATTTAATATGTTCCTTTGGGCCCATGCTATTACACAAGAGGAAGGAATTAAGATTCATTTAAAGCTAAGTGGCATGAACAAAACCAGCCCAAGTCAGATTCATTGAACGAGGTGCAGATACTTGACAAGATGTTTCTGGTAGAGTCAAAGTACTAAAAAGCTCTGAATTTTTTGAATAGTCTGTGTGTTTTATCATTTTGGATTATCACAATATCTCTGTGAAAGAATAAAACCAAATTAAACCAAGGTTAGGATTGTGTCCTGAAGGAACTAACTCCTGGTGCACAATCTTTCTGTCACAGAAGAATTGCTATGAACTTGGTTTGGTTTGAATTATTGCACTGGTTTCAAATTCTTATTGTTAATTTCATATTGTAATTGATTTTTTTTACATACTTTATTCTTTTTACATATAAGTGKTTTTTTTCCCCTCAGAAGAGATACTAAACTTGCATACAGATGAAAAGAAATCCTCTGCTTTCCTTCAGTAAACTGAACTTTATTTCAATTGTATGGGAAACTAGCCTATATGTATTCAAGAGTTATCATATCTGGRGTCTTTTTAGGACTGGGAAAACACATTCTTGCTATGGAGGTGAACTAAGGTTGACGATTTCAGTAGCCCTGCAATATAAGATATCCTCACAGGTCAGAAAATAAACCTTAAGAATATAGTTTCTTTGCAACCATTTTTAATTTAAGTATTTATAAATAACACTACTAACTCTATATACGCAAATTTTATAAGTACAATAATAGATTTTTGTTAATTTACCACATTTTTGTGAATTTATTTGTGCTATTAAGCTTGAAGTACTACTACAAGTAAATAATTTCGTATCTGTAGAAATCTGACAGTTTTTAAAAGAATATTCATTTTAGCTTTTATGTTGTTCTTTTTAAAAATGCTGATGCACAGTACAGCTCTGTACAGTGTAATGGAGTATTAGAAGATAAATAGTTGTRCATCACTCAGAAATGGAATCATGGCAGAAGGAGAATTCATAAACTAAGAGTTTCTCTGCATATTTTGCTACTAATCTAGTGGTTCTTTAATATGAACTGCCTAGTTCTATTTAAATCTCAAACTGGAGAGGATTTTAATCTCAAAGGCAGTGTATCAAATTCTTGATTTCTACAGCGTATCTGTTACAACTGTGACAAGCCACTTAAAAAWCTTCGTGGCAGAAGTGCTATGGGTGAGCAGCCTGGCATACTTCGGGAAAGGAATCAAATAATGTTGTGAATTGTATTTCAGTAGRTTTCTGGCTTTGAATACATGTGCTTGGTTTCTTCTAAACATTTTAGAAATACTGCCCTGTCATAGAAAGAATAGTAGTTCAGAAGTTTTGCTGGGTTGATRCTGAAGAGAGATTGGAGGTTTTGCTATAAGCAAAAAAGGTGGCATCTCGTGGGGAGAAACCTRAAAAGCTTGACAGCTAATTGTGGTCTGTATACTTCTGAAAATGGGAGACTCAGTCAACTTTCAAATCAGGATACTCAGTCCATTGTGAGACTTAGAAGAAAGGGTGGTAAAACCCATTTTAAGGGGCAGCTCACTTACCGTCTGTAGCCTCTGAAGAGGAATTTGGTGACTTGAGTATAAATGTAATCAAAGCTAAGAAAAGGGAGCACATGAAAATTGGGTTATGACCTCCACGTGTAATATGTTAATGTGGAGAACAACACTATTGTCAATGCATTCATAAGAATTTTTACCCCCAAAGCCAAATAAAGAAAAAGACTGGTAAATTAAATTGTATAGCAGGTCACTTTTCCTGCCACGTTTCCATTTAACTGAACGTTGGATTTGAGTGCATCTCCCTCTAAGATCTGGGCAGATGGGCTGAGCTCCTACTGCTCTCCATGCTTTTTCTTCCAATTTTCTTAGCCCTCAATTCAATTTATGGGTTATTTAGTAAGTAAATCAGTTTTAAATTAGTGTGTCCAAGGCTTAAGAGTCCAGTGGTAAAGCCATGATATTGCATAATTTGTATTTTGTATATAAAAAGAGGGCTCTGAACGAAATGTCATTTGCTAAATAATGTGGCGGTTTTGTTGAGACTCGCCAGCAGATTCACTGCTTGATGCAGCTGGGTGATTCACATCTTCCCTAATGGGCTGCTCAGGCCTCCCTGGTTCTACACACTGCATTTAAAGTAGCTTCTGAGTCCTTTTAAGATGATTGCTCTAACATTTACATCTTCTCTTTGTTTACCTGTAGTAATTAAGCTATATACATTCCCTATCCAAAGAATGCTTGAGCTGTTTTGGATTTTTTTAACTCAATATTTCAGAAAATTTGAATTTCTTGTGTTGGGGACGGACAAGCCCAAAGGAGAGTATTTTCTGTTCTGCAGAAGTAGTCTCTCTGCTTTGCAACTATTAAACCTGCAGTGACCAGTCAGAAGTATTCTGATGGCAGAGAAATCTAATATGTGTGTGATTCTAGGCATTGTTGAAGTGGATAATCATTAAAAAAAAAAATATGTAAAGTAGAAATCAGAATTCAAGATTGCAGCATCTCTAGGAACTGAATCAAACAAATCTTTATCTGAAGAGAATTTTCAAAACCCCCCCAATTAATTACCTTTAATTGGAATCTTATGACTAAGTTGTTCATTCGATGTTGTCATTCTTTCTTCCCTGCACTTTTCGAATCGCTGGGTAAGATTTTGAACAGAGAAAGGGAGTTGTGGGCAACTGAGTCCATTGATTTGTGTATAATTTCCCATAGTTATTCAGTCCTGCAAGGAGTCATAGCTGTGGCATTCAAGAGTTCATGGTCTTAAAAGTTGTCAGGATGAAATTCTGCAGAAAGTGTTGAGAGAGCAAGCTTTTAAAAGGAATATATATTATTTATTTATTTACCACCTGTAGGAGAATGGTATTTTTGGCCTAGAAYCGCTTCATAAATTGTACATTGGAGTGAGTTTAAAAGAATTTAAAAAAATCTAGTAACAGGGTTTTTTTCTTCTAGTGAGGTAAAATAAAATGTAAGATTTAATATCTTTGAAATGTAAAAGTAGCTACTTTCTGTCGGTATACAGGYGCTCCATACCTGACTTTTGCTACACATTGGGGATTGCAGTTTAATGAGAGGCTATAACAGGACGTAAAACGTTATTATGTATATACATTACTGATGTGTTCTTTTATTTAATTTGCATTTCAGCCCAAAAGAAACCCAGTTTTTTTATCTTAGTAGAGTGCAATTTAAATACCTCTTTTTTTCCCAGTTCGTTGTTGATTACGAATAAAAATGGACTGGCATCTCTTTCAAAACCAAACGTACAAAAGGTTGGTAGTTAGCTTTCTGACAGAGATAATTTTTAATTATGTAGAAAATATTGTGGTGTACAGAAAGTTAGACTGGCTGATATAATAGGTCTTTTCATACAATCCAAACAACAGACACAGTAAAGATAAACTGGCATTTGTTCAGATGGTTGAATGAATGTTTAACTTAAATTGTGAACATCTCAACATTTAAGGAAATTATTTAAGACYCCAGTTTTTGTTCATTGCAGTAAACACAAGTGGTGTAGCAGACAGACTTTCAGGAAAATGTATCTATATGAAATTTAGGATCTTGRGCTATACGAAGGTTCTGGTGCTAGTTAGGAATTAGGCAACTGGAAGCTTAAATTTATCAGCATCAAGTCAAATGCCTGCAGCATTTCCAACTCCTCCTTCAGTGTCTCATCTCTTCTCACACCTGAATTCATACATTCAATTTGTTTGACCTGTCCTCTTGCTGTGCCAGTTTGTCAATCAGCCAAAGCTAAGTGGCTGGATAACCAGCCAGGTTTTCACGTATTCTGCCCCCTGAGGTGGCAAGACATGCAGGGCTTCTGTTTCTTAGCCAGCTGGCAAGCTAAACAAACGGCTTTGTAAGCCAAACTGAGCACAGCCCAGGATTGCGCTGTGCTTGCAAGATGGGATTTACCCTCATCCCTGTCTGTAGGGGAGTTGTATCAGTGTCATGATTCTCAGTATTCTGTGTGCAACGTCCTTTCATTTCCTTAGTAATGTTGTCCTAATATAGTCGGTTGTTTTGAATAATGGCATGCTTTTCAGTGAATGCTGGTCATTGGATATCAGCRCAGGAAATGCTGTTAGCTGTTTGAAATGCCATGGTGTATGTTTTCTATTAAGACYTTTGCTATGTAGCTTAGTTTTAGAGAGAAAGTAATCTATGCTGCTTGTTGGGGATTGATTGATTATCCTCAGGTGTGTTATCCCCTCGTACATGTTTACAAAAAGTGGAGATTTAAACAAGAAAATGGAGATCATGAATTAGACCAGCTGTATTTATCACTGAAGAGATTAAGGAATGCTAATAAAGAGTTTATAGAACAATGTACATCTCAATAATACAGTGTCACATACTCTGTGAGCATTTTAATATTAAAACAAAGAACTGTCTTTATTGGAATAAATTAATTTACTTCATTGCCTTCAGAATGTACACAGGTTCAAAGAGAAGTATACTAACTTCTATTTTTGTTGGCATAGTCTCCAATAAGTGACAGACAGTTTAAAGACTTGCAGGATTGCCAAGCATCTCTGAACAAGTACATTTGGTGATATTTGTAAAACCCAACAAGCCAAAGGAAAAACAGCTGAAACATAAGAGAATCTAAGACTAGGTTTTCAGATAAGGTAAACCTCAGTTCTAATTGTGAACTTTTGCCAGCAAATAACAACCTGTACTTCATGACAGGTACAAAATACATATGGTTATTTATGAGTGCAAAAATACCTGCAGAAATTGAGACTCCTAGCTGACATTCATACATTATAATGTTTCTTTCACACACTTAAAAAGGCTCCTGAGCAGCTAATTAAAGGTATTGAAAAGAATAAAAGATGCTGTAATGAAATAGAACCTAAGGGTAAAAAGGAGGAAACTTCTCCAGGAGCACACAACCTTGCCAACTGTAATAAACTTCAAAAGGCAAACTGAAAATAAAATAAATCCCATCTTTAACCTCACAAAGGATGCTGCCAATACGCTTCGGTAAGAAGATACAACATTCCAGGAATTGCAAGCCCTCTGGAAAAAATCCTGCCTTCTGCCCCTTTGTGATCATACAATAGAAATCCAGCTGTGTGTGTGTGTACGTACGTATGTGTACACTTGTATGTGTTACAGGAACCAGAGTAAAATGCAGCTTTCAGCTTAAACAGATGCACTCTTTTAAAAAATTGTTGCCGAAGGCCCTAGTGATATGGGGGGGATGTGTCCTCTCATCTTGAGTAAAGGGGCACTACTACCAACGTGTTTGTATAAAATAAACATAATTATTTATAGATAAAATGCGTGTGCTGAAAATACTCTCTTTGCTAGTATGTCTTAAAACTGTTTTCAGTATTGTGATTTAAAAAAAAAAAAAAGAAGCCCAAATCAATGAAAAGGGCTGACGCTTTATCTAATGAAAGTTTAATGCTTGCTGCAAAGTTAGCCTTGAGACACACCTGGACTTCGCAGATGTAGTAACTGAAGATCAGGGAGGGAGAGAAATATGAGACTGAACAGGTACACTGTTTCCAGAATTAAAAGTGCAAGTTTCATCAGTTGCGGTCACTTTTCCATTAATCTTTTTCTAAATTTTAATGATTGTGAAATAGAAAAAGATATATGGGCTTTAACAGCAGTAAATCAATATATTTCAAATCACTGTTTAATCTACTGTGTTCACCTAGTGTTATTTTCCTTTGAATCTTACATAAAGATAATGTATTATTCCTAACTACTGTGCTTAAAAACTCAAGGTGTCTCACCTGGATTAAACAGAGAAGTCTCATCTTGATTAAACAGTCTGATTAAAAAAAMCACTTGACTAGTTTCATGTAACTTCATGTAAAAAAAACCACTTAACTAGTTTCAGGAACACAGTACCACCTCCCATTAAAACTCACTGGTGTCAGTAGCATAAGCTTAAGTGATTTGCTGGTTTGGCATCTCAGTGGGCCTTCTGTGGAACTGCTACCTACATGCAAGGAATGCAAAGTTTGGCTTGCTGATAGTATAAAGGTAAAATCTATACCTCAAGATAGAGAGTAATTTTTAGTACCAAAAAGATTGTGAAATGGAGGTGGTAAATGTTATTAGGTACTTTGGAACTACAGAATTGTATTTTATAGCTACAGTAAGCAATTTGTTGAACTACTTTGGAGAGACAGAGTTCTGATATGTATCCAGGTGAGCAAAAATTTCCTGTGAAGCTAAATAGASGATAATGTGCTAGAACATTACAAGCATGTTTTTCACATAATCTGACAATATCTTGCTGTGGCAGTACTAGATGAATTTATATTTGATGTAACATGCATAAGATACTAGTAGTAATGCTTAATATTTATATTCTAACCAGCATTAAGCAATTCCAGATTAATCCAAATAAACGGTCTTTGGTTGTTTTTTTAAATGGGAATATTCCCTTGCAGTGTCACTGCAGGACATTACAATGAGGAAAGCTTTCCGGAGTTCCACAATTCAAGATCAACAGCTGTTTGACCGTAAAACTCTGCCTATTCCTTTGCAAGAAACTTACGACATTTGTGAACAGCCTCCTCCACTTAACATTCTCACCCCTTACAGGTTAGTAAAAGAAAATTAATCAAAACCAATTTCTAGCTTATTTTATGTAATAGAGATGCTATATCCAGGCACCTTCCTCAGGTTGAGTAACACTTGAATATTTAAGAAGCCACACTAGAAAACTGTGAAGCTGCTGAAGGAATATAGGCAGCAGAAGACATTATAAATGTTAAAACTTTACTCCACTTTACTCAAATTTTACCCCAATGTAACAATGGTAAGAAAAAGCCATTTTTATTATCTGTATTTATTAAACTGCRTAATGCTCTTGGATGCAAAGTGAAGAAAATAAGCAGGTAAGTATGTAGAAAGAAAGATCTTTAATGGAAATGAATGTTGTTTGCTGTCCCAAAGTCAATTTGAATCAGTAGTTGAACATGAGCAGCCACACAAATTTGCTCATTATTTTAAGAGCAAAATTTGAGTCATTGGAATGGGAGTTCTCTGATTTATGATACTCTCTTCTATCTACAGCTTGTGTTAAAGTTACTTTTCTAAAATCAGGACCTTGAATAAAAGGAAAGATAGTAAAGAATGATGGCAGAGGAGGTCAATGTTCATTTTTTTAATGTTCTTAAGTAAAATATTTCAGGGTCCGAGATACTAGATGTTCCTTAATATGCCTTTCCTTTGCCTTAACGTTTGGATTCATCTGTTGCCACATAAATACCATGCCCTGTTTGCATCATTGTATTTCAGGGATGATGGAAAAGAGGGTTTGAAGTTTTATACCAATCCCTCATACTTCTTTGATCTGTGGAAGGAAAAAATGTTGCAGGACACTGAGGACAAAAGAAAAGAAAAGAGGAAGCAGAAGGTATGTATGTTAGCTTTAAATAGCTTCTAGTTGTTTTTTCCTGGAAAGGGTTTACTTGCAGATATGGTACTTTTTTGGTTATGCAATTAATAACAATCCAAACTTCACAGTCTCATCTTCATTCAACTAAAACTTACTTGTATTCATTCAATTCCATCAACTTTAACAAATAAATATTTAATAATAATAATAAAAAAATAATATGGAAGGGCCTAGAGCTTTCATGCTGCCTTAATGTAACTAACAGCAGGTTTGCCAAAACTTGTAAGTCTTCTAGCATTGACTGAGAAAAGAGAAAAAAAGGACAAATACAGCAATAATAAAGAATTTCACTGGAACACTTTTTTGTAATACAAAATTTTGACAATCTTACAGGTGAAAAAGCTTGAATGACATTCTAATAGATATGTTTACTCTAAACTAGAAAGAAATTAGTAGGAATAGAGCACTCGGTTATATTTTCTTAAAATTAAACACTTTTGCCAAGGTAATGCTACTTTTTTGTTTCATCATTATTCTGTGTATTTCATACATAGAGGCAGTAAATATAAGTGTCAGATTCMTAATTTCATTTCAGACTTAGAATAAAAAGCTGCTTATACAGTTACTTTTCTCTGTATTATTCAGCTAATTACCCACTAGACTGAAGTTTCTCCCTCTTACAAGTCTTTTTGGTTTACGTATCATATTTAGACTGCAAGTAAATTTTTCTTGCACTTGAATTGGGATTGTTCTTCATTATTTTGTGGCTGATGTTTGAATGCAACTAATTAAAAAACACTGTCTTAGTTGTCAGTTTTGTTTGCACAACTCTCCTACAGCAGAAAAATCTAGATCGCCCTCATGAACCAGAAAAAGTGCCAAGGGCACCTCATGACAGACGGAGAGAATGGCAGAAGTTAGCTCAAGGTCCGGAGCTTGCAGAAGATGACGCTAACCTCTTACATAAGCACATTGAAGTTGCTAATGGCCCAGCTTCACATTTTGAATCAAGGTTTCTTTTTATTTTTTCTATCTTTTATTAAGTACAGATATTCATACTACATAGTGAACATGCTTGAGAAATGGTAAATGATGAGATGCTACTGCTATTTTTGAAATGCACTGGAAATCAGTGATTTAGCTCAATCAAAACTCAGTTTTAAAATACTTAGTCAGTGTCCTTAAAGGAGTAGTTATTGTCTGTTACTTTTAAGAGTACTCTGTATCCTTGGAATTCATTGTATCCTTGAGGACGTGTTGTCTGCAGGTTGAAGAAGGTGTGGTGTCACCGTTGCAAGCTTGCACCCAGGAGTGTCACTACATTCCAGTCTTGACCTACAATATCCCTATTATTCCAGTCTCTTGATTTTTCTTAAGCAGACACTGCCAAGACTGCATGGTGGGTGTGAAGTGAACAAATGTCCACTTGGAACTCAGATGAGAATGCTGACCTTTTCTTTACTCTTGAGCAAATCCAAGATTTGATTGACATTTCTGGTTATAGTCTATTACAAAATCCAACCTGTTGGATTCTCATTCCACAGCATGTATTTGCTGGTGGCTAAAAGTAGCATTTCACATGGTAAACACCTGCTGTCTTTATGTTTCTGGTGTTTGTGCAAAACCAAGTCCATTTTACCAGCCAAGAAACATCTGACAGGAGAGAGGGCTGACAAGTAATATTAGGAGTTTTGGGGGTATGTTTTTCTGGGGTTGGGGTTTTTTTAATTAAAAAGTATTCATTGTCCTCCAAAAAATAGATACATTTTTCCTCTATCCTTTGCTGGCCAAAAGCACCATAAGAGAGTATTTTGTTTAGCTTTGTAACGCCTTCAAAGAAACTTAATAGTGACAGTGGATAATTATGACAACTGTAGGAGATAGTGTTTACTGTCCAAAAAATGGAAAAACCTGCCTGTAGAAAACTTAGCTCAATTCAGAAAGTAAAAATGGTCTCAGTGCATTTCACTCAGTAGGGTACAACTCAAGTTATGGTGATTAGCATTTTCTGGGAACAACTTTCTAGTATCTTATCTTTGTAAACTGCTGTGTCAAGTCATTGGCAGAAACATCTGCTTTCCTGCTGTCCTTCTGTTGTGTTGTACATCAGATTCCACATTAGAATCATAGAATCATTAAGGTTGGAAAAGACCTCTAAGATTAAGTCCAACCATCAACCCAACACCACCATGCCCACTAAACCATGTCCCGAAGTGCCACGTCTACACGTTTTTTGAATGCCTCCAGTGATGGTGACTCCACTACTTCCCTGGGCAGCCTGTTCCAATGCTTGACAACCCCTTCGGTGAAGAAATTTTTTCTAATATCCAATCTAAACCTCCCCTGGCGCAACTTGAGGCCATTTCCTCTTGTCCTATCACTTGTTACTTGGGAGAAGAGACCAACACCCGCCTCCCTACAGCCTCCTTTCAGGTAGTTGTAGAGAGCAATAAGGTCTCCCCTCAGCCTCCTCTTCTCCAGGCTAAACAACCCCAGCTCCCTCAGCCACTCCTCATAAGACCTGTGCTCCAGACCCTTCACCAGCCTCGTCGCCCTTCTCTGTACACGCTCCAGCACCTCCATGTCCTTCTTGTAGTGAGGGGCCCAAAACTGAACACAGTATTTGAGGTGCGGCCTCACCAGTGCCGAGTACAGGGCCACGATCACCTCCCTACTCCTGCTGGCCACACTATTTCTGACACAGGCCAGGATGCCATTGGCCTTCTTGGCCACCTGGGCACACTGCCGGCTCATGTTCAGCCGGCTGTTGACCAGCACCCCCAGGTCCTTTTCYGCCGGGCAGCTTTCCAGCCACTCTTCCCCAAGCCTGTAGCGTTGCCTGGGGTTGTTGTGACCGAAGTGCAGGACCCGGCACTTGGCCTTGTTGAACCTCATGCAATTGGCCTCGGCCCATCGATCCAGCCTGTCCAGATCCCTCTGCAGAGCCTTCCTCCCCTCAGGCAGATCAACACTCCCGCCCAACTTGGTGTCATCTGCAAACTTACTGAGGGTGCACTTGATCCCCTCGTCCAGATCATTGATAGAGATTTTAAACAAGACCGGCCCCAAAACAGAGCCCTAGGGAACACCGCTTGTGACCGGCTGCCAACTGGATTTGACTCCATTCACTACAACTCTCTGGGCTTGGCCATCCAGCCAGTTTTTTACCTAGCAAAGAGTACGCCCGTCTAAGCCATGAGCCGCCAGCTTCTCTAGGAAGACACAGTTGTTGCAGGAGTCCTTTTATATCCAGGACCCTGGCCTAAACCTTGATTTTTCTCAGTACCAGTAATGCAATTATGAACAATGCTGTAGTGCTTTGGAGCACTACATGTGCAGAGCATGTTGTTCAGATATAGAACAGCACCATGCTTTTGAGTAACAGAGGAAGAACTTCACCCCCGAAGAATTTAATAGGCTTAGATACTACAGTGGTGGCAGTATGTGGAAATGTAGAGGAGGCTTTACTTGTTGAAAAGTGTTCTGCAAACACATTTCCTCTGAATTTGAGAGAAATGTTTTTAAAATCTTTAATTGAGTAGTTAATGAAAATTTCCTAATTGATCAGGTCTGTAAGGTATGTCTAAAGTTGTCTTTAACAACTAAGTTGAAGCATCTTTACTTACGGCTACTACTCAATAATAGGTATTTAGATTATTTTCCTTCTATCTGTTGTATAGCTACAAAGTATTAGGTCTGAAGTAGTGAGTTCTCTGTATATATTGGAATATAGATCCTCAGACAGAAGTTCAGCTAAATTATTCAACTGTAAATTCTACCATTCTAACATCGATGGATGTTTCATGAATGTTATAAAAGAATATGGTTGTATATATGTAGGGATTGAGGAGCAGAAATGATCGCTGAGTATAATGTTTCATAATACACTCTGGTACATGTGTATTTCTCATTGTATTGCTATGTTTACTTAAAATAATGTGACTAATAAACACTAAGATCACACAGACACTGTAGAATTTGTCTGATATACCTGTCAAAATCATTAAACCCTTGAGCTGCTAGAAGCAATGGCATGGAAAGTGGGATAAATTATTAAAAAGCCATGAAGTACAATATGCAACATCAGTGCAGAGAAGATAACTTGAATTCAGAAATCAAAGTGAAGTATAGAACAGTAGCTGAGGGCACTAATACTTACTTTTACTAAAGGTTACGTTGTATCATTTTTCACTATTTCCCTACAGATCTCAAGCATATGTGGACCATATGGATGGATCATATTCACTTTCTGCATTACCCTATAGCCAGATGTCTGAACTTCTGAACAGAGCCGAGGAGCGAGTGTTGGTCAGACCAAATGAACCACCACCGCCACCTCCAATGCATGGAGCAGGAGATGTGAAACCTGTGCCTCCGTGTGTTAGGTACAAAATGATCAAGCCACGTGCAGATTTATTGAGGAGTTCTAGTTTTCCACCACCCCAGTAATAGTCATTAGTATTATTTCCATGCAGCCCAGGCAGTACACACATCCTAGGGGCTATGTCAGTCCACAGCCCTGACGCGTCTGCAGCTGCAGGGCCACGCAGGAGTTGGAGAGAAAGGTCAGCATCTAAACACCGTAGGGTGCCATTGTGGAGACAGGCCTCACCTTGCCATTAATATTGCGACTGTGTCCCCTTCTGAGTTAAATGGCAAGAGAAATAACTGTGTGGAAAACTTTTAYGTTGGAATGTTGGATGTTGGAATCTCAGGATTTAGCTTTGGAATTTTGGAAATTTGGAAATCTGAAATCTGTACAACTGGGTTGTGTTTCAGCCTACATGAAAGGAAGGATGTATCGCAGTAAGACAGTCAGCTGTCAAAACTATATATGCATCACATTTGCTAAATTGCAACTGCTTTTTTTTTTCTTCCCCCAAGTACTTTTATTTTCTATTTCTCTGTGTCTTTCCAGAACGGGATATATACTTAGAGTATTTCCTAGAGTGAGGCTCTGGTTGTCACTCCCCTGTTTTATACCCAAAATCTTACTTTATGGTTAGGTACATACAACTTGGAATAGAGGACAGTTAATTCARACACAGTTGTTACATCAGCAGGATGTTAGTCTGTTGAAAAGAATGTCTTTTTACTGTTCAGGAGATTATACACAGACATGTGTAACTCTTTAATTTTCCACAACAGCTGAAAGAAATCCTCTAGTGGTCTTTCAGGAAAATAATTTTACTGTTCCCTTTTGTTTTCTTCAATTCACCTGTTCAGTGCACTGTAGTGAGTAACTAGCATATAAATATACCTCTCTACATAGAATTGATGACCTTTGATATTAGCCTCGCTCATCTTGTCATCAAACATTAAATATGTATTTCAAATGTAACTCATCCTCATTGCTTGTACYGTTTTGGTTTGGTTTGGTTTTAAAGTTCTGTGAATCAAAGCAGTTAATCAACCGCTAGTTCCCTTACTTCAGAAAAATAATTTGGATGTACTTAGGGATGGGAGGGGGAATTATACTAGTATAGGAAACCTCTGATAAAGATGCAGGTTTGTATAAGAGCATAAACTCAGTTAATAGCTGAATTTGAGCGAAKGTCTGTTGGAAGACTGATGCGTACTCCATACTGAGAATTAGATTTCCTTGTATATGAGGTATGAATTACCTTGAAATCATCATAGTACATAATGCTCTTTAATGCCCAGCATTCAGTATTTTTAAGTTGCAGAAGTGACTCTATTACTATTTTTTCCACTCTCCAGCTCTAATAACTTTGTCCTGTTTTTGGATGTTTCAGTTCTACTACTGGCTTGGTAGAAAATCGTCCTCAGTCACCAGCAACAGGCAGAACACCAGTGTTTGTGAGCCCCACTCCTCCTCCTCCACCACCACCGCCTCTTCCATCTGCTTTGTCAACTTCATCCTTAAGAGCTGCAATGACTTCCACCCCTCCACCCCCAGTCCCACCTCCCCCACCCCCTCCCACAGCTGCTCTGCAGGCCCCAGCTGTGCCACCTCCACCAGCTCCTCTCCAGATAGCTCCTGGAGTCCTACATCCAGCTCCACCTCCAATTGCTCCTCCCCTAGCACAACCCTCTCCTCCTGTCACTAGAGCTGCCCAAGTGTGTGAAGCTGTACCCGTTCACCCAGTTCCTCCTCAAGCTGAAGTACAGGGACTTCCTCCGCCACCCCCACCTCCTCCCTTGCCCCCTCCTGGCATTCGACCCTCCTCTCCTGTCACAGTTGCAGCCCTTTCTCACCCTCCTCCTGTTCTGCACCCTCCTCCCACAACCATTGTCCCTGGCCCTCATGCCCCCCTAATGCCTCCATCTCCACCATCCCAAGTGATTCCTGCTTCTGAACCCAAACGTCATCCTTCGACTCTTCCTGTAATCAGCGATGCGAGAAGCGTTCTGCTGGAAGCAATACGGAAAGGTAATGTTCGGCTATTAAGGGGCAAAAAGAAGGGTCTCAGAAACTTGCTACATAAACATTTGCTTTGAGAGATGGAATATTTCACATGTGTAAGAAGTTAGTTTAGAGGAATGCATCTTAAGTCTACTTCTGCTTTCTCTTCTCTACAGCGTACACATTGCCAAGTAGACAGATTTTTTTCAATTTGTAATTGTACTTATGAGATGTTTAGTTTGGTTGGCAAAACTGATTCTCTGGAAGTTAGATTTGAAAAAAAAAAAAAGTACATGTGTTCATAGATGATCTGTGGAGATTMTCTCTTCATTTCTGTTTACCTGAAAATGTAGCTATTTCTGATAACCTACAGATTGTGTAGAAGACAAAAACATTGTTTTTCACAGACTGTTAGATAAAAGCAGAACAGATCAATTGGCATTGGAATTTTGATCATATATCAGTGTATTACAACAACATAAATCACGTTCAGAAATTGTTGCTTAAGACTTAAAGCTGTTAAGTATCTCATCTTGACATGTCTCAACACAGTAGTGGAGCAGTCTTTGCATTGCAAGGTGCCCCACTGGCAGAGTGCAAGCGAATGGCAGAGGTGCAGGGCAATGTTTTCCTGATGATGTAGCGAGGAGCTGTAYGTACAAGCTGTACCTTTCAGCTTTTGTGCCCATGGCCAGAAAAATCCCCACTGCACTGTGAGTGCTGCTGTTTGACTGTGTGGTATCTTTGAATAGTTAATCTTTCTCAGATGTTTAAGTACTACAATCTTCTATTTTTCCCCTGAACCTACAACACAGTACAGAATCTGTATGGTACTGTAATATCAGTAGATAGGCTATAACACTGTCAGAATATTTTTAAAGCATCTATACGCACATGAATTGATAACATCATTAAAGAAGTATCAACAGCAGTTGAGTACAACAGTGGTGCATGAACATTAGTAGAGAATGTCARCAAAAAACTTAATAGAGAGCCTGCTGGTATAATTTAGGCAATTCCTGAAAACGCTTTTGTCCAAGTCTTGCATAAGAAACAAGGGCTCAAGTTACCACAGCTGAAATTCCACTAAGGACCTGTGCTTGTGCTGCCTGTCAGTTGACAACAGAGAGTATTAAGTACAGGATGTAGGTCGTATTTAGACTGTGTCAGTCTGTGGTGTCGTGAGTATAAAACCAAAATATATAATCTCTGTCATGTTTTAACTAAGTTACTGGATTTAACTTTCTCATGCTATCGGTATGTGTTACTTCTCCTTTGTGTTTGATCTTTAAGTAATACTTTATCCCAAAACAGATCATTACATGATCAAAACTGAGTTACAAGAAATCCTGTCTTGTTAGGATATTCAAATAGCTATAACTTTTAATTGAGACCATGAAGAAAGAGTATAAAAATTGTTTGGAAATGCAAATAGTAAAATGGCTTAATCACTTACAGTGGTACTAAAAATGTGGGTGTGCTTTTAATGGGAAATCAGAAGCAGGATATTATAGTAGAAGGACTGATGATCTATTCTGCTGTTGCAATTCTGACATTCCTCTCGTTAAAAACTTGACAGAGAACTTCTGTCTGAGGAGGACAATGTCCTCAGCCTTCGTTTTTGCTTGCGAAGTGTTTTGTGAATCATGAGCTAAATACTTTGYATAATGATAAAGGAGGAGAGTAACACGTTTGTGATTTGATCTTTAGGTATTCAGCTACGCAAAGTTGAAGAGCAACGTGAACAAGAAGCTAAGCATGAGCGCATTGAGAATGATGTTGCTACTATACTTTCTCGTCGCATTGCTGTGGAATACAGTGATTCAGAAGATGATTCAGAATTTGATGAAGTGGATTGGTTAGAGTAAAATCATTACATTGCTGTACACTGCAAAATCGAATGCTAATGTCCATTGTGGTGCTTGTTCTTTGAAAGTTTGATGGTCATTTCTAGTGTTTTTTGTATTCTTTTCTTTACATAATTAATCCGTGTTTTTCTACTTTTCAGTTTACAAAAAGCTCCTAGTGCATCTTTGAAACTAAATGTTTTACAGTGGCTTTTCTTACACATCTTTTTTTGAAAGAACATACTTTGTTCCAATAGACCACTAAGTATTAAGCATGGGCAGCTGTTGGTAGAGTAGCAGTTTCAATTTTTTGGCATATCTTAACTGTGCACTTTGTGAACTTTAAGTTAATGAAGGCAACTGAGATTGACATTCCAAGGGCAGCTGTATGTACTAATGCGCCTTATTCCACTTCTGATCGTGTTTTAAAACATTAAACCTAGCTATCAAGATATCACTGCCTCGATTACATCTGTACACTAAAAGTACATATAGTTAGCAGCACTGAACACACTGAAAGGAAAATGGATCTTTGGGGGGTTTTATTATTGTTTTATTGTTGTTTTTAAATAATTATGGCCTTATTTGAATGTTTAGAGATTCCCCTTCCCTTCTTCCCTCCCAGGTACATATTGTGTGGTACTATTTTTGCCTGCATAATAAAAGTTTAATTTTTTTTTTCCTTGTGAAATCTTTTGACTTAAACATGCTGTGTAACTTATGTAACTGTTAAAATAACAGTTTGATTTAATAAATGGTTCATTTTAAAATGTTCCTGGTTGTTGCTTTTTCAGTGAAGCCTGCTTTTCACTGGTATACCTGAGGGATCCTTGGATTTCAAAGATTTAATCTGTGGTCTACAAAGTTACAATAAATATTCTGCACTTGATATAAGGACCCATATTAAACAAGATAATGTGTATTATCCAATTAAAAAAAAATTGGGAGCTTGTGGCTTATATGATTTAGGGTTGTTTTTTTAAAAAAACTTTACCATCAATGTATCTTGAGGAGATGCAGCAGTCAAAATCATGGTTAATGAAAGATGACAAAGAACATGGGTGATATTGTAAAGTCATTTTTTAAGTGCTGTCTAGCAGTGTGCTGCATGTTGTGCAGGGCTTTTGTGTTTCCCTTCTCTGGAATAACTCCTTCAGGTCTGAGCACGTAGTCAAAAGCCTGTTGAGAAGGGAAGCGTGAGAGAGTGCAAGAGCATTCTACCTTGTGAACTCGTTCCTGGAAGGTGGAATTGTATAACAGAGGAAAACAAGTGTCAAAAGTCAGAATGAAATTTCTGAAGGTGGAACATGAAATGTTCCACAGTCTACAGAACAATTTAGAGAGGCACGTGGTTACTAACCTACTCTGGGGACTGGGCAAAACTCCAGAGGTACAGACTGGAGTAGGAATACCGTACAGCRACCCTTGCAACTTTACTGTCACCATCTCAGCCTCCACTGTAATTTTGTACATGGACTACTATATWCAAGACTTTTTCCACAGCAACAATAATGCCCTTGTTATGTTTGGGAGAAAAATCATTGTCACAATTTGTGAATCTGCATCTTTATAACTATAGATGCAGTTCTTCTCTATACGCTACTCTCTTTGGTAGTTGTCTTCACAATAACGCCACCTGGTTTATTCTGCCATTCTCAGTTAACTTTCAATATGCACATCCTTCTTAATAGCTCCTCATAATGTTAAAGAAAARATGTCAGAGGTGCCACTGCCTGAATATTTGATTGCATTTAACCTAGGTGTTTCCTTGGATCTCAGTAATCCTAAATTGCCAAATTTGGCCCAATAACTAAATGTGAGAGATCTCATTTAAACTGCTGAAAAAGATTGATCTCTTCAAGCAAAAGTGCAGTAGACATCCCTGCAGCTACCCTTCAAGCAGGGAGCCAGATCCACGCTTTAGGCAGCTAAAAGAAGAGCTTGTGCCTAAATTCCTTGTGTAGGTAGTTCCGCCATTCACAAAATTACTTCTCAACTGATGTTTATTCCTGTTCCTTGCTGAAGTCTCTAAACTCCTGGTTGACCTGGTGGATATTATAGACAGCAGCATACATTGCTAYTTAAATGGAGCAGCAGCATAGAATCATTAAGGTTGGAAAAGACCTCTAAGCTCATCAAGTCCAACCGTCAACCCAACACCACCATGCCCACTAAACCGTGTCCCGAAGTGCCACATCTACACATCTTTTAAATACCTCCAGTGATGGTGACTCCACCACTTCCCTGGGCAGCCTGTTCCAATGCTTGACTACCCTTTCAGTGAAGAAATTTTTCC
>JASVER010000001.1:20779887-20824530 GCA_030449065.1 Oceanodroma leucorhoa | reverse complement strand
TGTGCAGATCCCTCTGCAGAGCCTTCCTGCCCTCAGGCAGATCAACACTCCTGCCCAGCTTGGTGTCATCTGCAAACTTACTGAGGGAGCACTCGATCCCCTTGTCCAGATCATTGATACAGATTTTAAACAAGACTGGCCCAAAAACTGAGCCCTGGGGAACACCGCTCGTGACCGGCCGCCAACTGGATTTAACTCCATTCACCACAACTCTCTGGGCTTGGCCGTCCAGCCAGTTTTTTACCTAGCAAAGAGTACAGCCGTCCAAGCCATGAGCCACCAGCTTCTCCAGGAGAATGCTGTGGGAGACAGTGTCAAAGGCTTTACTAGTGTCCAGGTAGACCACATCCACAGCCTCCCCCTCATTCACTAGGCGGGTCACCTGGTCATAGAAGGAGATCAGGTTGGTCAAGCAGGACCTGCCCTTCATGAACCCATGCTGGCTGGACCCGATCCCCTGGTTGTCCTGCACCTGCCTCGTGAGCGCCCTCAAGRTGAACCGCTCCATAATCTTCCCCRGTACCGAGGTCAGGCTGACAGGCCTGTACCTCCCTAGATCCTCCTTCCAGCCCTTCTTGTAGATAGGCGTCACGTTGGCAAGCCTCCAGCCGTCCGGGACCTGCCTGTTAACCAGGACCGGTGATAAATGATGGAGAGCGGCTTGGCAAGCTCCTCCACCAGCTCCCTCAGTACTCTTGGGTGGATCCCATCTGGCCCCATAGACTTGTGAGTCTCCAGGTGGCATAGCAGGTCGTTAACCCCTTCCTCTTGGATTATGGGGGGCACGATTTGCTCTCCGTCCCTGTCTCCCAGCTCAGGGGGCTGAATACCCTGAGGATCACCGGTCTGACTACTAAAGACTGAGGCAAAGAAGGCATTAAGTACCTCAGCCTTTTCCCCATCCTTGGTGGCAATGTTCCCCCCCGGCATCCARTAGAGGATGGAGATTCTCCTTGGCTCTCTTTTTGTCGTTAATGTTTGTAAAAATATTTTTTGTTGTCTCTTATGACAGTGGCCAGTTTGAGTTCTAGCTGGGCTTTTGCCCAGAGTCTACAGTGGTAGACTCTCCTTTTTTCCCTGAGTCCCAGCAAAGTCTCCCTGTTCAGCCAGGCCAGTCGTCTTCCCCACAGCTCTTCTTGTGGCACATGGGGACAGCCTGCTCTTGCGCCTTTGAGACTTCCTCCTTGAAGAACGTGCAGCCTTCCTGGACCCCTCTGCCCTTCAGGACTGCCTCCCAAGGGACTCTCTCAACCAGTGTCCTGAACAGGCCGAAGTCCGCCCTCCGGAAGTCCATGGTAGTGGTTTTGCTGACCCCCCCTCCTTACTTCACCAAGAATCGAGAATTCTATCATTTCATGGTCTCTAAGCCCCAGATGGCCTCCGACCACCACGTCTCCCACCAGTCCTTCTCTGTTGGTAAACAGCAGGTCAAGCGAGGCACCTCCCCTGGTAGGCTCACTCACCAGCTGCATCAGGAAGTTCTCTTCCATACACTCCAGGAACCTCCTAGACTGTTTCCTCTCTCCTGTGTTGTATTTCCAGCAGATGTCAGGTAAGCTGAAGTCCCCTACGAGGACAAGGGCTAGCGATYGTGAGACTTCTGCCAGCCGCTTCTAGAATGCTTCGTCTGCCTCTGCATCCTGGCTGGGTGGTCTATAACAGACTCCCAGCCAGATATCTACCTTGATGGCCTTCCCCCTCATCCTTACCCATAAGCACTCAACCTGATCATCACAGTCGCTGAGCTCTGTACAATTGAAACAGTCCCTAACATACAGAGCCAGCCCACCGCCTCTCSTTCCTCGCCTATCCCTTCTGAAGAGCCTATAGCCATCCATCGCAGTACTCCAGTTGCGCAAGTCATCCCACCATGTTTCTGTAATGGCGACTAAGTCATAGCTATCCTGCTGCACAATGGCTTCCATCTCCTCCTGTTTGCTGCCCATGCTGYGTGCATTGGTGTAGATGCACTTGAGCTGGGCTATCGATCTCACCCCCGATCATCAGCACGCCACCCCTAGGCTCATCTCTAGCGAGCCTGGTTTTATCCCCTTCCCCCTTCGAACCTAGTTTAAAGCCCTCTCGATGAGCCCTGCCAACTCATGAGCGAGAATCCTTTTCCCCCTTTGAGACAGCTGAACTCCATCCGTCGCCAGCAGGCCCGGTGCCGTGTAAACCTCCCCATAATCAAAAAAGGCAAAATTCCGCCGATGGCACCAGCCTCTGAGCCACGTGTTAATCAGGTGTATTTTCCTGTTTCGTACAATATTCTTCCCTGCCACTGACGGGGTTGARGAGAACACTACCTGTGCTCCTGATCCTGCAACCAATCTGCCCATTGCCCTAAAGTCCCTTTTGATCACTTTGGGACTTCTCTCCGCAACCTCATAACTGCCAACCTGCACAACCAACAGCAGGTAACAGTCAGAGGGCCACACCAGACCAGGGAGTCTCCTAGTAACRTCTCTAACCCRGGCCTCAGGGAGGCAGCAGACTTCCYTGTGGGATGGGTCCGGTCGGCAGATTGGGCCCTCTGTTCCCCTCAGAAGGGAATCGCCTATGACAGTTACCCTCCTTTTTTTCTGAACAGAGGCAGTCATAAGGTGCAGGGCTGACTGACTCTACCTAGGCACCCCCCTAGATGGACCTTCATCCATATCCTCATTTGCCTGGCCCTCAAGTTCCAGAGCCCTGTATCTGTTGCGTAAGGGCAACTGGGAAGGTGAGGGAGGCCAGGAGGGGATTCGCCTGGAGCCCCGAGCAAGGACCTGTTTCCATTCCCCCCATCTCATAGGTCCCCTCCTTCTGCCTGGTGGCAAGAGGGAAGGGGATCCTCTGCTTCTTTCAGAGCCTCCACCTGCTGCCTTTGCTTCAGGGATGGCAGCGTCTGGCTCGACCAGTCTATCTCCCTCTGACACCCCCTGATACTCCTTAACCTTTCCAATTCCTCTTTCAGCTCTGCCACCAGGCTGAGCAGATCATCCCCCTGGTCACACCGCGCACAGGTGCTGCCTCCGCTGCCCKCCGGCACCAGTGACAGGCTCAGGCACCCCCTGCAGCCAGAGACCCGGACAGCTGCACGCTTGTGTGGGAGCTGCGTCTGGGTCACCACTCTCCTTCTGGCCATGGCTTTGGCCGGGTGGAAACCATCGCTAGGTCCTCTTCTGGGAGGGCGATGACCGCTGGTTAAGTGAGCCTCTAGAGCCGGAGGGGGACGGCGCCCTGCCCGCACGCCTGCCCGGCACCAACTGCCCGCGCAAACTGCCGCGCCACGCCCTGCTGACGCGCCACGCCCTGTTTGCCTGCCCTGGTYGCTCGCGCTCCCTGGGGGCTGCTCTTGGACGTGAGGGGGTTTGTCCGCCGTCACCCCARTCCCCGCCCGCGCKGAGTCAGAGCTGCCGCTCCTCAGGAGCTCCCTCCTCCGGCTCGGGGTGTTGGGGGCTGGGGCACCTCCTCTCTCCCTGCGCGTTTGCCTTCGCGCTTTTGCCGCTTTAGGAAGGGTCCCCCGGCTTGATCCTTCGCTTCGGAGCCCTTCGCCTCAGTGGCTTCGCCGAAATGGCGGTACGCTGGGTTTTAAACTGCCGCCGTCACCCCAGTCCCCGCCCACGCCGAGTCAGAGCTGCCGCCCGTCAGGAGCTCACTCCTCCGGCTCTGAGGGGGGGCCGCGGCACCCTCTGTCTCCCTGCGCGTTTGCCTTCGCGCCTTTGCCGCTTTAGGAAGGGTCCGCCGGCTTGATCCTTCCCTTCGGAGCCCTTCGCCTCAGTGGCTTCGCTGAAATGGCGGTACACTGGGTTTTAAACTGCCGCCGATAGCCCTTGTCCCCCCTCCCAGCATGTCTGTGCCCAAGCTTCAGCTGTTCACGGCAGAGGCTCTCCGCGTCGTTGCACCATTATGGCTGCGGTGTGGGTGTGCTYTGAGTGCGTCCGGGCGCTGTGATCTGGGCATAACTTTCCTAAAGCAAGGAGATGAGTTAGGAAAAAAAAGAAGAAAAGGAAAAAAAAGAAATTAAAGAAAAAAATAAAAAGAAATTAAAGCAAAAGGGCTGTTACGTGACTGCAGGTATCACATATTGTACTTGAAGGTAAAAGAAAAATCCTTACTGACAAATGGTTGTTACTGACCTGCTTCACTGTCCTAGTGATTAATATCTCTTCCAAACCGGTACCCAGGGAGACAAAGCACTCATTTAATATGACACAGTCACACGAGGTAATGAACCTTGTCTGAGAAAAGTCAAGAGTTAAATTCGGTTAACGTTTCAAAGGCGGGATTCTTGGCTTTCTGCCATCGCTACAGCTTTCTGCCATAGCAACTAGTCTCCAGATAGCAATAGCATGATTCACTAGTATCAAGAGGTGACTGCTGAATTTGAATATTTGCATTTACAGATCTACTCCAAGCGATTGGAGTCTCGGTGATTTGTGTCCCTCTTTCTGTGGTCTCCAACTGCCCTTAACATTTGGTGGAATGCTGGTCAGAGGGCTGCTGGGCTATTCATGCCAGTGATTAGATGCATAATAGATTATTGATTGCTTTGTCTTGTAAGGTACTAAATCAAGTCTTCTGTACTGAACTGTTTATAGTGTCTGCTGTTTACTGCTGTACATTTACAGCAGCTGGTCAAAATCAAAGGCCCAAAGTCTGCCACAGAAATAACGTGTCAGTAATGTTCAATATAAGTCAAGAGAAACCTTTGTTCAACTTCACGCCTTTCTTGAACTGTAGTCTGGGACATTTAAAAATGATTTACCTCTCCTACTGCAAAACGGGGAAAAAAAGAACAAAATAAAAAGTGGAGAAAGAAGAAACAAAAGGTATTCGGTGGCAGAACTGGAGCAGAAGACTAGGGAGGTACAAAATTGGTCACTCGGGGTTTTTATCAAAATATAAAGTAGTAACAATGACGCAGCCATCATGGAMAGACCAAAAATAAATAGCTAAATGGAAGAGAACAAGTACTGAAGATACAAAAATTACAAAGAGACATAGTTCTGGTTCTTTTTTTAGTGTTCCGTTGTAAACAGCAACTGTTAAATACTAGCTATCATTAAGGGATTATGTAATCTGCAATTAAATTGGGATTAAACAAGCAGGAGGCATTTTAAAAAGACCTTTAGTCAATAAAATCATCCTTCCCTGCATGTGGCACGGGTGCACTCCTCAGCATTCATGTGGATGCTGACGTACATCATCGCCAGCCTGATGAATGCACAGGCTAATGCAGAGTCGGCTTCAAAAGATGCCATGGGACCTGAGCGTGCAAACAGGTACCGATGGCCCTGGTTTCATTGTGATGGGCATTCCCCACGATGCTGGGACCATCTCGGCTTGGAAGCAGCTGCCACCCCTGAAGCGCATCCCCGCTTGCTTTACCTGGTGGCCGTGAGCCCTCGGCCTGCTCCGAGGATGCAGGCAGAAATGCAGGCTCTGCAGAGGGCTGTCACATCTCAGTCTCCCCAGCCCATGGATGCACCACGGGGAGCAGGGGGTCAACACAGTGCAGAAACCCCTGTCCAACAGCCAGGTACAGCTCTCTGCAAAGTTGCTAGCTCGAAGCAGCATACCCATAGCAGTACAGTACCATGTCAGCAGTTCAAGCCCTAAAACCCAGCATTTGCACAAACTAGAGCAGTTCCAAGAGGAGACACCAAGGCAAAGCCTCGCCACAGCCTCTGCAGCTGAGGCCTGCATCAGCAAAAGATCTGACGGAAATTTGACTCGAGCTCCATCAAGTGTCTGCTCTGTCTCCTCAGCTACAGGGTAGAGTGGGAGAGTTTTACTCTCTCTCATTCCCTTTTGCTGGTGGCAGCATTAAACACCAGGAGAGGACTCACAGCCGGAGGCCAGGGTCTCCCTTTTTGGGGCCACTCAGCCGCTTTTTCCCTCTCCTTTCCACTCCTGACTACTTTTCCCACTTGAACCATTCTCGGGGGTGGTAGCCTGCCCTTGGGAGACTTCTCTCACACCCTTTGTGGCTGCAGCTGGGAYGACCCTTACTGATTCCCAACTGCTTCTCGGGTACATCAGCAGCCCTTGGTAGATGTTAGTGCCCCTGTCTGCCCCTGGAGCTGCTTGGGACAGTGCTCCCTCGCCCAATCCAACCGTAGTGAACTGGGGTAGGTTTAAGTGCTTAAAAAGCAGGTTCCTGGCAGCCCAGCTCGTTTTGACAGCACACATCCAGGGAGAGCTCYGGTGAGCTACTTGGCTGTCAGCTCTGAGGACTTAATGAAGGTCTGGCAGCACACCACCAGGCAGCTGCGGAGGAACAGGCAGGGGACAGGAACCCCATCCCAGCTGCTGCTAGAAGAGGACACATGGACAAGCCCTGGGAAATGGGCGCTGGGGTACGGAGCAGACCCTGCGAGGCTGGAGCTGCGCACCCCATCCCGTTCCTGTTGGAGCGACAAAGCCGGTGCTTTTTCTTTGATTGCTGCCATGTTGCGAGCAGATGTGTTCCCCCCCACTAACCCATTTGCCTGGAGAATGGGCTCTGCCCTCTTAGTCATCGCTTGCATTCCCCGACTGACAGCAGCCCCTGACAGCAGCATCAGCAACAGTCTCTAAAGAAAATCACATCTGTCCCAATTCTTCAAAATTCTTATTTTTAGAGTATTTGCAAGCTCTGGGCAGTTGCTCCAAGTACCTTCCTTTTGGCAGCTGGAAACATCTGGGTATGGATCAGAGCAGGTATCAAGTGTCTCTCGCCAAACGGGGCTGAATATTCCCCTCCTTATGTTTCTTTCTCTGAGGGTTCAATATCTTCACTTTCAGACGGATGATAGCTGAGAGCCCCCCCTACAGACAGGTTGTTTCCATTTTCCATGCCCCCCATTTTAATGCCTTTAGTGACAGTATTTGTTATTGCAAAACCTGTGTCATTTTAACACAGCTTCATGACAGTATCACTCCAAGAAAAGCTTCAAAAATTATCTCCCTTCAGTGCAGTTTTATACTGCATTTTAGCCACTTCCACTCCTCTGCGAGGCATTTTCTTCACCACAATTTTAAAATCTCAGAACAGGACTCCTTGGGGCCCCCCCAATCGCTCCCGTGGAGCAAGCACTCACACTCGGTGTCAATCAAGCTGTATTGTAACAGCTTGATTTTGTACTTCACTACTAGCCAGAAATAACTCCAGCAATCTGCCCAAGACTTCTAACCTCACGAGATAGCAGCGCGCAGCCCGGGTGTTGGCGTGCCGGTGTAGCTTTAGTGCTGCCCCTTCGTGCCAAGCAAACGGCATAGGCTGAATTTTCCCGGCTACATTTTGGCAAAGCCAAAACCAGTTTGTAAGCATCACCAGTGGGACGCGCGGCCAATAAGTGCAGGGGTGCGAGGGGCTGTCAACCAGCCCGGTCCGGGGCTGCCCTCCCTCAYTGCACCCCAGAGAGGGATGTGTCTTCTGGGTTTTAAAAGCGCAAAGAAGTTACCAATGCTCCCAAATGGGACAGGTGTTGCCCACAAGCCAGCATTGTTTGCTGGCCAGCTGGATTCCTGGCAGTAATTCAGCAGTGATTAATTAGAAGAAAACACTAGGCTAGCTCCTTCGCTTCCGTATACTTTGTTCTCTGCATGGCTGCTGTGCCCCAGCGCCTGCCAGGAGGAGTTTCTGTGCCAGTGATTCATCTTTGGATGAATCAGAGGTAGAAAGCAGCAACTCAGCCCTTGTCCCCCCTGCAAGGAAAGCCCAGCTCCGGAAGAAACCGAATATACCTAGGCTTCCCAGGCGGCTCCTGCAGGTCACTCTCTGTAGATCTCTCTAATTGGAGATCTCCAAGGTCCCATGGAAAAGTTACAACCCCGAATCCAGGGATTTTCAGGCCAGGCTTGGATGCATCTTTGGTTTTGAAARTCTCCACTGACTTGTCACCTCTCTGGGGCTTGCAAAATCCCAGGGTGTGAGGGTCTCCAGACCAGGTAGAGCCAGCCTTGTTCCCACAGCCGTGGCAACACTGACTTCACACTCCCTGCAACCAGGAGGCATTTTTGGAAGCATCGGGACAGAAGGCCTGCCCCAGCGGTGRCCGCGGTGCCCTCTGCCACAAGGCTTGAGCAGGTCCCACAGGGGCAAGCMAAAGGGGTTTGCATGGCTGCAGCCRCAGCAGGCTAAACAAAAATCCTGCCGGAGTACTCTGCCATCATTCACATCAACTCCCAGTGTTGGCAGAGTCAGTGACACCGATAAGGAGGTGTTTAACAGAAGTCTGCTGGCAAAATAGCCTCCCAACACGCATGGGAGCAATTACTTTTGCATTTTTTCCCCCTGATTTTAATAGTCCTTATACTCTACATAAATTTCATTAGCTGGATTTATGTGGTCACTAAACTGCTTGATACAGTATTATATTCACAGCGGGAAACTATTTGCCATTCTGGTGAAAATGAGCATTTCCTAGTTTTGTCAGCGCAGGGGAATAATAACCAGCTGAACTGAAGGAGGGTTTGATTCATGGTAATTACTGATTATGTGCAGATTACTTTATGGCTTTAATTCTTTGGTCTCCYGCTGTTTGCTTGCTAAACCTCTAAAAAAAAAAGAAGGGAGTGAGTGTATGAGTGTCTTGTCTGTAAGGTAAATTACAGAACCTAATTTGCTGATTACATGAAAGRAAACAGAGCTCTGCACAAACCAGGATGGCAGTGGGAAGGAGCCGGCAGCGAGCCACGCTTGCATCCATTGCCGGCCGCGGCCACTTCTGTGCTGCTTTTYAGCACCCAGTTCACATCCCCACGACTGCAGCCCTCACCTGCGCTTGTGGCCGCTTTTACTGGGGCCATGGCGGTGACTGGCCCCGATAAAACACCAGCGAGCACAACTGGGGGCATGTGAGGGTGGCTCTTTGCTTCTGCAGCCCACAGCCCCCCCAGTCTGTCCCTTTTCTGCTTTCACCTCCGTTCATCAGGTGGAGGTAAGAGGATGTATCGATTTATTTGTGCTCAAAATGCCCCTAAAAACACTTCTTCAAATTAAGTGCAACAAAAAGGTCCTTGCAAACCTTCACTTTTAACTAGCACCATGCTTTAAAACATCAGAAGCTGGTTAGCAAACTATAGGCTGCCTTTGACAGAAAGGTATCCAAAAACAGTGGCACACCGCTGCCATTTCTCAGCCATTCAAGCCCKTCCAAAACAGCTCTTCCCTCATTTCCTACAGCAAACCTTCAGCAGACTCACAATCCCCAGAGATGAAACAGGCCTTTTGATCATATATATTATTCTTAGCATTGCTGGAGTGAAATTTCAGCCCCTGCTCTCTCTGTAATGGGAGTGGGGCGGTGCTCCCGATGCCCCCGGCTGCCCCCCTGCCTGCCCAGGGAGCGTGGCCATCCCTGTTGTGCCTGGGCAGCGTGCTGACTGCTCACTGCATTTATTCTTAAAAGACATATCTACACCCTCTTAAGTGAAAAGCGGGCTTTGCATCCAGAAATATGGCCCCGTGTTGGAGCAGGCTCAGAATCGTGGCTGGTGGCTTGGTGCTTGTCTGCAGCCGCTCCTGCGTATGCTGGCTGGGATCTTCCAGCTGCGAGCGCTTTATCTAATAGATGAAAGGGAGAGAGGGGGAAAGCACTGTAATTACCAGCACAAACACCAGCCCTCTGCGCCAGCCCTGCCTGCCCGCACCCCCTGGGGAAGGCAGCACAGAGGAGCGGGGACGAGCAGCACCCGACGACCCCATCAGGGATGGCCTGGAGCGGCACTTGCAGCCCATGTGAGCACTGTCCCCATGGTGGCACGGTGCAGGGCTGGATCCAGGCTCTGGGATGGAGGGTTGGCACCACCAGCACCCCCCATGGGAGCCTCCAGAAAAACACCCTGTCCCCTTGATCAGTACCAGCCATGATGGCTCCCCCAGCCCGACCATGGGGCAATGCTGTTCCTTCAGTCCACATTATTGCCCTAGCTAGTAAAGATCCACCTCCCAGATGCAAAATYGGATTCTTGGGTGTTCCTGAGTGTCCCAGCAGATGGAACGCCTTGACTTTGTGCCCCACTCACTGCAATGAGCAGCCCCACTCGTGGGACAGCATCTTCAGAAGTGGTCCCCATTCCTGCCATAATGCCAACRGGGATGTTTTAGCCTTTTTGTTTTGCACAGGGAGATCTGAAGGCAGGCAGGTGACCCTACCAGCAGACTTTTATCTGCCTGTGCAGGATGGMCACCCTTCGAATTTCTCAACTTTTCCTTCTCCCTTTGCAAGTCATAAGCCTTTAGAAGAACGATACACGCCACTTTGCACTGACCAGTAAGAGCTATTCATCCCCACATTTACCACCTTATTTCTCTACCTCCTTCAGTGCAAGAATAATAAYTGAAATGTAATCATAATGAAATGAATACAACTAAAAGAGAACTGCTTTCCTTTTGGCTGTTTGCTATGGAARGGCTGCTTCTTCCCTGTCTGCCCCTGTTGTTTCACTCACACCCACTATCAGATAACGTTTGATCAACCACCGCAAATTAGCAGAATGCAGATTATGCATAATTTCTGTGCCGTTGGTGCCTGGAGCCGGCGTGCACGGTTTTGCTTTATCACGGAGCTGGCTGCCCCTGGAGCTAACCATAAACCACTTCAGGCCATGCTGAAAACCGTCTGGGTGATGGTGTTTCACATGCACCAAACAAACCCCAAAGCCTCAAGCACCCTSCCAAGTTCTTGCCTTCAGGAGGCAGAAGAGCTGGAGATGCGCATCGGGAGGTGGCAGCACTTCCCCACCTTGCAGAGCCCGGCCCGGAGCGGGGACAGGCCTCTTTTGCTTTCAAGGCCCACGTTTGGCTTCTCATACTTTCCATTTACCACTTATTCCTATTTTTAGCTCTCCTTTTCTTTCCCTTTTTTCCTTTTCTTTTTTTTTTTTTTTTTTTTTTTTTTAAAGACGGGAAGGAGTTAGAAGAGGTAGCAAAAAGGCAGCAAACTGCCTGCAGCAGCCGGAGCAGCATCCCAGGGTCTCGCCTGAGCGTTGCTGGTCACCCCAGCCCCAGGGAGGACAGACGCTGACAGAGAGGGCTCCCGGGTCACCCGTGGCACCCATGGGATGCTCGCTGCAGGACCAGGGCCCCCGCCTGCTAGAGGAGATGGGCGCTAGATGCCCAGAGAAGTGGCTGTGGTGGGCCCCCCCCCCAGCCTCCTGCTTGCCTGGGGACGGGGGAACAAACCCCACAGGAGTCCTGCGAAAGCCCCCAAAGCAAGTGAGAAATCCCTCTCCTCTGGTTGTCTTGGAAAGGGAAGGCGGCACTGCTATCGCTCTGTGAGCAGCTCCGCACCATGGGCGACACGAAGCCCAGGGGACCCCCGAGAAGGGACCCGCAGGGGGCTCAGCACAGCTGCCAGACCTGCACCCACCCCTCCGTGCCCCCCCTCCGGGCCTGCTGCAATGCTTGCTGGGGCGGGTGTCACAGCCCCACCATCCACGTCTCCTTCAACTACTGGGAAGGCCAGAAACCACAGGAAAAACAGTGAGAACATAAATTGGGGCTGGTTGCTGTAGCAAGAGCTCTCAACACCTTTCCTTTACAGGAGGCAGCAGCCTGATGTAGGAGTGATGCCCGTCTGCTCCTCCCTGATGCAGAGCTGTTGCTCCTCCGAGGGATTTAATCCATCGGCCCACGTCCAATCATCTGCATAAAATGCTCCTAAAACCCAAAGCATTTCCTTGCCCTCAGTGTGCCAACTTTAGCCTCCTGCAGACCACAGATCAGTTCAGATCCAAGGGAGCTTGAGAGCACTTTAAAAAAAGCACCCAGATGACTTTGGATAACCTGAGATCTCTTTTCCAAAAGGAACCACCGGCACTTTGGAGTCCAAGAGGTCAGTCGCAAGTGCCCGTGCCATTTCTGCCAGTGGGGCATAGCTGGTTCAAGAATATTTCCCCTTGTTTGCAGAAAACTCCTGAGTGGAAAAACACCCAGCTCTGCTGTGGGAAGGGCCACAAGCAGCCATGCTGCTAACCCACAGCCAAGGTCCAGCACTGGTGGGCACTGGCCAAAGCCACTATCCTCAAGCACCACCAAAAAAAAATAGACAACAACCTCATCTCTCATTTCAGGAATCTCCTGGGACATTTCCAAAGGTGTTCGTGAAAAACTGCGACCGGGGCCCTTTTTGTAGACATAGTCCAGCACTATTAATCTCTAGGATTCAGGTATAGGAAGGTAGGCAGGACGATGCCGGTGTTTAAATGCACAAAAGCAGCAGAGCCAGAGGCCACACCTTGAAGTAAACTGGTCGTAAACTGGTCATAAACTGGTCGGAGGAGTGCTGGTCCCAGCAGAGCAGCAGCACAGCCCTCAGGCACAGGAAAAGGCACTGGGAATTCGCCCAAGTGCTAATTACTAAATAAACTAGACTGGCCAGAAACAGCAGAAGGCACGTGGTGTAGGGTAAGTGATCTGTTCCCTAAGGATAAGCAGGGCAGCACTCACACACGGCTATTCCTCTGCACTGAAATGGTGTTTCTGCAGAGGCCCTTACCTGTTGGAAAGTTGTGATCTTCACAGTGCAGTCGAGGAAACACAGGGGCGTTAAGGAAGGTTTAATTCCTAATAGGTTGCTATCATCTTTTATAAATACTTAAAGATGGGGTTTCCATCTCATTAAGTTTCACTTGCACCTGGCAAGTAACATAATTGCCAGTCACGCATTTGTGAATTCGTTATGTCGTGGCGCTGCTGCATGGGGCTTTACTTAGGCATCCTGACCACGGCCTCAGGTTTGGGGTGAAGCCCCTGTGGGACTTGCTGCTGCAGAGGCGTGTTTGGGGGGTGCTGGGGCATGCCGGAGCCCTGCTGCTGGGGTGCCCTCTGCCTCTGCACCCCTCCCAGACGGACGTCCTTCCAAACCCAACCCTCTCCCCAGGGCTGACCCAGGAGAAGGGGCTGAGGAGACATGTCCATCGTCCCTCCCCTTTTTCTGTTTGCTTTTGCAGCGTTGTTTTAGCGGCGGGCTGGTGGTGCAGGCCTGGCTGGTGCTGAGGCTCCCTGAGCAGCCTCCCTGGCACAGCTCTGGCAGCGGGCACCGCCTCTCCCTGCGTCTGCAGACGGGTTCACCCTCAAGGAAAAGCATCCAGGGCRGCTCCTCTGGCTTGAAGCCCCAAGACCCAGGCCCAGAACTCTGGCTGTAACCCCTGGTAACTTCATGTGTGCAACTGGCATGGTAACACATCTGCTTTCTGATGCGGGACCAAATACCGCAATGGAACAAGTGCTCTAACACCAGCGTCCGCACAGGCTTGGTGATGTCCCACATCCGAATCCCACGTGTTTGCTGCAATGACACTAACTGTTAGGCAACGCCAAGGCAAGGCAAAGCCTTCAGGCTCTCAGGCACTACATGGCAGTATGGGTCCCTGGGGCTCAGAAAGACATTTTTTTTCCAACAAGTTTCCCTGTGCTTTCCCCATCCTGCGTGACCATCGAGCGTGGTTTGGGGTTGCACCACCGGTGCTGCCACGGCGGGCCATGGCTGCTGCGCTGAAACGCTGTGGTCCTGGTGACAGACACTTTAACATCGGCCTTTTTGTTTGCACAAAGATGTCGGAGTGGCTCGTACCACTAGTGGAGATAAGAGCTGGTGGAGGCTGCTGGTGAGGCTGAAATCCATGGATTTCGGTCTCCATATGCACCAAGAARCTAAAGCAGGCGCTTGGTGTGGTGCCTCTGCGCCCTGGCATCTCCTCGGGGAACAGGGCTGAGTGGGGCTGCCCAGAGAAGGCAGGTCGCTGTGCTGGGGGGCTCTGGGGAGCTCTTCCCTGCCACTGTTAGCGCTTGTGGGTGCCCCATCTAGGTCATGCCCGAGAACCGGCGCTGGGCTCCACCGACTCACCCGCTGTGGCAGTTTGTCTGCTCCTGGTGATTTGTCAGGTCAGGCAGCATGAGCGATCCCACACCAAGCCCTCTGGGGCGGACCCCTGCCCCGGGGCACAGCCAGCCCTCTCCCCGGGGTGGCTGGTGGCCGTCAGAGCTCACTTCCAAGTGTGCATCTTTGCTAGGTACCGGGTGTTATGTATAGCATACATGCGCTGTGCACATTTATACGCTCCCACCAACACACGAGGTGTTTTATGGTGTGCTGGATTGTTACCACCATGTAAGTGTTTGTATCGGGGGGACGAAACTGGGTCCTGGCCCCTGCTGCATTAGGCACAATACAGCCATGTTAAAAAATTAGTCCTGCCTGAGGCTGGCCAAAGCTGAGCTCCTAGGTCCTGGTTTAAGCATATAAGTAGAGGAGCTGATGATATGACAAGATGAATGCTGGCATCTCCCAGAGATTTCAGAGGAGCAGCCTGGGAAATGGCTTTTATTCTTCTGTGGAAATGCTGGAAAGCAGGAAAACATAGTTTAGCTGAAAACATTTGTAGTACCCAAGAAAACTGAAGTCTACAAATGAATTTTTGAATATCCGTTTAATCTGTAGGTATGAGACATTGCAAGAAAACCTATCTTTTTAATCAGGCCTTTGAGGACAGGTGGGCTGCCACAGGGGCATTTCCCGAGATCAGGTTAAAACAACAAGCATCCTACAGGCAAGCGCACCGAGAAATCCCTGGGATTTTACTTATTGCTGCTGTACCTGTCTCCTAACACGCGCCCGGGGCTGGGGAGGAGCAGCCCACAAGGAGTGGCTCCTTCCACCMCTGGGAAGGAGAGGGGGAATGGCAGGGACAACGCCGAGACCCCTCTGCGTCTCAGATTCGCAGGACAAGCCCTGACCTCCATCTGGGCAAAGCCACTTGTCCATGATGACCGGCTCACAGAGGTGCTTCTCTGCGTGGAGCTGGCAGAAGGGGCTATTTCACAAGAGGAAACCAGTGAGTATGTATAAATTCGGAGCCTGCTGCCCCACGGGACTGCCCGTGTGCGCGTGGGGTGGTGTGACTCCCTGGTTTGTGCCCGTCCTGCCCCTTTCAGTGAACCTGGGCAAGCAGCAGCAGGGCTGAGCTGCGGCATGAGGCAGCGTGGCTTCAGACGAGAGGCCAGCCTGCTCAGAAATAAACATGGCTGGCAAGGCAAACAGCTCCCTGKCTCCCTTTAAATGAAGTAATTGATCCTCTCTCGTAAACATTTTCATGCAAACAGCGGTGACCATACCTTTATCAGCGAGCAGATATTGAGGAACCTGTGCCTGTGATTTCGGCAGCTTGTTTAAGGGCAGATTTTCCTTTTACTTGGTGCAGTAAATCAGGCCAATGATGTTGGCTAAATTACTAGTTTTGTTTGGGCTAGTTGTCTGCAGATTAGAGTTTTACTATTGCTGGTAACCGCACATATTCCTGTGTCACATACCTTTCTAACATGAACATTTTCTAATATGAACATTTTTAATAGTATGGAAAGAAAATGCTGTAAGAGTCTCCCCTCCCCTTCACCTCAAGGCAAAGCCAACACGAAGAGCCAGCTMTAAAACAATATGAACYCTTATTGCAATCATGTGGTTGTYGTGGTTTAACCCCAGCCAGGACAGTGGTTGTGCTAAACGTCTTTATTAACCTGATGTTCACAGAAAAGTAAATGCTCTGGGAAAATATCAACAAGGGTAACTATTTTATTTGGCAGTTGATCACACATGACTGCTACACGCTTTGCTGTGACCATTTTAAAGCTGGTTASCAGCAGCACTGGGTATGCACAGCGGAGATAGTACAGAGAGAGTGCGTTACAGATGTGCACTGCCAAAAATGAAAGACCAATGAGCCAAGTCCATAACCCTAACCCAAACCCTGGCCATGGAGCAGGACCATGTACGATGGACTTGGCCAACTTACTCATTGCTGAGGATGCAACACTTGGACTCCTGCGGCAAACCCAGTGCTGTGAATCTTGTATCCAGCCAGACCCACGGCAGAAAYGTCCTTTTCGGGTAACAGCCATGTCTGCGCAGGCACTCGCTGCTGCACGCTACCCTGCCTGCCCCAGAAACAAGTGTCTCCGTGACCACCCTCACCCCATTTCCACTGCCCAAGGAGCCTTCTGCCTTTTCTTYCTTCATTCAGTTCTTGCATCTCTTTGTACAGTGTGTCCATGGGATGGTCCTGGGGMTCACATATCCTTGGAAAGATGCACCCAAGTGACACCAATCGCAGTGAACTTGCTCTGTAATACAGATCTTCTAAGGCCTATAAAGGCTTTCAGTCAACAGTGGTTTAGGGTAGTGAATGAGTAAGGTTTCTGCACGGGGTGATCAGGGCACCACACAGCTCTATGGGTGTTGGACAGCATCTGGCCCCTGATCCTTGTTCAAAATGCATCCTGTCAGCATCCTTCAGAGGGTCCAGAAAACTGAATTCTTGCCTTTTTTTTTAACTAACAAAGTTTGACTAATTCAAACTCAGCAGCATGAGCACCTGAACAGATTGCCTCCCCCCAGGTTTTCTACAAGGTTCTTTGTCAAAAGTTACTATAATTTAGATAAATGTCTACTGTTGTCACTAAGCCTATGGGTTTGACAAAGGCAGCTATTGATTTTGTCTGATGTGATCTATCCTGTATGAACACACGCAGCTTCTCACTCGTCAGCTTGTTATCTGCTACATTATTATGTATCGATTCCCTTCCTTGCTTTGTATTTACCAGCTGTAGAAGTCGGTGGAGTTTTTTGGCAATTTTGGGRACCAACCTTCATGAAGACTCTTTGCTTTATTCCAGTTTTCTCAGTATTCCAAAGTTTGTCAGAGGGATGGCATTATTTTCTGCTAGTTTCCACAGGTTCCCTGAATGGCCTGAGCAGAAAGGGAACCGGCTGATCCCTTAAGATCCCTCCTACCCTGACCYTTCTGTCAAAGCCATAAGGTCTGTCCTCTGAGGTTGCAGACACCGAMTTGTGCACGTATGCACGTGCACACCTACCTTAATTCTGCTGTCAGACACCATTACATTACAATTACCATTAATTAAAATTAATGGCTGTATCCTAATGACATGGACTAGAATTTGACCCCGTTTGTTCATCCACATCGTTATGATTTAATTTGCAGTCTCTATAGTGCTATGCCAGTTGCTACAGAGCACGTACAACAGACCTGAGCATCTCAAGGAGATTTTCTTCCACCCCCTGCTATTTTGGTAGCACTAGCCTCTGCTCGCTGGAGGCCCTTCACTCTGCCTGGCGAGYGGTCGCTCACGCCGTGTTGATGGGAAGAGCTCAGATCAGCGGCGGTGAACAGGGGCTGGCAGTCTGGTATTAGGAGCTCACAGTGATTCAATAACCCTTCCCTTCCATCGGTTGTAGATAACCTGGAATAAAGAACATCTCCATGGAAATCACTTTACTTGGGACGTTTTTCCTAGACTGTCATTCGTTTGTCACCAGTTTCCAAACCCCATCTTTAGCTAAAGAGGAAAGATGGTTTAGTCCACAATCTTTTTGCACGCTGTCTCAAAGAAAAAGAGGTCTTCAGCTTGTACCTGAAGGTACAGCTGTCCTCAGACAACTTCAGCCATTTCTCTATAATGACTTGGAGGTCAACTGGGTGTAACCATTACAGGAATGTACCAAAGCACCTCCTACCGTGAGGGCTGATTTGTAGCACGCACTCCTAGTAATGGGCTTCCAGGCAAGGAAGTCTAACAAAAGAAAAGCTGATTTWAAAAGATGCATATATATACACACATGCAAACTCAATGCTTGATTAAGAAGATGCTGACACTCCGCAGGAAATATTTCAGGGAAAATGTCCGCCGTATTTGTTAATAAACAATTGTGCTCGTACAGGCTCTGTTCTCTTCTCTAGTCATTGTATGAACTGGGAGAAGAATGGCTAGCCCTAGGAGGCCAGCAATACATAACAAARTAATCACAAAGTCTGGCCTAAACAGAAGGTAGAGAACTGTAGCATCGGTAGTATCTGACTACCTGCTACTCAAGTATTTACAAACAGTGAATTAAAGCAGTACATGTGACTATAACAGTGACATACTAAAACAGCGCTGGAAGAGGCCTCATGAGTTTATTCAACCTRTCGCTCTGTCTGGAGACAGACTCGTTCTCCCTGTCTTGTTCCTGGTGGATGTTTGCAACTTGTTGTGAGAGGTTTCCAGCGATGAAGRTCCCCACACCCTCCCTACACAGATTGTTCCAGTCCTCCTTTATTGCATGCAATTTTCCAGTGTCAAGCCTGATTCTTCCTTGCTGTCATTTAAGCCCATCATTYGTTGTTCTACAAACCATGGATGTTGGATGCACAAGATCTCCTTCCACTTTTACAGCAGCTTTCACACACTGGAGGAGCTCCCCTGAGCCTTCACAAACGGTGAGGCAATGCTCATGACATTCCTCCATGGATTTGCTACRTGGCTGGTCACTCCCCATCCTGGATTTGCACTGCTGATTTTCCTGCTGAGTTGCTGTGCTTGCCCCTAATAGACTATCATCTCCTTTTTTTTCCAAACTCTCTTTCAGACTTGACAAGATCATGTTGAACACAAAGTCAGTCCTCCAAGGTAACTGCAGCCCCTGCCAGCTGCCTGACAGCTGCACACTGAGTAGAATCATAGAATCATTAAGGTTGGAAAAGACCTCTAAGATCATCGAGTAAGTATTGTCCCTGCTCCATCACCCAAGCCATTTGTGAAAATATTAAATCACACTTTGGCTGAGACAGGCACCTGAGAAACATGACTCAGTACATCCTCCTGCTCTGGCAGCATGCCACCAGTGATTGCTCTCACAGGGGGCTTTAAAGAGAAATTTCACCCAAACCAAGCTCTCCTCCTTTGCTTATGAGACTAGCTCAGTGCTCTTGAGAGGTTATGCAGAAGAATTAGGGTTTGTGTCAGGCTTTCTTCCTCCACTGCAGTTATGAAGGACCTTTGCATAAAGCAGCTGTCAYATTTGCAGAAAGAAAAAGGAACAAAATCAACTGAACAACAGGAGAAGAGGCACAAACAAGCAATAAGAAGGCTCTCAGGCTCTGCAGATTCACTGGTCACACTGCCTACATCAGCTCCAGGTAAGCCCTTAACAATTAAAACTAGAAGAAGAGTAACATCATAAACCATAAAAGTTTCCACTGTATCTCTCTACGTGGGAACTTTTTCAGAAGTTAGAAACCACCACTGTTGGGTCACGGCATAAAGGAGTTTGCAGAAGGACAGACATCTATGTGATGGATGAAGTGTGCAGGCAGCTCTGGAGAAACGCAGCTTGACGGGAAACTGCGCCGAGCAACAGCTCTTCTCTCTCCTGTGCTTGGAGGGAACCAACGGGACAGACCCAGTTAACCACAGCACAGCCAGCACATCGCAGTCGATTGATAGACCGAAGCGCTGGAACAGCCGAGAAATTGTTGCTATGGATTTATATAGGGTTATAAATTTTAAAGAGAGGTCACCTGAGAAATCTTAAGAAGCAGGAACAGCAACTTCTCTTCTATGTGGAAGCAAAGARAGGTGATACTGGGACAGACAAAGTTGTAAACATCATATTAAGGCATTTGGGAATGGAGCAAAGGCAAGAAGATGTAAAAGCTGGCTTAGGTTGTTTAAAAGATATTTTTATTGCRTGTGGGTGATACATTCAAGGACATAAACATGGATTTCTCAGTCTCAGTTTCTGATTAAGAAAGCCAGCAAATTACAGACCATGACTGGAGCCTCTCTGTGAGGCAGCGAGGCAGCGCGGGGAGGGAGGGCCCTGAGCGGCACGGCACCACYGCCTGCCTCAGAATCGGGGTCTGTGTGACCTGAGGGGGAGAGACAAAACACCCACCTCCCCAAGGGGGCTGCGGAGGGGCTTGTGGCGGAGCTGGCTGCTACAGCTCCCCTRAGCTGGGTTGCCCTCCCCATCTTGCCCAGTTTGCCCACTCCCCTCTGCCTCYTGCCCGCAGCCGGGCGGCCAGGCTYGCGTGTCCATAWTAAAAGGGAGCCATCACCAGAAGCACTGCCACAAGGGAAGAGCGTTTACCTCCATCAAAGGGTCTGGCCRACCTCTCTGATACGTGCAAGATCAGCTCGTGGCGTGTTTTCAGACCAACCTGAACACGCCTGCGTGTTGGCTGTGCTCYGTAAGTGGGGCTCCACCTCTACACCGACATTAATCTGTTCTGCTCCTACCCTGGCRCCTGGAAAAAATGATCCACAGGGCATTGCACTGCCTGTTGCACCCCAAAGGCAGGTCTTGAAGATGTCCTTCAGGCAGTCCAGTGGCACAGCATGCCCTTTAGGATTATCCTGGCYACAAATCAGCAAAGTCTTGGGTTTCTGCTTGGCACACAGATTATACTTCATCCCCAAACTCTCCCTGCAAAAGTCTTTCTGACGTGTTTATTTTGACAGCGTAATTCAATCAACTTCATTATTTTCTTTGAGCCATTTATAGAACAGCAAGTGCACAGGAAGGTGGAGCCCTTAACTTATTTGTCTCCCGTTTTCCTTATTTGCCACTGCACAACRACATTTAAAACAGAATACACCACTGCTTGGAAAAATGATAAATGCTTTAGGAAAACCTAACTTCCTACCGATTAAGAAAAATTAGCACAGTATCAAAAGTCAGAGACTGATATTGGGAAGCAGCAAGATCCCCATATTTACTGATACATTCAATTTCCAACAGAAGACACTTCTTTTGACAACATCTTAATATTACCTAGATGCACTTCTTTCTATAAAAAGCAGCAACAACTAGAAGTGACGAATTATATCTGCCTGCAGGAATACAATCACACTATCTCACTGTGATGCAAAGGATAACATGCCAGTGAAGGTGATGATTAAAAAAAAATTCAGTCATTCTGAATTGTGCCATAGATCTAATTACATTTTATAGGAGACTTAACCTTTATTTAAACAATCTACATCTTGAGAATGTTTCCAGAGCCTCTTCTTCTGCCTTGGTTTTAAATGTAATTATTAATCTGCGTGCCATCATCTTGCCGGCGAGAAAATGAGTACAGATCCGTACAAAATATGCCTTATCTCAAAAAAGACAGAAGGTTCAAGCTGATTTATAAAACCTTTTTCCAAACCTTCCCCMAAAAATCTCAGTCTTTCAATTAAGCTACAAACTGAAGCAACCACACAACAAGCAGGCCACTTGGAGAAACTCCTCAGGAAAACCAACTTTGCTTTAAACCAGCCAGGAGCTAGRCAGTGAGTAGCAGGAAAAAAGCATGAAAATATTCCCCCAGCTCAGAATTTCTTTCCTTCCGCCAGAGCCGATTCGCCTCCTCCTGACCCCATCCAGCCCTTGCGCCTGAAGCATTGCAGCCAGCCCACCCCTACCGTCCCCRCACCATTGAACCAAAACACCCTGTGCTAGAGAAACAAGTGTTTCCAACAGTGCTGATAAACCTCCACTGCATAAAAAAACCCTCTCTGCCAATATCCTGRGCTCAGCCCCTTCCTCTTCTGGAGTGAATTTAAGCCCGTGGAAACACTGGCCAGTGCGGAGACAAAAATCCTGGATCGTTCTTATCCCACATGGTGTTTCTGTGCTTTCCTACCAAATGGAGCCACATGGGAAACACAGGTGTAAGGACACAGAGGTCCTCAATCCCCACMGAGTTTAGGGGGAAAAAGCAGCTTCCAGCCTCTTGGGCTGTGAAAAAGCAAAGCACCCTGGGCACATGCTGCTGCCCGGCTGTAAGGGCGCAGAGGATAAAAACATAAAGTCGCCGATTGATTTGGTAGTTGTGGGTCCAGTCAGTAAGCAAGATATTGCTGAGGGGTCCGCCTTTAGGAATACAGGTGCTTAAATCCTTTTTCTAATTCTGATCCTAAGCATCACTTTTAAGTGCTGACACATCTTCAGAAATCTGCCATCATWCGGATTTTACATGCTAACCAAGGAAAAGGAGGAACCGTCTTTCCTTTCTGGGTAAAGCTGGAGAGGTAGATTAGATAAACTCAGAATCAGAAGCTCAATTCACACAGTATTGTTTCTTTTTCTTGATTACAGAACTGTAATTCCTATTTACACAGTTACAAAGAAATGGACGTGTAGAGAGGTACAGCTTGACTTGGGAAAAAGTTCCCTTAACAGTTACTCAGATTTGCTGGTTCCACTCAACACCTCCTGTAACGCTTGTGGGCACTAGCAACGGGCAAAAGCTGGGAATCAAACTGCGGTCAAACGTTGGCAGATATTTACCCAGGTATTTTCCTCATCAGCCAGGTTCTGAYGCCGTGCCCAGCTGTGAGCGAAATCAAGAGCAAGCTCTCATCATCTCACACTGCTGTAGGAAACAGMACCTTCAGGAGATGCTCCAGTAACCAAAAGACCCATAACAAGGCGTAGCTTTCTGGACATGTGGAAGCACGAACCAGTGCTCATGTCAGGTAACACAGTAGYTCAGCAGTCCGTCCGTGTGGGTGACATAAAGCACACGGAAAGACAAGGAAAAACCAGCAAACACAAGTAGGATGTAGCAAAGACATTGAGGACACCTCTTGGTTTCTGTACCATTGGGACATTACAATTTTTGTTTCTTTTTTTTAATGGTTTTGGTCTTTTTCATGCATTTAATGCACCATAATTGGATGCTAAATGTTCCTGCTCTGGACCAAACATACATGATAGAAACACAGGCTCCTTTGAAAACAAAAGAAAATGTTTTTTTTCAGGAAAACAGCACAGAGCATGGACTAACCAAGGCTGGCTGTGCTGAGGTGCAGGGGGTGATGGTGGGTGCAGAGCTTGGCTCCCGCTCTGGTCTTGCCTGGGTGCAAAGGAAGCCCGTGCCACAGGGGAAGGTGCAAAGATGCTCTGCCCCGGCACCTTGTGTCAGGGGCACAGAGGGCAGCAGGGGATGGAAGAGGCACGTTGTCTTGTAGGTGWTTGCTAAGTCTGGGCTTGCAGCTASAGGTTTAATTGTRTTCAAAAGCAGGGTGAAAGGTGGATCTGGACTATGTTTTATTCCTTCACAAGGCTGTACGGTAGCTTGAGCAGCGCAAGGGATCTGCCTGCTTGTAGTTGTCCACTTGAGGGGTCTAGGATTGATGATAACTCAAGAAGTTATCATCAGTGAAGAAAAGTTTTTGATCTTTTGTCCTGTGTGCAGCACCAACCCATTGCTGGAAGGGCRCACCACGTTCAGCTGATGTATCCGAGGTACCTGCTGTTCCCATGTCGTGYGTCACACCTTGAACTGCTGCGCTCTTCCACTAACACAAATACTACTAGCACGTTCTTCTTTTCTCTTGCTCTTTCTCTCCCACCACTTGTATTGTGATGCCAACAAAGTAGAACGATAAAAAAAGGATGGGAATCTGCTGGAAAACTCCCTTCACTATCAGACTTTGCTGTAACGTGTGGACCCTGCACAGAGACCGCACCATTGCTTCACCTCCCGCTGCCTTCCGTCACTTCTTTGCAGCAGACAGAGCTGACACGAGCAGACCTGCCTCCRCTGAACCGGTTGCCGCATCTACTGTCAGTGCTGAGTCAGAGCTTACGGCTCTCCAGATGCCCCAGCAGCAACTGGATTATTCCCATGCCAAGTTACTGCCCTCAATAAATGAAACTGCTTCTGGGGGCATATTTTCCCTGGGTGAGCTTTCTGTATTCAGAGGAAAGAGTTTAAACATTGAGAAGGCAATGAAAGGCATGTCAGTTTTCCACCCAGGGGAGTTTTGTGTGGCACTCCTGAGCAAAATGCAGCAGCTCAGGAGCTGCTCCGTGAGCTTTCGGCTGCAGCAGGTCCCAGGGAGGAGTTCACTCGATGAGGACCAGGCAACGGGGAGACACCTCACAACTCAGAGTGTCCCCCAAGCAAGCAAACCCAGCGGGGGTTAAGGTGAGCTTCAGATGTGCTCATCCTCCGTGCAAAGCTGAATCGCACCCGCTCGGTCGCTCCTTGCCTTCTGAGTCGCATGTCTCCGTCATGAAGCAGCAAGAAAGAGAAAACACGGGGTTCTTGTTTTCTCCCTTGTCTTTCTTTCTTTTTAAATTACTACCACAAAAGCTAGCTGAAGAGCTTGGGAGCAGCTGCACTATCAGAAATTACTTTTACCTCATTAAAAAAAATTATCCTTTTAAAATGAGAGCGGCAGAATGGAGATTAGAGTTTCTAGTGCTTCGCCGGGTGTTACTTAGTACCTGTGGATCATTACATTGATAAAAATATGTACAGACTCACTTTTCAGGTTTAAAAGTGTTTTGTCCTTTTGTTTGCTTAGCTAAATAAAGGGGGATTTTTTGACCCGTGATTTCGAATCCAGCTGGCTTTTTCATATACAGTGACTCATACAAAGCAGCCTGCAGAGTCAGTCTCATTTCCACCATTACACTGCTGATTTCGGCAGAAGCCTCACAGAAAATCAATCCGGGGGGGGTTTCGGCCCAGCTCCCGACCAGGCCTTCCTCACCAGAGCTGTGCTCTTCTTTCTGTAATTGCTCCCGCCGAAATGAGGGAGCTAATCCCAGAGAGAGGTACTTCACACAAGCCAAATTGCCAGGATCTGGCCTTTYGAGGCGCTGCAARTCCCATAAGATTATCAAGGTTAGTRATAAACCACTAGTTTCTAATGAAAACTGAAGTTGAGACCAAGGACTTCCTGGCTCAAAATGGTAATTTTTTATGAGATACTGTCATTATCTTGGCTGATGTGCAATAGAGCATCACTGGTTTTAGTGGGAGCAGGCTGGGAGTTCTTTAGACCAAGACTGACATTATTTTATCTACTTCAGAATAAGCCAAAGAATTTTTAAGGGTGGTAAAGCGGGAAATCTCATTTCCATTTCCAGTGAAGGCTACATATAATATATCATTACCAAACATTGAGCCTGATCCTTACACCTAACTCAGTGTGTATTTTCTCCCCTCACAGACTGCACCACTGATGTGAGAACGTAAACCCCATTGAGCACACGGGCCCGCGGGGAGCAGGAAAGATCTGTGCTTACCACTGGTAATGGCAATTTCTATTGCAGTTCTGCAGTCTCCTATGCAGGCAAAGTTGCCCATTGACTTTTGGAAATACAAGATCAGACACAGTACATGGTTGTCCCCCTCGCTGGCTCCCCATCGGGGCCGCGCGGGGCTCACAGCGATGCACTGCCCAGCGACTGGCAACAGGGGCTCCAGGAATTTTTGTCTTCCACAAATCATTTCATGACCGAGGTAAAAGTGCCATCGTCTGACAACAGGAGGAGTTTGTGGATCCAGATACTGCAAATGTAACACCATTTTCTCAAATAAATGTCTGCTGTTTTGATAAAAAATTCAGCAAGGAAAGTATAGGCATCATGCTATACACAATTCCTGGACTTCCTCCATCAGGAATTGCAGCTCTTCTTTTTCTAAAGTGAGATGTTGTTTGGGGAGACAAGAGATTATGTAGCCTGCTTTATGTTATTCTGCTCAGGTATCCCTGCAGATGAGGACTCGCTTTGAAAATGAAAGGTTGTATTTTACTGCAAGTGGGTTGACATCAATTTCACTCTCAGGGCTAACCAAAAACCATCAAAATACTCTCTCCTCTTTTGCCTTAGTYTTTCCAAGAAATTATGAGTCAGAAAAAGCTTTCTGAATGTGGTATATAGGAAAAAACCCCACATTTGTATTGTCCGAACAAAATGAATGGCTAAGATCACCGTAACCCAAATTTGCTTCCTAGAAGAGGGGAAGGATGCTCGGGGAAATACCTTAAAAGTGTTGCATTTTTARCAGGAGGAATCCAGCTTTATTTTGTAGATACAGTAAAGCAAAGGGGAAAGTGCTAAACGGAAAATGTSGTCATATAGTAAAAAAATGAAACAAAGCAAATAACGTGTTGGGCTAAAAATGGAAAAGTAACTCACCTAAGTCCTTTTCACTCCTGGATTAAGTGGTTTATTACTGAAGTAGGATTCTATCCATCTAAGTTTTCTATATCTAATTTTTATACAGGTTGTCACTGCTTAATGAATTTATGGTGAAAATCCCTGATGCCCAGCTCTTGACGGAGGAAGGTGGCATCAGGGGTGGTCTCTAGCAGATTCTGTCTCCCTAACTTYAGGGTTTAAAAGTACGCATAGTAAATTTCTCCAAAGGGCTTTTAGAGCCAATACTGGTCATCAGAGCCTGCACAGGGCTGCCAGGAGCCTGCTCAGGTCCTACTCAGCATCTCGCACCCGGGTGCAGGTTCAGTGCCGGGGTGTGAGGACCTGCATCCCGGCACGGAGCGCTGCCTGCAGGAAACACTCAGTAAGGGAACTGATGGCAACCCTGCCCTGCRGTTTTGCTGCGGTCCACACAAGAATGACAAAGGTTTATGAGACTAAAACCTATTAGGTGGCAGGTTTTCCAGTTTTACCAGATTTCACCAGTCCAGGGCACTCGCTGGTCTTTCCTCTCAGCAGTTACTGCTGTGGGTGATGCAGCATCTTTGGCTGAGTCTATGCAGGTTACTAGAGCAGGGCCAGGATGCTCCAGCCAGCAGTCCCTGGCTTTGCAGGGGGAAAAGAGCTTAGGCACGCTCTGTGCCACCCAGCCGCAAGGCTAGAGGGCAGGCCTTGGCCTCTTTTATTTACTAGCTTAGAGGTAGCGTATGAGATGAGGGCTTAAAAGAGGGGGAAAAAAAAAAATCTTTCTCACTAGCAATTTTAGCGTTCTTAATCCCAGCAGCGTTTTCATAAGATCTGGTTTAAATCATATTTGTAACATCACCGCAACAGTGCCCTGATGAACTGCGTGTCTGAAGTTATTCATCAATTACAATGTCACAATTGTGATTATTAGAATTGATAAAAATAATGGGGCTAGCGGAGTCTGGAACACAGATTTATTTTTTTTTAAATGAAGTATCTTTGTATTATCAGTGAAATGATAATGGTTTTCATAATACTTGCACTCACATAAATACAGCATTACTGATTCACAGCCTCACTGAGGTTTGTTGGATCCTTGTGGACTCAGCTGCTCCAGCAGGCAAATACTTGATGCATTGTCTAGTCATAAGCTGGGACACACATTAGTCCAAACTTTTTATATGACACTATGCACATAAAAGWAACCTGTTTCTGCCCTTAAATACAAATTGAAATGATAGTGATAAACTATAACAAAACCAGGATGTAAATGTAGCATAGCTATAAATAAATAAGCAGCAACACTGCATCTGATATCTGYGGTGCGTGTTATTGCTCTAAATAAATCAGTCGCCGGTGAATTTGAACCTGAGTGAAGAAGTGTTTCCGAACTCTGAACAACATCGACCTCTGATGGGCTCTTTGAAGCCYGTAAGCTGTGGGATTATCAGAAAACTGCATACTGCTCCCAGACAGGCAGACAGCAAAGATGCACTTAAACGATTTTTCTACAGCACGCAGTCCGAGAAAAGGAGGGGGAGAAACAATGCATGTTCCCCTCAGAACTGCGGATGATAAGGGAAGTCAATTCATTGTGGCATTTTACAGGCTTTTAGGAAAGAAGACTTCTTTTCTTTTTTCCTTTTTTCCCCTCCAGTGCTAGACTAAAAGGGGAAAAAAAGAGCCCAGCTTAGAGTCTTATTTTTCCCCCACAGTTTGATAACTTTTTAATGGAGCATTATCATAAAGGGCTAACTTATAACTTGAAGATGAAAGCTACTGGAAACCCGGTGAATAACTGTAATTAGCAGCTTATTTAACAGGGCTTTTTTTTTCTTTGGTTGCTGGACAATAAAAAGGAGTTTGTGCTCTTCCTTACTCTCTCTTTGCCAGACTAAAGAAGAAAACAAACAAACAAGCAAGCAGGAAGGTGGCTTTGTTGGTGCAGTATTTCATCTCCATAGCGAATGATGATCTCTTTAGGCAGAATTACACAGGGAGCTTTCAAAAGTAAACAAAGGGACTTTGCTCAACTGGAAAATTTGCCAGCTCGCTTATTTCTAAAAGCAYCTAAACACACAAAGTTCTATTACATCTTACATGTTTTTATTTGTATACAAAATCTTATAATTTATCAATATTGTGCGTCAAAGTATAGATACACACATACATACATACACTCCCCCCCCCAACACACACGCACGTACAAATACAATACAAACACAACTTTCTCTCTGCCCTTCAGAAAGGCAACACTGTTTTGGCAGGTCAGCAGCTAGAAATAAGGTGCTATAATTAAGCGGTATCGGAATGTCTTCACTTCACAAATGTGATGTGCAAATTTATATAAAACCACATATTTTTTTTCATGGAACCCAAAACTCCATACCTCGAACCACTCTCAGAGATACAAACATGTATAAAGTGCTAATACTTAAGCATGTTTCCAACGACTTCACGACGTAGTTTGAAGTTTAGAACAGGCACTGTAATAGTTCACTGGGTAGATTGTCACTCGGTGTGGTACGACAGAGAGAAAAGTCACTCAGACATCGCTGGGGGACCGGGAGCGAAAGGACACTTTAGCCTGAAAGCAGCCGCAGAAAAGCACCCACATGGACCTCTGGATTTCCTGGTTTCTGTAGGCGTAAATGATGGGGTTGATCATGGAGTTGTAGGTAGCGGGTAGAAGCGTGGCGTACGTGTAGACGGAAGGGTACTCGGGATCCCCCACTACACAGTAGATGGCGAAAGGCAGCCAGCTGGCCCCGAATGTCCCGAGGATTATAGCGAGGGTAGAGACTCCTTTTTTGGTGGCGACATAGTGTGACGCAGTCAGAAAGTGCTGCTGGAGAGCTATCTGGTGGGCATGCCTGCAAACGATCTTGCAGATCTCGATGTAGAGATGGAGCATGATGAGGAAAATGAGAAAGAAAGAGGCGGACAGCAGCGTCACGTTGCTCTTGGTCAAGGGTCTGACGACGCTGCAGGCGGCGCGGTCGTGGAGGCAGTTCCAGCCCAGGACRGGCAGCAGCCCCAGGCAGAGGGAGACCCCCCAGGCTCCCGCCAGCATGGTGTGGATGCAGAGAACCGTCCTCTCCGAGTAGTAGGTGAGGGCGTTGTAGAGGGAGAGGTAGCGATCGACCGTGATGGCCAGCAAGCTACTCACGGAGGCGGCGAAGGAGGCGACGAGGAAGCCCACCGTCAGCAGGCTGACCGTCTCGGAGCGGATCACATACTGGAAAACGAAGTTGAGGATGAGGCCGAGGCCGGCCAGGAGGTCGGCCGTGGCCAGGCTGCCCACCAGCACGAACATGGGGGTGCGCAGGGCGGGCGAGTAGCAGATGATGGCCACCACCAGGGCGTTCTCGCAGGCGATGGCGGTGCCGGAGACGCAGAGCATCACATCCCAAGGATTGAGGGCGGTGGGCGCGGGGGGCCGCGACGACAGCTCCAGCGAGGCGTTACCGCCGCCGCCACCGCCGCCSGCTAGCCGGAGGGCGGCCGCTCCGCTCTCGTTCCGGGCCGCCGCTGCCTCCATCTCCTCCCGGGTCGCCGCGGCTGTTGTGGCGGTGAACCGGGGGGCGGCGGGGCGCGCATGCCGGGCGGCGGCACCGCGCACCGCCCTGTCTCTGGTGCTGAACCCGGAGAAGTTTCCCGCCGGCCCGGCCGCCCCCCGCGCTCCGCCCCGCACCGCCCACCCCCGCCGGCCCGCCCGCTGCCAGGCGCGGCTGTGGCGGGAGCGGGCGTTCGCCCGCTCCCGCCACAGCCGCGCCTGGCAGCGGGCGGGCCAGCGGCGTGAGGAGCCCGGACCGGGAGGGTTCATCACCGACCAGCTCCCCCAGCTCAGCTCCGGAGGATTTGCTCGGAGGAGACGAGCCGAGAAGGGGGGGGGGGGGRGAGCGAAGGGTCCTTGCAAGCTGCCGGGCGGGAGCAGCGCGCGTCCGCCCCCCTCTCCTCTGTTGCTTTTCCCCCGCTTTGCGGTAGGTTTTCCCGCTCTGAAGGCCACCCGCAGGGCGTTTGCGGGGAGAATGTGGCAAGTTTTGTGTTCGCACGGCACTTGCTGTGATGGGTCTGAACCCAGCGCGGGGGCTTTGTACACCGCCGAATGTAAACGTTTCCGAATAGCGCTATAAATTGCTGGGGAAAAGCCTGCTTCACACTCCTCCTCTCCGAACAACGTATATCCTAGGGTTAACAATCTGGYTACCAACGAAAGCATCCGCACTACCTCCTGAGGCCTCCCAAAATGATAAGATGAAACCAGAGAAGACCCAGTTGCACGAGCATTAAAAATACCAGCTCTCTGCTTGTCTCACCCTCTGTGTCTCACAACGAACCAGCAGCCAATGTATCTCCTCTCTAAAGCACATGAATCAATGAAGCAAAGGATAACTGTCTTGTGCCAACTGCTACCAAAGCCAGTATCAAACAAACGCGGGCAGCAGGTAGTTTGCATCTGCAGCAATGTGGCTTTCCTAGCACTAAGGGTACAAGCCAAAGGTGCCCCCCCCCCCAAGTCTGGGAGAGCGTGTTATGGGAGCAGCATGCAAACCGTTTAGACACAATTTGGAAAAATTCACTAGAAGAAAATGTGTTTACTCTCTGGACAGTGCAAATGAAGAAGGCACGTAGGCCATGCCACGGTAAAGGATGGCACATTCAAAGGGAATTAGAGTGTCAGCATTCATTACATCCATCCCCATCCGCGTCCTCCTGCAGGCTAAACACTATTACCGAGACAAGCTGCAGACACTTTGTCTCCCTGTAAACAACCCAAGCCGTTGCTTCCCAGGATTTCTGAAAGACGAATCTCAGAAGAGTTTCATTTGGAGGGGACCCGTGGAGGTCAGGTCTGGGGCATCTCTCTGGTCCCACCACCTGCTCAAAGCATCAACCATGCAAAGGTTTTCCTCAGGGTCTCGTTCTGTCAAATTTGAATACCTCCAAGRAAGGAGATTGTACAGCCTCTCTGGGCAGCCTGCACCTGTATTTCACCCTCAACTGTAAAGATTTTTCCCTTTTATCTAGTTGGGYTTTCCTTCACTGCAACTTGTGCCCGCAGCCCCTTGTCCTGCACAGAGTCCCGCTGCCCGTATATTCTCCCACGTCTATCCAGGCGTTACAACAGCATTTGTAACTGCAGCAAAACTGGTTGCAAGAAGGTTTAAGAAGGGTTTGCAACTCTACATGGCTCAAGCACTTGGTCATGTGYCCCTGCTATAGTTCAGCAAATGCAGTGTTAGCTTATTCCCTTTGCCARGTAGAGAACGGGTTGGGTATGGTCAACGTTAGCTTGGATAAAGGTTAAGACTGAGACCACAAGAATCCCAGTGCAGAAATGAATGATGCTACAGAGCAAGGCAAAAGAAGGTAAGGTAAAATCCARGGTAAAGTAAAATTTTGGACTTGCCCAGAAGAAATCCTCCAATCTAGCCCCCAAACAGAGGTGGCTTATTTCAACATTAATTAAAAGGGCTGTTACAGAATAAATTATTCCAAACATTTTTCAAAATGGATTAAAAATGGTGCCATTCAAACTTAGCAAGTCAGGTTTACAAACATGAACCAGCTGGGCTCCACTGTAAAATCTGCAGTATTTTTGTGGCGTCTATGAATCAGAGAGAGAAACATGTAATTTATCTACTTTTCAGMAATGAAGTGTGGTGTGGAAGGTCTCGATTGTGGGTGATTTGTCACATCTTTGACCAACCTATTACCTCTGGGAAACAAGTGTGTGGCAGGTGTTTTCTATAATAGCATGTATATTGTAAGGCAGTGTATGCTTTTTATATTCTGGATATACGTCATTKTAAACCTCTATGTTCTTAAATACTTTTTCCTTACCTGAAAACATTGAGAGCCCATGCTATCAAGGCAGAAGTAATTTCATGTGTGRTGAAACCTCATAAGAGCATTAGGATCTCAGAGTATGATGTAGGAAGAGTGTTTAGCCTATGAGCCAGTCCAGTCTCACACCCCTGACCTGTTGTCAGGTATTTCACTYAGTGAAAGAATTGCTCAAGCATCGTAGTGTGTCTCTGAAAGGGAGATGCACGTGTCCAGCTTGACTGTGCTCCTCGTTGTCAGGTGTTTTCTGAGTTTTTACGGCTCTTTAGTCCCTGCATTTCTCCAGACTTTTACACTTTCAACAGGAGGATGCTCTTACAGTCCCTGTCAGGTTCTTACTGTGCTCAGCGAACAGCGCTCTGCATCTCCCTCATCTCCCTCACATTGCCGAGTATCGATTGGCAGGGTTAGTGACCAAMTCCACACATTAAAATGGTTACACCTCCTTGGGAACTGTTTATATTTCCAGAGCTACCGTTAAAGGCCTTTTATCTCTTAGTTCAGCTTCTTGCATCAGTCGTTCCAACAAAAGGTGAGCCATCTGGATTGCTCTTAATTTTAACTGGTTGTGGGAAAAAGAGCGTTCAAAGAGTAGATGAAGCTGGCCTCTGACAGCCACGCTCATTTACCACGGCACCACAAGCAGTGGCGGAGAGAGTCGTCTGGCCAGACCTCCTGCGCTGCCATCAAGATGCTTTTGTCTTGGATTCCTAGCTGAGGCTGGATCTGCAGATCTCACGGGAGAATATAAAAATAAAAAGCTATGTTTCAGCAGTGCATACCTAAGCACAGCGTATGATATAACTCAGTAATTATCTTAGCGAATTTCTGAAAATTAAGCGGCAATAAAATTAAAAAGTTGCTGAAATAAACGATCTAAAAACTCTCTGCTTGACTTCTCCATCTGTTCTGAAAGCTGAGCAATATTGCRGTGTAATTTTAGTATGTGATTACTTAACTTCTGTTAACTGTGGATTATTTTGATAGTTGGTATTCTTTAATGATTAATAAGTAGGCTGAATAAATGTTAAGTATTATTAAATGTGCTTTACATAGCATGAGTTGGAACCAAAAAAAAGCAGTTCAAAATTTATCTTTCCAATAACACGCCGAAAATATTGAAGAGTCATTTTTCTTCTGGCAACATAAAGAAGCCTTAAAATAAATGGGGGAGGAGGGGAAGAGAGAGGGAAATAACACAGATGGTGAGCTAACCAGCGCTGACATTTCAGAGATTTCTGTGCAGCTGGTGTGAAAAGATGTTTTAAACACTTAGCAATCCATTTAGGCACTTCTTCAAGTTCATCATTTTCCTGACTTGGTGAACTCAGCCCCATCACCTGGTGTCACCGATGACTAGGTCCTCGTTAACGATACCCCCTGACCAATCCTTCAGATTTAGACAGGTGTCCACCTGCAAACATKCTGTATTGCAAAACCTACTGATGAAATAAACCTGAGAGAGGTTCAGGCGCCATTTAGAATTTCAGTCGCATCCTACACAGTCCCGTTTATCTGCCACACATCGTGTTTCCCACGTGGTCCTTGACTGTGCTTCTAGATGGAGCACTCACGGTGCCGTCAGTCCCCTTTGATGAGTCTTCAGGTGCTTGGCTGCTCTGTCCCTCATGCAGATACAGTCCAGAAAACAGCCTGCATGTCTGTAAAATCTATTTTACTTGCACAGTAAGGCTATATGGGACCTCATAAACACATGAACACAACTATCACACTTTTTCTAGCATGTGCTTGGGCTGAAAATCCTGGTTCACTCTGTTGCATTCACAAAGCTGCATTTCTCCAACGGATTTTATGGGTGCTTTGGAAAACAGTGCTATGTCTTATGTGGTCTCTGAATCACTAGCAGAAACTACAGGGACAGACTTCACATAAGCAAGTGAAAATCTGCTTTAAATAGTGTAAAAAATACTTATTTTTAATGATGAATTCAGACTGAAGCTTAGGTTGAAACCCGCAGAGTTTGAACTATCACGCATTTCTTTTTCAGTGAGAAGAAAATGTAAATGTGGGTATGTACAGAAAACTAGACAGAAGCATAGCTAACAGTACTTTGAGCTTCCACTTATGGCTCTCAAGGGACTTTGCAACAATTTAAAGCTAAGTAAAGAGAGGAGTCAACCTGTGACAGCAATAGTGTTTTGGAAGCATCATAGATCCCCATTGAAATTTCCAGGGGAAAAAAATATGAATCTCTCCAATTTAGTCTTCTACAAGGTAGTCTCCAGCTGAAGACACTTTGTCACAGAGTGACCTAAGGGTTAGAAATAGTGGGTTTGGATCTAGGTAGCACTGATGGAAAGGAGAAAGGACAGGCTTCTTTCTTATGAATTCTTCCCGACGGACTCTTTTTGGAGCCCTGCAAGCGCCCAGCCAACCTGACTCTTTCAAATGCATTGTTTTCTCTGAGCCATACACAGGCTGAAAGCTCACACATTCACTCACTCTTCTATCTTGGACAGAGGGCAAACACTGAAATATAAAACATGTCCCTTCACTCTTTCCTACCTCTGCTAACCCACCAAGCAAGAGCCTTCCCCCACCCCCTTTCCTTCCTGGGGTAGGATCCCCCCCAGCCTCCCCTCTCCCTGCCCCATCCTACCGGTTTCGGCAGCTGCCGGTTCTGCAAGTGGCTGACGGTGGCACAGTCCCAGGCTATGAGCCCTTCTCCTCCTACCACTCCCATTTCAGACAGGATGAGTTTTTGATGCAGCTTTGACCTCTTAGGCTTAGTCAGGCAGGGACTCTCACCTGGGAGACGCCTCTTAGTGCTCACCACCCAGAGAAGTTTATTTTTTTTCAGGTGCTTGAGCTTTCATATAATTTTTTTGGTACAGACCCAGTGACTATGGCAGCAATCTCCACATGTGCTTGGCAATCTCCACATCTTGTCAGCCCACTTCCATCAGCCAGCCAGGCTAAGGCAGAGGACCTGGCTGAGCTTCCGAAGGAATAACGTTTGCCAGCAACACTTGGGTGCTGAAAGAGCTGCACGTGGGTTTGTATAGAGTTCGTTAGGAAAGGCACGGTCATTGCTCACTTTTTGTAATAAAGATGGCATCTGGTCCACTCTGTTATTTCTAGGGGTTAGTGATGAATATACTGAAGCTAAATACATGTATTTTGCAACTTTTCCTTCCTTGCTCTGCATGTTCTGTTGATGGAAAGAAACCATCAGCAGCAAAGGTCATTCATTGTTAGATGTGTCATCAAGTGCAATGGAATAAGGTCTTTTATTGTTTTCATTCTTTTAAACTTTTCCAAAACCTTTTTGCTCAAGTTTTTAAACGGCTTCAAAACTAGCCTCTAAATTGTTCAAGGGCTTTTCTGCACATCTAAGTGAGGAATTCCTGAGTTTACCTAACCAATGTCTTTTTGCAGCTTTGTAAAAAGAAGCTGCAAATTTATTTCACTAAAATGTTTGTGTTGTTTCACGTGATCCTATAAGTTGCTGATTAGTTACTACACAGGAGGGTGTAGATATATTTTTTTCATTKAAGTTAGTAGCGAGTTTGAGTAAAATTTTTCCAGATACTAGAATGCAAGCTAAAAATAAAATTTCATTGTGGAAAAAGCACTTCTTCCTCTCTGAAGTTGCTCTCTCAGGAATTGCAAAAAGACAGCCCCATCGTCACCCACGAGCAGTTTCCCTGCCTGCAGCACAGAACCAGCTCCGAGGGCCAGTTCCTATAAAGGGCTTGAGGAGCTACAATAAGGTATGTGCCTCCCCCAAAATAGGAAGAAGTCTCTTTCTAAGTCAGGAATCCCAATGATGAGGATCCCTTGAGCAGGTAGAGCTCAGAATAGGATCCAAATGGAAAAGGAATGAGCTCAGCCTTGACCTCTGTGGAGCTGGCCAGAGCGACGTGCTGAGGAAGCAGAGCTGCACCACTGCCAAGAAGGATCTGCACTAGAACTCTCTCCCCAAAATTGGTAGCCGTGTCCTTGTTTTTAGACACCTGAGCAGGGCTTATTCATCCTTTTCTTTTTTTAATCTAGGAGAGAAGGTTTATAGCCCTCTATATACTCATATAGTGACTAAACAAGTCCCTGTAGAAACGGAGGGGGAGGTCTGATTCCGCTGCTGCACATCTTCAATGGGAATGAATTAACTACACGCCCTACCAAAAATTTGGGCCAACAACTATATGACCTTAAGTGGTCACTGCATGTAATATAGAAACATGCCCTTTGAGACAGGACCAAAATCCCCGTCTTCACTCACCTTACGATGCCGTAGTCAGACTTTCTTTCCTGTGCTTGCGCTGGTCCATCTCCACGCAGCCTCAGTACAAAATCACCTATACTTAGGCTATCCCTGATAGATGGGTTTCCATTTTGCCCTTAAAATCCTTCAGTGATGGAGTTTGTCTCCTCTCCATAGGCAATCTCTTCTAGGGCTCAACTAACCTCCCTAATTACAAGGTGGTAGCGGAGAAACACTGGATGGGCTTGGCTCACTAAACTATAAGAAATCYTAGACACCGGAGGAGATTGCGTACTAAAAAGACACAGAAGAAAAGATAGGATCTTGTTTGTTAATGGTGAGAAAGTGGGTGAAGAGCTACTGCAGAGAGGAAGGCTGTACCTTCAGTAGCAGGGCACAGTACAGGGAGAAAGCCAGCTCCCTGCCCACCCCTGGGAATGCTGGGTATGTATATACACATATATGCTGGGTATATATATACACACACATATATATACCCTGATTATTACAATGATTAGTGCTTTACATATTCTATTTGAGTCTTCCAGATATGAGTATAGTTTCATATTTCTTTACATGTCAGCTTGGCAACACATAGCAAAAACATTTCTTCTAAGAGAACAAATTAAAGCAACCTCAAAACAAGCCTGTTATTGCTCAACAGCCTGGGTCCCTGCCAGCAAGAAACAAATTGATGATTATTTAGCTGTGGCACTAAAAGAGAATTGTAAAATCTCAGAAAACTTTTTTTTTCTTTTTTTTTTTCCTGGTGGTGTCAGCTTTAGTATAAAAGTAAACTAAAGGTAAAGGTGGCAAGGTTGAAGTTRTTAGCATCACAGGGTGCTTACATGGCAGAGCGTAGGGGCCGGGATGGTTACATCTCCCAAGGCAGCAGGAAAGGCTGGGAAAAATCCACGGCCAGAGCAATGCTCAGGTGCCAGCAGCAAGCAAAGCCCATCGCCCTCCCGTGGGCACCCAGCCCGCTCCCCTCCTCCTTTCCCTGCAGGGGAGCACACGCTCCGCTCGGCAGCGGCAAGTGCAGGGGCAGGGCCCAGTGGTCTAATATCCATAGGTCTGGACCCCCCCAGACAAATGCTCATACTGCTGTAGATCACAAATTAGTAGTTTTCCAGACAGAAGGATGATTGCTTAATCTCTGTATCCCTGCAGAGGGGCCTGTTTCCTGAGGTGAGCACTAGAATGACCTTTTAATATCAGGCATCAGTTTTCACTATTATTTCCAAAAAGCCCTATATGATAGCAGAATGGGTTTGAAACACAATGCTAGAATATAGAGAGCTTTAAACCAAAAATTATGGTTTGAGTCGCTAGCTAGAAGTTCATGAAAAAATGAGGGAGTTTGAAGAGTTGAGGGTAGCAAAGCGCTCTGGGGAGGGAGGGAAGGAGCAAAACGCAAGTTGAGCATCGCTACATTACTACACTATTGATATATGTGCTGATTGGTAGCATCCACTTTTTATCTAATCAAGGAAGTSTGTATATGTGCCATAAAAAATAAAAATTGATTGCTCCCTGCTATGGCCGCAAACACAGCGGCACGGTGTGCAGTGGCTGAGCTGAGCCTTCGGTTCCTCTTCTTGGGAACCCCGGAGCAGGGGGGCAGCCTCCCTAAGAGACTGCTCCCCCCATGATCATCAGTATTTCAACCAGGAGAAAATGCAGCAAACATCACTTGCCACCAATAATAAYGGCTTTCAGTGCCTAAAAATAGCAAGAAGGCCTTTTTTTAATCCAGAAAGCGCTATATTCAGCTAGAGCTAATTTGATGGTAAATTACATTCTGACAAAGAAGAGTTAATCACTGACCTCAAAATTAGCTGTTGCCTAGGTACCCCTGGTCAGGCTCTGTTGACATTTACGCTGTGCAAACAGAATGCAATGCCAACCACTCAAATGTATATTTAGGGCTTTACAATGGCCAGTTTTCCAAAGTGTAATGCAATGGCTGGGAACCTGAGTTTAATGGTGGAAATGTTGATGCCACCTGGACATCATACCAATCACTCTGTGGGTGGTCTTGCAGATACRGTTCCAGAAACATTGTAAAAAGCTCACACACACACACCCCACYCCCAATATGTTTTCTTGTGGAGAAGCCATCCTGGTTAAAAGRCGACGCATGGGTAGCTCTATCAGCTAATTATTATATGCTGCAAACCTAACTAACGTGGTTAGCACGGCTTCCCAGAAGGCAGCTCACATTACACAACCTTTGCTTTCCCTCTGTGATGGGATTAGACCCTCCCCCTTTGATGGGATAAACACCTCTATGCAGAAAAACACACTTGGATTTCTCCAAAGTGTTTGACTGYGTGACATTGTGATGTTAAATATTTGCATGATGTGGTGTTAACAAGGTGTACAGCACAGGGTTTAAAACCTGACTTGCTGTCAGATCGCAGCAAGTAGTGCAAAGTGGGGGGAGGAGGGAATCAAAGGCTCTTGCCTTCACTGATGTCTCCTACTAATTATTATTTTTTCCTAAATCATCCAGTATCAACAAACCAGAAAATGATAAAAAAAAAAAAAAAAAAGGCAAGACAAAACACAACTGGTAAAGTTCAGAGACAGCACAAAGATTAGCGGTGGTGTAAGGAGCAAGAAGACAAGCTACCACCCTGGGAAGAGCGGGATCCTCTGATTGAAGGATTGCAACCTGAGCAGATGCATTTCAGTTACAATTAAAGGCCAGGTGAGCCTTTTGGGAACAACTCCCAGAAAGTGTCCCTGCAGGGTGGAGCCCTGTCTCCGAAAGCTGCCACTCAAAGGAAGAGCTGGCGGTTGACATGGATAWCCACCCTTGCATCTAAGTTTTGGATCAGAAATTGCTTTGTTAAAATGGAAATTAGTAGTCATTTTAAAGGTAYGTAATAAGCCAGGCTCTGAGGAGTGTGGAGGGATGGGTAGGATTAAATTGGATGGGTGTGGGTGTCTGCATTGGGGTGAAGGGTCCTTCCAGCTCTTGAGTTGCCTCACACCTTTCCTGCAGGGCTCTATGTTTCTGCATTAGGGCAATGCTCYTCAGACCTCATGCTTCCAGGCTTCAGCTGCCTGCCTGCAAAGGATATAGCAGGGTTTTTTTTCCTCCAAAACAGAGTCTTAAGGAATTGTTTTCCCTACTGCACAGCTGGCTTAATGTTTTTTATTATGATAACCATTATCAAGGTGCTTTTTCACCTTCCTCTCAAGTATCTAAGATACTGGCCAGCTGTGTCCTCTGAGGTAACATAGCAAAGATTTTCCTTTTCTTCCTTTTCACCCCCAAAAGGTGGTCCTGACCAGCAGGTCTGGGCTGGCCCAGCCTCATATCTGCTTGTAAGGAGGGATATGGTTCACATACTGGGTTCATCTTCCTTCGTCAGTCCCCTGCCGTTAAAAGGGACCGAGGGATGCATGGAGCTTGTGGAGGYCGCCACCACTTACCTCTGCTGAGGACTGAGCTCCTCAAGCTGACCATGGGGTGCAGCACACAGGGGAGCTCAGACTGCTGGTCCCTCCTCGTCCGAAGTGCTACGGAAATGAGAAAAAGCAAAGCAAAACGAAGCAAGACAGGAGCCAGAGTCAAAACATGTCACACCTTGTTGGCCTGAGACTGACTCAGGGGTTAACTACATTTTGTGAGGTTTATGAACAGATAATGGGTTGTTTGCCAATTATCTGTGTCCTGGTTTCGGCTGGGATAGAGTTCAATTTCTTCCTAGTGCTGTRTTTTGGATTTAGTATGAGAAGAATGTTGATAACACACYGATGTTTTTAGTTGTTGCTAAGCAGTTTACTGGTCAAGGACTTTTCAGCCTCCCATGCTCTGCCAGGTGCACAAGGAGCTGGGAGGGAGCATAGCCAGGACAGCTAACCCAACTGGCCAACAGGGTATTCCATACCATATGACGTCATGCTCAGTATATAAACAGGGGGAGTGGTCCAGGAAGTAGCGATCGCGGCTCCGTTATCGGTCAGTGGGTAGTGAGCAATTGCATTGTGCATCACTCATTTTGTATATTCTACCATTATTATTATTAGTAGTAGTAGTATTATCCCTTCATTTTCTGTTCTATTAAACTGTCTTTATCTCAATCCACAAATTTTACTTCTTTTTTTTTCTGATTCTCTCCCCCATCCCACTGCGGGGGGAGTGAGCGAGCGGCTGTGTGGTGTTTGGCTGCCTGCCAGGTTAAACCACAACAATCTGATTGCCTGGAAGTAATAATATGCCCAAATTCCTCCAGCTGCATCGCCTGCGTGCCCTCATCATTTTGAAYGCTATGGTGCCCAGGGAAGTTGTGGAATCACCATCACTGGAGGCGTTCAAAAAAYGTGTAGATGTGGCACTTCAGGACTTGGATTAGTGGGCATGGTGGTGTTGGGTTGACGGTTGGACTTGATGATTTTAGAGGTCTTTTCCAACCTTAATGATTCTATGATTCTATGATACGGTCTCGGCCAGCTCACACCCTGCCTGCAACTCCACCCCAGCATAAGCCAGACAGAAACCTGGCAGAGCTGCTCTTCTGTCCACACTCTTGTTTCATTCAYGTTACTTCTGCATTCAAGTTGTTGGTTACCCCTTGACGCGTGCTCCTGGGGGCCTCGCAAGGCAAGGCTCTGTGCCAGTACAGTTGATAAGGTTGTAAAGAGAGCGGCAAACCCAATGTGGTGAAACATGATTTTGAAAAGCAAGTGATAAAGAATGTTTTGYAATGAGTCCAATAAGTCAATTACACTTTTCTTTTTTAGTTGTTGACTTGATTTGATGCTATGAATATATGTTTATTAATAATKAATTGCTCAAACGCAGCTTGCACTTCTAAAGGGATGCTTGACACTTTTGACACTTTTTATTTGCTTCCCTAAAACCCCTAAGCCTCTTCTGAGCACACTGGCTAGTACCTTCCTAACGTGCTGTAGTGGGGACAGGCGGAGCAGGGAGAACGCTTCAAAACAAAGCTGTCCCTGCAGATACCCCACAGCAGGCGGAGTGGCGGTCGGTGTCCCCAGCTCCAGCTCAGGCTGCCTGTCTGGGGCGGGGGGCTACTTGCTGGATGTGAGCGGCAGCGTGCTCAGATTTGGACTAGAAATAAAAAGAAAGGAAAAAAGTCCTTCCCGTTAGMGGACTCGTAGTCCTGCTGTGACCACAGAAAGGAAGAAAATGTTCCTGAGGTGACCTGCCCATCTCAGCAAGAGGGCTATAACCTGTGCATCACAGGGAGACAGCTGTATGGCCCTGCCAGTGAAATTACGGGTAAATACCGCTCTCCGTGCCACAAACAGGGCAGGAGGAAGCTGAGGTTGCTGCTRTGAGACCTCCCAGCCCCTCAGCACGGGGTGGTGGTGGTGGTCAGGGCAGAGGGTTCCTCACCACCAGACCTTTTGGGCCATTATGCCTCCAAAATGGTGCCCATCAGTGGGGGAYGGTTGTGTGCACATTTGCCATCCAGCGTAGRGACACTGATTTKAGAGCACCGATAGTCCAGGAGCAAACCCTGCCTGGCGTGGAGGAGCATGACTTTGGGATCCTTAGCCACCCTGCAAGCCTCTGCTYCTCGGGTGGGTTTTGGGGATGGGGYTTTTTCTCCCCCACCCTCATGAATCAMTGAGAGGTGTTGAAAGGGCAGACGCTTTGTGCTGCCTCCTCCTGCCACCCTGCCAGCCYGCCGCTCATCTCCTTGGAAACCAGCCCCAGGTGCAGGCTGGCATGCCAGGTGGGGCTTGCTAATACTAGGTGTGAAGATTGGTTCGTTTGCAAGTTGGGAAAAGATGGCCAATTCCTGATTTGCACCTCCTTGCTTCAGGCACTCCAGTCTGATTTTTCCCCGGTCTGCTTTGAAAAAGGAAACGCGTTAGAAGATAAGCCCAAAGATCTGCTCCAGTGTCAGCCTTATCACCTACCTCTGCTGCATACGCTTGATGCAAGAGTAAGTGTGTGTTCCCATAGCAACAAGAGGAATTAATTTAATGATATTATTAGGCTCTATTTATATGCATGCACAGACACTCGCACACCTGCACACTGTGCGCGTGCACACACACAAAGGAAAATGAGCAAGTCCTACTCTTCAAGAAGATCCCTATGAGAAGTCARTCCTGTACATGAGGTTCACGATGACCGCAAGATCCCAGTTTTTGCCATATAGGTGCAAACCCAAAAGCCGACAGACCAGCCAAAACAAATTCAGCAGCACAGCCCTACRGCAACGGGGTCCAGCCCTGTGGCAGTGCTATAGCTGGGAGCGGGAACCCCAACAGCGGGGGCCTGGAGGACCCCTCTCGTTGCCCACGCCACGGTGCCACCTCTCGCCATGCAGGTGGTGCCAGGCAGGCGGCAAAGCCCCGCTCTGGGCGTGCTGCCTGCAGAGGGGTGGATTAGGAGCCGCTTTTCAGTCCCATCCGAGTCCCTTTGTTCTTTGGGAGGATGCTGAGCRCTCAGCTTCGTAGTGTTTTCTCTACTTCATCCCAGTGCCAGTAGCTTTTGGACAATCTTTGTATCATCAAACATGAGTCAGAGATTTCCATAAGCCCTGAAGCACTTCTTGTTTATTGCCCTTCTGCTATTCACAGTCTGTGTTACACGTTAGCTGAATAAACTTCAGGTAGAGCCTAGCCTCTTCTTGCACGTTAAAACACTGATGCTGTACGTTACAATATCTGACAAAGAGCTATTCATTGACGCTAAGGACAACACCATTTACTCTCAAATACCATTCTCTGAGCAAATTGTTTAGTAACTTTGGTGTCTAAACTAAATTGTTCAGAAAGCTTTGTGTGAATTCCTAGTGGGAGTCAAAAGATATGAAAAGCAGCTACTTTGTAAGAGCTCTCCAAAAATGATGCTCACCTATCTTTTTGACATTTAAAATGCTAACATGGCTTTGTTTGTGTTTATTATCTAAGGGCGCACAAACATTTATTTTAAAAATTGCAGAAGGTCAGAGTTCRTCTCTAGTTAAAGACATTTGTATATCTTCAAGATCAGACAACTTTCTAAATTAGTTTGCACTCTCAAGGTGAAAGAAATAATCTTCGTTAATTTATCTGAAAGTATCCCGGTACAATTTGAGAGATGAGCCATTCCTGCATTCCCACACATCCCCGTGCCGTGCCCAGCTGCTGCCCTGCTATGGGAGCGGGGGAAGATTTCAGGTCTGGCTTCAAAAAGATGTGAAGCTCATTTTCAGGGAGGCATCCCTTAGTGCACTTGTGATGACCTCCTTGTTGATGGTTTTGAGTTCATGTGCAGTGCCAAAATCAAGCACAAGCTTTTTTGTGTGTGTGGCACTGATAGACTTCCAATGGTGTTTTCTTTATTGGTTGTCTCACATCTCTCTCCAACAACACTCAAAGTTAAAACACAATTTTTTGTACTCTACCCGATAAGTGACCTAATTGATCTAATCTCTAGTAATGGGGATAGGCACCTCTGTTATGTATCTGACCATTGTCAGAGTTGCCGGTCCATYGATGCTCTCATGGGTTGCATTAGATGCCTCCATTTCTAATCACCCAAATTYGCTTTTATTCCTTTCTCACGCAGCACCGGAGCCCTTTAAGAAACCCTGGAGGTCTGCAGCTGAGTGACTGGAGAGGAAAACGCAGTTGCTGAGCAAGCGGAGGAACGTGATGCAAAGGTGACTGACACAGGAAAATCTTCTGCTTCCTCAGGGACGTGGCTTTTCCCCCCTTGGAYCTCTCTCCAAATGCAGGAGCTGCTGCTCGACAGCTTCTTGTGGATGGACAAGCAGTGCCAGAAGTGTACCTGTACACAGGGATTTCATCCTTTGCTCATACGGCATTGTACGTACCAGAGGAGCAGAAAGAGCRACAGGGGCTGCTGGCTCTGGGTTTTCTCCCCCCACCATGGTGGGGCAGCCCCTGCTGGGCTGCCCCTGTGTTTTCAAGGAATTGCCTGAAATTCCTGTATGGGGATGACTTGATCTCCACCCGGGGAGCAGCAAGCTGAGAGACAGCAAACCCCCATGGCTAGCGGTTCTCGGCAGGGCAGAGGCAAGTAGATGATAAAAATTACAGCTGTAGAAAGAAATGCAGTGAGTGGGACGGCAAGAGGAGATGGGACGGGTGTAGGAGGGCACGCGCCCTTTGCGAGCCTCTGGCCCCGTGGCTGAGATCTGGCACAAATACGTCTGGGATTTTACTTGCAGGATGTAGTCTCATGGACAGAAGAGAGCACAGGTTTTTCCCAGGTGGAGGTTGATTTTGCAYTGAAATATGTCTAGGTAGGGCCTTCCTCTGGAGAGCAGCCCCACACCAGTGCACTAGCCACAGAGCCGGCATGCCTGTGGCTGGCAGGGAGCCTCCGTGCCCAGCAACAGCCATGACTGAKACCAAGAGAGATCTTAAATAAAGGGCATTTAACTGAGAGACTGGGCATTTCAGCAGGCAAGATGTGGCCTGGGAGGCTATAGACCCTGGCACATGGCACTAACAAGCCAAAAATCCCTTGGCACTGGGCTGAGCGGAGACAGACAGGGCTGGGGGCTGTGCCGGCCACGGCAGGCCTCCCGCCTGCGGAGCAAGCAGGCTGCRTCTCTCATGGCCGCAAGATGAATTATAACAACAAGGAACAGCTCGCTCCTGCCCACGGAAAGTAAAAGGCTGAGAGGAAAATGTGTGAGCGCGACCTCTCTGCACTTATTGAACTGGAAGGATTGTAAAGGAGGGCTCCAGGGCTTTCGGGTGCCCTGCGAGCTCTTTAAAACCACGCTTCCCTGCAGCAGGGAGCTGCTCCCAGGCCCCTGTGGCACCCAAGGAACCGGGTGGCAAAGGCAGCCCTGCTGCTGCCTGCTGCAAGGGCAGCCCCCCCACTGCAAG
>JASVER010000001.1:20476122-20779782 GCA_030449065.1 Oceanodroma leucorhoa | reverse complement strand
GCTCCCAGACCTCGCATGGCTCCCGAGTGTCACCGAGCTCCCACGGATCACACCTTGGCTGTCTGCAAAGCTCTGCAGAAGAGCAAGCTTTGAAAGCTTTGCAGCTCAAGAAATCCAGATTATTTCTATCATTTGGGGATTGTGGGGAAGGGAGGAGAGATGTGGGATGAATTTGAACGCCCAAGGGACTTCATAAAATAACCCTCTGCCATACCAGTAGGACCCCACACAGCTACCATCGCCTTAATCATACTGTGATGGTGTGGACTCTCAATCTCTGAACCACTTAGGGTTTTAAAACTTCAACCCCCAGATATCACACCAAGAAGCATTAATAAACCGTTTGTCCCTGGTGAGTGGAAATAATGGCCATATATTCTTAAACACAGAAGCAGACACAGGAGCATCAGTCTTGCAGGTCTGCACCATGGATGCCAGCTATCCAAGCAACCACACAAAGGCACAGGGAACAGAGATTTGGGGATGTAGCTAGCCCAGTGCAGCTTTTCAGTGGGCTTTAGTCTTGCTGCATGACATGGTTGCTGAGTAGGGTAGCACAGGCTGCACCAGGAGGAGAGAGCTGCAAATCCTCACTCAACAGCACATGAGAAAAAGCAGCCTGTCCCAGCCACGGCTGCTATGCCCCCGTCTTGTGAGAGCAGGGAATCAAGATGCTGAGGCAGAAAAGAAGGAACCATCTTCATCAAAGCAGCTGATATAAATTTGCCTTTATTTTGTTTGTTTCCCCAACCTGCTGTTATCCCTTTTGTCCTAAATTGAGATTTCATACTTGGAATTCATCCATGCTCCAAAAATATCTGGATGCAGAGAGAAAGGCACTGGATGAGTCACCAAAAATCCAAGCTGAAGAATGTAAGAATGCATTTTAATTATGTTTAGCAATAATTTAATGCTACCTACAATGCCTTTCATTACACAGTCATTTATTTTTAGCACCAAAATGCAAAAAAATATATTTTCCTTTATTTTGGAGTACTTGACTGTTAGCATATGTAAGATTCAAAAGGGAGACCCAACTGTAACCATCATGATATAGTTTATGATATTATCATTTCCTAAATTCAGTTGGGTCTTGCAAGGTCACAGGTGGGACACCTGAAAAATCCAAACAATTAATTTGCTGAACGTCAAGAATTGAGGACATCAGTGCTCAGAAATGAACTTAGTTCCTGATGAATATGAGGCAGCGTACATTGAAAAGGCAAAGCTGCTGCGTTTTAAAAAGCTGTTTGCAGGTCACTTTTAAAAAACAGCTCTGGTCATGCCTATTTCCAAAAATCTACTTTTGAACCTGATGGCTTAGCAAATAATAATTTCATATCAAATATCCCTTTCAAAGCCTTAATGCTGGAACATGCAGTGCTGATATGGCTGAATATAAGCACTTAAAGAAAGGTTATTATTTCCAGGTCTGTGGAAAAAAAATGCAGCAATAGGGCAGCTGTGTTCAAAAGATGCTGAATAAACTTATTAAATGCTGATTCTGGTCATCTGTTCCCCTCTGTTAGATTGCTGCAAGCCCATGAATCACTCCCTGCTCCAACGGTGCTGACAGCACCTTCCTCACCGGCACAACTGTGCCCCCTTTCCAGGGATGCCAGTGCACCCCGTTCTCTGCTTACAGTACCGGTACGGCGCTTTAAGCACCCGGTTTCAAAACCCATTCACAGAGTCAGCTCAGAGAAATCAGACTTTAGTGGTCTAGTGCCTCACTTTAATGCAGGTGAAAATTTGATCTGTTGCTTGATCCCCTGTTAGGAAATTAAAAAAAGAAAGAAGGCCTGATATTGTCCTTTTGTGTGTTGACTGCAGCCAGAAGCAGCTGCAGAGGGTTTTTGATGCTCCTGTCATTTCAAGCTATTGCTATACACTGTACATTGCATTAAATGCCTTTGAGGTCTGCACATGGTAGCTCTCTTGTCTCTTTATCTGGGAAATCACCCCCAGAAATACGTGCGTGGTRCGCAGGGAACCCAGCCTGTGCCAAACACAGCTGCTGCATGGCCTGGACATTTCTTCTGATGGCCAAATAGTCCAATTCCCTTCTTCCATCTAAACAAGATTCAAGGCAGGGTATGAAGAAAAAGGTATGCCCGGTGGCCTGGTCATCAGGCCTGTAGTCTGGATCTTCAGGGTTCAGATGGATTTTGGACTTCTCTGTAGTCATCTTCAAGTTACTTTCAGACAGTTCATACCATAGCTCTTTACCTACCGTATRAATAATCTATGAGTGTATACATTGCTTTTAGTCATGGCCACAGTCTGCTAAATATATGCCGCAGAGCAGCCCACTCCRCTGAAATTAATAAATTACTAGGATGTAAAGATGGTCGGAGGAGGATAAAAGTGATAGAAGTCACTCTTCAAGGTGTTCCCATTGCCTGTTGGTTGGTTTGGTTTCACTCTCTCCCCTCCCTTGCAATTTTTTAAATAGTTATGACTGAAGGACATAACTGATCTCCTTCCCTCCCAGYGCTGTGCCCGGCAGGGAGGAGAGGGAGAGGCTCAGCCTTGCAGGCTGCCAAGTGCTCTGGCCCTCCATCAGCAAAGCACTTAAGCACATGCTTGTTTGTAAGTATTTAAGCAGAGCCATTGACAGAAAGCCCATAGTACAGAGCCCGCAGGATCCTGATCAAGGCTAAACGATGCGTGTGAGATCTTAAAATGCCATGGTTTTTTCTTCCCAGCAATGATGCAAGAATTGCCCAAATAAACAAACAAAACTGTCCTATTGAAAGGCTGCCCATCTGGCTCCTCTYCTAGGTGTGCTAGGGCAAACAATACAGCTTATCTAGTTTGGGTTATAATTACATAAATATATAAAACCCCATTATATTATATTACATTAAAATAATATAGAAATAATATATTTTATATAGTGTATATACAATATATATAATATATATATTACATATACATATATATATAATATATATAAAGAGTGGACCCTGTCTTCCTTATAGCAGACAGTAACATACATTAAAGGGACAGCACGAAAACAACAACAGCTCCAAGTTTCTTGCTGCCCTGCCATRAAAAATTTCAGCCTGAACAGTGAAGTTCAGCAAAGGCGTAGCAACCAAAACCAGGATTCTGGAGATTCAGGGAAGCATAGTGGATGTCACTGCCACCTATGCTGCCGCTGAGAAGAAAAGCTGGAAACACAACCACATTCTGAGATGCACGTGCCTCTAAGTGTTTCATAAATGTGCACAATTCCTGGGATACGTTTCAGAGGAAAACACATAGGGGCTGTGACGGGTTACAAGCTCTGGCAATTATTATGCCTGKGTGCGCCATGTATGATGGATAATGTGTCACAGATTCTGCAGGATAAACACTCTAAATTAGGCACATTTTCAGCTCAATGTAAGTGAAAGGTAAGCCAAACCACTCAAAATTCAAGCCAAATGCAAGTCAGTGCTTTCCTATTGAGTAACCTTAAAAATAAATGTCATTTCTGTCATTAATTCTTGATGATTCATCCTTAACCTGGACTATTTCATCCTGGGTTTTACTGACATTTTCCACAATGGCCTTTGTCTGGTTGTGGCTAGGTCAACAATGCCTGTATTCCTTGAAACTATTTGTTAAACTATTGACCAGACCCTATCTTCTCTGTGATTCTGAAGTCACTATAAGTCAATTTATCTAAGTAGACCAGCCTTCAGTGGTAATGGAACTAACTCCAGTTCAGAAAAATATACCCCCTCTTTTCCTGAAGTTAATGATTTTCTTCTCAGATCAATGTATGGTTTATTGAATTCTCTGCTTTGAGAGCAAGTTAAGTTCCTTATTGCTTAAGCAGAAAGTTATTTCATGCCTGATAAGACTGAGCCTCGACTCATTTGACTCAAAAAATACAGTGTTCCTGTAGTGTTACAATTAATGGTCAGGTGGGAAGAAATCGGAAATTTCTCTTGCAAATCCATCCCGGAGTCTCCTTCAGTCTAAATACACAAGCCATCAGCAATGGACACCAAAACCACCTACAAGCCAGAGACCACGCTACGGGTCTCCTTTCCCTGTGCCCTCTTACAGCCCAGATATGTCAGTGTGCTCCAACTTCTGCCTACCCCACCAGCACACCCTGGATGGGGGACACGAGGGGCCAGCATCACTTGACAACACGTAGATGTATTGGGTTTGCGTGGCAAGGTTTTGGTAGTGGGAGGGCTACAGGGGTGGCTTCTGTGAGAAGCTGCTAGAAGCTTCCCCTATGTCTGATAGAGCCAATGCCAGCTGGCTCCAAGACGGACCTGCTGCCGGCCAAGGCYGAGCCCATCASCGACAGTGSTAGCGCCTCTGTGGTAACATATTTAAGAAGGGGGGAAAAAACTGCRCAACAGCAACTGCAGTTGTGAGATGTGAGAGCAACAACTCTGCAGACACCAAGGTCAGTGAAGAAGGAGGGGGAGGAGGTGCTCCAGGCACCAGAGCAGAGATTTCCCTGCAGCCCATGGTGAAGACCATGGTGAGGCAGGCTGTCCCCCTGCAGCCCATGGAGGTTAATGGTGGGGCAGATATCCACCTGCAGCCCATGGAGGACCCCAYGSCRGAGCAGGTGGATGCGCCTGAAGGAGGCTGCGACCCCGTGGGAAGCCCACACTGGAGCAGGCTCCTGGGAGGACCTGTGAACCCAGAGAGAGGAGCCCACACTGGAGCAGGCTCCTGGGAGGACCTGTGAACCCAGAGAGAGGAGCCCACACTGGAGCAGGTTTGCTGGCAGGACTCGTGACCCCGTGAGGGACCCACACTGGAGCAGCCTGTTCCTGAAGGACTGCACCCCGTGGAAGGGACCCACGCTGGAGCTGTTCATGAAGAACTGCAGCCCATGGGAAGGACTCACGTTGGAGAAGTTCGTGGAGGACTGTCTCCYGTGGGAGGGACCCCACAYTGGAGCASGGGAAGAGTGTGAGGAGTCCTYCCCCTGAGGAGGAAGGAGCTGCAGAGACGTGTGATGAACTGACCGMAACCTCCATTCCCCGTCCCCCTGCCCTGCTCAGGTGGAGAAGGTGGAGAAATCGKGAGTRAAGCTGAGCCTGGGAAGAAGGGAAGAGTGGGGGGAAGGTGTTTTAAGATTTGGTTTTATTTCTTATTACCCTACTCTGATTTGATTGGTAATAAATTAATTTCCCCAAGCCGARTCTGTTTTGCCCATGACGGTAATYGGTGAGTGATCTCTCCCTGTCCTTATCTCGACCCACRAGACTTTTGTTGTATTTTCTCTCCCCTGTCCAGCTGAGGAGGAGGGTAATAGAGAGGCTTTGGTGGGCACCTGGCATCCCGCCAGGGTCAACCAGCCACAGTAGAGAATAGCAGGGAGGTGTTAGGACAGAGGAGTGTAAATACATGAGTGAAAGCAAGTGGTTGTTAAGACCAGGCAGATGAGAGGAAGCCGTGGTGAAGAGGGCGGGGAGAACAATTACAGCACATTCCCACCAGAACCTGAAATAAACACAGGATTCCCCAGACTTGGTGCCCCTGTGCCAGAGCATATCAGGGAAACATCTATTTCACGCTCCCCTTGTGGTTAGCTGGCGCAGAAGATCACAACTTGCAGCACTGTTGGTTGCTGTGTGGTCTGAGGTGGTAAAGGCCAGGGCCATGGATCCACTGACTCGAACGGCGTGTCAAAATTGCACTGAGTCTCGACAAAATTGTCGATTGAGAGAGAACGTGAGCAAAAGCACAGAACAAGAGCTGAGGTGTTTGCAGGAGAAGCAGCAGGTGGGACTTTGGCCCGTGCATAACTCCATGTACACCAGACACCTCCTGGCACTTGCAGGCCCCTAAGCAGTAACCCAAGGCATGCAGAAGGTGTCAGCCTCCATGAATGAATCCCCTACTGTACACAGAGCCTTTTGTGYAGTTGGCAGTGAGCTGGGGTTTCCGGATGGCCAGGAGCACTGTGAAATGCTGTTTATTTCACAGTAAGATGCTGCTTATTTCAACCAGCATTGTTGCAGCTTTGATGCTGTGCTACATCCCAACCATCAGCTTCTACAGAGCTGCTTTGTGCGTGTGCATGGAGCAGGATCCATGTTTGATACCAGGAGMCATTCTGTATTTATTTTTCTAGATCACTTGCAGCCTCTTTGTACCATRTGTTATCACTTACATAGATTCCTTCTCTTCCATATGTTGAAACACTATTTACAAAAGTGATTTTATCCATCCCTGCAAATCAGCCAGCATCAGCACTGGGAACCAGAAGACGATCCTCAAGTCCTACCCCAGAACCATCACTGGACCATGCTGTGCCCGACAGGAATCCCAGCTCAATAAAACTGTCATTAAAGTCTCTGTGTTGCCTACTGGCACTAAAATAAAATATTGGCTGAACATCTAAAAGGYGCTAGAACACTCATCATATCAATACGTAAGCAACGGTGCAGGCTTTGTTTCATCCCCCGTGGCACGCAGTGCCTGCAGACACAGCACTGCGGCTCTGGGCARTTGCTTTTGCTTCCTTCTGGTTCCCACGCTGGCTTTCTCCCCTGCCTACATCCCCACCTAGAAATGACAGCTTCGTTATCTAGCCGCTATGCTCTGCCCACAGGTGAGCATAACAAAGAAATCATTTTCAGATGGCGAGGTAGGARGAGAGGAATAACAAGGTGGGAAAGCGAAGTGCGCAGAAGGCAGTTACCAGAGAGCCGGGAGTTTGGCCAGGGAAGAGGCCACTTCTTCTACAAAGACCTTTCTGAGGGAAACTGGTTTTGTTGGTTATGTTTTCTAGAGTACTAAGTAAATGAAAGACAGGATTTGCAAGGTATTCTTTCAGTTATTCTTGCCTAACATAGGTTGAAAAATCAATGCTTTTGCAGCTGACAAAAGATGTCTACAGTCCAGGGAATCGTCAGGGTGTCGCTGGCATGATGCCCCTGGCTACACCATAGCYTCGCTGCTGTTAAATGTGGTGCTGCTGGACAACGAGAGGAAAATACTGTGCGTATGCAGTATGGCGTAGTTCTACCCAGGTACCACAGGTTTTAGAAAGTATTTATGCTCACATTTTAGGCCTGATGCTACTCCCACTGAACTCAAAGCAGTATTCCCACAAAGCTCCATGTGAGAAAGACTTGGCCCTAGATGTCAATGTCCTTAAAAATGAGTTCTCGTTGATGAAGCAAAGGCAAAGCTATGTGGACACTTTCCTGCTGCCATCCTGTTTCCAGAGCTGAAACTCCAGTGCAGTCTTTGTAGCTGAAGCAACAAGCACGTCCCTTCACGTTAGTGGCATTTGAAATGAAGACTGTTCTGCCCAGACTGAAGTGAGCAACAGCTTTTAGGCACGTTAAAGCGAGTAGCAAATCTCCAAAAACCCCTTGCGGTTATTGGAAGACTATGTGAGACAGAGCCCATGGAGCATGGCATGCCAGCATGAATAAACCCCTGCAAAGGAGAGGAGGGAAAAGGGAGCGAGGGGGCGAGGAAGAGAACCTGAGTGCGAGGAAGCTTACCAGCTGTGTTGGCAAAAAGCAGACTGTCAGCARAGAGGATATTTCCAGTCTTGAAGTTAGGATTCAAAGAGCAAGTGCCTGGTGTCAGTCTGCACTACAGCCCCTCGAAGCAGCGTAAGGCTGAGAATACAAAACCCTGGGACMAGTTCTCAGCATAGATGAGAAATGGAGACTTTCTACTTGTGCCCCCGGCCATATGGTTGTTGAGTTACAACCAGGTCAAYGTGCAAAATGACCCTAAGCTGAGTGCAAACGTATGCTCTAAAATCACAGCACTTACAAGAAAGCATTGGCAAAATATTTTTTTTTCTTCCAGCAAAAAGAAAGGAATTAAGGAATAGAGAAATGTGTATTCATTACATCCAAGTATCAAAGCACGTTAATTTCTTTATGGGGTGCTTGTGATTGCCCCAYAATCAGAAGCTGAAAAGCATCTTATACTTATGAAGAATGCATGTGTATCCTTCCCAAAGGCATAGCACTTACATTGAGGCTAAACATTTTTTGGAGGATTTACAGACTTATCTAATAATCAGCTCAAGTTAAACCATTCCTTTGAGAAAATTCATACTGTACCAAACACTCTGTAGTACTGATGGCTTTTTAATGATATTTTTATTTTATACTGGAAAACTTATCCTCTAACAAAAACCAAAACTGTTCAGCTTCAGGGGATTCTGTGGAAAAAGCTCTGCGCTCTTTCAAAATGCCTCCTGCCTCCTGCTGTGATCGAAACACCAGCCAGCCCAAACTGCTGTCAGGCTGAAAACACCCATCTCTGTTGCCTGTGCCCACGTGTTGACATACACCCATGCAGAGACCCAGCAATGCGCCGTCTGAAACACATTCATGCAGTTGAGAAGATGGGTGGGATCTGGGAGCGTTTTCCACCTTGAGCAGGAGTGGAGCAGCGAGCCCACCTGCGCATGCCCGGCGGTGAAGGGCTGTTGGAGGTTGCAGGTGGCAGAAGGAGAGACCTGAGGCAATTGGGAGAGACAAGTGTTTGATGCAGTTCAAGTGGGAAAAGAGACATTTTGCATTTATGTCTCCTCAGGCTTTTTCAGAATAGTCTCTTCTCTTGCAAGGATGTGATGGAGTGTCCCTAGAAGGGTATTTTGGGACCGCACCCTCAGCACTCTGACCGTGCTGCAATTTCAGTCAGCRACAATGTGTTGAGAGCACAGAAAGGGTGTTAACTGCCTGCATCAACTGCAGCCTCTATTTCTACAGGCACAGCTAATAGCCAAATCACTGAGCCTCTCCTGAGGAAAAGAAAAAATTAAACAGAAGGAAAATATTAGGGGATATAAACAGAGACATCTAGTTCCAAGTCTGCCCAAATCTGCAGTCCAGAAACAACAATGAAGCAGCAAACTAATGCCTAGAGGAAGAATTAGCAAGAAACACATCCTTGACTAAACTTCCCRGCTTCACATCTGCAACTACAGAGCTGGAAAGGCAAAGGGCAGTTTTGTGATTGCTCGGAGCAGGAATTGAGGCCCTGTGCTCAGTCCCATGACACTCGAGATGTGCAGAAGGATTTATAAAATCAGCAATGGCAAAGATACATTGAATGAAGGCAGGCAAAAAAGATGTCTGTAAGTTAGAAGTTGTAAGAAAAAAAAACGTAAAGGGCCCATCTGGGAAACAACTAAACCAACACAGTATTTGTGCTACCACAGTATGCTCTGCAGCCAACATTTAATAAACGGGAGCAYGGAGGAGATGCGCAGTGATTATTAAAACAGACCAGCAGATTCAGTGATCTGTTGGACACGCACAGTATTGAACATCTGAAAGCAGGATACATTCGGTAGATGAGGAGTCAGGTAGTATTTATATGGCAGGTAAGTGAAGATGCCCAGTTAYGACCCATTACTTCTGACCGAAAAAGCCTTGTCTTCAGGCTGTGGACACTTTCCTGTGCTTAGGGCAGAGTGATGCTCCCCCRGGCAAGCCTGTGGCTTTTGCTCCAGCGGGCTGCAGTGCAAACTAACTCTGACTAAACCCAGCCATTGAAGGAAAAGCGTTTAATGAGTGGGAAGTGGATGGGTCTGTGGACTCTCTAATGGTATAAATGTTACTGGAAAAGCCATTGCATAACATAATGTTCATCAGCGATCCAAGCCAAGGCAGCAGATGGAGAATATGCTGGCAGCAGGCAGAGGAGAACCAGAGCTCAGCTTTGCGAGTCTCCGGGGAGTCAGTCATTGTCAGGTTCTCCTGACAATGTGGGGTAGCCCTGAAGTGGCATATGCCCTTATTTTAGGGAAGCATTGTACCAGAGGTGTACCTACCTGTGTCTGGAGTGGCTGAGACAGAGGTTAAAACCATAAAATAATTTTGTAAGGGACCCATTGTCAACTATAATGTTATAGCTCTGGTCACTTATCTCACAGCTCTGCCAGGTTTTTTAAAGCCTACCAAGGGACTCATCTAATTTTATTTTTTTAACTGCAGCTGTCTTGGCTAAGCCAGTTGTGTAGGTTCCTCYGAGGTGGCACAATGGGGAGCAGTAAGTACCTGCAGAAGGGTAACTCATCCTACCCTAAGACAGGTGAGCTGACTTGCCTCTGGAAGCCCCCCTCTTTGTTTACAGCCTACCTGGCTTTGATGCCACTGCCATCAGGTACGATGGACTTCAATCAGGAGGTCCTACAGACCAGCCTACACCTCCAGAAAGCTGCTCTACGGGTTTCATGCAACACCCAGCAAGACATGCCTGCTAGGTCAAAATCTGATCACCTACGTAGTGTGTCCAGTACACAGCCCCCTCTCTTACGACACCCCTTAAGCAGAGAGCATAGTAGACAAGCCCGAGGCCTCGGTGGTAGCCCTGTGCTGCACTGCTTGGTTACAACAACATGTCCTGAGGCCATTGCACAGGACCAGCTGGAGACACTTGTTAATGAGAATGCTGGTACACCGAGAATGACAAATGTGACCTTTGGAAATTCAAATTAGGCTTGGCACATGTATCTTCCAAATGACTGCTGTGACTCCCGTCAGAGTTCATGTGGATATGGGGTATGTCTCAACTGCAGGCTTGCTGCATGTTTTACATGTGCTGTGACCCAGCCTCCTCCCCCCCAGGGCAGCACAAGCCCTTCGCTCCACGTGTCTCTGTGCGTGTTGGACCCATGCTCACACGCTCAGCTGGGGCTCTGCGACACGGCGTGCTCCGGCTTTGTAATGTCAACCTACCCACTTGCCTGACAACGTGAAAGCAAACGATGTGTGTGTGCCCAGGCTCATGCACAGCTCTTTCTGCAGTTCCTAGCAACTAAATTACGGCCTTCCCATCAACCTACTCTTCCCTGTACATCAGCTTGGTTGTTCAAATACACCCCACTGTGCTCCAACCCTCTATTTTCATCCAGACAACTTCAGCTCTTCCCTTGTTTGCCTTTTTCCTTTTCCCCTTGCCTCACTGAGACGCATGCTAGCTCTTGCTCACCTCTGGTGTTAAGGCCACTGTAAGGGCCTGTGATTTATGGGGAGAGAAGGGAGAGCAAAAGGAAAAATACCTAAAAAACTCACTTAGGCCATGCTGTGGAAAGGTTATGAAAGTTTTGGGGAAAAAGGATTCTCTACCAGATGACAGGTCTAACTCCTTAAAATCCTGCCTCTGTTAGGAGAGGTTTCACTGAACTGTCCCTCTTGCTGAGCAGGGAGTTCATGATCTTACAAAATGCCCTTGTAAGCTGGGGAGGAGGAAAACAAAAATTCTCGAGATATTGTGCAGAGCCTTAAGCCCAGCATCAGGCTTCATAGCCAGGACTTGGGAGCATCTATTATCCAATAGTTTGATCAGGAAAAACCTGGGAAGAGAGTGGCACAGAACTTTTATCGTTACTACGGGAGAAGTTATTATAGGATTTCTGGGCTGTGGAGAATGTTTGCATGCAATGAGATGGGTTTAAGTTTGATTGAGAGTTGAAATCTTACCATTTTCCCTAGTTTCCTTTCCCTTCCTCCTTACATGATCCACACTATTTCCAGGGAAGTATGTGGAAAATTAAACAAATTAAGAAAAAGTAAACAACTGACTCATTGATGGCAACTCTGAATACATCGGTAATAAAACAAGCAAGACAAAGTATTAGAAATACAAACTAGACAAAAAATGTGCATATACTGCTCTCTTAGCACCTTTGTCATACTATTAGAGTAACCCTGAGTTAGGTTTTTACCACAGCTGAATTATTGTGTTGGGCCACCTGAATCAGAAATCCCAGGAAAAGTGGAAAGGGCCTTTGTGGGACTTCAGATACCATCCGTTCACAGGCTGGTGACCAACAGAAGGAGTTCTGCTGTCAGAAACCCGCACCTCTGTGTCCAGCACCCTGACAGTGCCCATCTAAGCTTTCTCACATTCTGGGCTGCTGATGCTCGAGTTTTTTGGTTGGTGGTGGTGTTTTTTTTTTTTTAAATCATGCAAAGAAAAATGCAAGATGGGCAAATCTTCACTAGATGCTTCAACCACTGCTCAGTCAGTAAATGGTAACTTGCTTGGATAGTTGGGATTCAACAATATTAGGTGATGATCATAGTATCTGCCAGGGTGGGTTGGTGTTATATACACGTAGTCCAACCAACCGCTATATACCTGCCAATGGGACAGTACCCTTCAAACTCTGCATAGTCACACCATTTTCCATAGGCACTATCAAGGGTTTCAATGCAATTTAGGAACTCTGTTCTCTCAGAGTTAACTGTTACTGAGGCAGAAAATCCCCTAATTAAATATGCAACTAGTGATTCATATATACTAATGTTGAATGTATTAGTAACAGGTAAACAAAACCCCCAAAGGGAAATCAGGATTGCAGGTTCAGCAAAAAGCATAATTTTACCTTCATATCGGCAGTTTCCACTAATCATAGGAAAACTACAGTATTACCTACCCCACAAGTCTCCACTGTTAGCGGAGTAACACCACTTGCACGTGCCAGCGCGGTTAGTCACAAGCCTGCAGAGCCTGAGTCAGGCAGTTTGCAGGCAGTAGTTACAGCCAGGGGCTGGACTCGCTTGCACGKCTTGGGAGAAGATGATGCTTAGGGTAGGCATCTCACAAAGTTCCACGAAAGGCTGTTTGCTGCTGCAGAAGGGGCGGAGGTGCTGCCGGTGGTCCCTTGCCAAGCGCAACAAGCAACGTGAAACAAGGATGGCAAACTTGCCCACAGGCACGCGGGCCAGGACACAGGTATCGAGTGTAGCAGAGCCCTGCATGTAACGTGTGCATAATAATTTAGGAATGCTGTTTTGACCAGGAAAGTTTACAGTAATATTTGCTAAGCTAATTGCCTCATGGGTTTGTCAGCAATCATAAGAAACAGGATAAATACCACGCAAGCCTGCAGTAATGGCTCCTCCCATGGTTTGCAGTAAGTTCAGGTTTTCACCTAGAGAGTACAGCAATGCTTACACAATAAAAATGACAACAGAAAGGTGAAGGACAAGGTAAACATAGCATTCGTAAGAGTGGCAAAATTAAGAAATGTCTTCCTGTATTTTTTTATTTATTTTACATTTTTATTTCCCTTCCTGAGTCTAAAGGATCTTCCAGCAAAAGCCCAGGTCTGAATTATTTAGGATTTGGGGTATAAAGTGGCTGTATGTTTGGAGAATATTTGAACTTCAGTGGGATTTTGAGCACCAGCACTCCTGCAAAACCAGGTCAACACATGATGTTGATAACTACATCTGGATGTCTGAATTTTGAAGGAAACATTTGCAGTAGACCTAAGATAGAGCCACCTCTGTGAACGTGACACAGCATGAGCTCATAACTGTGTCGCCTGTCACCTTAATGGCCTGTGTCAGTGCTGGAGGGTGTGTGGGGGGGTGATGACTGAATTCCACTTTGCACAGGAAGGTCTGTGTCACAGAAAAAATGGCTACTGATGCAGTGTTAAAGTAATATGTTGCTTATCTTAAGAAGACTAAATAACACAGCCTGTAAGCTGCTTTTTCTTRTATCTTAGGGACATACAAAAGCTCACATTTTAACACTATTCRTTCAAGGTATCTGGCCTATGATAACACACGCTTTAAGGACCAGATGCAGATAACAAATATTTTCTGAAAGCACTCAGATGAAAGTCATCAGAGGCCAATTTTGAGCATGTRAAGCTGGTTTTCAATCTGAGCTTTTACTCACACAAGCCAACATGTACCACCCATCCTCCCAAAGCCAACAAAAACGCATTCCGAGTATATTCCGGGACTGAGGGAGTAGGTATAATTGGGCAATAACATAATCGACATTCGTTATTTTCCTTCTTTGAGAAACAATGGGATCCTCCCCCCTGGAAGCGGCGCAGCCAGAAGGGCGGTGGTTTTGCGTGTGCGGAGGGTGCCCCCCCGTGCCCCCGCCGCGCGGGAGCTGTCCTTGGTGCCGGGGAAGGCCCTGCGGGAGCAGAGCCTGGGCTCAAGCTTAACCCTGCGGGACGGTTTATGCCGGCTTTAGCACGGGTAACAGCCACAGGAGACGGCGATGCAAGTCCCAGCCCTCCGCCTGTCTGAGCCCACTGTTAATGTCGAGGAAGAGGCACTGGGAGGGAATAKAGCCGTCAGAACTGAAAGGATAAAAACCCCTAAGGGATCTGAGCCAGGCTTATCGCTGCAAACTCCCTCACGGGACACGCCAGTGAACTTTGACACGTGCCAGCACTAGCTAATTCAAACAGGCTGAATCCACTTTCTTGGGAGTACGAGCAAAAAAATGCCTCCCTGCCCCTTGGACAACTCCACGCAGTAGGATGTAGAGTGCTATAGCAGGACTAGAGACAATCAGAAGGGACCACTTTAAATGCTCTTGTACTTTCTTAATCAGAGCAGTGCTTGACTTTCTCTAGAGGAAAAGATTTTAAGTGATGTCTACAATTTGTTCAAGCACTGACATCCTGTACCCAAGCAGAGCACTTCTCAAGAATATGTTACCAAGACACAGAGAACCCAAGAGAGACAATACACGCGTCTGTCACCACCACAGGAGGTAGGAAATCAGGCAGGGCAGACGATGGCACAGCCTGCATTTAAAAAGGAAGGATATGGGTTGCTGAAGAAAGCATTAAGGTTTTTTAATAAAAAGATAAAATTCATAGAGTTTTCCTTCACGAAGTGAAAGCTCCAAAAGGATATAGATATAGTGGGTAAAGTGCAACTTGTGGCATAGTTCTGGGTAAGAGAAAGGATTCTGAACCACAGGTGGTGAAGAAAAAAAAAAAAAAAAAAAAAAAAAAAAAAAAAAAAAAAAAGAAAAAAAAAAAAAAAAAAAAAAAAAAAAAAAAAGTACCTGAGCTGTCAGGGAATACAAAATAACAGTGCTCTCTCAAGGTGTAGCGTTTTTGAGAGGATTTGGAGGTTTCACACTATCTTGTATGTGCTGCGTGCTAAAAATGGGAAGACGACCACAAATAACACAAAAACAAAGAAGCCGCATACTCTGCGGCTATTGTAATGCCTAAAAATCACACCAGGCTTTAGCGCCAGCAGCACAGCTACACCTAGAATGGGAAAACGGACCATCAAAGATGTTCATTACGTGCTGCTTGCCTGTCCTACCTTTATTACACTCTTTATTCGCCACAGATTAATATATTCAAAAGAATGGAATTTAAATATTATATTTAAACCTTGGGTCAGATATGGCAAAAAGCATGTATTGCTCCTCCAGAAATATATAGTAATGTTAAACATTGTTTTTCATGTCTTTTGTCAGTATTCTTTTACTTGATTCTAGTGGACAGCTGTAATGGTTTTCTTTGTAGCATATAGATTTAACAACTCCAGTAGGGACTGCTGATTATCAGTATTTGCAAAGGTTGCAATTTTAGTGTATGATTTTTTTTCATTAATATTTTGTAACATATTGCCCTAGTTCCATATTACTTTTAAATCGCCAGCAAAYGTGACAACTTTAATTAGATTTTCTAAGCATACAGAAGACAGAGGGAGGCATTTGGGAGCMAAGCACATTATATCTTTTCCATATCAGGCTCCAGGTGATCAATCTGATTCAGTCTATGCCAGGAAATGAAACAATACTTTATACATAACACCCATGCAACTATTGAAGTATGGCATATGCACCATTTTATCCTCAGTTAACTGTAATTGTATGTGTAATTATTCAGGGAGTAGTGATAGGGTAAAACTYGTATGGACAATGAAATGAACTCCCCAGTGAAGCTGGTATTTCCTCTTACTGTAAAACATGACTATTTGACAGGTCACATGCTTTGGAATTGTGAAGTGAAGGCAGGCCTCCGTCTGTGAAAGCCAGAACCACCTTCCTGGGATCCTGAGCAAATATCTCAAAAACTCAACACCAAAACAAAGAGCTACCACAAATGTCATCCCAGAACTACGTACAGCTCTTTCACTTTCTCCCCTCTGGCAGCTGCCGCTGTGTGCACATTAAAAGGATCCTACTTCAGGGTCACACCTGAGTCTCTCTGGAAAGGAATGAGAGAGAGAGAACAAAAAGTCAGTGGSCTTTGCAAGCTGAAGCAAAACTCACAAGGAGGGGAAACTACCAATGAAAGCGTTGGGGAATAACTGCTCCTAAGGGCACAAGTATCAGTCTGAAGAGGGTCACAGAACAGAGCTTAAGCTCTTGGACTGGCATCAAAGAACCATTGGCTCAGAAATGATGGAGCCCTAATCTGATGTCTGTGCCTCCCGAATCTACAAGAAAAGAACCCAAAGTCATTATTCTCCAGGTGTACATTTTAGTATTGTATTTCAGTGTAACCTTCAAACACACTGAAACAGCCTAAATATATTTTGGAGGAAGACCAGCACATTTCTCATATTTTATTTGTCCATATAGTTTAATGTTAAAGATTATCATTAGCACTTGAGTTAAAGAGAGCACCACGATAGTCTTCAGAGCCAACACAGCCCATTCTTTTTGTGTTTATACTTATTTTACACACTTTTTCCTCAGCTTCTGAAAGGGAAATAGATGCATCTAATCAGAACTTCTAACACAGTTGAGAACTGAACCTTATTATCACAAGAACARAGTAAAGTAGGTAGATGCAGAGGCAGCATCTCTGGAGTCCTTTGTACAACTGAACTTGTTATATGGGTTATGAGCGTATTTCCTTTTTAAATTAACCCTTTACATACATTAGYGAGCAGATCTATTCAGACTGTTGAAAGTTTATCATTCAGGCAGTGTTAAGCTGGGAGTCTTGGTCTGTGCATGGTTTTATTTTTTTTAAAACAAAAMCAGTTGATTTTAGCACCCTGAAGTATTCTTAGCAGCTGCTAAGAGTACACTGATGGTAGATCATACAAGCTATCACCTGAATATTAATACCCAAGCATATGAAGTAATGCACATTGCTTAAACCCCTATAAGCAGCTGGGAGAAACAAGCAGCAGTTATACATACTAACAGATTCAAGGGGACACGGCGACAGGACTGTCATGGCACACATTGAGAGACACTGAAAAGCCTGGCATTATGTTACAGAGAATGGACTGAGATGTCATTCATCCCTCAAAACTTCGTAAAAACAAAACCCTTTAATTCTCTTTTCCCGAGGAGTGTTTGAATTGCTGAAGCGTGAACATATTTTCTCTTAGAGCTAKAAAATTATTACAGTTCCTTGCAACAATGTTAGATGTTGAAAAAGAAAGCATTATCTTTTGCCTTATCTGTGGTTAAGTGGTACACTTTAAAGTAACTTTTATGAATTACCAGTATCTAAGAATAACAAAAGTATAAGGATTGTCATAGTCTAGAAAACATTGTTTGAAATAGTTTAAGTGCAGCAAGAAAAGCATGCATTTGCCTCATTAGGATAAAGGACTCCAGCTCTACATTTTTCCAAAGCAAGCATTTATTCTTTCAAATTATTTTTCATATTGGACAAAAGAATTCAGTACAGGTTTTTTTTCAAAGAAAAAAAAACGTTGACARTTGCAATATCTAAAGTGACATTTCATTCTTGCATCTCCTCAAATACATTCATTTCTTTCAAAACAGTATTAATCAATTAACAAAAGAGAACCGACACCAAAATTTTTCGGTAGCTTGAGGTACCRTGTTCTCTCACTGACTGCATACAAGCCACTCCCTGAAACACACAGAATTCTACCACAAGAAACTTCTATCTTTTCCCTTTATCCACTGCATCTTTTTTTTCATCGAATTACTGATGAAAGTGCAAGTTACGGCATAAAWTATGTAAACATATTCAGAATATGTTTGCAGCATGCAGCCAAGAATCTGGGGTAGGTGCCTGCAAGTAATTTACTAYGAACACAAACATGTTCTCTACATCTAGTACATGCAGTTGGCTGACATCCTTAAAACAGTTATTCAGTTATTCCAGAAAATCCTGAAATATGGTTTGTACCAGCTTGCGGAATAACATGATTCGTCAAGGATGCTGCTGACACTGTCAGTATTCTTCAAGGCAAAGAGCTAGAACGCAGCATTGGGAATTTTAGTTTGTAATTGCAAATAATAGGGTTCCCCCCCCCCTTTTTTTTTTAAAATTTGAGAAATGTTTTAATCACAAGCCCAAATTAAGCAACTTATTTCAGATATCTGCTGTCTCTCCACTTCTTACCTAGCACTGGGCACGATGTTCAGTCTTGCCTAACCCAACTACTGCTTCCTCTTGCATGACCACCCCAGCTGATCCAGTTTCTATACCTCACCTACCGATACTCATTTCTTGGGAGGCTGTAGGCTTGAACCTGAAAGCATCTCGAGGAGCACAAATACGGGTATGGAAAGAGTATGCTGCAAAATGGCACCACCTGTCATACAGAAAAACGACAGACGGTTTTGCGCCCTCAAAGAGTCTAAACCCAGTAAAGTGGAGAGCATTCCTTCGTTTGCAGATGCAGTCAGTAAGTGGTTCACCTCAGATTCCTACTAGAAGCCCATGATAATTAGTCACAAGCCGTTTCCACCCTGCATGTGGCACAGATTCTGTAGCTTGTAGCACCAATGAGATCAGTTTTGACACAAATTAGGGTTACAAAGTTTGTTAGCCTAGATGCAAATTTTGATTTTGAAATAAGCCACACATTTTTCACTTTTCCTTAAGAAAGCACTAAATTACAAGCCGTCATTTTAACACTCAGTTTGCTAAAAATCTCAAGAAATATCAGAAAAGATTCTGTTATAAAAAAAAGATTGCTTGCTGTCATGGAACAAAGAGGAAGAAAAATATTATGTTCTGATTCTTATGTACAAATCACTTCAACTTTACTAGCAAACGTAACAATGTAAGAAATTAATATAAAACCTAAAGATGCAATATTTTCTTTGCCATAAATTGCTACATACTTTTCAGTGACTGTAAGTGCTCTGATTATTCACTTAGTCTCTTTAAGATACACTTTCTCTTTCGGCTGAAGAGCAGGTATTAAATCACTTTTTTCCTGTAAAGCACAATACTGTAGATGTATAATAGTAAAGCATAATAAATAGAAACATTAGATAATAAATTTATTACTGCAAAATACCAGATTAGGTTTCCTTTCTAAAATTATTTTTATGACCTATTAGTACAGTAGACTTGGCAGGAGAATCCAGCTTGTATTTACATGTATCTGTTTCGAATGTACTCTCTGTACATGAGTAAGTCATCTTTTCCCAGTGGCTGCATGTTTCCTCTTCCAGCCTGAACGTGCGCATGAAAAATCTCTATTGATTTCCTATCAGCTCTTGGAGGCTGGACTTCATAAATATTGTCTTGAGAAAACGAGGAGATGGGTATTCTGGAAAAAAAAAAGCACGCAGAATATTTGGAACTTTAGGTAAAAATTTTCCAGAGAGAGAAGAGAGTATTTCGTTTCCTTGAAATATATATGAGTCAATGAAAGGGCAACTTCCCACTAGATAATTCATTTACCTAGATTTTTATCACTACTGCAGACCTGATAAGACCCAGCTTCCCAAGTAGGGTAATTAGGTAAGTTGTCACTAATCACATTACAGAATACTTTCTCAMTTCCCTCCACTCTGTCCTCATTTCTTCATCCTTCCTCAGATCTGCTACGGTCAGTAAATACCCAAGCGGAAACAGATCTGTGCCATGCATTATACCAGATACCAGGAAAACGTTATTGAGCTATCTATTTAGTAGCAATTATAACAAGCAAGTGATTATACTCTGAACCAACACATAGACAGGATTTATCAGATAAGAAATTTCCATCTAATTATCAGGAAACAGACAACTTATTACCAGCAACAGCACTCTGTACACTGGGACAGCTAATATTTTATGAAAACATTTTTTAAATAGCTTTGTACCATGAATGCTGTCTTTGAATCCTAATATTTAAACCTACTCATCTTATGAGAAAAACATGTAGTTTGAAAGTTTACAAGAACCTGAGTATGTCAGACCTTTTCTAAGCACTGTTGTAAATCAGACTCACTCATAAGGTAGAAGCTGGTCTTTTAACTGCAACTCTTGAAAACTGCACAGCCAACACGTCAAGTAAAGCGATTGTTTCCCTCTATTCAGGGCTTGAGCTACCAGGGCTTGAGTTTGGTGAACTGTGCCCACTCTTGGGCTCTCCAGTACAAGACAGACAATGAAATACTTGGATGAATCCAGCAAAGGTCACCAAGATGATTAGAGAGCTGGAGCACATGGCATACGAAGAAAGGCTGCAAGCGCTGGGTTTGTCCAGCCCAGAGAAGAGAAGCTAAGGGGGACCTTATTGCTGTCAGCAACTACCTAATAGGAGGGTATAGATAGTGTAAAGCCAGACTCTTCTTGGAGTGCGTGATTAAAAGACAAATTTCAAAAAGGGAATACAAATTGCAACATGGGACATTCTGATTAGATACAAGTGAACTTTTTTCCACTGTGAGCGTGGTTGAACGCTGGAACGGGTTGCTCAGAGAGGCTGTGGAACCTCCCTCCTTGARGATAATCAAAATGCAAGGGTACGTGGCCCTGAGCAACCTCATCTAATTTGGTCCTCCTCTGAGCAGGGGACTGGATCAGATGASCTCCAGGGTCCTTTCCAATTTACAATATTCTACGGTTCTAAGCCAAAACACTTCAGTAGTAACGTGTTCTCCATAATCAACTGCAAGGTAGCAACAAAACTATTTATACTCAATACATAACAAATTAATAAACACCAGAAGTATTGTATAGTAAATCACTTTCATTTTAAAGCACTGTAGCTACTGTGAAAGCTGTATTCACAAATATACTATGTACATTTCCCAGCAATATTTTAGTAATTTATTTACAAAATACTCCCAGAGTTGAACAGTATAGATGTTTAACCTGTGTGATAGCAGATCAGTTTGGACTCCACAACAGAACATTCAATGACTAACACATTGCCATCTGAAGGTAACCTATGCATTAACTTCTCCTTCTGTCAATACTGTTTGAGATTTAGAGGAAATCAAAGCTTGAAATGAACTCCAAGGAAAAGCGATCTGACAGAACTATGATTATCTAGAACAGTGGATGCAATGCACCTATAAATGTTAAACAGGAGAAATAAATTATTTCTCAGTTATGAAAAAGAATGACATACATGTTTTAAAGAATTCTCTAAATCATCAGTTTCATACATTTTTAGCTCCTATTTCAGCTGGAAAAGCTAATTTACTTTCTAGCTAGCTACTAAAATACTGCTGCTTTATAAATACTCTATATAAACAAAGCTGCCCAAGTATTCCATACAACACAAAGATCTCAACTCTAGAGACTCACTTTCCTACCACCACATACACTGAACACTTCTCTAAATCAGATCTTTCCTTCTAGGTTGAACCAAAATTTCACGGGGCCAATTAGCCTGTCTCACAGAGCAGATAGCAGCAATTTTTGAGGACAGATTATTAAAACAGAACAGGTACTTAATAATGCCTTCTCCAGTATATCCTCCTATATTTGAGCAACCAGGATTTAGGATCTACCTCAAGCAAAATTTGAAACTAGACTACTGTTTCATGAAAAGTAATTTCCATAGGTTTTCACTATTTTTTCTAGTATCTGACACTTACAGAATCCTGTGGGAATAAGTTCCATTACTTGTGTCTGATGTGACATTCCTTTCATTTGTTGTCATGGGCCTTGGTTGCTCATAATTTTTCCATCAGGAGAAATGGTGAACAGTCATTCTCTGTTTGCCTCCTCCACATCACTATCATACAACCAAGTGTATTTCAGCTCTCCTCATACACTAGTTATTTTCTGATCAACCTTGTCACCTTGCCATTTGTGCAGAGTTCCAAGTCTTCTCCATCCTCCTTGATAATGCAGTGAGGACCAAAACTGCATTTAATACCTGAGATTTTTTTTAATTAGCTTTTCATTTGTCATGTACTATTTTAGCTACTGAAGACAAATTTTCTAAATGCTTTACACAATAGCATATTGGAATAGTAGCCAGTGCCAGTAGCTGAAAAACAGTCAGAATGCTATTGTTAAATATTTTATGAGCATAGGCACTTATTTTTGGGCTCAAAACTTCTCAGGTAGGAAATTACAGCAGCAACTTACTGTCAAAGCTCTCTATATCCAAAAATGAACATCAAGCAGCCCAAATGCAATGAAGATTCACATAGGTATTAACATCATTGCCATATTCCACAGAAGCCACAGTCATGACTCACTATCCGGGTGCTCTTCAAGAGACAAGAAGCTATTTTTGTGTGTACAATCTCCACTTTTAAAGGGAAAAAAAMCAAGGAATGATGCCTCTGAAGAACTGGAACACTCAAACGATGGCAGAGCCCTTCTATAAATGAAATGCAGTAATAATCTTTTAGTTGCATTATGAGCATAAACTAATATTTGACACTGTTTCTAAACTAGGATCTCTTAAAACCGCCAAAAAACTTGCTCCCTTATTTTGTAGCCTTTTATTTTATTAAAATATGTTGGATTTTGGATGTTTCATCACGTGACAGTTTGTTAGTCTTATAAAACGACTGCAATGTATTATGTAACATAGTATGCCTAATATTCCACTACAACTGGAATATGGTATAAAATAAAAAGATTTCCATATTAAAGTGGAAATATTTTTCAATTTCATATTTGAATTTGTATTTTTCCATCTTACATAGCAATAAATTTAATTGATTATACTTTGACTGCAATGATAGAATTACTTATACAGGTATACTATTGAATTTGAGACAATAAAATCATTGGTYACCCACAGAATTTGGCTGCATACTTAAAACCAAATTACATTTTACCAGGATGTAGACAGAGTTTGCTAGTTATGTCATAGAAACATTTGGCCATTCTAGAATTAGAGAAAAAAGTAAAGCTAAAGAGTTTGCAAGAAGTGAAGCCTTACTGCATAGAATATATTTTTAATTTCCTTATTTTAGATTGTATTACAAATCCTGTTTAGGCTTCTTAGTCTTAGAATTCTGTGGCACTACAGTGAAATGTGAACAAATAGTAAAATGTAAGCAAGTTACCTGCCTGTATGATTAGGATAAAATTTCCAAAATGCTTACCATTTTTATGCTTTTCTTAAACAACACAAAACTCTTATTTCAAAAGAGTTGAAACTCTTCTGAAGAGTCCAACCTCTGCTATTATGCTCTCACCAAACCAGTGGGGGTTTTTTAGTTTTTGTTGGTAAACTGTATGAATAATACTATGGAATTTCTCTCATACGTAACCTTTTCTTTCTATTTTTTTCCCAACAGAGTGATAGTTTCTTCTCATTATCACTATCATATTCTTCTAGTTTATTATAAAACACTAAGGTGGGTGTTTTCAGAACTGGTACCAAACATTAGTCTATCTAAATTTACATCTAGATGCTTTAAAAGTAGATTACTTTTCAAAGCAGCCACAGCTTCTGCAGATACATATTTATCTAGTTTAAAGCATTCAAACTGAGACTCTAGCAATGGTATTTGACWCTAGCACACTGTACTAACTTACTAGTGTCACTATCTTACACCAAAAGATGTCACTTACTCAAATGTAGCTGGCCTGTCTAGTCCACTAGCAAGTGAACAATTAAGTAAAAAAAAACCAAAACAAAGCCATAACACTAATTTGATCCCTTCTCTATTTATTGATTTGTTTCTAAAGACATGACATTTCTGAAGCACTAATGAGTCAAAAGTAATTTCCTTAGGTACAATGGAAACTGGACAGCAAAGTGTATTTCATTTTGAGCATTTAGTAACTAAATCTCAATTTTCCACCTACTTGCTTCAACATGATAAAAATATATCAAAAGAACCGCATGTTCATGCATGCCAATTCTGATTAATAACCTTGTATTAAGCTGTAACTATTTGTAGAGTGCTTGTATTATCCAGTAATTTAAATTCATTTCTCTAACACTATTCATGTAAAAATCTAATCTACTTAATAAGTTTAATATTTTACAATAGAGTCATGAAGGAGAGCACATTATTTATGAMTTGGCTATCAAATCTCCCTAGAGATCTATACCTCTATGGCCTCCCAATGAAAATTACATAGATAGGAACGTAGATGCCATGTCATGAAGGACAGCACCCTTGACGTGCAAAGTATGGTTATTTTCATCCCATTCGTGAACAGGCTTCACGGTGTTATGGTTTCACCAAAAGTAGCATTCTCTCTACAGTAAAAGAGGATACAGCTAAAATTTTCAGTTACAACAAAGGTGTTCCATACTTTGAAGGAAAAGTGCATGGTGATGTGCTTAGCTCTCAGAAATATAGCAGTCACCAGAAAGCCACCACATTTGTTTCAACGTTGATTAGTTCTCCTCAAGTCTCTAAAGTATATCTAAAGGAGGAGAAAAAAAAATGCACTCTGTTGCCTTGTTTAAATCCTAAGCAAATATCTCTGACCTACAAAACTCTGGCGAATCCAGAGTTTTTGTTTGGCATTTTCCACCCCCTATCCCCCCCATAAATGGTATTCCTTTAAATTGCTTGCTGTGCTCCTGAAAGAGCCTTCACAATTGAATTTTCCTTCCTTAGACACCAATACCTCCATACAACAAAGTTTCAGTCACATTCTTTGTGAGTGGAGAGGACTGAAAAACAGGAAAMTGTCTCTGTCCAATAATACTGCAACTTGTATCTTACAGAACCAATCAGCAGCAAAACCTGGACTGCATCCAGGTCCCACAACAATCACCTGAAACTCCAATAGCATGTACAGTTTCAAAGGCTAGAGAAAGAAGAGACTTATTTTTACACAGGTATACATCTAMGTGAGCATTTTACAATCCAAATTAGAAGCAGCTTCTCTACAGAGCAGATAGAAGGAATATGAGAGAAGGTCAGAACATCTGATACAGAAAGGTGATCTCTGAGGACAGACAAATCTTTTAAGTAGGGATGATTTATGCTGACCACAGACTAATTCAAAATTTAAAGATCGAACACACAAAGGAACCTAGGGGTAGTACAGGACAAAACAAAACAAGTATCAAAAGAACTAAAAAAAAAAAAAAAAAAAGAGGAATATTGTGTTTCTTTTTGGAAAGGAAAAGCTTAGACTTTCTTTTTCACATAGGATTACTTGAGGAAGACAATTCTCTTAAATTGGTGAACAAAAATTTATCACTTCATAGAGAAGACAGAGGGACAGGTTGAAGAGGGATCCTGAGAATTTTCATCAAAAAGTCTAAAAGTAGATGAGCTAAGGTGGCATATAGTTTAGTACGTTCTGGTTTTTGCTAGAGACTGTTAATACTACAAAACCCCAAATYCAGCGAAACCATAATGTACAATGTAGAAATAACTAGATATACTGTCATATATCACAGAAATTTGTTACGGTCACATTTTTAGAGAATATGATTTCAATGCTGCTGACATTAGGATCAAAATAAGACTTCATAGGCAAAAGTGAGAAACACCAGCCCACTAACCCCAAAATAAAATTAAAAAAACAAGCTTCAAGCCAAAGAACTTCTGAAGCATTTTAACAGTGATCACTGTAGTAAAAGATACAATAGTTCTTTATTTAAAATTTGGAAAAAGGCAAATTTAATAACAGAACATATTTTGACACATTAAAAAGAAGAATCTAAGACCAGTTATAAAACTCAAAATGTTTTTTTCCAGTCTTGTGAGAYTACTGCATTGTCCTTTTAATACATGACATACAGAAATGCTAAACCAGGCAGACAGCAGATACCGACAAACTAAATTTTTATGTGTATCGCAGTGACAACAAGGTCCCTGTCAAGTCAGAATTGTACTGAACTATTGTTTTATAGCTCAAAGTATTTTTTCATGTTAAAAAAAAAGCTCTTGGGTTTTGAAAAATGATGGCTAAATTTCATCACAATTCACATATTCTGAAGGTATGCATGCCACTGTTGCAGGCTTTTTTATACATCAATGGATGGTATGAGATTTGACATGTAGATTTTTATTCAGGATTCAGTGTAGATATGGAGGAAATATGGAGGACCCAGAGATCAAGTGTGAACATTTAGGTATTAAAAATATTTTTTTTATTTGAAACAGACATCAATAAATTAGAATTATGATCTAAATCAGTATGAGGCAGATTAATGCTAACAGTTTTATTGTTAAAATGATACTGAGCATCTCAGTTGACAACTCTACCAAAAATGCTAGGCACATGAGYTTTTTCATCTGAAAAGCTCAGAGCTCAATATTGACAGAACAGATAAATGGGAAAAAGATAATTCTTCCTACAYACATGGGGATCTGAATCACAAGGAGTTCAAACCATTTTCCCAAGATCTCTGGAAAAAGCTCATGCTCTGCTCCCCATTCTGTCAAAAGGGTGCTGTGCAAGATGACTGAGCCAATCTAACAAATTACCCCAGCCACATAAGAAAGTTCTGCGTTTGACCCTGTGGCTCTCTCTCTTCTGTGCTGGCCCTGGTGATAACTGGGACCTTCACTGGTCTAAATAATCTCATTTATCTACCAGGAAACTATTTGCTTTTTTTGCTGAATTAGTTTGCTGCAGACTGATGAGTTGAACTGATTTATGGAGCACTGTAACAAATAGCAAAGCTTGCACAAGTAACTGAAAAAGTACGTGGTAAGGAAGGAGGGAAAGAGCAGGACCTTCCCCTTTTAGTGGCAATGAGCTGTTAGAATTGGCTCAGCTATTTTGTTAACTTCTCCCATCAAATCCAGTCATGCTGTGACCGTAATACCAAACCATTTCACCTGTCAAACTTCCGTAGAGCATTTTATAAACCATCACAACATGGACTTACTTATTTCCTTCAGTCCCAAGCCAGCTCTTTTGTGGGGAGTCCTACAACTCTGATCATGCTACTGCTTTTCCCCAGACCCTTCCCAGTAGTATTCTTTTTGAGATGTGTTACTGAAAATGAACAGAGCATTCAAGCCCAGAATGACAAAACGATTCATTTTATGTGGTGTTGATTCCCAATACTCTTTTGTCTTTTTCAGCCAACATGAAGTATCAAGTACTTTCAGGGAAAGTGCCCACAATGACTTTAAAACCACTTCCCCAGAATATAACATGAAGATACTTTCAGTAGCAGTCAGCTTAGTCAAGCCATTTTGCAAGAGATGAGCACACAGACAGTGCTAAAGCCACTCAGAATCCTAATGAAGGGCAATCTTTCATCTTCAGACAGAAGACAAAATCCAGGTAATTTTATAAACAGCCTGGCCAGTAAATTTCAAGAGAATTTTCACAGGCAATAAATGCTGGAGAATCACAGAAGTGCTTTGCTTAAAATACTGAGAGTCAAAAAGAGGAAAGATTCAAATTAAATGAGGAAGACTAATCCTTAAGGCTATTTTTAGAATACCAGAACAGTGGATAAATGAGTCAAAAGAACAAGGGAAACTAAAGTTGTTGTAACACATCTATGTTGGATCAGTCAACTCTAAGTGGTTAATTATCCTCATCTCTGCTCTGAATCAAGAGCTAACAGTGAGCTACATACTTCTATTTTATTTAGAGGTACACAGAGGTTTAGATCATATATGCTTCTCAATATACAGCTGTGAAAGAATATGAGATCCAATACAAGACATTTCAAAGTAAAATGAATCCAAATAATCACCAAACAGGAAAGAATTTCACCCATCACAGAGGCAAAGAGTTTTTAGTTAAGGAGGGAAGTAAGGCAGATGACTCCCAATTTAACACAGATATTTACATCTCCAAGGAGCTTCAGCAGTGCTTGTTTTAATTAAGAGGCATAGCTACCCTGTTTCCAAGAAAAGGAAGAAATAAAATGAATTGTTGGTAAAAACACAGCATCTATTCATACCCTTCTGGGAGATTTCAGAGGAGAGACTAAGGATAAAAAAAACTCTGCTGAAGACTAGATGTTGCTCTGACAAAGGGTTGTCTAGCAAGAAGGTACTCTATTGAAGTGCAGAATATGTATTTTTTTTTTTAAAAGGAAACCTTGACTGCCACCTTATCAGGAGAAGACAGCAATTAGATAAGAGACCTTTGTGATTTAAGCTTAGTGTAAATGGATGACAGACTATAAACAATTTCTTCACCTACATTTTTCATGAATATTCATAACAATTCCCTATTTTGTGAATAAATGCTTTCATTGAAGCTTATCTAACTTTCTGATGTGAAGCAACATATTGGGGTGCATACTTGAAGCAGAGAGCATGCAAAAAAGCACTGTACTGTGAAACTGTCAACACGCTTGAGAATCCAAGATAACTTGTAATTTCCAAAGTCTCTCGTTGACTAATTATGAATGACTTTTGATTCACTGTTTCCACAGCAGTGTCAAGAAACTATTTAGATATTTTGCATGGGTTTAATGTAAAAAATAAATATACTTAACACTCTGAACATCCTTTATTCGCTTACTTCTGCCTTTCAATATAAGGAACCCCTCAAGAACTCCTAGGATGTGAATACACAGAAAGATGACAAGTTCAGTACCAACCTTTTCTTTAGTACACTTATAAAGAAGTGATAATGCCATGTTTACAAATATAAAGCTATTTTTTATCTAATCCTCCAAGAAACAAACTTTATACTAACAAAGTCATATGGAAGTACTGAATGAACAAGAGAATTCCTCTAAACTGAGCTAACAGCTTTCAAAAGTAACTAGGGTTGTAAAACACTTCATTAAAATTAGAAAATGTACTGCTCTGTTTTTACTTTTCTATTTTAAGATGGTATTGTAGGTTAAAAATACTCCAGTAGAGCATTTAATTAATAAAAATGGAAAATATAGAGTGCTCCATTGTTCACTGAAATTTGCTTCATTACTTTTATCTTGGTGAGAAAATAATGTATATAATGTGCATGTACACAGAAACAAACAGTAAAAAAGCCCATATACTACTTGTACATAGCTGCTAACTTGTAGATAGTTGCTACTCAATTTGTGTCACATTTGATCAATACTTGGATGAAAAGCAGAATCTAGTAGTCTTGATAAAAAAAAAATTACACATTTAACATCAAGGGAACTTTTGCAAACATGGACTATATGATATATCTCTGAAGACAGGGTATGTTTTTCAAATATTTAAGGAGAACATAGCCCTGGACCATGCTGCAGATATCACTCATTAAAGCGTTTTCCTGCTTGAGCATCATCAGTGCCCCACAAAACTGAGCAGGAGAGTAGATACCTATGGATGAATTAATAGTGGTGCACAAGCATTGTTGCTATAGTGCATAGGCCACAATGGGCACAGGTACAGCACTCTTCTCCAGAAGTGCTGCAGCGAATCAAAATGCTCAATTTCCTGTTTGGGAGAGAATCAAATTTCTCATACTCCTAGATGTAAGAAGCACATTTGGAAAGTGATTGAGAGTGTATTTTTCAGCAGTATTATTTATACCGCACCGCAATGAGTACTAGGGAACTAGGAACAGGTGCACTGTGCCAGCCAACAGTAATTATACTGCAGTACTCAGTCTCTTTTCACATACATGATAATAGATTGTGCTAAAAGTAGTCCAGCTCTGTTTAGCTCTAACTAAAATTCTACCCTTTTTTCGTTCATGGAATTTCTACGAACAAGAGGAACTTCAATATCCTTGCACATTCTCCACTCCTCTTCAATATTATTTCACTGCATCACTGTACTCCCTGTTCAAGTATCCATTTTTTACTTCTAGTATATACTTACAGTTTCTAAATTTAAGCCAGAAGCTTCTCTTTGGTATTTCTACAATGCCTATTCAAGTTCATAAATATCACTGAGTGACATTATAAAAATAAGAAATATTTATTTTTGTATTGGCTTTACGTATTTGATAAAAATGGCCACAACGTTTAAGGTTGTGAGGGTTTTTTTTAAGATCGAAAAAGGATATAAAAAAAAGATTTTCTTGAAAAGTGTGGAAATGACAGCAACTAACCCAAGCCTAAATTATATCTCACTGCTGATGAGAAACCACAGTTTTGATTGAGTACTTCATTTTACTATGAAAAGGACTGGGGTTTAATTGCATTTGTATCTAGAAGGAACTACTGGAGAATCAAATTTGCCAGATTGTTTTCAATTTAAAATGCACCTAACCTCAAATTAATACAAGTTACCATAATTTTTCAATTTCTTCAAGTGCTCCTTGAGAAACAAGGAAATATACAGTCCAACAAGTGCAAGATGTGTCTCAGCTGCTATTACTGAAAACCCTCTCTCTCRACCTAATCTTGAGTACAGTATGTTCATGCTATTTTATCTCTAAAAAGGAAATTCCAAGGAAATTCCTGATTCAGAGCAGCAATTCAAACTTACCAGAAAGCCTCCTTGTTTCAGAATTGAACAACATGCCTTTAAAGAATGGCTACATTTACGACTTTTCTTGAAAGAACAATCTGCCACCATCCACCAAACAGCATTTAAACATTTTTAAAAAGTTGCAGAACAAAAGCTGAAGAAAATTTTTAAGCTGTATAAAGATATACTTTCAGGAAAAAAATTACCAACTATAAGATACCCTGTTTCCTCTCAGATCTACACAGAAAAGCATGTTCAGAAGAAATGGCAGAGAGAGATGATCTACATGGCTTCAAGAGGAGGAGTGACAGGAGGCACAGATTTGTGTGCTCTATGACTTTTACACTTCCACTATTCGGAAACACATAGAAATTACACTTGGGAAAGGAGAAAAATGAACATGTGACTACCCAAAACCCACCAGAATTATGTGTATAGACTCTCTTTAATGTGTTCATTTTACGGCGGCATAGCATGGGGAATAATTTACTCTACTTTAAGGGGGTAAGAAAGGAATTATTATCTCCTACACTGTCAAACATGCTGGGAGATTCTGCAATTACACAAAAGGAATCGCCTTCGCTCATAGCAAAAATATTCCTATTATTATAAAATAATTTCTTAATAACCATTTCCCTTCAAAACATTCAGGGTTGTTCCTTCATTTTTAGAAAGAGTTTTACAGTTTGCCAACCGAACTTACTATTTTAATACCCATCAGATATATTTTATTACAAAACTATAGGCACACTCACCTACAAAGTGTAAGCTTATTAATGATGAACCACACATGGTGGCATCATCACTTTAAATGTATATAATACCAAATGACTAAGCACTGATACTAGGCAGTATAGTCTCATACACAATATTAAATCTGTTTCACGTTATCCTGCTCCCTCAGCCCCACTGAGACACCCCCAGTCTCTATCCCTACTTGGGTAAGTGCTATATGTTCGACGTTCCCTCACTTCATCGGCAGAGAGGGAATGACTAGAGCCAGTGCAGGAAACAAAGCTGAGGCTTCTGTAAATCAATGGATTGCAGTAAAGGTCTGCAGTTCTATGGAGTGGCTGTGCTGTTGGCCAAGAGATCATGTACCCCAGAGACAAAGTAAATAAAAACCTGCCTTGGTGAAACTTTAAGCTGCCTACAGTACAGGAAGATGTCAACCGGGAAGTGAGGAGTTGATCATCTAAATTCCAAGACCTGTTTCAGTAACAGTGTATGTGGATAATATCATTTTTATACTAGTACTAAGAAAAGATTCAAATGACCTGGCCTATCACTAGAGGCCATTCTTGTACAGCAATAATCAATCCATAATCACAAATGGTTAAATTCCTTATTTCAGTATAAATTAAACATGTCCACCTACTGTAATTTTAATGTTAAAAGTTATTTTTCATAGTAATGGAAAGTTACTCTATTCACAAGAGAATACATAGAAGTTATTCCACATGGCAGATATCCCTGGAGAGCAATCCTCCTACCACCCCACCACAATTGGCTTTGTTGAATATGGCTCCCATACTAACCGTTTGGGATTAAAGTATTCAAGTGTTTCACTGACAAAAAGCACTCGGAGCTTGATCTTCCCTTACAACTACCACCAACTACTTACATTTTGCATCTTGTTCCAAACAGGTATCCATTGTAACAAATGAATTGTTTAAAAAAATTGCCTCATCAGCTCAAAGGATCACTGACAAATGCATAGAACCAATATGTAACAAAGAGCAGACAACAAAAAAACCCCAAGGAGATATTTCTGAGGAAAATGTAGCAGACTAATTGTCAAAATAACATCTATGCAAGACTCAAGATGATCTTTTCTTCAGTTAAAACACTCTGCATACTGATTAAAGCTAGTATAGATCCTCTGACTTCAGTGACACAGATGGGCATTGAGCACACAAAACAAAGCAGGAATCAATTCCCACTTTACCCTACTCTCTCCAGCATTTGGCCACTCACCAGAAAAAGAAAAATATAAAAATATCCCATTTGACCTCTCAAGACTCCTCAGATGTCCACTAAAACAAATACAGGGCACTGATAGCCTTCTCAAAACAAATGAATTCAGATTAACTGCACACTAAAGACCGAGTTGCAATTTTGAATGTTTTTTTTAATGACGAATATGCAGGTCAACCAATCCCTTTCAAACTATCTCTTTCAAAAGCAAACACAGCAAGAAGAAATCGCCTTTTAAACTCAGTAGCTTCAGCACTTTGTGTTGTGATAACTCATGACACCTAAGAATTTCGAATACAAAAATCTTGGCACTATAAAAACTAAAAAAAACAAAACCAACAACAACAAAAAAAACCCAACCAAGAAACAAACCACAAAAAACAATGCACTTTTTTTTAAGTTACAAGGGAGAAGTAGGAACTTAATTCTTCATGCTATGCATTGAATCCCCTTATGCAGTAAAAGCAACAGAAGTATGACTCTCAATTTAACATCAAATTTACTTGATGATAATTCAGGTCTAACAACAAAAGCAAAAAGAAATAGGCTAAAAAGAAAAAGAAAAATAGTACTTACAAATTTATAACCCTATCCAACTGGTGTTTTGAGCAAACTTGCTGGCTGCTCTTGTCTTGTTTATGGTGACTCTGTCCCAGCTGAACAAACCTGGGAAAAGCAGTAGATAGGAGAATAAATCAAAGAAAGTAAAAGAACTATCTCCCCCAAAATTCAGCAAATGAAAGAAAATTACACCAAAAAACTAGTAATGTTATGTAAGTCACTGATCACGAACTACCTCCCTGGTAAACAACAGAGATTTTTAAAACTTTGCAGGGGTGCATGTGAGAACTCAGCAGCTTCTATTAGCTTGAAAAAGAATTGGCTATTAATTGGTGTCACCTACTATGTCATGGGATAGAAACAGGCCTCTGCTCCTACGAAATAGGCAGCCCGCTACAGTCAACTTCCTATGTCTTTTTCAAAGCAATTAGTCAGCTGAATAGCCTATGGGAAAAGCCAACAGAAGAGACAAAGTCTCTCAAGTTTCAGATTTAAGTCAGTCCTCAGCCAAATTCAATCTAGTTTATTCAGCTGAAACAGTCAGTCCAGCTCACTTATTTCCAAGCACAACCTTTTGGGAGAATTACCCCATCTCCAAATATTTGTTCCAAGACACTGAAGATGCAAAATACTGTTATGGCTTTTTTCTTGGCAATGAATTGGAGCAAAATTTAAAAAAAATAATCACTAATCTTATTCACTCAGTCTAAGAGAAAAGTCAGAGGGTTTCAAGTATATGTATATGTAGTTATCTCACACTTGAACTCAATTTGTTCACTCTCCAACACATCTGTGCTACTGAAAACAGAAGTAAATGTTAGTTGTGATGTTAACACTAATTTTCTGATGCAGTGGCGTTTTTTTAATAGTTAGCTTAAAAATAGTCTTATTGGTCTATTTCAGAAATATTTACTACATTTCAACAGGGGACAATTAACAGTGCAAAAGCAATTGCCTGAAAGAGTATACAGAAGGCAAAGGGACAATACATTCCTGAACAACTTATTGTGACTTTTCTTTCTGCTCCATTCAGAGCAGAATACTCTCTTTCTACAGTATTCTATACTGTAGAAAAAAGCCTCAGAAACATGAGACATCACTTTGGATGTTGAAGGAATAAGTACTTTCATTTCTAAATAAGAGAATTATAAGTGGAAATAAAGGTAATTAAGATCTTCTAGTGCAGGAGCTTGCTATTGAAACAAGCTTAAAAAAAACAAATAAAAGCAAACTAAAGGTGCAAGTATTTTTATTAATTGCTTCAAATTATCCAACATTCTGAAACAAACAAGGCCTAAATTAACATAAGCAAGTTACCAGATATCAATGAGACACCATGCACAGTTGATCTGCAGTATACATCCTTAGACTGTTTGAGGGACCTCCTATCCCTTCCAACCCCAACCAATCTGTGGTTCTGTGACACAAATGATCTCAGCCATCAATGAAAATGGGCTGAACAGATTCAAATTACTTTTCATTTGCATTTGCATATATACTTAATATAGATCAGCTGCCATCAGTAACTTAACCTGAGGTACTTTAAATCTGTGAGTCCCTGATGCTAATAAAGAAAAAAATACATAACATGTTCAATGATGTCAAGTAGAGTCAGGATCTTACATCTCCATTTCCCTTATTACAATAATAGAAAAAGACTTGAAGTGAGAACTATAATCACACTGTGAAATAAATTGCTGCTATTCTCAAACGATGTACCTTGTAATAAAGGATGTCAGTAAAATCCATACTTTCCACACAAATCAGTACATCAGACCATAAATAGTACTATATCTTGTTAACTAAAAGAGGAATTTGTTGTATTTTTAAAACCTGCATTGCTTGACGGATATGAAATAAATGCAAGCTTTTTTTGTCTTGAAAATGATATGAATAGGAAGCTTCAAAGCCCCCATGGAGTTTACAGTACTACTGTAACAATAAACTGAATGTTAGTCCAGCCTGAAAAATGATAAAATGGGAAGTAGCTGCAATTCTGGACGTTATCACAGAGCTGTTCATCTGCACAAGGTCAGTCATAGTAGACACCAGCTTGCACTGGGCCATTTGCAGAACCACCATAACTATCCGGTATACCAAAGGGTAGTTGTCAAATTGGCATCCATTTTTTAGTGGTTAAAATAAAGAACCAAAGTTAGAGACATAGGTGAAGTTAAACATTTCAGAGATAATGAGAAACATCCTCCTCAACCCTAGTGTACTATCTTCAAATTACTCAGTATGTAGGAAATAGGTGGAAATGGAAATTTCAAAGAATGAAAGAGTGCAAGAGAAGTAGCTACCCCTAAAGAAAAATTAACAGAAAAAGAATTTAAACAAAAAGAGAAAAAAATGCTTTGAGAGGATTAATGAACTAAGTTCGGATTAATCATCACATATCACCAAATGAGAAGATATCACAGTGAATTAAAAATTCCCTCACAAATTGAAAAGGTTTCAAATATAACAAGGTAATCACTGCTATTACACATTAGAAAATAAAAGCAAACGCACACAAGCCCATTTCAATGCATGCCTCACAAGTATTCACTTCAATATACACACAGTGTTTTTCTGAGATGACATGTAGTTTTCTTTCACCCCTTTTCTCAAACTCCATTAATTCTACAATCTAAGCAAGTGTTTGAAACATTAGTTTATTAAGCAAATGTAATTGATTTGCACTCCTGGTGTCTTGCATAAGCAATCGCTCTTGGCAACAGCATTATAAGCCTTTAGGAATTAAGAGGGTCTTCAATTTGGATCTAAATTTCTCCAGCTGATCTCCAGTACTGAATTCCCATTGTGTGACCAGTTTTCAAAGAAAAAGATTGCACTTCAGGAAAGAATATTCTCCACCAGGGAACTGAATAAGTAACTTTTCGGTTCAGTTCTACTTAATCTATAACTGAAGTTATTCTAGTTCAGTTTTGGTTTGATTAAAAAAAAATTTCAAAACATTCAAATTGTAAGAAAAAAAATTTGATGTAAGAAAAAAAAGGTTTGAACCAATTTCTTTTTTGCTTCAGTGTTATTCTGTGATACTGAGGAGAGAATTTGAGAACAATAGCATAAGCACACATTTTTTAACAAAGGCAACACATCAGCAGCGCTCTATATGGGGTTATGGCAATTCAGAAACAGCATTTCTGATACAATGGGAGTCGCTGCGTTTTGTTGGAGAAGCATACCATTAATTTGCTGATTGCTCTTGGGCAGCTGACAGTTCATGGCTCCTGCAGGAGTGGTGACAACTGTCTTGTAGAGGATAAAAGTCCAAGTTACCCTTGAACAAAAGCAGAAGATTTTGTGTAGTTGGAGCTGGGAGGTGATACGTTGATGCTTGCCCACCAACTCTTACCTCCAACTGCTCACAGTAAGCCAGCAGCTCCAGGTCCTGAGGAGGGCCTGCAGGTGCTGTGCAGCATGCTGCCTCACATTGTAGCAGTTTACCTCAAAGTGCAGGAACTGAGTGGGAACTTGCTGGACCACCTAAGGAGCTGTATTTTGTCTCGCACTATGCTGTATCTTACTCATTTCCTGTACGTATGGTTTGAATTCACAAAACCGTTTATTAAGAACAACTGGCAGCATTATGCTGTTCAAAATGCAGTGTGTAAGAGCACATTATTACACACACTATGCTTAGTGCTGTGCATATATATACACACACACACAAAGCCACACACCACATATATTTGCATGTCGTCATTTCATGAAACTCCAGTAACGGCAAGGGCTAAACTGACTTCTCCCCCTACTGAAACTCACAGTGCAAATACTTGTCACTTAGATAGCCATGCTGCTACAGTGTGAGTTATTCTGACGGCTTTTCTCCTCATAGTCTATACCAGATTTAGTAACAGTCTCAAGGTCTCCCTATAAAATCCACAATTTTTTATTTCAAGCTCAAAAGGCCAAGAGGTTTCAAGACAACGGCTGAATATTATTCAGAAAAGTAATTTTCCTTGAACATCAAAATTCACACAACTATTGAAATTTGAATAAAAGGTAACAGTTAACACATATCTCTACAAATAAGACATTATGTTAAAAAAAGACTTAACTTCCATTGTTTTGTATGCATTTTTATAGAAGAGGCTATTTCACTTATGACTGATTTGAATTAGCATAATTCAACACTTGAAAAATGCAAAGATCACAGACTACATAGCTTAGAACCATGGAACCACTCATAATATGGAATTTACTTATTAATTTCTAGGACTATATTAAATGACAGGTATTTCTATTGAAGCATCTTTCATTCAATTTAAGTTCCAAATTTTGCATTCAGAGACATCTGCATAACTTCCACTGAAATCAGAGTTGACACAGACATCTGAAAACAGTTTGGTTTTAAAAACAGAATAGTATATACATCCAAATATCTCTAAAATTTATAATTTAAGTAAGTTTAATCAAAGGCAGCACTTTGACAAGCTGTATTTAACTAGCTCCGATTATCTTTTACTGATTACCACTGGGAATTTATCTCACCTAGCGTATATTGTGAGATCATCTTCTGAAGGAACATCTGAAAGATTGACTCCATACACATCTTTTGTTGATTGCACTACATTCTGGAACATAAGAAGAAAGATTCAGACCGAGGATACTGCAACAACATCCACACAGAAGTTTGTTTTCAAGCAAGGAATTCCTTCTAAACCTGAAAATAATTTCAAAAGTGCCGACAAAATCAAACAAGTTTCTCATATACACACAGTAATCTTAGCTTGTGCATGGTTGTTTTTTTTTTTAAGTAAAACCAATTTATTAAAAATATTATTCAAGTCATTTGTTCAACAAGTAAAGGAAAAGATTCTTGAAAGATAGTATCAGGTAAAACAACATATTAGGAGAATAAATTATATTTATAGAACATATAATAATGTAGGTATTAAATTYTGTTCTGTGTTGAAACTTAATATAGAATAAATCATATTTGTTCAGAACATGCTCCCACATTTGCTTTCACATTTCCTGCTGACAATTCTGAAATAATTACAAACTTCAGGTTGAACAAAACTATTTTTATTTTATAAGTTACACAATCATGTCAGTCAACTATAACAAGGATCCAATGCACATGCAATACTTCACTAACTATATTTAATGATTCAGTGTTAAACTGAGGGAGTTTACTGACAAGACACGTGTGACTGCAAATAAGTCAACTATAAAAATAGTCTTCTTTTAGTTCAAAAAGATCCAAAGTCAAAGAAGAATTTCAGAAAGATATGTCCTGACCACAAGTATAAAAGCATTTTATTATTAACTTCTGTGAGATGTGAATAGAAAGGAACTAGCTGTTGGGGTTCTGTGCCGCCATGCCCCCACCCCCCCCGTACAATTTTTCTCTACTCTACAGTTGCTGATGTAAAAAATACCAAAATTAAAATCTCTGACCAAACATCGAATCATTCTGGAATAACCATATTTACTCAAGGATGCACCTAAAAATGTAAGCTTACAAATATCAACTCCTTTACACACAAAAATGCCCCACACTACTGTTTTTCACCCAAACTTCTAGTATTTTTATACAATACTATACACAATCCATTTTCACAAATGAGAAAACAGTAAAGTGCAGACTGACACTGGTTAGAGTGCTAATAAGTTGTCAGCTTAGCTAACAGAGACATAAAATGGAATATTTGTAAGCTTAGGCTTTTAAGTGCATTCTTCATTAAAGTTTCTTTTTTAAGTTAAGCTTAACTTGAAAAAAGAAGTATCTGAAACATTTCTGTGGTTTACCAGTTCTAGAAAATAGACGCTTATTTAATCAACTAGATAGATAGATTATCACCTTTTCCAGTCATAGCTGTTTTGTTTCTTGTTACATTATTCAGTTTAGCCATCAAGTTTTGAAACCCTCTGTTACAGGTCTTCTTTTTAAACTTTTTAACTACATGTGTAGACACAACAAACAACTGCCATTGCCAGAGAAATAATTCCAAAACATATCTTGAAAAGCCTATATTTGATGCTTTATTTAGCCTGATAATGGAAAAACAACACTTCACAAGCTAAATTAAGATCAGGTGAAGATGTTAAAATCTAGTATCTAACAATCTTTAAGATTACTATTTTTATGTTTGGTTTCTGAACAGAAAGTTTCCATAAACATCATGCCCTCAAAAATAATGTATCTAAGAGAAGCTTTGTACTTTCGAAGAGAATAAATAAATTTACAACGGCAGGCAGACATTAATGATAACCCAAGTTAACTGCTAACGTAGCAATTCAGCATAACAGAATAGGTAGTCCTTTTCAGCACTGCAACTTTAATAAGCAATGACACAAATTAACAACGCAAATTATGACTAAAATTCAATGCATGAAAAGGTGCTAACAAAACGGAAAATATTTCTTCATGTGCATTACTAAAAGAACCAGAATAGCTCACCAAGCCATTGTACACCATTAAAATTCAATACTATATTAAATCATACTTTGTGTTTACATGCATCTTTCACTTAAGCAACCTTAAAAATCTAAAAAAGATATCTTAAGTCTGAGTGATGAAGTGTGTTCAATACACAGATAGAAAAACTGATGTCAGGTAACTTGTACAATGATAAGAATCAAGAATAAAATTTCAAGTTGGACTACTGTGGATACAAAAAACATCTAGAAACAATCTGACTTGCTGGAAAACAGCTACTCTATTATTCAGAGATAATGGAAAATTTTCAGATAAACTATCTTGCATAAACAGAAATAAATGCACTTGTATTGGCATAACAATTAATCCAAATTCTCCAAAATTAATACCACATGAATTCATAGTTATTTTATTGAAAATGCTTCATTAAGGTTAGGAAGAAGACACTGTTGTACAGAAGGCTGAAAATCGATTATCTGAGAACACACAACCCTAGGCTAAAGACTGAATGGAATGAAAATTTGAATTGTAGCAGAAAAAAAGGCAGTTTTATTCTCTGTTGCCTATCAGGCACTACATTTTATACTCACTAGGGTCATAAATACTGAAGTTTCTTCAAAAGTCATAACGTATACAAGCACAACACTATAACCATTTAAATTAGCTGTGACTTAAACACACCCACAACAAACTCCCCCCCCCAAAAAAACCCAAAACCTTAAGTATTTTCCAAATTTGTATAGTATCCATTAATATATGCTTTTGCTAAGACATTTTCAGTGGTACCCAAAATGGATATCTACAAGCAAGAATTTGAAGAAATGTTACATGAATAATAAAATAGATATTTCCATAATACTTCATATAAATTAATATTTTCATTAGATCAGCACCCAAGGGATACCAGCAGAATTGGAGTTATGCTAGCAAAAAAAGATTAATAGCCCACAACTGAGAATACACATTCTTTTCGTATGACTGTGCATACACGATTTCACTATTATCCTGCCATTATCTTCAACCTTAGTAGTAGTAATAGCATAGGACCAATGTAACAACCTTACCAAGCAGATTTTTGGCGTCAGTTTAATTTTTTTTTTTTTTAATGTCAGTCTATATAATTATGAAACACCAATTTAAAAATCTTCACATAAATCAGATGGTAAATTAATGTTCCATCTGGCTAAATTTCAGTTATATCCACCTGAGTAAGTAGCATCATTCAAAAGGAATAGATTTGTAATTGAAAGAGGTGGTGCTCAGGACGTCAGATCTATACTACCTGACTTTCAGGGGATTTGCTCCAGATTAGCTCCCATGGACTAAATGTTGATTAGGTAGGTTTAGTTTCATCCAAAAAGGAATCCCATTTGCATGCTCCAAGACCACATCATGATGTGAGCCAGAGCATGGTAAGGGACAATGATCAGAAGTGCACTACTGCTCTGAGTCACACACTAACATAGATATATTTTATGCTTTATGTAAGGGACTACACCTGACCTGAGTACCTTTCAAATGCCATAGGTTTCTAACAGTAATTTTCATTTTTTGAAAAATGTTATTTTCTGCTGTGTTTCACTATTGCACGACAAGAATAATAGAGAAGTTTTATAAGCAGTTGTGCCAATATCTACACAAAGAAATTACACTGGAGACCTTTTTCACCTAATTTCTCAGTGTTTTACTTCCAACTGCTCTATCACATCTACTGTTTTTTTTTAGGGAAATGTGAATTTTAAGTCTATGATTAGACTTCTTGCCTGCCACAATAATTTCTTACCTCTGTGATTTTTGTATTGTCTCCTGTATCAGTCACCTTTACTGGAGTTGAACGTTGAGAAACAGCACTTTCATCTTCTTTGTCTGTCCCAGAATCATCTTCAGAACTACTTGACACTGCTTCCTCACTTGGGGGTGGAGGAGCACTAGCAGCTGTTTTGCGCTGCAGCACAGTTTCTTCTCTATTACTTTTGTTCCTATTATGAAAGGCAGTGTGTATGAAATCAGCAAGATATTAACAATAAGTATTTGAAATTCCTTATTTTGGTTACAATCTTACTGGGGCAAATGAGTTCTATCCTCTGGAGCAACTTGTTGCTCATCTTTTGAATCCCCCAATTGATTTACTTTTCTTCAATCTCTTCTTATTCCAGAGCATTTAAAGAGAGCTCAAAGGATTATTTCAGCTTTTCTCCACCAGTTCTCCGATTCTTTTACTTAAATCCCTCCCCCAGACTGATTGAATAAAAAGGAATAAAAATTCATTGACACATAACAACATTGGTTTTGATCTGGGAAAAAGTTTTACCTTCTGATTAACAACATTATCCACTCCACTAGACTTCTTAATCTTGGGCCCAAAAATCTTAATCATAGTGTCACTTTTCCCCCCCTTCCTTTTCCATACCTTTCCCCTCAATTTAGTTCTTTAATCAGCAACATTTCTTTATGCGGCATGTATTTCTCACTCCAGAAATTCTAGTCAATATAAAGAGGTCCCTTATTTGTACGAATTCTTCAAGATACAGCATCTATATTTTAGTAGGCTAACACTGGGTTTAACTGTACAAGCTCTGAAAGGTATACATTACTTTACCCATCAGAAATTGTACCAACCTTACGTCCTCTACATCCTTTCCTACTGGCCATAGAAGGGTATGTTGTTGCACCTTCCTCTCAGACACTGTCACAATCTTTCAGGGACTCTGAAGGAAGAGGGACTGGAAGGCAGGTAATGAATATGTTTATAGACAAATCTGGAAACAGGGAAGCAACATCTCCTCCTTGCTGAGGTGACTCTCCATATATACACTAACATTGTGCGTCACTTACTCTAAAGGAAGGCCCTAAAGGAAGACAGCAGCACGCTAAGAGGCTTTGACAACAGCATGCAGTTTGGTGCAATTGCTGTTTTGAGTTGCAGCTCTAGTGTTCTCATCAGCAAAGGCATGGAGGTCACCAGTATCACTTGAGCTCTAGTGGAGCACACCATGACTGTCACAGAGAGTTCTGCCTTTTGCAGTCAAATTCATACAGCAGTTTACCCCTGTAGTGAATTAGCTCAACTTTATATGCTTTAGAAACACATATAAACAAGCAGTAGAGTTCTTCTAAAGGTTCGTGATGTGAGAGCATACCCCACCCCCAAGGACATTAATATATTAGAAGAATTCTCTCAGCTGGAACAAATGCCTTAGGGGAAAAAAACAACACAGGTAAGTTTAATTTCTGACTCAGCAGAAACTGGTATCTCCTTAGATTGAAATTTACAGAAAGACATGAAGCCATACTGCATTCTTTTTAGAGAAAATTAAGGTTATCTTCCCTACTTTTCTAAATGAGATGAAGGTCACAGGAAAAGCAGTCCTTTCTGAAAGCTGAAGAATGGAGCAAGTAGCCAAACACTGGTAAGAGTGATATCCCCACCCCACCCCCAACACATACTCAGAAGGCGGCCAAGATCTAATTGTCCTAGGGAACCAGAACACTTAGAGATGAAAACAGATCACCAAATCCTCCCAAAATGTCATAGTAGATCAAAAGATGATGACAAATATGCAAGGCAAAGATACCACCTCTACCAAGGGCTAAATATGGGTAAGGTGGAAGACTGAAGCCACCTTTACCCCACTACACAACCAATGCATGGGAAGCCTTATGAGCAATACCCAGGGAGTCCTGGAACGTGGCTTTGAGCCAACTGATTATCTCATAACAATCCCTAAAAAATCACAGTAGAACACTTGAAGAAAAGTGCCTGAGAAAAATGTATAATGGTCAGGTATTTAATGGAATATCTGGAGAGAAATTAGTTAGTCCAAAATCTGACATTATACCAAAGCGGAAGAATAAAGCTCATCCTCAAAAGTACTCATAAACTCACAATTTTTAGCAGAGGTAAATTGTATAATTGCTGAACAGTCTTTCTTTTTATTCCCAGGGAACATCAGTAGAAATGAAATCAGGTTCTACCAGTGATAAGCATAGTCTATTCTCAACGTTCATTGACAGTGAGTCCCTCAGGGTCAAGGCACAACAGATGTTATTCATGAAACAGTCAAATATTGTACCTTTTAACAGAATGGCAAGTTTTCAGAAGAACTTACAATGTTGTGACAGCACAGGTTTAGTCATTATTGACAAAAGGTTTCCTTAATATGAGGTATCAAAAAGAATGAATTGGTTCAGGAAGAGTCCCCATAGTCCTTATATGATAGAGGAGAGCAAACATAACAATGGAATAAAGTAATGAAGCAAGTCCAGGATAAAAAAGCAGCTAAATGAAACATCCATTTGTCCCAATAACTGTTGCTGAATTGTTTTATATAATTTTATCTATAAATATTTTTAATAATTTTTTTATCAAAAACTATGTTGAAATTGGCATTTATTGCTGTTTCAGGATACGTTCTATTTATTAATTCTTTTTTTAAAAAAAGACAACAATAACATATGCATTCCTGTCATCTCCAATAGAGAATACAGTTGCCACTAGTATGAAGAGAAGATCAAATTTTAACCACCTCTGTGTCTTTATTCTAGATAAAATTTTCTCATGGGTTTCACTTATAGGAGTACAAGAAAATGGAAAAGATTAAACAAGTCTGAATAAAGAATTCCCAGTGTCAAATAAAAATCTCAAATTATGTATTATTTTCAAAGTGTACAATTCTACAGTATAACACCAATGATTTTTCTTATTTCCCATGTAACAGAGAACACGCTACACAGACACATAGAGTTTATACATTTGCATTACAATTTCACTACTATTAAACCAGAACAAAATTTCATATTTCAGACTTACCCCAACACTGATTTTCCAGTTTCATCAGGTTTACGAACAGTAAATGGACTTGGATCAATCCCCACATTCTTAGGCATAAAATCTCTGGCAAAATAGAAAGGAAAAACTGTTCATGAACACATAAAWTTTTTAAATTTTCTGGAAGAACCACTTCTAACATACTCTTGAATTAAAAAAAAAAATCATTATAAAAAGAAATATCAAGTTCTAACTTCATCATTACAAGTTAAAGTCATGTAAATATAAACTCCCTAGGTATTTAAAAAGCTTTCAGTTGCATTTAGTCCCATAAAACAGCTGCAAACATTACCACTTGACAAGGAGGCTAGAGCAATATGCTCCATTCCTGTGCTGAAGAAGCCCTGTAACTCAGCTACATTGTTTTCAAAATGCTGCCAACACTCAAATTCGGTCAAAAAGCTACACGAAACATAATCTGCCTGCAAGTCTTTAGCTAAAGTGCGATTAAGATCATGCTTAGAGTATCAAGCTGATTGCTGCCAACAAAAAAAGCAAAAAAACCACCACCAACAACAAAAATCATATATCTGGCCAGCTGTGAGAACCTGATGAACTGAAGAAAACAACTGTAAAATGAGAGCAGAACAATTAGATCACAGAGGCTGCCTTCAAAGCAATTGTTTTCTGAGTCCACAGAGAAAAGCTCTTTTCTCAGCCTTCAAGTGCCCAAACATTTGGCACTCCATAATGGAAAATAATTGGAAATTTAAGTACTATCTTAACAGAATTTTTGAGTAGCATTTCCATTTCAGTGCTGTGATTTAGTTTCTAGAAGTTTGCTAAATTTGAAGCTTAAAGAAAAAATCCACACACCCCACAAAACATATCGTGCTACACAGATCTAACCAAATAAATCAAATGTATATTTAATTCACACCAAATCAACTTCCAGTTAAGGATTTACAGTCACAAAACATCCCAATATACCGTGTAGAATTGGTCATTGCCAAGCAGAACGTCTCATCAAAACTGCTCAACTCATATGGCCGAAAAAACTCATTGTGGATATCAATTTCCTCTTCATACTTGTGGAATTTCTTCACTGTCAACTTGCGTCTGTTTTCAGCACATGTCACTGGCGAAAAGAAAAAAATAATCTTTTTACTAACAATTACTGACTCTGCAAAAATCTAAACAAAGAGTAGCCTGCTTACCTAGCCACCCTACCAGGCATTTTTCTACAGCCATATCCCCTCTAAGACAAGAAAATATGATATGAAGAAGAAGATGCACAGCACATCTTTAATAAATATGCATTATCAACCACCATAATTTGATTTCCCTTCATGACGACAATTCCTAATAAAACATGCTCCACAGTAACCCAAAGAAATAAGACACTAGCTATACCCTGTCATCTGCAACAGGAATATAACCACTAGCATAGATTATAAATACATGTTAATAGGCAAGGAAAAAAAAAAAAAAAAAAAAGAATTAAGTGTGCCCTGGCACATAAACATATGGAGGTCAAGTTTTAGCTAATTAGATATTTCTTGCATCCTGCAGTTGAAAAATCATAGCTCATTGTGGGGGAAAAAAAAATATATTCAGCAATCATTATGGAAACCTTTTTTTTCCCCCCAGATTTGGGATCTAAAACAGTTAAAAAGCATTTGTGATTAAAACTTCTTTTTCAAGATACTCTGTAAGGCAAGGAGCAAATATAGTTCCTACCTTCATCAAAAGGAAGAGGTAAATGTTTTAGCACACCTGTGGTCCACCAGTAAGTATAGCTGTACGGGAAAAACAGACACACAATTAATACAGAAGATTTGATCTTGTATCCAGTCTAAACATTTGTACATAACAGTTACCCAACCATAGAGTGTCACTTTAGTAAACATTTCTTTATAATTCAAGTGTGGAAGAAAGTAAAGAATTACGCTTGGATGGAGGATTTCAACAGGCCCCTACCCTACTACTTTGCTCTCAGGCCATGAAATTTAAACACATGAAGCTCAATACAGGAACGGAGGGAGGAGTGGTTTTGTTCCATTAAACATAATACATTTCAGGTGCCTACCTCTACAGTACCAAAAATTAAGGTCTTAGTACCTATTGAAGGTATTTATGTATTTCTCTTGTTCTGGTCTTTTAAAAAAAAAAAAAAAAAAAAAAAAAAAAAAAAAAAAGGCATCAACCCCCACCCCACCCACCACTTGTTATTCAGATCCTAAAATTTAGTAAAAGGGTATGAAGAAATGAAGGTCAATGATAATCAAATCGGAAGACTGTCAAAGCAGCTGACTTCTACACATAGAAATACATTTTGATGTGACAGCTGTCCTAAGTCTGAGAACTGTATGTTGGCATAGCTAACAGCAGAAACCAGGCCCTGCCGGAAGCTTATTCAGGATTTCTGAAAAACAACAAAGGAAGTCAAGCAACATTAATAAAATAAAGCATGTTTTATGTTTCATTCATGTTTACGTATTTTTATTTTCTCTTCTCAAATATACTTTAATTTCTTCTCTAAATTATTCTGATAGTTTCTTCTATTTCATCGTGTGGGATGAAAAGATATTTATCTTCATTGATTTTTATTTCAAATATGTGCGTATTCACAATACTGTAAGGGCTGCAATCAGAGTATTAACGCAGTTATCTCCTACTCATGTCAATGTAGTCATCTGGAGCAGAAACAATGGGTGTGTATTCCCGTGCCCAGAGATAGACTTGTTAGTGGGACTTAGCAAACGGTGCAGAACAGGCAGGGCAACACACTTCAATTCCAAGAACTGTGTATGTCCTAGACAGAGTTATGCCTGTCGGTCCCGTCTCTTCTTGAAGTACTGTATCAGGCCATGCTAGCAAGCCATTTCTCCAGTGCCTTCAGAAACTATGCAGACATACCCAGTTTTGCTGCTTGCATAAATGATAAGTAACATGGCAACAGGAAGTCTCCCCTTCCATATTTACTGTCTTTTCATGTGAATCACAAATTATATAAAAGTAATATATGAAACTCATTATGAAATCTCCTTCTGATGGAGAGGCAAATACAATATAGGAAAGGCACAGATAGTCAAAAGAAGTTTCAATGACAGGAAACAACATCTCCCTTCTCTTCCTATATCCTTGATTTCATTATGAGTTTTCATTATTTCCTTTGCTGCTGTGCCCAAGAAATCCAAAAGATGCACTGCACAGAGAGGCAGGAAGAAGTTATACGAAGAACTTGTCCAATAGTTTGGTAGAAACAAAAAATTACTTGGAAGAGTTTTTTTCACTTAACTACTTATTACATGGAGGTGTCATTTTGTTCACATGAGAAAACATCTTGGTTGTATATTTTAAGTGCTCAGAAGAAATCTGGCCAGAATGAAAGGTAAAATTAATTAACAAGCAAATGGAGAATACCAACAATTTTTTTTTAAATGTTCCACCTCATTTGAGAACAGTATCTGTGACAAATAAGAGACAGTTGTTTAACAGAGTAACAGATGAAAGGGAGACTCAGACATTTGTATATTTGTGATATATCAGCTGAATTCATTTTTGACATAAAATAATGTTTGGAACCAGTAGGCAATAAAATAAATGTTGCATGTTTCATGTGTGCCTGAAATAGCCCTTGGTTGTACGGCTGCTATGAGCTAGCATCAAGAGAAGCCTCAGGAGACAATACAAAAGGACTGAAATTTAGAAACAGTCATATCACATGCCAGCTGCCACGACGGGTTAATGGAATAAGCAGCCAACAGGGACTGAACACACTGTTTAAACACTTGCAGTTTTCCCCAGACAAAAGTCTAAATGCAGGTATTCAAATCACCACTTGTGATACAGAGCTTTAAGACTCACAGAATGAAGTAAGATACAAACAGTGAAATTCCTAAAAGAGATGATTTAGTTAACAAGTCTAGTACTGTTCTTATTATTAAAATGGATTTTCTTTTAAACAAACACAGTATTTACAATCCTTAACAAAATAATTCCACATTGTGAAGCACTCTAAAATGACTTTAAAATTTTTGTGCTTTAGCTCTATTATTTCTGTATATTACTATGCAACTACAATGGAATGCAAATGAAGAAAAATAGTCTTCAAAATAGTCTAGACATGGCCGAAAGGAAAGTAGAAAATCATAGGCTTCTTGGTACGCATTACGCCAAAGTGCATTACACAAAAAAAAATAAACAATTTTTATTTGTTTCATCAGTTAATCTCAAATACAACAACTTAATAAATCTGACCATCAAAAATACACCTATATATTGCTTAATGAGACAGTGGTAACTGTACTTCAGTAAAACAGTGAAGCATTTCACACTGCAGGCTAGAAGTTCATATGAAATGAAACTTCTTTATTCAGTATAATAGGAAAATAACATACTAAAGCAAATCCTTCAGAACACTTTTGGTAATCTCTTGAAGGTTATTTTTTTTTTTTAAGTTTTTGTAAAAGCTTGAAAAATTGTAAGCAAGTTTTTGACAGGCTGACCAAATTATTTGGTTAACAACATGCATTTTTCACATTTATTAGAGCAATATCAAACAAAAAAACAGAATAGCAAAATACCTTCGCCTGGTCTGTGACAGACTGAGGGTGTTCTTGTGATGCAAATAAAAATCAGTGGGAAGTTCCCAGAGATGAGGTTTTCCTTCTGTAGGCTTGAATACTCCCAGAAAGAGATTGATAGAATCTTGCCTGTCTGCATCTGTTAGACAAGAGGTACACTTAACACCAGGAACATTGCACAGCTCAAGCCCATTCATACATTTGCTTGTTTGTTATGTTTGCTCCTCACAGAGTGCATACGTCCTACCACTTCTAGAGGGACCTCTGGGCTTCAGCCAGCATAACAAAACTTCATTTAGACCTGACCTTCTGCCACACTGCAGTGCACGTGGGGCTGGTACCAGTGCTGCCTCTTTCCTTGGCTTCTCTCACCAAGGAGATGAGGCAGAAGCTCTGCTTAGAGGCTTTGCAGAAGTTAAGATCTCATGCTGCAGCTCTGTCTCCCACCTCTGCGTATATGCGTATGCATGAAGCACATGCATGTGTTCATGCATGTGCCAGACAATGACATATCATGATGAATTTATTGCAGTCTAAATAACAGAAGAATGATTTAATGAAATTAAACAGTATCCACACAATATATGTTTACCACATCACACACAAATTATGAATTATTTGGGTTTTTCTAGCCACAATGTAGTCAATAAAATGATTAAACTTCACAAACACCTTTTAATAATTTCAACTCTTTTTTCCTGTTAGCTTAAATCATTAATTTCTCTTGCCATATTCTAAGCTTCGCCAAACTAAATAAGGCAAGTGCTAAAATCCAGTAGTTACATACCACTGTAGATGAAGCATGACAACAAACGTTGTTGTTCACTTACATCTTTAAAATCTCTCTTGCTACCTAGCTGCAGATAGGATGAGTTACAACAGATATGAAGAAAAGCTGGAGTCAGATGAGGGCTTGGGGATGGTGAACTGTGATGAAGACAGCTTTGCAAGCAGAGTCGCAGGGGCAGAGGAAGGCCTACATGCAAAGGAACTTCAGATATGGGGGAATATATGGAGAATTGGGCTCTACTTGTGCCCTGAGGAGCTAGCATGTGGAAAGCTCTCGTCTCCACTCTTGTTTGCACTTCAGTTATCATCAGACAAGGAATAGTTCAGACTAGTTCAATTGATAGTGTTACTCCTTCAGTTCTCTGCACATTTTAAAGAGTATTATGAGAGTTGAGTGTCCCTTTAGCAATGTACTGCACCAAAAAGACAAACTGAAGTCACAGTATATCAGAAAGCAGATTAAAAAATAGGCAGAATCCACAAAGCAGTGGTATGACAGCAAGGAGAAAGTTGGTTCCTGGCCACCACCAAAGTTTCACTCAATACCTCCTTCTCCCCAGAATTTGAACGTCTCTTTCCTCTGTGCAACATATAATATTTTTTACAGGAAATTAAGACACACAAGCAGCTGACAAATGAAGTGCTATGTAGAAATGTGGTGACAATAGGATTATAGAGAAGTACAGTACTTCACAGAAGTGTGCATATGCGGAGGTCAATATTTGGAAGTGGGGTCTTCTGTATAAACAGTCACGTGGTGTAACAGGGCAAGGCACCAGGAAAAGGGAAAGAAAGGGGAAACCTCTTGATGTTGCTTGGCTCCCCTTCCCTACTTGGAGGGCCTTTCATCTGGAATCCAGTTTTTTAGTTCCTTTTCTATCCATTCATACTCCCTCCAGATACTTTTACTGTCCCTTCAGAGCACTCTTCCAAAAAGATACTTCTTCTACCTTCTTTCTTGCTCCTCACCTTCCCAATTTTCTTAAGAGGATCAACTTATAAACACTAACTCTTCTACACAGTAATACTCAAAAGCATATGTAGGTCCTTATGGTTTGCAGGCCATATTGTTTCTGCAAAATAATGTCGCAATTTAACCAAGACATAAGGAGAGAATGAGGAGAGCCAGGAACAGTGCAAGAAAGATATGCAAAACTCAGTATAAAGGTCTGAAAAAAAACCAAACAAAAAAACCCTTGTTGAGGACACTGAGAATCAAAAAGAAATGAAAAGTCACAAGCAATAACATGTATTCTCTCCTCCTGATAAGTTAGCTAATGGTTTAAAGAAAGTGCTGAACAAACGCCAAGAAAGCTCTCTACTTTAAGCATATAAACTGGAGGAGCCCTAAAGACAAAATTAAGATGAGTAAATAGGTTAAAACTGGTGTAATTTCTGAAAGCTAAAGGAAGAGATGAGCCTCCTTTGTTCATCCACCATTGTTTCACCTGCAAGGAACAGAAGGTATACTGAATTTGTTAACTAAATAATTGTAAAACAATTAAAGTAAAACAAGATAATTCAGTTAAACTATGTCACTACTTATATGACAGATGCTAAAATGAAATTAAACTAAATGAAATTTGTTCTGTGAAAAACACCTTGAATTTAAACTCATACCGACTGAATTAACCAATTGTCTGAAATGGTCTATAGCAGCAGTTCATTAAAGCATTCTTACACTTCTTCCATAGCAAAAAAGTGACTGCTGTTAAATGTTACATTGCAAAAGGACTCAAAGTCTCTTTTGCATTTATTGTTTCAGTTGTGTAGTTGTGTTTTAAACTTAACGGAAATACAGCACATTTATCAGAAAATGTCCTTCCACTGTCTTACTTCTCAACTCATAATTTAAAAGTAGGTAAAAAACCGTAACATTAAAGATTCTTTGTACATAAGCCTTGAAGCAGGCACAAACATATACATATGTGACTGGAGAAGCAGATAGTTAACTTGAAAGGTGACAATCCTCCTCCCCACCTTACTTTAGGGGTTGAACAATTTTATGACTTAATTTTGAACAAAAATAATGAAAGCTTTTGTCTTTCTTTGAAACACTGGCCAGAGAAAACAGGATATTGAGCTTTTCAGATCAGTTATCTAGATAGAAAAATCTCTCTTTTCAAAAATAAATAACTAAGAATGTGTCAATGCACTGTGGAGCACAGACAAAAGAGCAAACAGGTTTTCTCTCTTCATTGTTAGCACCGAATGTAATAATTATGTACAGGCAAGTAGAAAGACTGCACTGATTTTTCAAAAGATACTGCAATGTACGTGTATACTAGCACATTTTTAAGACCATTTGAGAAAACAGGAACTGAAGGGACCATTTAATTGAATTAGCCTAAAATAATCTACTGCTCTCAATCTGAGTTTGCAACTGCACTACATGACAAATCACTAAATCATGAGAGATTCAACACAATTGGGACTATAACGTCCCATGACTAAAAGGTTATAGTAATTAAGTTTACTTTCATACAACACTAAAAGGTAATTTACTATGTCCAGTCCTGTTTGTGGATAAATAGATTATTCCAGATTCCAGAAGCTTATTACGCATGTTGCAACTCTAGCACTGAAGTCTGGAACGTCACATTACCTTCTAAAATGCATAAAAGTCAGAAGAATATTATTTGGAATACTATTTCCTAATTTCTCTGACAATCACAAATGAAAGAAAAATGTTAGAACTCAACTATTCAGAATACCTGCCAGAGAGGGTGTTGAAGGAACACCTAATTCTTAGCTGGATTATGTTCTTTTTTCTGGTACAACTCATTTGCTTATAACCAGGGTACTTCAAACAGTTGACTTCCCAAACTACACTGCGCACACTACTTTTTTCAAATGCTAGATTTAAAAACATGCATGAAAAAGTCAGAATTTTTGCCTAAACCTTTAAGATCTTTTCAAATTACCATAAAATTAATTGTCCCATATTTTTAGGAGGAAACCTTGGTTTTCTTCTAAGCTTCAGTTACTAACTTGATCCTGAGAACACTATTTTATTTTTTCACTCTTCTATTATATAGGCAACATATTACAAATTTATAGGTCCAGAAAATCTATAGAAAAGCTAAGCCACATATCATGAAGTAGGGTGACACTGCATTCAAAGTTACCTTTCTTACAAGTCCAAGTCTTATCTACTGGATCAGTATCTCCAGGCAAGTCACTTAACCGATACATGTCTTACTTTTTCTCATCTGTACAACTTAAATGGTAGTGATTATCCTAAGAGCTTTGAGGTCAAGATGAAACCATTTTCTTAAAAGTGTGAATTATTTTTAGAATCATGTATTTTTTACGATAGACAGAACAAGTGTGACTAAGTGATTTATTTAGGAGACACTTAGCAGGCCACTTGTAACCTTGTTCTGAAGCTGATATACTATATGACTTCAAATCACTAAAATTTTCTGTGTCTGTTTACTACTGGTACATAAAATTCATAAGCATTAAAAAGTTTCTCAGATTAGAAACACAAGGAAATGCTGGCTCATGAACTGTCTAGCCCTCAGATTTTTATTTGTATTTTAAAGGATATGTTACAGATAGTAACAATAAGTGCAGTATAGCAAATCAGAATCTTGTTCTAAAAATGCTTCCTTTATCTCTGCTTTCTGAGAAAACTTCAGGAATAAAATGATCTCTCCACAATGTGTCACATTAACAGGCTTGCAGATGCCACCTGAACAGGCAGTGTTGGAGAGTGAACCTTTGAATTTCATTGAAATGAATCTTTTAAAATTTCATACTAAAAATGCAGTAAATACAACATTGAATGCTATGTTTCAACAATGCCATCTTCAAACACAAGGAATGCATAAAGCACCAAAAATATATGGCTCAAATGGGGATCAAATACCAAACCCACAAGTAAATTGGGGAAAGTGTGCAGCACCCTTATGAAAGTTGCATTTTTCTTATTGACTTCAGTAAAGACTAACATCTGTTTGTGTACTCAGCTACAAGTTTACCCAGGTGACAAGACGGACTTTTTTCATTCTGTATTCTTTCTTCTTTTTGCAACATCTTTTTCAGAACAAATTCTTTTATTACTACACACATGCATATCTTGACTATCCTTGCAAGCAGACCACAACCCCAAAAGTGGATCCAGAACTTTGTTGAAGCTTCCACCTAACTATTTAAGTGGCTGGCATAAAAGTGAACAGCTTCAGAGATTTGTTCCATCTTGTACTTATCAGTACAGGTGACACTGCAAGTGTGCTTCCTTTTGCTCATAAGAATTGATGAAGCCATACCTTATCGCCACTGCAAACAATAAGAGACCATATCACTGAAATAAAAAAGCTCTCAATTTCTCATTTAATTTGGGCAAATATGATACACAAATTACATTAATTACATTCAGAAACAGTACTTTAAATGCTGTGCTTTCACATTTTGTTACATACACAGATTTGTCACTCACAAAAGCAGTAACTTCACCAAAGAAACCAGAGTTTACTGAAGTATTTCTAGCCGGTGTCCAACTCACTGTTTTAAAGTTCACATAGTTTCTAAATAATTGCAGTCTACTGGAAAAAAAAAAAAGGCAACTTCTTTCCCTGGCTATGCAGCTTTTGTGAAAAAGAGTAATAGAGGACTGACACAGTATTTAGAACACAGCAGCACTCAATGTTTGTCATCCTGACACGTCATGCTGACATCCTTGATCATTCCTTTAGATTTTTCTCATGACTTCTAAAAACACTAAGCATTTTTTCCAGTTCTTTTGCATAAGGTATGGCTCAGCATTTTTCAAAGAGGTTTTCTCTTAGCAATGCTGTACAGAACAAAGTAGAACAGTATCAGTGACTGATGCGAGATAGTAAAGGAGTAAGCTAATATTTTACGACTTAGTTAACTAAAAAAACCAGCTTATTTACTCAGTGGACCTTGCTTTTTTACCTTAATCTTGTCTTTTCTACCACAGATTCAACAGTTAGTAGCTTCTATTCATAGAAAACAACTACGTGCATCAGAGCTTGCTTTTTGTTTGAAGTCCCTAGAAAGAAATACTCCATTTGAAGCCTACTTGTGTTTAGATTTAGATTTACCAGTTTCCTTATATTTGTTGAAGCCATTTTGCCCATGATTTTAACAGCTTTACCACAGCTACCTGCTTCTCTATTGATCTACAAGTGTCACGGGCAGTTTCAGTACTACATGTGTACATTTTCTAAATACTTCTTACATCAGTTCACTAACTTATATCAAATAAGGCTGCATGATACAACATGCATTTGCATAGGGTATAAATACTTCATCAAATCAGAATACCCATTTGATATCCATCAGATTTTACTGAATTATTTGGAAATTATAGTATAGAGGGTCTCTGTCATAAGATCATAGTATAGATTATTGAAATATCACAAGTAAGATGCTTTTTAAATAATGGCTTAAAAGAAAGCACTTAAAATTTACCTGAGAAAGCATTACTATAGTATCTTGAGAGTGTTTGCATAATATCTTTGGAATGCTGAGTCCATGGAGCTATCTTTCTATAGGTTTTTACTCTGTGGACAAGCTGAGAACCTCCGTATTGCAGAGAAAGCGTGTCTCCGTGATCTTCATATAATTCTTCAAATAATCTGAAGGAAAAGCAAAATGTGTCATCTATCAAACTGCTGAAAAGTGTTTTTTAAGAGAAAAAATTAATGAGTATTGTAATAATAAAGTCTTCCTGTTTAACAAGCAATACATTTCCTTCTCTTAAGTACTTCTGCCAGTTTACAAAACCAAGTATTTCATTAAAACATGCTATTAACTTACAAACACTGAAATTTAAAGCTATTTCTCTATTCTTTATTCAGATAAATATGTGGAAATTTTACTCAGATATAATAATTACTAAGAAGGATTAGACTAAGATTTTCACTAATCTTATAATATATCAGAATGCATTCACACTAGAGAATATGCACTTCTGTAGATTCAGGGAGAAGATTAACGTGCCCTACTAGTCCATGGGGAGAAAACAAACTGTATACCTTCACAAACTAAGGTATTTTAAATACACTAAATGGGACAGAACACGTCAATATCTCAAGATTCTATTTTCTGTCAAGTCCACTAGGAATGAAGTTAGCATAACTTTCCAAAAATTTCCCTAGTTACAATAATGATGGTTCAAAGGTACAAACCGAATAAACATGACTTCTAAGAAGCATGAATGGCAGTCAGATACCATTTGCTGGAGCTGGAAAAACACGATGTAAGAAGAAGGTAGTAAGAGATGGCTGCTGAGATGAACAAGAAGAGCTGCCTAAAAGCAATGCAGCCTCTAGCATCAAGAAGTTGACAGTAGACTCCACACTGAGAGCAGTCCAAATAGCAAAAGTTATCAAGATGCTCCCCATCAATAACAAAGACAAGACAACAGTCTCAGAAAACAAGGCTATCCTAAGGAGATGACACCCAGTCTAAAAGACAACAGATTGAGAAGTGCTTCTGGGAAATGGAGACTAGGGCCTTGCTTGAGCAAGACAATGACAAGGATAACATCTTGCTAAGAGGCTGAAAGTTTAGTTAAGAGGCAAAAACCAAGACAGAACAAAACCAAAAAAAAACCCAACCACCAAACCTGTGGAAACGTACTTCACATCAGCATAGCAAGACACAGTAACTCAAGCATCTGCATGTGATACACTGTAATGCCGGAGAAGAAAGAAGTCCTTAAGAAGTGGAAAGGAGCATAGAAACGAACAAAACAACAACAAAATAAAAAAAAGCCCAAAACAAAACAACAAAAGCATTCCCTTAAGAAAGTTTCCAATAAAGGGACAGTACTACATAAGTAACCCAGCAAGCATCTGACTGAAGTCCCCCTCAAAAGGTTCTGGGTGAAGAACACTTATCTGAGCCGCAAAATCAATTTCTGTAAAAGCAAAATAGCTGTCCAGCAAATCTTCTGCCCAAGGTCAAGTAAAAAAAGATCAATTAGGAGGAAACATCTGCTTATTAACTTGGAAAAAAAAAACACCAACCAAAAAACACAACAAAAGAAACAAACCAAAACCCACTTCCCTCGCCCAAATTGTTCAGAGCTCATTATACCATGTATGAGAATCTCCTGTTTGTTTATTCAGGTTTGGTGGGTTCATTTGTTTTTTTGTTTTGGGGTTTTTTTTGGGTTTTTTTTTTGGTTTTTTTTTTTKTTTGTTTGTTTTTTGGGTTTTTTTTTTATACAAGGGGAAAGACAGCAATGCTGGTCAACTAAAAGCTAAAAAACCGGTTGAAAGCAAAAACTGGCAGGTAAAAAATGATACCTATCAAAAATTTCCCAGTCAGCCATGGGGGATTGATGAACAGAGTTCCAATGACAACTTTAAATTTTAAATTCATTAAGGACATTGATCCACTTGATTTGGAAAGGACTTGCAGAATTAAATTACCCTTCCACAGCCTCAAAATATTATGCCTGCAGACAAACAAAGACTAGTCTCCTGTAGAGAGAAAAGTTACCTACATATGATAAAATAAGCCGCTAAGGTACACTTTGTCTAGGAAACTTCCTAGATAGGACAACAATTACACTGAAGGAATCACTAAGAAATATAGCTTGCAGAAAAGGTCCTGTGCAACAAAGTCATTAAGAAGATTAATTGTGCGTGACAAAATCGGAGTGTTCAAGACGCATGGTTTCTTTATCCTTCAGGATGGCCAAACGAAATAAAATGCTGACTTCAGAAATCTAGTTCAACTGAAATTCTGGATAGTAGCCAGTCAGTGAGACCATATGAGAAAAAAATCAGAATTATAAGAAGGACAGACGAAGAATGTGATGAAAAAGTTAGTTTTTCAGACACGTTAGCTAAATTAAGGAAGCCAGACYGCTACAGATTACCCTCTTCGGCCAGTTAGAAGAGCGTAAATGAAGAGGCAGAGTACACAGGAAGCAGATACTCGATGTGAGACAATGCAGGGAACAAGAATGCAGGAGGTCAAAGTGAAAGACTGCACAACAGAGAGACAGTATAGTACTGTCTGAAGACAGGCCTGTCTTCAGAATCTGTTGCATTATGGAGCAGTTTTTTTTAATTATTCTGAATACAGTAATTCAGAAACAAGTCTTAACAGATGACAAAATCTATTTCAGACAGGAGTACAATTAGTGCAATGGAGAAGAAAAAAATAAGTCAAATGTGGCCAGATAAAGGTAACCTTTTATGCCAGGCTAATAGCTATATTTCAGAGAGATGAGAAAAAAGGTATCAGGAAAATCAGAGACAGAGCAACTACTATAAACTTAAGACATGATGGTAAGAGATGGAAATTTGGGTAGTTGGGGCGTAGAGAGGAAACAAGAGGGCGAGAAGATAGACAGAAAACATGGGACTATTGCAGCAGGAAGCAATAGAGGAAATTTGGGCTCCCAAAATAGAGGTGGGAAGAGAGGAGGTAATGAAGCCTAAGGAAAGATAGTAAAATGCAGCCTCAGGTGCTGAAGTAAGTGGTAGCTATAGAGGATACCACAGAGAGTGGATATAAGAGACCTGTCCAACTCCTGATCCCCTCTGGTTAGAGCCCAAGAGTCCCAATTGCTGAGTCCCCAGGAGGCTGCCCAGCAACTGGTATTTGCAGCAGCAGTTGTTTGTTCCCAGAGGTAAACACGCAGCACCCAGCAGCTGGAACATGGTGGATGAGAGGCATTGCTAGCACACCGAGGAAGCCAGCCAGCAGGTGCTCTCCCCGGCCGTCGGGCAGAGGCCAGGAGCCACCGCTTGCACAGTGAGCCAACATGCTGCAAGTGAGGTTCTTTCTGAGGCACATACCGGCTCCTGGCACCAGGCAAGTACTGGAAGCTAATGGGAGAAAGAAGAGGAGCTGAAGGTAGGTCTCGAGTAAAGGGGAGGGGAGACTGAGTACTTTGTCTTTTCTTAAGTACAAGTTACGTCTCCACGTTCCAAAACTATCAAACCACTAGTCAAAACCAGCAACGAAGCCTTAAGTTTCACAGTCACAACAGCAGCTTTACGGAATAAAACCACATCACCTCAAGGACTCTTACATTAATTTCTGAAGCATATTCACAAGTTAAGTAGCGTAGTTCCCCCTGACCCCCAAAGCATTTCAATTTAAATGCTGGGTTTTCTTAAATGGTTTGAGAATGCTTGAGTAAGTATCATTAATACTTGATCTGAGAGAACAACTTTGCTGAAAATTTTTCTTCAATAAATCAAAAAGCACAAAATTTTTCCAAAGGAAAAGTAGGAAATAGCAAGGTAAGATGTACTTCTATACAAATATGTTTGCCATTCTCCATAAAAGCATGCACTTATTTCAGTTTTCATTTTTCATCAGCAGTTTGCCTCAAGCAAGTGAAGTAACTGTAAAAGAGTGGGGTTGTTTTTTTGTTACATTTGTTTAAAAGGAAAACTTTTAGCTTTAAGTTTAGGCATATAAAGAGAATGAAGTCAAGCAGTTATCTCATAAGAAGCCTGATTAAGATACTTTTCCAGAAGGGTACATTTTCAGCATGACTGGATTTTCTCAAGAAGATTTCAAGTATGGAAGATTTTTTAAACTTGGATGAATAAACATTATTAAATCATTCCAACAGAAAGAATTGCACTTTTCTTCTACACAGACATAATTTTCCTAAATCTCTTGTCACAAAATTAAAAAATAAAGCCATAACACACTTTATTAATATATCTTACCTAACAGCATCCGTATCAAATTGTAAATTTGGTTTATCAATCAATCCCAATGAATAGAGTTGGTATGCCAAAGCACATTTTCCCACCATAAACTGGGCTGTGTTAGTGCGATCTAAACAGTCCACACAATTGGTTCGGAGAACTCCAGTCTGGTAAAGCAATCCAAATAAGAAATTTTTCTTAATTAACAAATTGCTACACTCATGATTATTACTTTTTTCCTACTATCCAAGACTTGTCAAATCTCAAATTATGTCAGTTCACAAAAATTTGAGGAAAGACATTTCTAAAAAATGTTAAAAAGCAATTCATCTCTAGCAAGCTACATCAGACTGCTGTAATGCCTACTTTCAAAATATTCTTGCTTCCATCATCACACAAACTACATCTCTCCTTCAACTCACAAACAGAGGTTTACTTTAAAAAGAAAAGCTATGTTATTTCAGTGAAGAAGGTCTTATTTTCAAGTATGCTGTAACTACTGCAAAAAATAAAGCACACTTCTAACTTGCTGTGGTTCTATTGTAATGGTGCTTATATTTTAAACTTTCCATATCTGGAGCAACCCACATGAACATTTGGTTGCAGGTCACAGTCACGCACATATTCTTTTACGCTGCTTACACCACCATTCTTCAATTCCATAATGCACACAAAATTATTTTACAAAATGAACAGCTGCAAGAAATGTATTTTAATATAACAGCATGAGGGATTCTTCTGCTCAAATACATATGGCTACATCCAAGCTACCCAACTAAACTTTCATTGCCTTAATAAAGAAGCACTTTTTGGGTGTGACTCACAAGATGTCTGTTCTGAGATGAACTGTGATCCAGATGCTTACATGTATGCCAATGGTAACTGCCTCAAATGATTAAAGTTGAAAGATACATAAAATAATCATTCCCCTAACAGAGGCAAACCTGTAAGACTAACATTGAAAAAATCTAACTAGCATTGATATGTTTTATTTTAGAACAGATCAAATTCCATCTACTCCGCTGTTTATCTGCCCTCAACAAACATATCCCAGTGATCAGCTAGTAAAGGAATGGTCACATGCTTTCTAACTTACATGAACTACAAAATTATGAATGGCAAGTCAAAAGCAACTAATGCTTCTTAATGCCCTGTGTTCAGAGTATATAATCATAACATTCAGGTATAAATCTGGAACCGTATGGTTTACACTTTAGTCAGCACTTTTCTGACCTTAAAGAAAGCAGTATTTCTAGTTTTATTTTCTTTTAGTGATGGAAATTGTAACAACATACAGAATATTCAGCACTGGTGAAAATGCTTTCAATAACACATTTTCATGTGTATGAATATGTCATCAGGCTAAAGTATGCTTATTCCTCACCTCTTCTGTGTAACATTATATTACACAGTTTGCTAAAATGCTGCTGTTTTAACTTTCACTGCACTGGTAACACTACAGACTAAATAGTAATGGAAACTAGTTTAAAATACAAGCATTTCTCAGACTACTTCCAGCAAAAATACCATTCCAACAGCATAAGGTTTTGTGGTACCACGCAAGAACTTTAAACCTATTTCCCAATTGGATTTCTGAGATGGACTGCAATAATGCTGTTTACTATAAATATTAATTGAAGAACACTCTGTGAATCACCTATCAGGTATTTAAGTGAAATGGTTCACTGGTGCTTTGGAAGTGCTGATCTACATCACTATAACTATGAATTAATAAAGTATATTTTAGTACCTGCAAGCGACCAGTGGAAACAACATAACCTCCCAGTTCATTCCACCTGAAAAAGAGACAAAACAGAAGGACTTACAAATCATTTAAAAAAACCCCAGATTATACCATGTACTGACCTGCTCAGTGAAAAAGAGGTGACAATCAAAAACCTGCAACAAAGCACAATTGATGTCCCTGAATAGCAGAAAGCAGTGAAAGCTCTATGCAGCAGTAAGATGTTGTATTTATACCACGTTGGAAAAAAAAAAAAAAAAAAAAAAATAAAATAAAATCTAGCCTTCAAGTAGAAATATTCCAAAACCATACAAAATACTTGCTATGCTCCCCATAAAACAGAGTATGAGCAATGCAAGTGTTGCTAGAGTGCACAGGCATAACATACACTGTAGCACAAGCTGATTGATTTAAATCTCCCCCTCATACTGATTCTAGGCACGCATGCTGGATACATACATACATACCTATTGTCCAGGTCTTGCAATTCTGTATAGGCCAGAGCCAGAGAACGTGAATCAGAAATTAACGACATTGAGGTAAAGGAGCAGTTATGCTCGGTGCAAGTAACCCCTGAACTACTGAATATTTCCAAGTTAGTAGGGTTACCTAGCCTGACCAGAGCACTGCTATGGCAAGTCTATATACTACATTTGAGACTCGCCAGACTATCTCTACAGAACAGAGCATTACATGGATGTATTGATCTTGTTCCTGCTAGCTTACAGTCACCATGTTTGCTGCACTGCATGGCAGAGGAAAACTCTAAGAGAGCTTATGAGAGTTTTAACTCAGACTGTTTCTAAATGAAGATAGGCTAAAAAGGCAAGGATGGCCTTCATGTAAAATATAAACACCCATTTGGATAGTGATGAATTAGACCCCTAACATGAAAACTTGAATCAAAAACTTATTGGACTTTTAATGTGGAAGTTATTTTACTTCTGGATTTTCAGGGACTTGAGAGAATTCAGCTGATTAAATCACTTCTGCAGCAGTCTAAGCAAATACAGCTTCTATTTTAAAAAAGTTTTAAATTTTGTACATATGAATACCATAAAAATCTATTGGAAAACACTCTGTAACATTTAGATTTAGATGACAGTTATCTTATTAGTATGCCTCAAAAGAAGCCACTTATTAAATTCCAAATGTTGTTTGCTTTGTTAAATTTACCCCCAAATTTAGGATTCCTTTGGTTAAGGTGAAGAACCTCCCCCACTATTTATAAACACACATGGCACAGATTACATGTTACAAATAAAGGTTTGAAGTAAGAATTCATTATAAGCAGAATAGCAGCAGCATAATTGTACTCTTTCAGTGTATTAGTATTTCTTAGCATGTGCCTCTGACTGCAATCCTTTTAGCTATAACTTAATAATGAATTATATTTTTTCATATTAATTTAAGCCTTAAAATAAGAAATTATGTAATAGACATAGAAACTCCAGACAACTACCCAAGGAACAGATGTTATTCATTACACATCAATTAAATTATACGCACTTTTCATCTGGCCGCAAGATACTGCAGTAGGAATCAGGTCGATTTACAAAAAATCCCGTCTTCTTTACTACACTTTCTGCAATCACATTCAGCCTATCAAGGACATTGCAAAGTTTGCTGAGGAGAGAAAAAAAAACCACACAGTCAAGGTACATTAATACTAAAAAAATTTTCACTGTTTGGAAAGTCTTTTAATAACAAAAATTATTTAAAGGAGAACTCACATCAGAGCTTTATTTATCCAACAGTAATTATGTCTATAGTTTTCTTATGAGTTTACAGACTTAGGAAACAGACACTGACCGAATCTGAGCAATTTTGTTTACTTTTTAATAAAACATATTACATAAACTAGAAGTGGAAGATTTCAAAAATCTAAAACTCCTTGACTTTTACAGCAAACTAATTTTCCTCTACCAAACTTTGTGATTCACAAAATAAGAATGAGGCAGAAAAGGATATACGATTATGCTAAATCAAATTCCCTCATTTTGTTTGCAACGTGCTGTTTCAGTAACATTTGTTTCTGTGTGTGGCCTTCATGATGTCCTGCACCTCCTGCTCAGATCAGGGCATCCATTCGCTCATTATTGGGGACTTAAACTTCTGTTTACTCATAACTTTATTTTCAAAGTTTTTATTAGTGTTTACATTTCAAGTAACAAAACCAATTATTTATTTTTTAAAGATTACTTATACTGAGATGGAAGCAATATTTTGCAACATTTCCACTGGTACTACTTTCCAGCAAACTTACTTCAAAACTACATGTTAAAGTAAACACGTTCTCAGTACTCCTGAAACTGTCAATTCTTTAGGCAGACATATACATTATCTTCCATTCTTAAATATCTCTTGCTTGCATAAATAATTAATCTTGTTCAAAGCCCTCAGGTATTTTTTTTAATCTGTACTAGGGTGGATATGTATACAAATATACCTCAAGCTTAAAGCTAGAAGGGGAATCCTTTGATCACCTAGTATCATCTCGCATATAGGACAGACCACTAAGCTTCATCACTATCACTCCACATGAAACCCAAGAACTTGCACCTAGCATATCTTCCGAAAGGAAATCTAGCCTTATTTTGAGATTTGCTATTTAATCATAACACAAACAATTGAACATACACCTAACTAAACAATGTCATTTTAGAACAAAAATGTAGCGTGAAACCACGTCAAACTTTAAAGTAACAGTTTCATACCTACATGACCAACCATATCAACCAACTTGTAATCTCAAATAGTGAATAAGGATTGTTTTCCAAAGCTTTTTTCATAAAATTTTAATCGACAAACATTTATTCCTGCCCTTTGAACCATACCAGTTTTTCCATTCTTTTGCTCAGACTGATATAGTAACAGATACCTGAAAGTTGATCCAACAATTCTTGTCGTTGTTCTAGAATTTCTGGCATTATAAGATACAGTAGACATATGCAGGCCAGAGTACTTTACAACCGAGTTGTGTGTTACTTAAGAATAGCAATCTATACCTGTAGATTTAAAATGTTTGTGCCTTGTAAATATTTCTACATTTAGGAAAACATTCATCCTTTTCACATGATCTTAGTACAGCATTCTATTATCCAAAATTATAGAATAAAAAAATTATAGAATAAAAAAATTACAGAATCTATTTGCCTTTCTAAGATACATGCTTCTAATAATCTAAGTGTTTTATAACATTGAAACTAATGCCCTCATTTCCTTTTGGAAGAGGAAATGGAAAAGACTGATTGATACGAAACCCCGTGTTTTCCAAAATTTTGTAACTCAATAAATTCAATGACTGAAATGGAACACCTGACAAAATGCAGTGTTTTGACTAACTCAAAATAAAAAGTGAATGTTGATGGGTTTTTGTGGCTTTTCTCTAAAATTTTCCTTTGTGGAGAATTTCAAACTTTTCAGGCCTTGCTCCACTTTGGTAAGAAACCATAGAAAACAATAAAAATCCTTCAAAAAGCTGAGGTTTTATTCTGTCCATAGAGCTTAATAATATTCTCCCATCATTCCTAATCTACATTCAACTGAAAAGAGAGAGAGTCAGTAGCATACAGTTATTTCTATTGTGGCTAAGAGCACTAGTACAAAGAAGGATCTTTTCTACCTTTTTGTGTATTTGGCCATATCCCAGGGTATATATATAATTGCATGCTCTGGGGGTAAAAACTGGTTGAGATATGTCACAGCAGCAACAAGTTCCTCACTAAGAATCCTTTCGTGCTTTCTTTTTTCACGTTCCTTTAGCAAAAAGAAAAGGAAGTTAACATTACAGTTTTCATTAACAAATGTATGTAACCCTTATACATACACACATACCTGTATGTATATATAACAGAAATTACAAGTGGAAGCTGTAACAACAGCAGGCAGTTCTTCATAACTAGTAGAATTAAATTAAGAACAGAAGAGACAGAAAAATCTAAACATTCTAGGTTTTTAACAACTGATCTGTATTAGTAGTAAAAGTCACCCATCTCAACTGTGCATAATCATTGGCTGAAAAATGGAACCCTGTAAAAGCAAAGAAGAGCACAAGGAAACAAAAGCTGTAATACAGAGGAAATGGACAAAAACAAAAGAGAAGGAAAAAGACAGGCAGAAAGGAAAATATCCCATTCAGTTCTGGGGTATGAGAGGACCCAGGCAAATTCTTCTCCATTACTGACAAGTGGGGAACAACAGCTCCCATCTCCCAGCTTTGCAATAATTTTAAAAAATTAGAATTATGTTGCCATTCTCAGAATATACCATATGTTTTGGCACTCTATATATTAGTATGGCTTTTCTCTCAACTTCATCCAAACTAAAACCTACACTGAACCTATGTTACAGTAACTGTTTTAAATATATAATAGCAGTCCTAAATAAACAAACCCAAAGGAAGCCTAATACATTAATTACTAGTTAACACGTTTCTAGGATAGACAAATATAGGAAGACACAGATTTATGTTTCATCAACATTTAAGAAATCAAATAATAAAAGTAGTGGAGACAGAATGCTTAGCATTTGTGTAAAAGCAACAGCAACATCCAAAAAAAAGGTGTTCAGATTTGGATACTTCCCCCCCTCATTTTTTTTTTTTTTCAAACAGTACATAAAGTAATAAAGGAACATGAATTTTAGCATCTTAGTATCGAGCATCTACAGAGAGGGAAAGAGATGGATTTTCAGCCACTATATCAAAAGCCCAGTGAATAAAAGCATATAATGTCAAGGTCATGCAAGCCTAGACTCACAGTATAACAATGGCTTTTGAAAGCTATGGCTGCAAGAGAGAAAATCGTTTTCTTGTCAACAAATGCTATCCTAAGTTGATTCCACAGACTCTTGGCCAGTTTTAAAAGCACTCCTACACAGGAAAGCTTCTAGAAATAGAAAATAGATTATCTAGTTGCCATTTATTACAATTCAGAGTTTTAAAATACTTCCTTTTGTATTTTCCCTACTTTTTTTATACTAGGAACGGATCCTACATGCACATGAAAGATCCTTTTTTCTACTGAATACAGTTCTACAACATGATAAATCAAATTATTTTTTTTTGGAGACTAAAAAGAAATAAGATATGGTTCAAGCAAAACAAATCAATATATTAAACTGAAATGTGGAAAAAGACACCACCACAGAAAATGACTGGACAGAACAGAAGAAAACAAAACAAAAAAAACCCCAACACTAATACAAGATGTAATAACCAAAATTACAGTGCCACCCAGAATCCAGGCTTTGTACCACAACCTCTCACAACACAGCATTTAACTGAATTACTGCAGTAATCATGAAGCTCCCCCCATTAGTTCAGCCCTGCTGCCCCTGGCACTGCCTGTTAGCTACCGTCAGATGCTTCAGTTCTCTCCCGCTTGTACTTCCATGACTCTACCAGATGGAGCAAATAAGAGATAAGATTTTATCATAATATTTCAAATAACTCAGTCATCTGTGTCAAGAAGCCTACAAACCCCACTTTGCATGATACCATACTATTTTAACATTTTTTTAGTGCTAAATTAAGTTTAGTGGTAAATTTATTTGGTAAATTTACATTTAAGTGGTAATAGCAAAAACCTGAAGACAACAGTGAAAGGTTGCTATAAGTCTAAAACATAGGAAACTTCTTTTTTTTGAAGGGCTGTAGTGAAAGCAGATAGAGAATTATGTACTATCCAACGTAGGATGAGATTTATGTAGAAAGTATGCCATTTATAAGCTAGTATTAGTTTAGAGCACAACCAAAGTTATACAGAGACTCCACAGAAATAAGCATCATATTAAAAATTAGAAAACATATAGAACATATTTGAAATATTGTACCTTCACAAGATTCAAAATAATAATGGGAGAGCCAAATCTCTGAAGCATTTGGTCAAAGTGAAGAGCAGCAACATGTGCAAAAGGATCTGCTTGGTCCACTGCAACAAATACAAATATTCAGGATGATGTTACGTGAGCTGTAGTCAATTAAATCATTCTCCCTTAAAAGTACTCTTCACAAAATACATACTAATTCTCTAATAGTAATGATACAATTACATACTCTCCCTTCTTCATGCAAAAGCTGTTAAAAAAAAAAAAATCTTCCCTCTTCCAAATTGGAAGTGACTTCTTAACCAAAACTTTCATGAGATGCTTACAAACAGCAAGCATTCTGGTCCCATTAAACTTAGCCCAGATGTTTTCCCACCATGTTCAATATGTTCAAAATTGTATCTGCAATACTAAGATAAATGTAGCTAACTTTGTATACAAAATAATAACCACAAAGAAAGTGGACATCCTCGAACAGAAGTTTTTTGTAGTCCATTTCTGAATGTGAAGACTAAGATGGAGATTTTTTTTCTATTCAATTTCATCAAATGCAGCTTTTTATATGGTTGAATGGTATGGTATGCCATGATGTTTATATGAAGAACATTGGTTTACCTTACATTATAGCTTCCCAAAGAACAAATGCATAGACAATTTGTCCATTTTTGCAAATTTGGTTTTCACTTACTCTCTCAGGTGTTCCTTTATGACACAGCACTAACCATAAACTATCGCAAAGAATAATTTGTACATACATGTTATGGGTGGCTTCGGCATCATAGTTGAAATATCTTGAGACCAGTACAGAGGGACAGATCCTCGAACCTGAACGTAGGAAGAATAACTCCCCGCAGAAAATGACATAACTGAAGCATCATAAAGTATTTGTTCCGTTTCCACTTCATTAGCAACATCTCCCTAAAACAAAGAGAAATACACCTATGATGTAGACAGAACACTTCAGAGCTGCATGCATTATAGAGAATTGATCATTACAAACAGAGTACAATTAAACTGTAAGACACCAAATCATGGTAGTGAGAACGCCACTGAAGGTTAAATTCCCATTTGTCCCTAAAAGTATATTATCAGATTTTTTTTCCCCCTCTATTTGGGAAATAACATTATCTCTAAGTTAAAAAAAAAAAAAAAAAAAAAAAAANAAAAAAAAAAAAAAAAAAAAGAACTGCCAGTTAGGACTTATTCTTTTAAGAACAGCTTTATTATCTGAATTAAAAATGTAATGATAGATGTGATAACATTATCTAATAGCATAATTTAAACCAAAGCCCTAACCATCCTCTAAAACATTTCAGTTCTCCAGTCAGCCAATTTCAAGTTTTCATATTGTTGGGGGGGACAGAGGGGAACCCCTAAAATCACATTTAATTTACCTCACAGTTTGCTCCTCGTTTCAGAAAACGTGTTCCAGCAAATTTGCTTGATCTTCTGGCTATCAGAGTGACATATATAGGGCGACCGTATATTAACAGTTCTTGAAAGAGAAGTTAAGGTTTAAATGTCACATGCAATTTTTCTTTCACTTACTTCATGCAACAAAAATAAATTCTAAAAAAGGTTTATGAAAGTAAAACATCTGATTTACTAAAATCTCCTTAACAGAGTTGAGTATCACTCCCAAATTTCTTCTGCAGCTGGGAGAGAGCATTGCCCTTTTCAACCGTCGTTTTGAAGAACTCTGAAAAGGGAAACTACATTATAATACATCAACCATTTTTCACAACATACGGAAGAAAAATATTTCTATTTTATGAAGTGACCATGTAGGTGAAGTAGGTACAAGATTCACCTTGGGCTGCAAATACTGCTTTTGTGAATATTGGGATTAAAGCCTGGGAGCTTCGATTTTCAGATCAGGTATATTAGTCATCCTCTAATTATTTGTCTGGAAAAGTAGATAAATTTGCAACTACTTAAGTAACACTAACTGAAAGGTAGAGGCAAACTGCTACAGATGCAGCGGTGGCTTTCTTTTAGGATTTTTATTTGTTATTAAAACCAAAAAAAGATAGAATCAGATGCCTAGCGTGACTATCACTGCTTCCTCAGCAGAAGGGAGGCACAAGAAAGAGGGAAGAAGACATTTGCTAACCAATTTTTCTAGAGCAAAGAGTATTGTCACTCACAAAGCAGCTGCATGCATAATGCTGGTGGTCTGATCCACAGCTACCACTTTGATTAAGTAAGACCCCAGATGAAACAGTGGTATATAAACACAAATCTAGCTTTCTGTCCGGGGACCAAGCCAGCAGCCTTACAATAATGAAAAAACAAAATTAAATTTTGCAAAGATACCACTAACCTTAGCTTCATAATTGTATTTGCTTCCCCAGATATTTTGTTGACAGGCTTTTAGACTAACATGATACTGTTGATGATTAAAATGTAGTGTCTCTGTACTATACTAAATTCTTATCAATTAAGATGTTGAGATGGCATTTCTTTGGAGTGTGATTTGGGCTTTTTCTCCTAATAAAAAGCATTTGGGCTTTTTCTCCTCCTACTACAATGTACATAGACCCATTTACCCATTTTAAATAATATAGTCAGGAAAAAAGATTTTCAGATGTTCTGGTGTTCACTTAACTCTCCACACACCAAGCGTGAAGTTCCATCATCGCCTTCAACAGAAACAGAATTTCTGCAAATCTCGGTTACTAAAAAAATGTTTTAAAGGAGATTAGTAAGAGAACATTTCTGTGTCAGCAATTCAGTTCTGTTTAGCTTTTCTCCCCTTCCTCAAATATCAGTGAAAAATACAGCTGACCCTTAAAATCCTCTCAAGTTCTTTATTACTAAACCCCATGCTTACAAACAGTGCCTCACTGAGAATGCAGTCTACCTGTGTCAGGACCCTGTAATAAGAACAGAACCGTATCTCCTGTTTAGCCATAAAACCTATGAATAATTCTAAAATTGAGAAGTATTTACATGACAAAGAAATAATTCAATGTATTTCACACCTTCAAACTTTTTAAAAATCGATAAACCAACATTCGTTACAACAGTAAAAGGATACTTGATTGCCCACAGAATCCATGAATAATATACAGCAGCCAGTCACGATGAATAGTATTTTTTACTGCATCCAGAAGCTTGCCATTCCACACATACTTTTCGTAAGGCTTACTGCAAATCCCAAATACACCTAGGAAGTTGTTACAATGAAAATGCATTAGCAATTAAGAAACAAGCTTACCTGCATTGGATTCTTTTAAAATCCAGGTCATCAGACCTTTATTTTGATTCTCCCTTGACTGCAATTCAGTATATCATCTACTCGCATCCTTGAAGTTTGCCAAACACAAATAACTTCAGGCACATGCTAAAGTTCAGCATTTACGAGGATTTCCAAGTTTTTCTATGGTTGCCAGTCACAGTAGTATTTGAGTGCCTTCATGCAGAAGTTTCTGATACTTCCAGTACTGAAAAGAGATCTCTGCATGGCGGAAGCAGAGGATTGGTAGTAAGGGAAATAAATCAAGTTGTGAATTCCAGTTAAGGCAAAAATACTCTCATAGGAGGACTTTATAAGCTTTTCAATTCTGGGTCACCTCTGGAATTACCTATTAGGCTCTGGAAGATCATGCATAGCCCTGGCCCCCTTTACAAAAAGCATGTCAATCTCCTTCTCACATAATTTAGCCTGGTTTTCCTAATTTGCCCTGACACCAAGAAATGCAGCTATTGTAGACCTGTAAATAAAAATCCAATTTTTGATACATCTGGAACCTGAGCCTTTTTCTGTTTCAAAAATCAGGACCAAGATGACAACTGGCACTAAAAGGTGGTGAAGGGAACTGAATGAGTCTGAATCTTAAAGAGAAGGCATAGGACAAGAACTCTATTAGCTACATTTTTTTGTCTAGTTTTTTCAAATGAAGCTTCTGGAAAAGCAGTGCTCCATCATGCATAACGGTTACTTGGGAAGACAAATGCCATCACTCTGACCATTCCCCCTTCCTTCTTCTTCCCCCAGCTTTATATGCTGAGCATGATGTCATATGGTATGGGATATCCCTTTGGTCAGCTGGGGGCATCTGTCCTGGCTGTGTCCCCTCCCAACCTCTTGTGCACCCCCAGCCTGTTTACTGGTGGGGTGGGGTGAGAAGCAGAAAAGGCTTTGACTCTGTGTAAGCACTGCTGAGCAATAACAAAAGCATCCCTGTGTTATCAACACTGTTTTCAGCACAAATCCAAAACATAGCCTCATAGTAGCTTCTATGAACAAAATTAACTCCATCCCAGCCAAAACCAGCACAATGAGTTGTATTGTAGCAGTATGTACATCAATTATAGCAGCCAAATGTTTTGCTGGGAGAAAAAGATGAGTTCTCCCAACAGACTGAAGGTGAAAATGCAGCTGCAAACTGTTGCTACCTAGTCAGCCAACTTACCACAAGCCCAGGGAAAATCGATGCAACCATTTTGGTGAAGGAGTGTATACATTCAGTGGAACCTGGCAACACACTTGCTCAGCTCCTTCTCATTACTTTGGTGAGAATTTGTTCTTGAATGACAGGCAGCTATTTCTTACACATATTCTATCATATGAACAGTTATGTTGCTGGTATCTACTGGAAATGGAGTTGTGTGTGCTATCAGCATGCTGCGGATGGGGTCAAGGTTATGGCATCTTTATCTCCCAATGTTTTCACAAAGACATGGAAGAGACAATGCCATTGTATGGATTCCTGAGGGATCTTGCAGGTAAGAGCCTTTGCAGAGGAGGAATTATTGCTCCCTCCACTCTTTATGGTCATTTCTGCCATTGCGGTATTTGGCAACCAATTTCTGACATCCTGATATATATGACCATGTTACTAATATTTTTTTCAGGTTGGGGGGGAGGTAAAGACTTGGGAGAGGAAGTCTCTTTTCTTTAAAAGAAAATACATTATTTGATTATCTTTCAGTTTTTCCATAGGATTTAGGGCATACTATATACAGCATTACTTCTTACTTTTACACTTAAATGACAGTATGATAGATGTTTATAACTATTTAACATAGTAAGTTCCAGTATCAAAGATGATTAGTTACTTACCTAATGTTCATTATCATTCTTTGAGTTGTAGTCAGTATATGTCTATTCTAGGGTGTCAAAAACTAAAGGGTGGACAGTGTACAAGTTTGTCTTGCACAAATTTGGGGCAGGGGTTGTTTCAGGCATTTCTGCATTTTAACTACGTGCTCGTCAGACCTTCAGAGTCCACTCTGGAGGCACAGAAAGCAGGACCAATAAATTCCTTCCTCAGTGCCTCGGAAGATTCATTTGGGGTTAGAAGAGCTAGAAGACGAGTCGTGCAATTCACACTATCTCCAAGAACCGAAGTTACTTTAGGACAAGTATTATATTTTCTGTACAACAGAGGTTACACAGCAGGTGACTGCAAATAGGGGTGGTAATGCAGAGAGACTGTTGAGCCAATACAAGCACAGATCCAGATTCTATGTTGCATATAAGCTGGCTTCCACATCAAGTTGATAGTGTCAAGCAAAACAGTATCAGGCTTCCTCTACCCTATTGTTTTGCTTACTAGTGATGTATTTAAAAGGCATGGTGTTCTATTACTACCTAAGAAGCTTAGTTGTATCTCCACAGCTGTTTGAGACCACTTTTACAGCAATGTATTCATTATGAATCAAAGGTACCACTGTTATTTCTGATATTTCATGATTAAACAGGAAAAATGTGGTGTCACATGTACAATACAAAAAGTAAAAAAAACCACTACAGTTGAATTTTTTGGCAAGCATTCAGATAATTAGTACAAGTCACAGGGCAATAAAACATAAAAAAAAAATCAACTTCAACAGAATGAAATCCAATATTAAGATTTTCAGGGGGATTTTTTTTTTTTTGGTAAGTGCGAAGCAAAAGGGAGAGAAAATAGTCTTCCTGTCTGGCTGGTCATCTTTACACTCTTATAAACATGTTGGATCCAAAGTGAAGGCTGTAGTTTTCAACTGAAATCAATAATTTTTTTAGACTTCCTGATAGAGCTCACTACCTCAAGTTGATACTAGCTTCATACAATTCCTCTGTCATCAATATTTTCCAACATGAAACAAAAAAGATTTATTACTACTTAATCAGTTATTGCTTCCCACTCTATTTGTAATTCATTCCTATTGGGAGTCTTACAAGTCAGTTGAAGAATCAATTGCTGAAAAATGTCAGCATGCTCAATTATCTCCCTGAGTTGCAATGTAAATTAACAAAACAATGATTAATCACCTCTAGAAATTGCATTGTTCAAATTCAAACATCTGTAGTTGGCACATTATGTAATCTTTTATTAACTCACGACTGTTATGAGACTACTGATCAACACAGAAGACCCAAGTGTTTCTCAAAAGTAAACTTAAGTAGAACATATTCTAAATGTACTTATGACCAACAACATTAGTGTAATTAGGCATAATGGCTTACCACTTCCACCCTGTGTTGAAAGTCCTTCATCTTCAAATATATCAAAACTCTCTTGTCGGGTCTGAGTTGTTTCAGTTTTTAATGTCTCAAGTGGCATTCTCAGGACAGTAAGATTATACTGAAGGGAGTGAGATAGATCATAGCTGTAACTGATAGACAGTTATTGTTTATTAATAATTGTAGACTTTTCTGAAAGCCCTTACTCTCCATCTGTACTTATTTTTAACACAGTACTATTTTATCCATTAAGAAAAAAAGACTTCTAAACAAGATATGCAGGTTCTGATTCTATATTGGCAAATGATACAAATGATTTCCAAAAGAAGCTTTACAAATATAGAAACTGTTTACAGTAAAGTAGCTGAAATATCCACATACATAGGCAACCTGATTTTTCTGAGATTTAAGTACTACTTTCTAAATAGTACCTGAACTCAAAACAGCCAAAAATTTAGTCCACAAAAACTGTATCTGTCTTCAAATTTGTGATTGCAGCATACATGCATCCTAAGACAGTGGCTGCTGAATAAGCAAAAGGTGTTTTTTATTTTTTTATTAGTTCCACAACAGTAACAAATTCTGCACCTCTTGTCTTTTATACTGACAACACTCTACACTAATTGCTAAATTTTATAAGCCATTAGGATTTATTTCCCCAAGGAGAAACCAAATTTATACAACACTTGAATCAGAAATACAAACAGATTTCCAAAGATTTTCCTAAGATGGCATCAATGATTACTGGCCTCCCAGTGAGTTCTAGATATTCATTAATGATCTAGAAAAATTATTTAAACATTGGACATTTAGATTTATCACTGATGATAAAGTCTAACCCATGTATTCACCACATTTCCATAATAACGACCTGACATGTTTATCTGTTAGAAAAAAAACCCAACAAAACAAAACCGAAGTCTGTTACATGCTCAGTTTGCATATAACAGAACCTTTAAACAGTATCCCAGTAAGAGACTTGTTCAGGCTATTCCTCCATTTTCCCCTCAGACCGAATGTTTTCTTATAACTAACTTCTAATTCTGTTCAGGATTTATATGAAAACCATGCAAAAAATATGCTATGATTTCACCCAAGAACAATTTAAATTAAGCTGATAAATGTATTTATCAGAGAGTCTTGTAAGAACCTTCTCCTTTCCCCTCTACGCATGATCACAGAAACAATATACATTCATCATCTCCAAGCACAAAAAAAAAGGGAAGTTGTATAATGTTAGGGCAGGGAGACAAAGCATGGAAGAAAAATGCAGGTTTTATACTGTGAAAAAGCCTTTCCATGCAAAACCACAAAATGTTTTGTCCTCAGATACAGTTGTGACAAAAAGCCTTTATTTTCCAAAAGGGACTATGTTCTAGACTGATACACCTTTTGGTACTTGCAAGAGGCGTTTTTTTGGTTTTGTTTCTTAAGTCTTAAAGTCTTCTAACTACTACCCAGGTTTATCACCGTATTTCCCCCATTTTTCTGCTGTCCCAAAAATCTCATGTGTAATTGTAGCTGTGACATAGAAGCTTGCCTCAGGTATGGCATTTATGAAGTAGCATGCAAGAGAATTGGTAATGCCTAGAAGGCCCTATGAAAGATGTACCCTACGCAGGGTACATCTGTTTCTGTATCTTTGTTTCTGTTTCAAAGCAAAGCTTTATTTCTGGAAAATGAGATCAAGAAAGAAAAACTGAGAGGACAAGCAAACCCCCAAAACATACCATTTTTCCAAAGAAAGAACTTCTGCATAATCAGACAAAGGTGAACAGTCAGTGGAAACAGCAATTTCAGTGTCTACCTTCTACCATGTCACTAATATTTCTACAGTTTTTCAGCTTCATGGAGACTGCGTTCCTAATCAATTTATTGAAGGAGAAAGCAGGTTCAAGACACAGATGAAAATGGACAAGCAGTGTGATCACATGTCTTATTTCCCCAGAACACCAAACAAAAGCAGAATCTTATAGCAAGTGCAAGTATACAATTTGTTTTTAAAGGAATTAGTAACACATACTTACCTAAAATAGAAGTTGCTAGAAAGGTCCACATTTTGAAAGATTCTCAGATACCTAGCAAAATAATTCAAGTTAAAGGGAAAGTTATCACTTGAACCAGACAGACCCCAAGAAATCATTTAGAGGATCTCAGAAATTAAACTACACATAAATATTGACTCTTGACATAATTTCTCTAGTTATCTTACTGTTTTGATTATCTTAATTGTTTTGACAGGTAATTCCATTAGAATGTCAGCATCTGGATTAAATAAATCTCATAGGCTTTTTTTAATCCAGTGTCTACTCGTGTACATACTCTGTCTCTTTAGGCAGTTGTAGATACAGTTGTAGTTCTATTTTCCACATATGCGGGTCAAATTCTCTAGGACTTACACAAGTAAACTCCCAACAGTACTATACAAGAATTAAATATTTTCAGAGTTATACTCAAATAAACAAACAAGAAAAGAAATATCTACTTCAATGTGTCATACATTTGCAAATTCTCAGAAGAAACCATAACACTGTCTATGAAAGATAAAATGGTTAACACCATAAATACATAGGTTAGATAATACGGTCTGCTGTATTCTAAGAGGGGAGACTGAGGTTAACGATCAGTCATATCTTAAAGTGAAAACTTTTTTAATAGTTACCATTGGCTTGATTTATTACCTGACATCAGTTTATCATAATCCATCACAACTTTTAGACTATTCATACTTGGTACAGACTGAAAAGCAGTTTATTTATTTATAAAAGATACCATTTGCCAGGTATTTCATAGAAGTAGTTACCCCACTCTGATAAAAATACCACCAGGATGTACTTGTACATTTCACACAAGATCCCCTGCTGATCAAAGGCCCAAACTTCTTTCTTTAGAAAGAAGTCACAGAAAGGAAAAAAGAAGCTAAGCCTACCAGTGGGTCAGTTTATCACCGTTTACAACACCAACATTCACAAGATTTTGACAGCACAGAATCACTAAATTAATCTACACAGCACTTCTTGAAGGGCACAAAAGATCTCTTCAGGTGAGATTAACATGATGCTAGAGCTACTAACAGTATCCCAAACAGTATAAACCAGTATTAGCATTATTTTGCCCTTCTAAGAACAATGTTTATATGGGATGCTTCCTGGTGTACATTTACTAGGATTTAGCTTTGACATGTAGGTGACATGGAGGTGTGGACAAAAAGCTCTGGAAGACTGTAACAGTTGTATTTACCCTCCAGGTTAGAGGCCACAGAACTTGTGGCCCACTCTTCATTCTTCCATGCTAATTTATCAATTAAGATAAAATGGCTTGAATGACATACTAACAGAAGGAATTTGATGGCTGAAATTTCTAGTTGCAGTTCACAATTGCTTAGAAAATATTCAGAAAGTACACACTGTTAACCACCATTATTTACCTGGCTTCATCAGGATGAGTGACTCTTACAGAGTCATTTGGAATGTAGATCATATTTGTATCTTCTATTTTATATATTGCATGACCTCCAATATCTGCCATTTTTCTTCTTTTTGTTATTAACACAATGTAGTAGCCTTCTAAAAACCTGACAAAACCTGTTAAAACAGCATTAAAATGCTATTATTTGGATGCTTGTGTTGATTTGGTCAAACTTATTTAGAAAAACATTATCAGAATTGTTCCAAGACTTCATAGAATTTTTGTTTGTTCTTAATGTTATATGCATAATGTGCATATATATACACATACAAAAATATACATATACATAGACAGAGTCTTACAGTTCGCCCCCAGTAAGTGTTAATCAATGAAGCACATCGTTTTTATTTTTTTCCCTTCCACTGTACAAATTTTTAATATTAGGTAGCAGAGTTAAGACACTGAAAATTCAGAATAAGTTGCTGTCTAACGATACTTGTATTTGCTTTTTATAGGACTCGTTGTGCAGAGCGAGGCATACCTTAATTACTTCAGACATCAAAAGGTTAATTTTCCAGGCCAAGGAAGAATCCCAATCTCCAATTTCTTTACAGGTTTATGCATTCTTTACTGGGGAGGGGCATAGAACAGCAAAAAGAGTTGAGGGTACTACAACACCTTTGTGCTCTCTCTCCTTAACAGCAGGGAATTAAATTCCCTGTCTACAGCAGCATCTCCCCCACATTAGCCATTCAGAGCATCAGGGGTAATCCTTTCTTTCTATTTCTTTTCTCAGATACCAACATTTAACCCTGCTTGAAGTCCAGAGGGCTAAGGAGGTAGAACAGGCAGTGGCTAGCTTTATTGCCTACCAAAAGAAGGCTTCTGAAGCCTCCACCCTCATTCCTTAACACTACAGGGCACAGCCATGCTTCTTCACTGAGTTGCTTCTTTGGATGTCTCTATTACATATCACTAGGAAAAAGTGTAACAAACGTTAAATACAATACAAATGTATAAATTCAAATTAAAAATAGAAATGCGTAACCACCCCTGAACCCAAATTTGTTTCTAATACAGTATAGGCAGTGATACAGTGGTACTAAGTTTTAATAACTAATAAATTACATGAATTAGCTCTTGGAGGTAGCTGCTTTGATGGGTTACCACTAGTAAAGAGCCTGAAACTCAGTCACCACTGCACTGCCAACAAATATATTAATGGGGGGGGGGGGGGAACCCCTCGCATTTCACATTTTTACCTGTATTTATATTCAGTTCTTTTAGCTTTGCATTATAAATTAAAGAAGAAGGATGAGCAAAGTACACATTTTCCTCCCTGTCACTGCTGGAGGCTGCAATGTGATCGAATGAACTGCAATTCTTTTCTTCTCCCTTATTAGCCCCCCTTGGAAAAATGCTCTCACCTGCACAAGGAGAGAAGACCCTGCTGACAATAAGAAACAGTCTTCCATTTGAAGCAGCCAGACTATTGAATTTCAGTTGTTAAATAGCAGCCAAAGTTCTTCCTGTATCCTCCAGGTACCAAAATCACTTATGTGAACAGTGTCTATCCTTTGAATTTCACCAAATGTTATACCAACGTCTGATAAGGAACCCAGCCTTTCCCCTTGGCCTGGTTCTCTCCATTTAAAAGTGATTTCTACTTTTAAACATTATACAGTGAACCAGAACTCAGCCTACCAGCACCCCCATTCTGAGTGCACTGAATGCACTGTCTCTGGTTAACGAAATAACTAGAGAACAGAACAAATCTGTCCTTTCCAATTCTACAGAAAATAGCCCTGTCCTCCTGACCTGAGCCAGGTGGCAGAAATAAATGACCAGTTGCATTCCCTCAAATTACGTATTTATACAGATATGATTAGATAGGATCAAGACAGAAGACATCTAAAGCATATACTTTAAAAGTGCAAGATAATCTGAAGATCACTAAGAGAGCATGCTACTTCTAAAAAAATAATATAGAAATAGTACACCATATCTAATAACCGATACATCTATCCAGCTACAGAATAGAAACTCTCCTATTATGAAGAGTACCTATAATCAAACATACTATTGGGATGCAAAATTTTCATTGAACACAACTACTTTCCAACCAAACTTATTATCACATATATAGATAGTGTGCACTGATGCCTTGTGCAAAAAAAGCCAATGCTGCAAAACTGTTAGAAGCTTCTTTAGGTTTCCCCATATTATTAATACTCTTAAATTAATAAGGAACATAAATCTCATCTGAGGAATTTCTGAAAAGTGGATCCATTGATAGGTTCCAGAATGCTTCATGGGCCAAAAGAATATAGAATAAAGTTTGCTTAATCTGCCACTTTAGATTAAAATACTAATAATATTTTCTTATGCTTTGGTTGTTATACAACATTCAGGAACATCTTTTCAAGTAATTGCAGTCTCTACCTTCTCTGCAGCCTTGGATTTAGATGTTCAGGTGTATATTGATGCAAAAAAGTATTCTTGGGGGCTGTCAGAGCACATGTTAACATTTACTTTGGAGACATCACCCATCAATATATCGACCTCAGTATCTGACAACAGGGAAGAAAGTAGTGACTTTTGGATGAAGTTAGAAGCTATTAAATCCTTGAAGCAGTTCTCTAGGATCATGGACAGCTGATCAGCATTTAAAAAGTCAATTGACATACTAGTCTGTTATACTTGTTCAAACATGAAAAAAATACTGAAATATGTCACTGCAAAAAGTTAACCAAAAAGAAAACTAAGTTATCTTTCTGACTAGTGTGTGATGAATAAATACAACCTAATAAAGGACACAACTTTTGGTTTCTTTTAAAAAAGCATTTTGTGAGCTCTGGAATTTAGGAGGCCACGTTCCACGTGATTTGTACCCTGCAATCAGTTGAGTTTGGTGGGATCTTCAACCAACCTTCTAGAGTTTGGCCATTTCCTAGATCTCTCCCTTAGTGATGAAGAAGAGACTAGTTACAGCACAACTCTCATCCCCATACTGGCCATCTGTTTTCACAAAATACATAGAAACTTATTTATCTTCAAAAACGAGATTTGTCAATCCTCTTCGGTTTAAAAAAAATACACAGTGTGACACAGTAAGCCTCACCTCCTTAAGGAATAAAGATTTTATAAAACCAAACAAAACACTTACCCACTACACCAAAAGCAGAGACAGCTCGAGATAACCCAGAAGAGCCCTTCTGCCCAATCTTTGTTCTGTTTCCCAGGTCTAAACGGCCAAGAAGTTCTCTCACCTCTTGCTGCGTATACACATGCTTTAAAATAAAAAAGTCACTTAAGTTACTGCTTTGGTAGTTAAATGTTATTTCATGTCAGAGAATAGAAGAACTTACTTAATATACAATAAACTAAATGTCTGCTTTACATCTTCTGTCTCCTGTTGCAGTCCTACCAACAAGTACAACAAGTTTTTTATACACAAAATTCACCATTCACTGCAATAGAAATATTCACAGTCACATGTGAATTCAAACATTTCTAAGCCTTAAATGTTAAGATTTTAAACCATAAACTTCTTGGAAAGGAATCAAGTCTTATTCTATTGTGTACATTAAGACTCTTGTTGCTGCTGTTCATTTTGCTTCAGCTATGATACATCAGAAACGCTAAAAATTTGGCTAGATAGTAATTAAATGTATTTTACACTTAGAACAGCATAGCTGAACATAAGAAAGTCATTGGGAGCATATACATAATAAACTGAAAAACTTGGGAAAACTTCATTAAAGTGAACGGGCTGTTTGGAGATCTTGTGGCCACTCCTATACTGTAACTAGTCATTACCACACTAACACTGTATGCATCTGACATACGAGGAGAGGCTGAGAGAGTTGGGATTGATCAGCCTGCAGAACAGAAGGCTCAGAGGGGATCTTATCAATGTGTATAAATACCTGGTAGAAGGGAGTAAAGAAGTCTGAAGCAGACTGTTCTTAGTGGTATCCAGTCAAAGGACAAGAGGCAATGGGCACAAATTGAAATACAGGAAATTCCATTTGAACATAAGAAAAAGCTTTTTTACTGTGAGGATGGTTGAACACTGGAACAGGTTACCCAGAGATGTTGTGGAGTCTCCACCCATATTCAAAACACAACTGGGCACGGCCCTGAGCAACCTGATCTAGTTGACATTGCTCTGAGCATAAGGGTAGGACTAGACAATCCCCAGACATCCCCTCCAACCTCAACTATTATATGACTCTATGATTCTGTAACATACCCTTGTTGAAACAGATTAAATGTGTAATATTTAAATTCAGCTCAATATAGACAGCATTATTTGGAATAACTAATAAAAACCTAAATAGAGAGGCACTCACCTTATCATCGATTATAACCAAATCCTTTGGTTCAGTGCGATCTATTTTCAAAACACGGTATTTGGTTTCTGCAGGATTACTTCCAACGAGAAAATACCGCTACATTTAAAAAAAAAAATTAGAACATTATACAAGATAAAGCAACCAAATCCCATTGTAACATAAGATGTCAACAATGCCATTTATATAGTGTCTAGGCTAGATCCATTTCAACTAACATCAAATATGTGATATTCCATATGGACTGTTAATAAACTGGTTTAGACATCAGTACCTCAAGTAGGTACATTCGTATACAATCAACCATTGCAACTTAAAAGACCTCATTCTCTCCACTGTACAAGGAGGAAAAAATTTAAAAATTGAAGAAAGCTGAAAACCTGTTTAGAGAGGAAAAAATGCAACTTACACCAGGCACTGTGCAACTACGCCCTGCCTCAGCCCTTACTGTCTTCTCATTTGCTTTGTAAAATTTAGCAGAAGCTTATACACACGAGTTTGTAAATTTTTTATGATCTAAAACTACTGTTGTTATATTGTAGTCCATTGCTATTTCTGCCAACTAGTCTCTCCTAGTTCCATACTAAACACAGAAAAATTATAAGTACTTCAGTACTGCAGGTTTTCCTCATTTTTCATTTTTATTTGCTATGATAGACTTCTCACCAATGTTCTTTCACAACACTCAAGTTTAATTTGACCAGCCATGCTGCTTAAAAACACTGCTTTTTTTTTTAACAAGATTAGCTTTATTTCTCATTTAAAATATGAAAGAAAGACCACAGATAAACATATAATGTGTCCATTTCTCATTTAAGGGAATCAAACTATAAATGAATTTTTACATTTAGAGGAATTAACAGTAAGCACAGGTTGCAGGACTGACTTGCTATAAGCAGCTCTCATTTTACCAATTCATTTAATCAGTGTGGTGCTACCACACAGCAAGGTGTAACTCATTAATAATGCTCAGCCTAGTAGGAAAGCATGGCAAATTCATGTGGCTCTATGCCAGCTCTTAACTGTAAAAGTCACATGGATTTAAGATGTGGGAGAGGAAATCAATAATAACATTCACACAAACCTCAGAATTTCATAATTTATACCAATTAGAGGTTAAGAAACACTTTTAATGTCAAAATATTTAAGATGAAAGAAAAACTTAAAGCCCTCTTCAGCTTCCTTGAAATCACAAAAACATCTAGATAGTCAGTAAGCTCTAAAAAAGAAACTAAAATATTTAACTTTAAGAGCTATAAAAGGAAACACCACCAACTCCTGGCTCCACCTTGTACACTGACATTACAGTGCTTACTGAGTGGCAAGTTTTGCTGTTTACTCCTAAATGATAGTAAAGAAGGTCCTTCAAACTCATATGCCATCGCAGCACCCCCTCACTGAAGCCTTTGAGGCAGCACTTTGGCACAGGAAACTCTTTCACATTGTCTTTTTAGCAGCGATGTGTTGCTGTGCACAGCCCAGGCTCCCCAGCCTGCTCCCCTCAAAGTATCCTCCGCAGGAGATCCCTTAGCGCCAAGATCTGTGCTTCCCAGGAGGGAAATCATAACGACAGGGAGTGGGTTGGAGCCCCCACTACATGGCACTGAATGGCACAAAGGTGGAGGATGGAGCTCTTCTGCTGGTATCACCCACCAGCAAGAAACACCAAGCCACCAAGATGGTCACTTAGACCATGCCATCATACCACCTTTTTCTTCATGCGGTAGAAAGTGAATAGGCAGAGGGAAATACCATATTTATTTGCAATACACAGATGATAAGTTAGTTTGCATTTTAAGAGTGCTGCTTATCTATTTGTAGAAAATTGTTAATTAATTAAAAGCTAAACAATTTTAAGTAGTCCATAATACTGCAATACAGCTCAGTGATCTCCATCCATGTCCAGCTCATTAAATGAATATAATTTCTTCCCAAAGTGACACCTATGGTTACCGTCAAATCATCCTGAATAAAAATAGAACAGTACAACTTTAAGATGCTTGTCTAAACGGCAGTTTGGACCAAAGACCACATTTAAAATTGGAAGATGGCACATGACACACAGGAAGAGAGAAAGATATATGGATATAGATTTGCAAATGCTATTACTAAGGAAGTTCAGTTGTATACTTCTCCATTTCCATTTTAACAGAGCGATAAAACATAAGGAAGCACTATGAGGAATGCATCATTTGCATCAGCTTGGCAGCTGCTATAGTGAGCTATGCACAGCTACAGTGCCAGCTTTAAGTGCTGCTGCTGCTTAGAACAGCAGCAGAGTTAGATTAGATGAGAAGTAACTGTATCTGAGACTATGGTAACAACCACCATAATGAGTGGTACTTAACAAGCTCTCTTCAAAGTCCTTTCAGGACTAATTTAGGGGGTTTGTTTTAAGTTAGAAAGCTAGGCTGTGTAATGTATTGAGAAAGTTGAGAACAGCATCAAAACCCAGCATCAACAGACCTAAAGAAGCCACTTTCTTAGAAAGCCAGGCAATGGGAAATCTCGATTTAGCAAATGGGAATCTTACCCACTGCACATTAGAGGATATTCTTGTGGAAGTAATAAAGAAGGAAATATCTTCAAAAACTTTCGAATTTGGACTGGTTCTCAAAACTACAAACCCAAACTTAGACTTCTACTTGGGAAGTTTTCAGGACTAGCTAACAATCAACAACCCTAGAATTACTCGAAAAACAGCACGATATGCCAGCTCATGTTCAACCTTCAAGGTCTGAAATGAAAACAAAGATGATATGAAAATTAACAATGCAAAAATGAAACTAAAAGAGACATTTCAGCATTAGCTGCTTCTGGTACCTAATTTATGCATCTAATGAATAAATAAGTCTGTCTCACTGGATGATATGGGGCACAAATAAAACCATATCAGAGACATGTACCACAATTAAATTTGCCATCACATGAATACTAGGAAAGAATAAAGAAAAATACCAAATCAACACAATGCTGAGCATGTATCATCAAATAAATTAATTTCTGAGGTTGTAATATAATTGTAAAATTAATCAAAGCTAAAATGTGCTGTACTGTTTACAACTATTTTGATTAACAGAAATCATTACAGTAAAAGAAATGAGAATCCACAGGTAAGCTACAGAAACCTTTCTGGGAGTTTCTATCCTTATTCTCTTATTCCATTTATTACTAAATGAACTGAATAAACTGAAGCATTTTCCAAATGTCTCAAACAATTCCACTCCACAGCACAGCCACTGCATTTAGATAAGTGGACAACCTTGACCAACAAAGTACTTTCTCAACAGAACAGTACACAAGGAGAAACTGTGCTGACTTCCTCATACTACTCTGCCAACGTCCTTTAGCCATCACCTGAGACGAAACATGCTGTTTCCAGGTTTAGTCTGCCCTTGGCCTCGCTGAAACTTGTTAACAAGGGCACTTTACCAACCATGACATGCACCATGCAGGTACTTGCCTATGAGATCTGGGTTGAAGCTTAATTTATTGCACAATTATCACCAAGCAACCACAAGATAGGAACAATCATTAGTCACTTCCACCTGGGACTGAGTTTTAACCAAAGCAATCTAATTGAAAGGCTTTACACCCTCTTCTATCAATATTTTGATTCAGCCAAACCATTAAAAATAGCTGCTTCTGAAAGGAGTCTAAACAAAATGAAAAACTTCTTACTGCAAATTGTTGTTTATAATGGCAGGATAATAGTTCTGAAATCAAACATTCTGCCCACAATTTTTTTTCTTCTTTAAGAAGATTGCTTCTTAGAAGTCCTGGTCTAAAACTACGGTTTGTTTCTTTGTATAGACTAACTATCATTAAGAAAGTTAGCACTGTAAAGAAATTACTTCACTCATCAGTTAAAAAGCAACACACAGCTTAATCAGCAGAAAAAAAGACAGATGTGAAAATACACTAAAAATTATCTGAAAAATACAGCAGTGCACTTACACAGCAAATAGCATAAAGAAAACACTTGAGAACTCATACAAAACACTTGCAAAAGATACCCATTGAGCCTGTGGATATATCTAAAACCACAAGCCCTAAGGAAGTGTGGCCGGTTGACCTTGGCCAGCTGCCAGATACCCCCCCAGCTGCTCTCTCACTCTCCCTCCTCAACAGGACAGGCGGAAAAAATAAGATGAAAAAGGTGGTGGGTCGAGGTAAGGACAGGGAGATCACCTACCATTTACCATCACAGGCAAGACAGACTTGACTTGGGGAAAACAAATGTAATTTATTGACCATTAAAGCAGGTTCTGATAGCAAGAAACAAAGACAAATTAGAACACCACCTTTCCCCTACGCTTCTTTCTTCCCAGGCACAGCTTCACACCTTCACTCCCGACTTCTCTACCTTCCCCCTGCCCTGCACAGTGCAGGGGGGTGGGAAATGGGGGGTTGCTGTCAGCTGCTCCTTCCACCTCTCACTTTTCCCTGCTCCAGCGTGGGTCCTTTCCACAAGCTGCAGCTCCTTCAGGAAAGATTCCCCTTCTCTAGTGTGATCCTCCCCAGGGGCTGAAGGGGGTCTCTGTTCTGGGGCCTGGAGAACCTCCTCCTTCACAGACCTTGGCCTCTGCAGGGCCATTTAACACTTTTCCTCATTCCTTTCTCTCACAGCTGCTGCATAGCATTTTTTTACTCTCTCTCAAATACATTATCACAGAGGCTCCAACATCTTGGCTGAGGGGCTCACCTGTGCCCCGTGGTGGGTCGGCTGGAGCCGGCTGGAACTGGCTGTGTCCAGCACGGGGCAGTCCCAGCCTCTCCTCACAGAGGCCACCCTGCAGCCCCCTGCACAGGGACACCTGCACCCTATACAGGAAGGCATTTACGTGCTAGTCACACTTTCTGTCAGACTAAAGAAACACACTGGGTCACCAGATGAGAAACTCATGTAAACACTGACTTTGGATCAGTACACCATTACCTCTCTACTTTAATTTATACTTAACTGGGCAGTGCAATGGTAACTGTCACCTACCATCAGACCTCCACCCTCCTTCACAACAGGCATAAAGTTATGCAAGAAAAAGCCTCTTCCTCATATTTTTCTGGTAGTTTTAATATGTACTGAACTTGATTGTAGATCAGAAATCTTCAAGGCATAAACAAGATATTAAATAGAGTTAAAAAAGGTATAGGTTCAGCTTTTTTTCTCTACTATACCAAAGAAGGGGAGAAAAATAATTACACCTAGATGTAAGGTACAGAAAAAAAATCTACTACGTTCTTTCTTTCTATAGGTCCTACAGCAATTCAAGGAGTATCTATGTTTCACCTCTTAGAAACCGGCAGAATGACATGAAGAAAGGAAGAGATGATAAGGAGCGAAAAGAGGCACCTGAAAATAGCAAAAATTCAGTTGGCATGCTGTCTGCCTCCCGTAATCTGTTGAAATTCTTCAAAAGAAGCTCTTTCAAGATGAGAAATCTTAAGAATGCACCCTGCCAAGCACCACTCTTAGGGCACATAGGAATGGCTGCCCACTCTGCATCCTACAGCCACAGCATTCGGTAATTCCCTTTTGTCCCCAGGACAACCAAAGCTTTCGAAGTTCATCTTCACCCCTTCAGTACATTCGTACTCATAAAGTACATTCTTACTTTAAACAAGGAAAAATACTCATTTAGTTTTAGGGCTATAACAAACTTCATTTTGAAAATAAAAAATACAGATAGAAAATACCTATTTTTCTTCATCCTTCCATTGCATTTAAATACATCAATTTGTGATCATTTATCCACAAATTTCTTATCACCATGCCATCCAGAAAAGTGGATTCACAACAATACAAATCTATAAAAGTGGCTCTCTCCTGTTGATCTACATGACGACAGCCAAGACAAAAGAAATAAAACGTGTTGCCAAAACAACTTAGGCAGACATTTGAAGGCACATCTTTCACATTCAGTGTAGCGCTACCAGTTTTGAACTTCATTTTTGTTCTGCCTGAATAGCATATACCCTTCAAAACTTGTGGTATTCTCATCTCTGCTATTCCACCAAGTATCTGCCATACTAACAAATGGTCTCAGATGCCACACATGCCAGTTGATTAAGCTTCTCTATTTTATTGTCCATCTATCTGGCACTATATCAAGACATTTAAGACAGAAACAGCGCTTTCCTGAGTTTGACAAAACTTCCTTCTCTTGTTCCAACTTCATCCTCTGCTCCATTACGTCATCACCATTCCTGGAACGCCATTACTGAGGGAATAGGACAGTCAGCTGAGAGCGGTTGTCTTCTGCTAATGAAACCATTCTAGAGAGACCAAATTTCACAGCCACTTCTAGCTAGAAAACTATGATAGCAAATGGTTGCCCAGTAGATTGTTCACCACTTTCAATATTTTTTAAATGCATCGGATAATCATCTATATAAATCAGTGCACTTCATAATTCAGTAAAAATTCTGTAGCTTTTTCTGTGAAATCATCTTCTACATTAAAGTTTCTCCAATTTGACCACAGACTAACTTCAGCATTAAATAAGCAAACCTTGTTTTTGATAATACAAAAACATTCAAATTATTTTTAGAAGAAATGAAATTTTAAAAAAAAAACCACAAACCCACATAGTTTTCCCTGGGGAAAAGGGCAGAAAAATCTACAGGTAATTATGCTAGTCACACTGCTTAATAAGCTTGTGCAAGTCATTTGGATACTGTGGAGATGGAGACTGTAGAACCTGATTAGAATAAAATAATATTAATTAAGCCTCATAATATCCTGAAAGATAGGCAAGTGATATGCCTTTATAGAGATGGCACAAATTGGCTTGTTCAATGTCACACCACCTCAAGGGAATGATAATTTCCAATGAACTAACCTACAGCTTTCAGGTGGGCATCATTTGGGGGATACACAAAAGTTCCATCTTCTCCTGAAAAAGAGAGGAAAATATCTTTTGTTTCTTATTAGTCATATTGCTGAAATATCTTTACTGCCCTCTAGCGTGCATTTCAGCAGTAAATATATGCATAAAATGAAAGATAATTGGCATTGATCTGAATACAACTGTTTCAGTTCATTTTTCTGACTATTTCTAAACAAGCCCTCAACTTCCCAGGACAAACAGGAGATACAATTCACATCTCCATGGTATTTATAGACCCAAAGCATCAGATTAAAAGTAGGTCTTAGCAACTACCCTAAATATAAACGTTAATAAAAAAATATAGAATTTTGCCCTCTTGCTTCAATTGACACTGTGAATTCAGTTCTCCTCACCTCTAGGAGTCTTTCTTGTTTGACTCCAATAACATTACCAGAGCCTTTCCTGTTTGACTTAAATAATGCTACTGTATTCTTCACTCAGAAAAAAAAAAAAATATCCACCAAAAAGCCCTCCCTGAACCATTTCCACTTTTTCCACTTTCTCATCAATTTCATCTCTTCCTCCTTTAACACAGAGGGGTTTTACAGGATTAAGCAGTATAATCAGTGTAAACTCCACTGTTTCTCCCACTGCTGACAACTTAAGTCATCCCCTCCTTGCCCACTCAAGGTCTCCACAAGGAATCTTAGGATATAGTTTCATGTTACCCTATATATGATCTAACTCCTGGTCCCACGTGCTTACATTGTATCTAGCAAGCGTAGGGCCTTAGGGAAATCAAAAGAGTAACCTGAACCACCAGAAAGCTATTCAATTTTATGTCTGGGTGATGCTTCAGTCGTATCAGTGACTAACTGTCACAGCTGGTGACTGCATGATTGTGAGATTTTATGCAAAGGAGGCTGCATGAGGGGTACCTCAAGGAGAAGTGAGAACTTCTGTCAGCAGCCCAACGTGACACTGAATCAGCCGTAACAGCAAATTTCCGTCTAAAATTCTCTGTGACCTAATCAAGTCTGAAGTTCAGGTTTGGGCTCCCCAGGACAAGACAGACATTGAGCTACCAAGATGATCATTGGACAGAGCACATGATGCACTGGGAGAGGCTGAGAGAACTGGGTTTGTTCAGCCTTCAGAAAGCTTTGGCAGGACCTTACTGCTGTCTAAAATAATCTAACAAGAACGTGTAGATAAGACAGAGCTAAACTCTTCTGAAGGGTGAACAGTGGATGGACAAGATGCAACAGATACAAGTTGAAACATGCAAAACTCCAACTTAATGTAAGGAATTTCTTCCCCACTCCCCACCCCCTTTTTCTCTTTTTTTTAACCATGAGGGTGGTCAAGCACTAGAACATGTTGTCTGCAGAGGCTGTACAATCTCCATACGTGGAGATATTCAAAACTCAGCTGGACACAGCCCTGACATCATGCTCTCGTTGAAGCTGCTTTGAGCAGGGGGCTGGACTAGACAAACTCCAGAAGTCCCTTCCAACCCACATGAATCTGATTTTATAAAGTGCATCAACCCTTTTCAAATAATTACTCCAAAATCATCGCTAAAGCACTTTTCCTTTGGAAAAAGAAGGACTAGAATTTGAATTTCAAAATTCAAAGGACTACAACTCATGGTAGTACAGCACACGTTTTTATTTTTTAGGAAGAACATAAAACCATATTCATGGAAAATATTCCATTTACATCCCCCACAAAAAGTGGTTGAATAAACCTTTGAGACACCATTTTCCAGCTGAGACATTTCAAGTGGCACGTGCTGATCCACAAACCACTGCTTCTCACGGCTGATCAAAACCATCCTGCCTTCTCGAGTGATCAGGACTGCTGGATCTGCCCCTTACTGAATTCTGAACACGGCAAAGCACTGGCAAACCTGCCCATTCGGGCAGATACTGCCAGCTACCATTAGCCAGATGTGAAAGACTGTGGTTCCTGAACTAACAGGATCAACTTGAGAGGCCTAAAGAATTCTAGCTAGCTGACAGAACCCTAAAGTGTCTCTGTAAATAGCAGGTTGTCTCTCAGCAACTGAGCCTTAACACTCAGAGAAAATTAAGCCAGATATCCATGCATGCCAGTCACAAAAAGCCAAATCTCAGCTATCTGAAAAGTAGCATGAATTGTGAGCCAAGAACAACTACACTGAGAAATTCAGGACCTGACTGAGGGATCATACTTCCCCATTACCCTTCTCCCATATAGCAATAATTTAGCTGAAAGTAAAACAACAGACAGTGTTTTCCAGCAATGCCGAGAAAGATGCATTAAAGCAGCCATCAAAATTCCTTCAGGCATAGGTGAAAACAAGTAACATTCCGGAAAGCAAGAGTAATCTCAATTTTTCCATTTACTGGTACCAATAATTCTGCATGCTTTAATCTGCCATTTTGGTATGTTTTCAAGAGGCTACACTGACTTCAGTGTAAAAACTATCTTTTTATTATCACTACAGGTAACATCTGAACTTAGAAATAGAGCTAATTGTTGCACTTAAAGCCATGGTACCTAACTCTACCCAAAACCACCTCAAGTGAAAAAACAACATACTATGAAACAAGAGACACTACACAAAGACATTTGATTGGGAGCTAAAGGATGATAAACGCAATGGTATTATCTCAGGTTATTTACACCAAGAACAGGACGCTTACTCACACGCGTGCTCATCACATGGCTAAAGAAGCAATTACCACTCAAACCTTCAATCCACTTTGCCCACGGCAAAAAGTGCTGTGAATAGTACAGCCCTACAGTTTCTGCAACAAAATATTAAGAAATGCTAAAAATCTTCAACAGCTTACTTCCAGAGGTCAGACTGAAAATTCTGGAAGTTGCTCCACAAGCCGTTCAATGAGAACTGAAATCTCTCAGAACTAGTAAACACATAGGTATGGGTGGTTACCCCTTCAGCCATCCTGTTTAAATTCTCAATTCAAATCTTAATTCTGGACAACTTCAGCTGTCCAGTTCTAACTCACTGCAGCATGAGTCAGCACTGTTAGCCCAGCTGAATGACAGCAGCCACACAACAAAACAAGCAGGTAGCTGCGCAAACACTAACAGCAGCAGCAGCAACGTGGGGCCCAAACTCCCCAATCCCTGCCACAGCACCCACGCCACCCCAGCTGCCGCTGCCTGGCAGCGCAGGGCCCTGAGCTCACAGCACTGCGAGGCTCGGGTCCTAGACTTGCGCATGCTAACAGCACTTAGGTCAGAAACCAGCTCTTTGCTTAAGTCACAAGGCAGAGACACGGCGAAGACAAAAATTTTAAAAACTTTTTTTAGTTATTCGTATGTTTTGGATGTGTGACAAAAAAAAAAAAACAAACAACAACAAAAGAAGAGAAAGGTGAGGAACAGTTGTTTGACAAGCTGCAGGCCAGCAAAGGCAGCAGCCCCGGGCAGGGCCAGGCCAGCACGACAGGGAGCAGGGACATCCTCCCGCTCTGCCCCACGCGCGGTGCGGCATCCCCCGCCCGCGCCCTCAGCGCGGGGGCCGCCAGGCGGGGCTCCTCCCCGCCCCCCGGGAGCGGCGGCGGCGGCGGGGCAGACGCTACTTACAGCCCTGGTCTCGTACAGCACCAGCTTCTGCACTGAGCTGATCATGGGCGCGGCGGCCGCCGCCGGCATGGCGGCCGCGCAGGGCTCGGGCCTTGCCCCGGCCCCACGGCACAGCGGGGGCAGGGGCAGGGGAGCTGCCCGCCAGCAGCCGAGGGAAAAGCCGAGCTCCTGCCGGAGGAGCGGGGGAACGCGACGGGGCTGGGGACCGGGGACCAACCCCAACCGCCCACTGCCGAGACTGGTGGAAGCCGGAAGTGCCGCCACGGCACCGCGCAGGCGCGCCCACAGGCGGGGGAGAGAGAGCGCCTGCGCCGCCGCCGGAGGGGGCGGTGGAGCCGCGTCAGGCGTGGCCCCTCAGCAGAGCGGCTCCCGGCGCGGCGGGGGCGGGTCGCCGGGGCTAGGACGGGCGGCGGCGCCGTCAGCCGCTGCTCCCGCCGGGCCCCGCTCGTTGCGGGCGGGTCCGCCTGCAGGGTCAGCACCAGGAACAGCTCCGAAGCCCCGCCCCGCTGCCCGCGGGAGCCCCGGCCGCGCAGCCCTGCGCGGGGTGGGGGTCTCCGCCTTCATCCTCCTCCCGAGGGGGTGGGGCGACGGGAAGGGGGGCGGTGCTCTTCGGTTGCCCGGGTTACGGGAGTACACAAGCCGGTGGCGGCGGGGTGCGCGCGGCGGCCGTTGCACCCTCGCTCTGCTCCCTCCCCCCGCACTTCGCTCAACGTAAGTGACCCCCCCGCCCCGTCCCTGAGGGGCGCCGACCGGGGGGACCCTCTTTGCGCTGCCGGTCAGGGGCGTGCTGGCGGGGCCAGGGAGAAACAAGGCCCCACCAGGCATTTAGTCGGGGCGGCGGGTCTAGTTTATTTCTTTGGTTTGGTTGGGGCGGTTATCGTAATTAGGAGAGTGCCCCTTAATCGTAAAGGTTTGGGAAGGAGTGAGACTGCTGGAAACGCCTGGTGAATTTCAGCCAGTGAGTTTCCGTGAGAGAAATGGAGGGTTGGTTTGTCTGTGGTGGTTTCTTCAATATTAAAATAATGTCCCTATCGTTCAGAAGGTCTTATTCTGAAAGTGTCAGAATGTTTCAGTTTGATGTTTCAAAACAAACTTTTTCAAATTTTCATCCTGAAATAGAATTTTTTAATTTAAAAATGACTGGGGGGAGCAGGTGTAAAGAAAGCGAGGTTTTGTTTTGCCTTCTTCAAACCATGCTTCATCAAGCGCCTGACGTTTTTGGACTCCATTTGTTTCAAAGGCCCACCACCCAAATTTTGCTCCAGCTTACCTTAATTAGAAACTTGTTTCTGTGTTGCTTTGTTGCATAGCACTGGATGTGCAATCCCTTGCAGTCCTGGAAGAGCTGGGATTTCTGAGAGGATTGCAGAACAGATCATGAACCATGATGTAATTCTGCAAAGCCTTATTCGTATACCTAGCTGTGGACACAGGGAGTAGTTCCATCGACCACAATGGAGCTCTTCTTGTGTCTGAAGCTCACAAGCAAAGATCTTAGCAGGGCCACGGTCCATTTCAGGGACCAGAGAGAAGTTATAACTGTGTAGTAATTGGAACAGGAAGGAAAAGGCAATGAAACAATTACATGCCGTTTAAAAGAGAGCTACAGTCAGTTTGAGAGTCAGGAAAAAGTCATTATCAACATCCATGTAATTGCAGCTGGGGATCGGGGCTGGTTCCGACAATCCCTTATTTTTTGGAAGCGACTCTTAGTAATGGGTGCATTGTGTATGTTCTCCAAATGCTTTTTCTTCTTATAACAGCTTTTGTTACAAAGCAATTTGCCTTGTATCACATTATTATTCAGTTCCACTTTTAAATATGTGTCATTTTACACATATATAAGCTATTCTATTTTATAACAAGCTTATATTTTTTTCTCCCAGTCTTAGACAATTTTATGGCTTCACAAGAGGAAAAACAAGCTCAGCCCTTTGCAGACATCTTTGATGAAGATGAAGCTGAAAAATCCTTTCTGTTGTCCAAGCCCGCTTGCTTAATTATCCTTGGAAAGCCAGTAAGATGTCTGATAGAAGTTTTTTGTTCTGATATTATGCTAACAATTTTAGTTTTCCTTTCAAAACATTAGTTTAGTGACGCTGCCAAAAAGATCAAAGACCTACTTTTTTATCTTTTCCACTTTGCAAATCCTGCAGAGTGTGGTAAAGATTCTGATCTCATTTAATGAGGCCAATTTTTGGCCTGAGTGACCAGACAACTATAATTAGAAGTGTTATTACTGTAATTAAAAGTCACATGTTGCTCAAAAAGTTTTCTCTCTTTTTACATTGGCAACCGGATTGTTTTTATGTTATTTCAGTATTCTAACTTTTAAAAAACTTGGCAGATTAAAGACATAAATAGGCATAAAAGAACCTTCAGGTTAATGTACTGACTTACAGACATGCAATGAGATATTAAATATTTTAACTTTAGTATTAAAACTTTGATGTAATTATATGTCATATATTTGGGAATAACTGAAATCCACCAACGTATCCTGATAAGGAGATTTGTACTATATTTTAGCTATAATTCAAGGTCTCTCTTTTTCTCAAATAATTTGTGGCCTCCTTTACTTAGGAAAATTTGATGTTTTGTAATCCTAGACTTCTCAGATTTCTTTTTCCCAAATGTAGGAGACTGTACAGGTGGTTTTACATCAGTGTCTTAGTTTGCTGAAGGGGGTTCTTTTTTGGTGCAAGTTTGCCTTATGTCTGTACTGAATCTGGTACGTGCTTAAACACACCACTGGTGCCCTGAAAGCTGCTTTCCTTTTGAACATTGCAGTTGCCCATGAAAGGTGCCTTCAGTGCACCCCACTTCCAGTGTGAACACAAGATCCTCTAGCAGCTTCCCCTCTGCATTTGTGTGTGATTCCTTTAGGTACCACAACAGAGTCTGAAATGACCATATCGAAATCTGCTTTGCGCTGCCTAGCAGGTAGAGAGGTAAATGGTGTGCACCTAGAACTGGGAACCAACCCAAACTTCAATGCCAGCTGACCCACCAAATCAAGCCCCAAATCAACGCCATAGCGCTAAAATACAGCTGCGTTTCCTTTCTTCAAAGACTTTTACCAGGCTGGAAGGCTCCCGGTCCCTAGTGTTTGCACAGGTCTGCATCCTTTCTTACTCCTTGGCTCCAGTTGCTGGGTAATGCTTGGCTGCAAATCTTTATATCTGACCAAACTGAGAAAGGAGGCAGGGTGGTGTTCTGCAAGTGGATGAGATGCGAACATCACAGTGAGACTATATAAGGTGATAGCCAACAAGTGTGCCTTATGGTCAGCGTGAGACCTGAAAAAGTGCGTTCAGCTCAGGAGAAAACTACAGTGAACTGGCTCACCTAGTTTTAAACAAACATCAAATTTCTAACTGTACATGAAAAAGGTAACTTTACATTTTTATAGACCAAACCATCATAAAATACTCATTGAAAGACAATGCAAAAAACATGAGAAATAGATAATCTCATCTGAAATCGTTGCCTTCAGTAAATACTTGATATTAATACAAATTTTAACAAAAGGTTGAAATTGCACAGGCCTGGCCAAGAGGGCAGGGAATTAAATATTCTATTTTTATGATAATGTCTTTTATTTATATGGCTGATGTATAGAGCATCTATCTTATTTAAGATTTTTCTTTTAAGTTAAAAACACAGTGCCATTAAAGCAAAACCAAATACATATATTCTTATCATACCTGTAAGGTGTAACGCATGAGTAGGCTGGAGTGTTTGCTGATATGCTGTTAACTGGGAATGTGATTTATTTGTGGTTTTTTACTATTTTTTAATCACAAAATTTATTTAGGGCAAACAGACTGTCAAAAAAGGTCTGCTTGTATGCCCTTGAAAAAAGCGCATAATCCTAAGGGTGGAAATGGTGAGTTTTGCAAAATCCCATTCAGGTAGCTGTACTCTTAGAGGCCTCGTTACTCTTGGTTATGTGGTTCCTCAAGATTAATGTAAGTGACAAGATAAATATTTTGTCAATATCTAAACCAGATTTGTGGACTAACAAGGGCAGTTTTTATGTATTCATTGTTTTAGTCAAAGAATACTATCCCTATGTATCTTACTCAGAAATGGCCGAACAGGTTTGCGTCATAATTTGCTTTGAGACTGAAGATAATAAATTTCAGTCCTAAAGAGTTTCTCATAGGAATTTATGGGCAAATCATAGCTTAGTTTTAGATAGAGTTACTCAGAAACAAAGTCAGTATAACTACTTTGGAAATAATTAACTGTAAAGGACAGTAACAGTATAGTAGCAATGCTAGGCAGTATAAAATAGAGGATGGTATTAAAAAAAGTGTTTGTGTTTGCCCAATGCATAACTCAGAGGCCTTAAACCTGATGGTAGCTTTTAATGATTTTTATCATATGATAATATGTTCTTTATTGTGTAATATGTTTGGGTATTTTTTCCTTCTGCCTGTTTTTCTTTTAAATGTGTGTTTTTCATTTTAAGGGTTCTGGAAAGAAAACGTTAGCTAGAAAACTAGCACAAATATGGAAATGCATTTTCATAGAAGGTAAACATACACTATATTTGGAACCTTGCATTGGCTTCATAATATCTTTTGGTTTAGAATATCCTCGCTGTTCCCTGTAATTCAGAATGACATGTTTCTGATTGCAGTAAAGACTACTGATAAGGACCAAGTAACCATTTTGCGAGAAATGCAATTGCTGAAAAATGGCCTTTTAGTTACAGAGAGGCTTAGAAAATCACTTTTTTCTTTTTTTTTTTTTTTTCCAGAAGGGGATATACATAACACATAATAATCAATTTTTATTCCTAATCCTGTAAGATGATTCATGTGGCCCTTCTTGTTCACATGGAGGCAACTCATTCAACTCTAGAGAGCAGAGAGATTTTCCAATACAGACTACGGAAAAATAGGAGGATCTTTCCTTTCTGTTTGTGCAATGCCTAATACAAGGGGGGATGTACTCCAGGAAACAGAAGTGTAGCCTTTGCACCAGTATAAGTAATAATGGAATGAATGGGAGCTGGCACTTTCAAATTTCTAAAACAAAAATATCCGATGGCTTATTTCAGAAGAATTTCTCCCACCATGCATTTACCCGAATACAAGATATCATTTCATTTTCTAAGCTATCCAGCTCCATTTCTGACAGTGCCTCTCATCAAAGATTTTTGAAGGTCTGTAGAGTAAAACCTGTTGCTTACAACATTATCTTGTTCCCTATCAACACATCACTCAAGATTTTTTTTTTTTTTTCACTTCGAGGTATCTCAGCAAGAAAGTAGGTACCTACAAAAAATAATTAAGTCTCTGGCAGTTTTCTTTTATACTGTTTTTGTCAGCAGTAACTAAAAAATTTAAAAATCTGTAACTTTTTTAAAGCCCTGGTAATATTTTTGTATCTGTGACATTGTAATTCACAAATCTTGATTCATTCACTAAAGTTTTACGAAAAAAGAAAACTTTTCCACCATATTTGTCCACCAGTTTGTCCTATGTTACTATTTGAAGTAGTAACCTTAACTATGAAGCAATTTCTTGAGTGCCTCTGATTTGATGGTATATATTTGTACAGTTGTTCTGATTATGAACTAACTCTTTATATATCAATTTTCATTACATTTTTTCTTGTAAATGTGCCCCCTAGTATTTTTTATTGTTCTAATAAAAGCCCTCTAGTGGACAGTGTAATACTTCATACTCCTGTGAATACACAGGCTTATTTATCAAATGAAGTATCTTTATCTTATGTTGAAGATTTGGAATTATAATATGGTAAAATTCCATTTTAATAAAGTGCTTTTTTGACTTATGTAAATATAGAGTTTTTAATTCATAGGATTGTCTAACAAAAAATTAATACCTGGTCCAAAACATAAATCAGACCAAAATTGGAAGGGACCTTAGGAATGTACTTAAGCCAATCCACACTGTTTGAATATATTTAAACCACTACTGACAAATGTCTTATCAAATTTGTTTTTAAAAATCTCTAAGCTATCTCTGTATCACTGTCTTTGCCATTAGAAAGTTTTTCTTAATGACTGATATAAATCTCACGTACTGCATTTTTATGCCTTATTTCTAGTAGATTCAGAGAATTATTCTTTTCTTCTTTTGCTCATGATACTTCTTTTAATCTTCTTTTGCCTAGTGTACCCACACGTGTACACACACATTCCTTCAACTTTTGCTAATAGTTTTTTTTAATTTTCCACATCAAAATAGAAAGAAACAAAGACATTCAGCATACAGAAACATGAATAATATAGCTCAGAACGGACCTCCAGAGGTCATTGAATCCAACCTTCCACTCAAAGCAGGGTCAACTAGAGAAGGTTGCTCAGGGCTGTGTCCAGTTGATTCTGGCATATCTCCAAGGAAGGAGACTCCACCACCTCTCTGGGCAACACTTTCCAATGTTTGACCACCTTCATGATGAAAAACTGCTTCCTAATTACCCCATTGGAATTTCTCATGTTCCTACTTGTGTCTGTTGCTTCCTGTCCTATCTGCAGTTCTGTGAAGACAGTGGTTCTGTCTTTGTGCCCTCCCATTAAGTAGTTTTAGACAGCAATAAGAGTTGTCCTGTTTTCTCCAGGCTGAACAAGTCCAGTTCTAAAAATAATGGCTGTTCATTCAAAAATGGTCTGTTTGCTTGGAGCACACATACACACTTGTATGTGTGTGTGTGATTGTATGTATCTCTGCATGTGCATGTCTATATATAAAATATTTTTTATTACTTATTTTAATTTTATTCTGTCTTATGTGCTTTCTCAGCTTTGGAAGTAATTCAAACAAATATTCATGAAGAAACAGAATATGGGCTTAAGGTAAAGGTCTAATCTTCTAGTAAGTTTTGTCACATTCTTGACAAATACATATTATATAAGACTATGCTTTGCATTTTACCTTAGTGTCAAGAATTGCTTTTTAAAGGTCAAAGTATTTCTGAAGAACTGGTTACAGAAATGATTCTCAAAAAGATTGAGTCACCAGAAGTTGCTCATTTTGGTAAGTATATTTATAGCCTAAACTTCTTAGAATGAGCTAGCTATAATTTTGACACATTTTGCATCCACTACTGCTCAAATATAATTTATGTTGTATTAGACGGTAGCGTCTGTCCTTATGCTCCTCAGGTTGTGGAATATCCATAAACTGAGAGTGTATTTAGGGATTAATTTACCAATATAGGAGATCAGAAAGTGTCATACCAATCCTATGTTGTGTTAATTTTGAGAAAATTAATTTGCCCCAAATTTTAAGTGTTGCTATGACTCTCATTTGACAATATTATGTGGTTAAAAAAGTTTTAGGATTTAAAATACAGGGGTTTTTTTCTTGAATACTTCTATAACAACAACAAACAAACAAAAAACCACCAGCAAAAGTATTTTAAACATTTAAACATTTAAAATAATGAAAAAGAAGGAAAACAGATTATTTAAAATGCAAAGTATTTTTTTTTTTCTTACAACATTGTTTATTCCCTTTGCATTTTGTCACTGAGAGTAAGTTAGATGAGAATAATGTTGGTACTGGTAGTAATTCTTCTTTTTGAGGAAAGATTATGTTAATTGAGGCTGCTAAGACTAGTGCTGCAGATCTTGCTAGAGTCTGAACCTGCTTTCATGAAGAGAAAACAAATATACTGCTAAGTGGAAAGAAAGTAAAAGAAAATGTAGTTTCTTTTTCTGGTCCTGACTTTTATTTGAAATTTCCATTATAGGAGAGAGACAGGTATAGTGCCAAGAAAATGTTAAGTTTCTACTGCTCTGAAAACTAAAATGCTTCTATAAGCTTTCAGTTGCAATGGTTTTTGTTCCCTCTTTAGTCCAAGACTCAACAGTTTTGCAAAAGATGCAGCTTTACCTGGTGAAACCAGGCTTTTAAAACAGTAGGCAAAAGACAGAGAAATAGGGAAGAAATAAAAAAAAAGGAGATGATGATGAGACAAAAATTTGAGGGAAGAAGTAGCAGCAGAAATGCCAGTCTCTTAATCCGTATGTCAGGACTTTAATAAAAGCCTGAAGAGATGTCTGTGTTGTCTGAGTTCCCCTCTTTGAGTCAGTCCGATAATGAATGACTAAGATGTGTGTATGACAGAGGACCACAGAGATCCTTGAGACTATAAACATGAATATAAAGTTGATAAAAGTTTGGTTCTTGTAGCCAAGCCATTTTCTGTATTACAGATGCCCAAAAGTAGCAAGGACTAGAATAACCTACATCCCCACTATTTTTCCTACCAACTAGAGCTCATCTCCAAAACCAATTTTTATGAAGTATTTTCTAGTTCTAATCACTTTTTGTTTAGCAACTATCTTAATATAATCATTGGAAAGCTTAAGTAGGCTTTCAGCAGGAGCTAATCAGTCAATTGGCTATTAATTATTCATTAAAGATTTTAGAAATAGTGTTGTATGAGAGGCTGTTTTTTACTTTTAACTTCAGTTTTTAACATTGTAAAATACAAGTTTCTAAGCAGTACACACAATAGGGGATTCTTTTCAATTATATTCTTCCGACAAATAATAAACACATGTTGGACACTGATGTGTCAGAGGTGTTCAGAAGTGCTAAAACAAATTATAATATTTAAAAATTGTAAGTCACTAAAAACAGATATTTATTTTTTTTACTTCTGAAGGAGGTCAGATATGAAGCTTCTAAGCTATTTCTTGAAATAAGCAGTATCTCTTTTTAAAATAACATAGGCACTGAAGTATTGGAAAATAAGAAGCATACCTGTATTTTAGGGTATTGTAGGTAAGAAAATACAGAATTATAACCTCTATGTAGCTCATATGCTTGCTTTTTTTTTTTTTTTTAAACAGAACAAGAAAACAACCAGAAGTTCATATCTGGTTAACCTAAACAATATTTGCAAAGGAAAATTCTATGGTATTCTCACACAGCAAAACTGCTCAATTAGCATGATTTAAATCAAATCAGGACCAAAGTTGTTTATTGATTTATTAATGGCAAGTAATTAACTGGCAATCAGTGAACTGGCAGTCAGGTTCAGTATCAGCCACACAACAGACAAATCACAGCACTAGGCACTTGCCAAATATTAATAACCACCTACAAATTTCTAAACACCCTCCTAAAACCAATTCCAAAGAGTATACTCAAACTTGCATGTAAACCCTCTCTCAAAGATGGGTGGAAGTTACAAGCACACATTCCCTTTTCTCAGAACGCATGTTCACCTATTTAAGCACACTTTCTGTTGGAAATGTGAGTGCTCTAGTTTTGTCTGTGTGTGCCATGTCCTACAATCCACACATCAGCAAGAAAACTCCACACAAGGTCATATATGCACACGGGAGGTGTGGGTCACTACTTGTTTTACCCTGTTCTGTCAGTCCAGTAGTTGAAATGCACATTACTCGCAGCATCCGACGGGGATGCTGCTGCGTCAGACCTCGACAGAAGGTTGTAATGCTGGCACGTCAAACCTGGTTTGGCTGCTGTTCTTTTACTCTGTTCCCAACCTAAGGTGTCTTTCCCCAGTCACAAACGTTAATGCTTTAATATTTCTTTTCAAGATGACTCCTTCTCTCCTCAAAAGTTTCTTGGTAATCCCCTGATTACTATTTGATCTGGTTGATAGTTGTCTTAGGTAAACTTCATCATTGTTAGTGTCCCCACAACATTATCCGTTCGGGGCCTCTCAGAGAACAAACAGTTTGGGGTAATCTTTTCCCATGTTACACTCCCATTCCTCTCACATCAGCTGTTGTTATCCGGAATGTGTTGATAAGCAGAGGCTGTGCAGACTCCCCACATCTCACTACCATTTAGAATTCTCTGAAAGTATCAACAGCTTAGAATCCAGGATTTTATTTTCCTAGAGGAATGACTATACAATATGCTCTCTCTTGCTTATCCTCTTCTATAAATTTTGCATCTATGGATAGTAGCTCCCCAAAGAAGGAGGAGTCTTCAGTCCTCATACCTCTCGTAAAGACTGCTGCTATGGTTTTGTGCTGCATAGACTTGCATTTAAATGTTATCACATAAAATCCTAAGCATTTGGAGCAAGCACCATTGCTCTAAGGGCATATTCTTATTATTAGGCTATAAAAATCCACCTGATTCTTGCTCAGTCTCTCATTCTGGCCTCATGAATATTGAGTTCCTTGCTATACAGTAGTTCTTACTGCACTGCATGCAGCCGCTAGTAGTTGCAGTTCTCTCCTGCGAGTTCATCTGTGGGGCTGAGCACTCTAATACTAGGAAAAAGGTATTATTACCACCACGCTTGTCATATATAGTTGGTGTCTGTTTGCCAGAGAAGACTCAGCATTGTGAATCCTGAGTGAACGGATGCTTACCAAGTTAGGTGCCTCAGTATGCATACCGTGTGCATAGTGCCTCCTTTTGAGAGGATTTAACATCCAGGAGCACTGTGTCTCCCAGGGAGTTGTTCAGGCTCCCTTTATTGTCCATAGAAGCGAAGACCTTTAAAGGCTGTGTAAAAAGACTGGACTCCTAGTCTAAATGCTTTGTATCATAGAGTGGCGACTTTTTGCAATGCCTTTTACAAAGTCTTTTAGTGGCAAAAAATGGTCACTAAAAGCTTGTTACTTTTTAGGCACCACAATGTCTGAGCTAGGCACATGAAGCAGGTGGTCTGAGTATGACCTTTAATGTCTACATATTTCTTATATTTCTTAACTGAGTTAACAAACTTTGAGAGTCCTATATCAAGTTGAACACAACACACTTTTTTGTCTGTATTTCATCTGAAGTAGACATGGGTGCACATTTTTTTTAATAGTGTTATGTCATGTACGTGGTTTAAAATTGTGCCACTAAATAGATGTATTGTTTAAAGGAGATGAGTATAACTAGTCCTATATTTGACATAACCTTCTAAAAGATATCTTTAATATAATGTATTCGGCAGGTTATGTTCTCAGTGGATTTCCTTCTCTCTCAGAGGAATACATGACTGTTCCACAGCAAATAGAGAAAATAAAGAATCTAAAATTAAAACCAGATTTCCTGATTAACATCAAGGTAATGTCATCTTCAGTATCTTGCTAGTCATTTTCCTAATTATTAGTAGACTCGTGCTGCATAAGTCAAAAGAGAATATTTTCCCCTGTGCATTTGAGTATAGTATTTATTGAGGAATAATAAATTGTTCTCTTTTATATTGGAATGGAATTACACTAGTTTGTTCCATTATAAGCATTGCTCATGTGAAATAATGAACATTTCCTAAAACTTCAGTAGCAGTTACGGTCTTTGCACCTCTACCAGTTAGAAGATACAGGTTTTCAATAAAAGAAAACTTTGAATAACATGATTATTATGGGATTTTGGATACATGTACATCTGCCATTTATGTATTTCAGGAAGAAACTTTTCACATATGGAAGTTGTTAGAAAGCAAATTGGTTTATTTTTTACTCACTAATTATGAAACTGCTTCTTAGTCATTATTAATTCATCTTGTTTACGAATCTTAATTTCTTCATAAGTAGTAATGTGACATACCAGATACTTTACAAAAGTGACTCTGATATAACCAGAGAAACATAAGTCATTGTTAGTGTAGGATTAAGAGGACTTTCTCAATGTAACTTAAAAGAATGGACTTGCTGGCTACGTCCATATTACTGAATAAAACAAGACAAGAGCGACTCTTCAGACATCAGGCCAACTGGTTTGGCAGAACACAGCTAACCTGTCTTGTTAGTCAGAATGGGGCGGCCATGTCCAAACTGCCGGCTGGGAAAGGCCCTAGGCCTGTGTCATCCTCCAGGTTGTGCCCAGCTATTCACCAGGGAGAATACTAGCTGGCCCACACCAAACTTTGCCAGACTCCATGCAGACAAAGTAACAGTATGTATAATTATGAACAAGGGTTCAGGCCCTTCCTCTTGCAATGTTTTATTTATTATCAGCTAGATTTTTTCCATCTTTTACTCTGGATGTGCAGAATGAGCTGCCAAGGCAACTCTGAATAATCAGCCTCTGGTGTTGTGCTCCATTCTCATTGGGATTTTGATTCTAGTTGTCATATCTATGTGGTTTGTCAGATGCTAAGCTTCAGTGGACCTAGTCTATCACTTTGCCAGATTTAAGTCTGTGTTTGTTTTAATGACAAGGTTCTTTACATTCCATAGTTTTGAGACTTAATTTGTTTGACCATGCATAATGAAAATTTGTGAATGCCTACTTCAAACCTTTTTTTCTATGCTCATGGAAAGATCTTAAAACATCAGAGAAACATATTTTTGTGCTGCTTTTCAGGCACATTTGATTTTTTCAGCTACAGAAAGTCAATCTTTGTTTTAGTACCAGATAGTGTGAAATCCCAGTTCTTGAGAATATATGTTGTATAGTTTCATGTGCAACAGTACAAATAGAAGAGTGATGCTAACTACACTAGAAAGAAAACAGAATTCTTCATTTCATGTAGCTACATCATCTTGTCCTCCGGGAAGACTGAGACTGCTCATTAAAAATCCTTGCCCCAAAGTCAAATGAATAATTTTGCCTTTGATTTCAGTGGGTTCAAGTTGTTTTCACAGATATGTCAGAATTGTAACCATTTTCATTATATCAAAAAGAAAGGAAGAAGGGAGATTCCAGATAACTCTTGGAATAATGAAACACTGTTATTAGCAGACCAATTTAGAGAAATTTTGTCTCCAAGAAAAACGACAGAAGATGCACCTTTGAAAAAAGAACCATATCTGATCAAATTTCTCCTTCCCTATTTCAAAATGTGCTATGTCATATAGCAGTCATGTCAGCTGTATGACTCACCGTAGAAATATAGAAATATCCTGAAGTATCGTAATACTTCAAGGGATACCTCAGGAAATGAGTGTAGCGTGCCTATTGCTAGCAATGTGATCTCAAAAGCTCTATATTTTCTGTATAAATCAATTTTCCGTTTCTGTAACAACTTGACCTTAACAACTACAATATTTTCTTCTTATCTCAGGTTTTTCATATATCGTTGAAGGGTAGGTGTTAGTGATTTAGAAAGGAAGAATGATTATTTATTGTTTGTTGTGCCCCACCCCCAATTCCATAGTAGAATTTTAAGATACCCATCTTAAGACCTGTTGGAGATCTGGGGACTCCAAGTGCGTATTAATGCAAGTACAGTTTAGGACAGGTCAGATGGAAGCTTTATTAACTATGATCATAGTGAGCAAACATTCAGGCAGCATCTCCCCCTCTGCTCCCCTGTTCTCTGCTAAGTGATTGCAGAGACACAATCAGCTTTTTGTTTCAGAAAAAAAAAGAAAGGGGTGAGGAAAAACAATCCTTTCAATGTTAACAAAGTCAGGTATCCATCCCTGGAATGGATGGAGTCCTTAAGTAGCTTGCTAACAATCAGATTTCTAAGAAGGAGTCAAACAGTACGTAATGTGACGATGTAGAAAGAAGGCTCTTGATGGCGCCTATAGGAGTGGCACACCCAGTATTATCTTAGCTCAGAAGTGGGGAGGTGGAAACAGTCATAGACTGTTAGCTTTTAGTTGAAAAAAATGTTTTAGTTAGGGTAAATGTTTTAGTTAGGGTGTTTAATTAGGAATGGTTTAGTTCAGATAAACTTCTTAGGCAGACCTCTCAGATCTTAAATATTAATAATTTTACCACCACAGACCACATCCAGGTTTATCTTTGTTTAATGTTAAACTAAATTTGTGTGTTCAGGGCTTTTTGTGGAAAGACCATTGCTTACTCTTCCAGAGCTCCAAACTGCTGAACTCCTTTAGCCTCTGACACAATAGCACTATGCTTTTCGGTAATAGTAGAGCTCTGAAAGGTCAGAGGCACCTAGTTAAATTGACTTAATCCTGCTCAAGTCCAAATCACTTTGGCATTAATTGCAAGAGCAATCACAAGACTGTCTGCAAAATAGTTTTATCCATAAACTACACCTACGCTTGTTATACTACAAGGTATAACTTGCATGGTAAAATGTGCTCAAGTAGTGGCTACACTCCTGATATGGAATGTAAAATGCTGGTGGGGAAAAGCTATGCAAGTGCTTAAGTCTTTCTTTAATATTTGCTGCTTTTCAAAATTTTGTGTTTACTCAGAATGTTATTGGAGAAGTTGTTTATGAAGCCAAATATTTGCCAAACAAATTCCTACCCCCCATTCTGCAGTTTCAGGAAAAATAATATTATTATAGCATTACAATAAACACATTATTTCCTTTTAATTATTCCTTGCCAGTGTTCAGATTATGACTTATGCCAAAGAATATCAGGACAAAGGCAACACCCCGATTCAGGGCAGGTATATCAGAGGAACCAGTGGGATCCTAACATTATTGAAAAGCATAAGAAAGAGAAAGATCAGCATGGAGAAGAGAATGAAGAAGAAGACGAAGAGCAGGAAGAAGAAGAGGTAAATATTGCTAATTTCTAAATGGTGTGAAGTATTATAATGTACTCTAGACAAAGCAGAACAAATTCCAATATTCTAAAATATCACCATACTACATTATGAATTAACTTTGCTCAACTTTAATCTTAATTCAGTTTCTGTTCTGCTTTAATAGATGTGGGATAATACTTAAATGGTAGGTTTAAATGACAGCAAATGGTGATTATTGTATAGTTTATCCTGGATTCAATCTCTAACTCAGAAGTCACTGAACTGTTTCTTGCCATGTTAAAAGGGTGTAGCAGGAGAATGGTGACTCTATAGTGTCTGTTTCTTGGTCTAAGCAAATAAGAGTTCTTAATTTATGTTTAATGTAGCAAGTTTTACTAGTATTTGCAGGATACTATCTTGTTTTCTGGTTTTGGTGTTAGACTACTACAAATGGATTTTCTTTTTTTTCACAAAGGTATTAATTTTGAATTCAGGTTGAATTGTTCTGGTTTAGAATGCTGGCCAGAGATTTATCAATGCAAGTTCTAGGCACATTCCTCTCAATCTGCAGAAACTACACTTCATCAGGATAGGATCACGGTCAGCCATCACTGGACTAATACTCATTGCAATACTCTGGAAAGCTACTTTATTTACCTTTGAGTAAAGACAAAAATTAGTTTAGTATATTATTTTATTTCTGTATCTTGAAAAATTTAACTTTTCATTCTGCAGACTGCAGAAGATCCACTTATGGTGTCAGAATTTTTGCATCAATTAGTGCAGAGGCCTGAAGATATTCTTGAAAATGCAGAGGAAAGAGTTGGAACGTATAAGGATATAATGCTTCATCCTTTAGAAGTAAGAAAAAGCAAAATAATATGATTATGCATAACAAAAGATTTTTTAAAATATCTTGCACTTTTTTTTTTTTTTTTTAGTTTGAGATTTATTGTATGGAGGTGGGCACAAGGCATGCTACAACATAGCCCCAAATTCTGAAATTCATACTGAAATCAATGATACAAAGTTGTCATCTGTAGGTGTTGTTTCTACTTTGGTGCCAAGATAAAGTAATCCACTTTGAGTTTTAAAAGTGAAAACATACCTGCCACCATAAACGCTTCCTAAATCTAGGAAGTGAAGTATTTGAAGAGCCCAGTGTATCATCACCATTACCAGTGTCCATTCTAGCATGCAATCCTGTAAGAAACCTGCTCTTCACATCCATTGCCTTCCACTCCAATAGATTTCCTTCCTCACCAGATTCATTGGCTGCAGATTTATATACACAATAATTAGCCCATCAGTTTGCTTTGTCACCTATTTCATTTCTGCAGCTGTGACATTGTTTTTTTCGTTCCTTGTTGTGTTCAGGAAAGTTGGATTTACTATGTATCTTTTTTTTTCCCTCCACAAAAACCCAGAACAGGTCCAAAGCAGTAATTCGGTTTTTTCTTTTTTCTTTTTTTTTTTTAATCTCCTGATACAAGCAACTCAGAAGCCTCATGTTTTCTGCACACTTGACAATTACTGTTTATTTATGCCCTTCAATTTCACTATGGATTAGATAAACCTACAGATAAAATTGTGTAAAACTGGTACAATGTTCTTTGCTAGAGTAACAAACTTGTTACTGCTGTGAAGGGGAAAGCAAAAAATGTGGTATCTTTAATCATTATACAATCTCACCTGTATTTCTCGTAAGCAAACTAGTGGAAAGTTGTTTAGATTAAATTACTTCAGGGTGTACACCAAACTTCAACACTTTCAACACATTCCACTAGTTGTAGGTATTACTTATGCTTCACTAATTATGAATGTATTAGTGAACATACTTAGTGGTCCACTAATACATTAAAAGAACACAGGGGTCTATCATTGGCCCAGGTAGAGGTTGAGATGATGAAATTGAAAAAAAGGTTTATAAGATGTGCCGTTTGCACTGAACTGGGTTAGGTGGAAAGAACTTTGGAGAACAGACTTTGATTTCTTGATAAGTTGGTAGGATGAAATTGAGTAGAAATAAGTGTGAAATACTACAGTTAGGGAGGAAACCTAATGAACAACTGTAACATGAAATAATTGGCTAGACCTCAGTACTGCAGACAATCTGCAATCTGTGGGGTTTTAGTTAGTCATAAACTGAGTCAATAAATGTGATGCTATTGTACAAAAGCAAATATGGATGAACTAATAAGACCATTGTATATAAGAGAAACACAAACTATTCTCTTCTCTGTAGGAAAGTATTAGAAAGAAGTAATCAGTTATTATCTATTTCTACCAAAGATTAGACTAGATGCAAAGAAATTAACTCTGACCATAAGTGTAGTGAAGAATTGGAGTAGATTACCTACAAAGTTGTAGAGTCACCTTCACTAGGTTTTTTCAGGTTAGACCATCATCTGTCAGAAACAGTGAGTGTTTTCAATCCTCAGACAGAGACATTAACAATGGACATGGGATGTCTATTTTAGTCTAATAACTTATTTACTAATGGGAAAATCGAAAATAAGAAAAATGAAATATATTGTTCGAATTTTACAGAAATTGAGAGTCAGGACCAAAACGAAAACATTGGTCTCATGGCTCGTATTTCCAAGAAATCTGTTAATTGACTTTGTCACCATTTTCCAGCAGAGAATTAAGGTAGTTAAACATTTAGAAGTTGAATTCATACACAAAACATTACTGTATCTTGATTCTTTGTAGCTTTCTTTTATTTGAGCTAGGATATCTAATCTGTTTTCTGAACCGATTGTGACTCCAATTTTGGAATTCTCACTGTATTTATCCATCACCAAATAAAAGTTTATCTCCAGAAGATTTTATAAGTCATCAGTACAATGAATCTTGGTTTTGCTGAAGTCTACAGGATTCCAGCCTTTGATATGTATAGGAACAGAATGAGCTTCAGTGTCATTATCTGGTTAACTATACTCAATTGATGAGTATGTCTTTAAACAGGACTTGATGGCTGAACAGGATTGTCAAAATCTTATTGAACTGGATGGAAATCAGCAACCAGATGATCTCTTTGYAGTAAGTAAGCTATGCACCAACTTAGTTAACCTCCACTAGAAAATAATTTCTCAATTCCGTGGATTGTTTTCTTTGTTAAGGTGTTGGCAAAATTTTAAGTTGTGTATAAAACTCATTTAATTACTATTAGAAAACATGACCTTTGAAATGCTTGCTTTTGTTGTTCTATTAAAACAATTATAACATTCACTGCACTGCCTCCAGGCTTACATACATGTTACACGAGAATATTTTCAGACAGGCTACAAACTCTTTTGTATTGTATCCATGTGGTTTTAGCGCTTTACTTCGTGTATTAGTGTAAAATATCATTATTAACATGAGAAATTAAAACATTTTCAGTATGATGTATTTACAGAATTGGCTTATTTTGTGCTGGTGTCTAAAATAATGACAGAATTTTTATGAACTTTAATATTGTTTTACAATGTAATAGAAGACACTTCATTCTTTTAACAATTCTGCTGAGTGTTTGTGTCTAGATTTTTAGCTCATAACATAGCAACTCATTCTCCCTATTAAAAAACTATGATAAAATGTGAAAATAAGTAATCCTATCCTCTGCCTCAGAAATAAGAGTTGCTTCAAATCAGAACCTAAAGTAAGGGGTTGAAAATTAAGTGAGAGATTGTCTTTGACAATGTAGGACGTGAGCTGCTCCTGCAGTTTCCCCTCTGTTGTTTGAAACAAATTGAATCAATTGTAATTCTGTAAGTATTATTTCAATTTATGCTTAACTTTACTATCAAGAGTAGTCCTATGGGGAAAAAAACCACTAATTTTGCAGAGTTAGAACATAAAATTTCCTCATTTATGATCTGTTTGTGAACATTACAACAGAAAAGTTATAGTGAAGGCAATCAAGTTGTATAATGATTCCAACCATTTTACCTATAAGTAAGGCAAAGGCCTATTATGCAACTAGTCCAAACATGACAAAATTTGCTTTTTCGTTTCAAGAACATGTGCATTCAAGCAAGATTACATTCAGGAAATACTTCAATTAAATTTAATATAATCTGAATCTCATTAGCAGACATCTGGTTTAAGTGTGTTTTTAAATAAATTGCCCAAAGTTGTATTACTTCCAAGTGTGCATAATCTGATCTCCTAAAGAGACTTTCCTCCTTTACAGATTGGAGCTAATCTGAATAATTCCACTGCTTTGTGGGAAAGAATCCTTCACAGCCTGTTCCTTTAGAAGGCTTGGGATTCACAGCATAATGAGGAGTTACAAAGGCTGTGATTCATCATTTTGCACTGCCTGTGCCTACCAAGTAACTTGTTAAAACTCAGCTCAATAACTAGCATGACTTAGAAACTGGGCCTTAGTGTATTTATAGCCATCATATAAATAATAAGTGACAATTTTAAAAATTCTTTGGGGGTGCTTTCGGATCACAAAAGCAGTTTTGATTGGTACTAAGTCAAGAGTTATTTTCTCTTCAGTCAGTGGTAGTTCGACTTCAATCTCTGGGTGTTCGAAATGGAGCTCCTGTAATTAGACTTCAAAGTGAGCAAGAAGAAATGCTGGAGGGACTGGAAAATGTAAGTGTGCTTTTCTAAAATATGATTGACTGTACTAATTATAAATATATTTTTTATTTTCTGCTGTAAGCTTATATTATAGCATCTTTGTTTCACAGCAACCAGTTTGTTTTACCATGCAATAAGGGCATTTTTTGAGCCTTGATTTTCCAGAAATGTGAATTTAAGATAATCCTGGGACTGAAATCCACTTAAAAGAGTATGAAAACAAAAAAATCTGTCATTAAAATAAAAAAGTTAGGTGATTATTATAAAATTTTGAATAAAATGTTTGTTTTAGCAATAGAGGAAGAATGAACTCCTCCTAAGAAAATAAAGAAACTTTAGCCAAAGGATAACAATCTCAGCAGCTGACTTTTAGCAGTCTTTACTCTTTTCCTGAATGAAAAACAGCATACCAATACAAATTTAGCAATATCCTGTAGAGCTGAAATCACATACATTGTGTTTCTTGTAATTAATTAGAAACATGACATTAGTGCTGAATTTTGCTGAATCATGACAGTTATAATTTGTGTCCCTTCCAAATAAAACTGAAATACAGAAGTCTTTGCAGAAATGTCTTCACCTATATTCACTTGCAGTCATCTTTCCTATTTCTTAAACAAAACTTTGAAGATATGAATGGTACTGTAACCGGGAGACCCCGCTATACGTTTTCAGAGAAACATCCCCCTCTTCACTTTTCTGTTTTCTCAGTCCCTGACAAATTCACAAGTGAAGGACTTTCTGTGCCAGAGGTCATCTGTATTTATTATTTAGTTAGTCTGTGTGCAAGCTTCTAGCATCCACAGTATTTGGGGCAAGGAGTTCTGCAGCTTAACTGGACTTTATATACAGAATTCCTTTCTTCTGTGTTGAACCTGCCACCTTTTAGCTCAGTCTCCTCTAGTTGTTGATATGCAAAAGTCAGTAAATAGTTTTGTTCTCTGTATCTGCCCTCTAATAACTCATGATTTCAGACTTCTGTCCTGTTCTTATGTAGCTGTCTTGTTCCTGGACTGAAGAGTTCCAGTCTACTTAATCATCTTATTTCTTCTTACATGAAAATCTTTTTGTGTGATTGATCAGTCATATTATATTTTTCTGAAACTTTTCCAATTCTACTATGTACTTTTTGAGATTAGGGTAGCAGAATGCACATAACAGTAAAGATGAGAGCGGGGTTTATACAATAAAAAAAAAAAAACTTTATCTTCTATTCTGTCTTTGCTAAACATTCAGGTTGGTTTTCTGACTCCTCTTGGGCATTGACCAGCTGTTTTCGTGGAAGTATGTCTTTTAACTCCCAGATCTATTCCTGAGTAATGAAAGTCAATGACAACTCATCATTTTCTGTGTAAAACTGCTATTTCAGTGCCCGGCTTCCTAGATTCTGAAGGTCCTTCTCCAGTTCATCACAGCCAGCATTTGTCTGTACTATTCTGAATAATTTAGAGTCACCGTAAACTTTAGGATTCACTCACTATTCACCTTCTGTAAAAGGTCTATTGAACTTACTCCTATGACATGACATTTCTGCATGCCTAAAAGGGATATTTTAGCCTTGCTATTCCCCCCCCACAGATCGTGGTCTTTTCTTCATCCCCTTTAGAAGAAATCTTGGCCATTTTCTGTCATCTTCAATAAAAGGCTGAYTTGTATCTCTTTATTGTTTTAAACGTCTGAAAATAATAAATGAAGCCTACAGGAATTATTTTTATTAAATAATATTGAAAAACTAAATAGTTTCTCCTTAAAATCGTCCTACAATTCTGAAATATATAATTTTTTTTAAAGATTCTAAAAAGCATGATGTGGTTTTCTTTTTAGGTTTGCTTATTTTCTAACAAAATATTTCAAAAAAGGCTAAGAACAAGGCATGTGTAGCTTCAGACAAAAATTACATATGCTGTTATTGCTGTTTTAATAAACAGGATGACCTTTTCCGTGTTCTGTCATCTTACAAACTAATAGCACACAGATGTCGATGGCGTAGAAGCAGGTGGGGACAAGCATGTCCTGTGGCTCTAAAGGAAGGTGATATTGTAATGGGAAACCCAGACTTGGCTGTCAGGTTAGCGGAATTTGACACTTTTTTTATTTCTATTTCTATTTTATAAGATAACTGACTATATCTGTTAGCTTCTCTTCTGTTTTAAGTTTTCTAGGTAAAATGTACGTGCTGTCATCCCCAGAGGCATTGAAAACATTTATGTTAAATCCACGGCCTTACCTGTTACCACCAATGCCACTTCCTCCTTGTAAAGTACTAGTGTTTGGTCCTCCATTCTCTGGAAGAACGACTGTTTGTAACCTAATTGCACACAAATATAAAGGAAAGGTAGGTAGGTTTATAAATGTCTTATGTAACAAGGGTATCAGCTGAGGCTTGGGAATCGGTTAAGCACATTCTTATTCCTGTTGTGTTACTAACATACACATTGCAAACATATGGATTACAGAGGAAACATAGTAATTTAGTGAAATCCGTTTATATAGAAGTAGCTAAATTTCAAAAATATTTTTATTTACCCTCTATGTAAGACAAATATTTATGTGTTAATTTTTTTTCTTAGCATAAGAATATTATGAACAACTTTTGTATCTACATTAAATGTAAATGCAAATAAGAAATTATTTTTTCCGCAAAAAAACCCTGCACTTGAATTATATGTAAATTTTTCTGAAATTTGCAGAGCTTTTCCAAATTCATTTCATTGTATAGAAGTTGGATCAGATGCTATGTTTCTCTTCTGTGATATTTTTATTTTTTAAAATCATTTCACTAGGTTCTTGATATGGCCAAACTCATTCAACCCCATATGGAAGAATCAAGAGAAGAAAACATTGAGCAAGTGCGAAGGGATACAGTAGAAAAGGCTATAACAGCAGTGAAAAATAGATTGGAATTAGAAAAACAGTCAAGAGAACCAGGTGAATAAGGTGTTCCATGGTCTTTGAAGCTATCTTATTTGCTTTAGGTTATTTAACTGAAGTAATTGCTGTCACTTCGACTTATAAAATATTACAGAAGTTGTTACAGTTGTGCATTAAATACGAACTAAAAGAACATGCAGTGAAGGGAATAGCTGAGTAGAATTCAGTATTTTTGGTCTTATATATAAATCCTCTGAAGCTGTGGGCCATGAGTATGTAAGAAAGAGTTTTCTGAGCTCTTTTTGAAAGAAGAAATTGGTTCTGACTGATACGGGTTGGAAACTTTCCATTTGAATGACTTTCTGACAAGTTAAATCTCTGCAAAATTGAAATTTTCTTCAAGAAAGCAGTTTGTCAACTCGGCTGATCTGAACCCACAATCTGCATATTTTCCACTTCGGAACAGCTTTCCAAGTATGCTGTCTCAGAGGGCACATTCACAAGACTCTCCAGCTCTGGTCACATTTAGACTTCTTAAGCTGCCCAGGTTTTTGCAGCTTGATGAATTCAGAAAATATTTTGAAAAGATGAAAATAACATGTTCTTTTAATTTGGATTTTCTTTTTGCAGGAAATTTTGTGGGTTTTTTTCAAAATTATTTCTTTTGAAACGAAAATTTTCCTTTGAATTGGAACTGCCTTTTCCAGTTAGCTCTAGTTATGGTTCAAATGGACAAGCAGGCCATTTTGCGTTATTCAACTAAGCAAGGAATCACCGTATTTGACTTACGGGTAGATACATATCTAACAAGAAGTCAATATATTCCTCTGGTGGTGCAAAACATAGAAGCTGACAGTGATACAAAAACGATTGGTGTTGCAGTAAGAATAATGGTGAACTATGACACCAAAATTAAAACCATTAAACAGTTATGTTCCAGATTCCTGGCTATGTAAATACTTTTGAGAACAGGTATGTGAAATCATACTAGGATTAATGAGAACTTAATCCTAATTAAGTACCTTGGAGAGCTCAAGCAATTTTATTGCAAAACAGAACTACAAACAGATGATGTAAATTGTCATAGAAAGTAAGAAAGCTTCAGAAAGGGAAATTAAATATTTTTGGAAGCTTGAAACCTAGATCTAGTGGTAACTATCCCAGAAAGTATTTCCTATTCCTAACAAAATTTAGTTAATTACCTAGTAAATTCTGCCTTTTGAGAGAATTACAGAGAATCACTAAAAATTATGCAAAAGACATGTATCAGTTTAATTAGGTAAATGGCTCTCTGACTGTCTTGAGTGCTCCCAAGTCCAGTTCAGGGATAGACAGTGAGGCTATGAAACTCCACTGAAGTCCGCAGAGTTTCTGTCTACTGTCAGAGTAGGTCAGCAGATTGAAGCAGTTGGTGCTGAGGTCTCAATATCCATGTCATTCACAGAGGACTTTCAGACTAGCTGTATTGTGATCTCATGGCCTGAACACCTAATGGTTTCAGCATAGTAAATGTGCATCTGAAAGGAATCAATTAGTTGCACGTTCCGAGACTGCTTTGCCATGTGTACCAAAGCATCAGAAGGATCAATAGATTCATTTAAAACATACTTTTCTGATTCAAAGTAATAGGTAACATATACACACCCAAAGGGTCCCAGTCTGTTAATGTGCTCAGATGACATCCAGCTCAAACAGAACCACATTGTTCTGTTTGGGGGAAAAATAGGGGAGGGTATTAAATCTGTTGAACTGAAGAAGTGTACAGGACTTGTGTATTTTTTAACTCTTTTATGGCTTTTGTCATATTTCTGATCTCTTTTTTTTTAAGGGGAGAAACAGGGGTATAAAAACTGGTTCTGCTAGAGAGCCATTTGTGTCTCACAGGCTGATGAGTACTAGTCTTGCTTTCAGTAGGGCTGGAAAAGTGCTTGTGATTCCTAGGAGGTGTGTTGGAGGATTCCGCAGATTGGGAGGCTGCAGATGAAGAGAAAGCTGACATATAGCTGGTTTAGTCAGATGGATTTTCTGATGAAGTATTTGTATAAAAGGGTTTTCTACTGATCTAGTTTTCTGTGAATTTAATATGATTTCATAACTATGCAAGAACATAGTAGTGTGAAAGCAGCAGATGATTCTGAAGAAATCACTAAAACCAGAGAGGGAATAAACTTGGAAGAGGGGACTGCTATAAAATCTGCCATCATCCAAAAAAGTAAAAAGCACATCTTTGCTATTTTAAGCATGTCATTCCATGCCTTCAGTGTGTCTTGCAAATTAAAAACTGAAAGATGATCTTTTTTTTTTCCTCATTTACACTTGTAGGAGTATTTTAAATTTTCTCCTTGTTGCTGATACTGTCATTTTGAGAAACCTAAAATGAAATGGTTAATTTTGTCATTGAAAGATATTAACTTATTAATACCAGGCTAGTGTACAGGGGAAAAAACTCCCACTGACCTTTGTAAGAGCTAAGCTTGTATTTTGATGAAAAGTTTGGTATTTTCACTTATATATCTTTTTATAGCATAAGATTGTTTCAGAATTTTTTAACAGATAAGGACAATAGCTGTTAATTCACACACAAACGAAAAAAAATAAGTGAAGAGAGGATCTGAATTCAGGAGTGGGAGTTTTTGCCACTTGAATATGGGAAACTTAAAAGTATGCTAAGTTTTAATTAACCTGTTGAAATATACTTAAATGAAATATGTTTGTAAGCCTAACATGGTTTACAAATAGTAGTATTTTTTTCATACAGAACAGACTGACATTTCGTCTCAACCAAGGAAGATCGATTATTAGGTAGATCCAACTAATGGACATTAATGAAATATATTTATAAGGATCTAAAATGGAAATTAAATGTGGATTGTGAGGTAGTTTTTACAAATTTCTTTGTCTTTTTAAAGAAAAACATTTGTTCCTTCAATTATATTCTTCCTTTAATTTATGACATTCTATACTAGCAAAAGATATTGAAGAGAGCACTAAAGAAAGATCTATTTCTTGAACTGGAGAAGTAGAATATAATATCTTTAACTATGATAACTGTGAAGTCTGTTAGGTTTTGGGTTTGGGTTGGGTTGAGTTTTTTTGCAGAATGGAAACCGTTAGTAAGATATTGTCTCTTTCCCAGGGAGCTTGTAACTTGGCAAAAATAACCTGATAATGTGTAAATTTGTGCATTTAAAAAGTATCAACACAATCAGTGAAGAATCTTGGCATAATTGCAGAAAGTTAATATGGCATTTTTTCCAAATTATACTCTTCACATAGTAGATATTGCAGTTGCTTAAAACAGTTCTTCACCAAATTTTATCAAATTAGTATGTAAACTGTGAACTAACTCTGAGTGTTCCTTAAAAAAATTTTAAACAATTACAGTCCATTGTGTCAGCAATTAATAACAAAATATGGGTCCAATATGAATGTTTTGTGCATCTTAGGGAATGCAGGCTTCTTGATTGTTGACAATATACTGTCCTGATCTATGATTTGTATTGATTTTTAAATTAATCTTATCAACCTTTTGATTTAGGGATCAAAGAGAAATCAAAGTAAATTCTTAGGTGCTGCAGGTGCCTGATTGTTCTAGTACACAAATGTCATTCCATTCATATTGACACAATATTTCACTTAGTGGTAGAAAATACTGTACAGTTAAAAAGGGATTTTTTGTAATGAGAGAGCAAACCAAGATCTTAAAACTTATCTTTATGAAATACCCTCTAGAAATGCATTCAGAAGAACTGTTATTTGATTCTTTCTCAGTATGATGGTGTAATATTGCTTAAAATGACTGCTGCACTGTAATTATGAAGTGGCTGGATTTAATTACCTAGGACTCATTCCCAACCAGAGGAAATAAGTATTTCAGAATTCTGTGAAGCGCTTTAAAAAAATCTATATTATTAGGAATGTCAGAGGTAACTGCTGACCACCCAGAAGTTCAAGCGATGGTAGAAGAAGCCATAAAAACTGCATCAGTCTCTGAAGTTACACTGTCACCTGAAATATATGCCGAAGTACTGGAGAAAGCTCTTGCAGAGGTAAAACTTCAAGTACTATATAGCAAAGCACTTTTTTTATGAGAGCAACCTGTAACAGTTTATACATTATCAATATTTTTCTGTTTGAAAGATCAGTTTAGTTTATATCACATAGTCTGAAAGCTTACATAGGATTAAGGAGAGACTGAGCAAGAATCATGAAAGACGAATCTATTGAGGACTACTATATATATATATATAAAAAAATTATTTCTGTCTTGCAAAGTACCTGGGCTACAAATTGTTAAAGGCTGGGAAAAGTGTCTGAGGGAAGTATCACTGTATGCTTGCCCTATTATAGTCTTAGTCACTACTAAAGAGCTCAACACCAGATACAAGTGTTTGAAAAGAATTGTATATGAAGTTTTATCCAAGAATCTTGAATTGTTTTAAATTTGTTCACTGGCTTGTAACTATTGAAACTGGAATCTAAATTCTTTGTAGGCAACCTTAAAAAATCACTGGCACATTAATCTCTTTTTGTTTAAACTGTTTTTATTTCATTCAGACATATGAAGTTATAAATGTCTTACTCTTTATTGACCTGAAATGACAATAGGGAAAATTCATAACATTCAGAAAACCATTTTGTATTGTGCAGTCTTTTTGAACAGCTCACAGACTATTTTAGCCTTTTTATGTTACTGAACCTGACATTTATAACAGCTTATGAAGAAGAACAAAAACAGATTTCCTGGTGCTCCAGAAAAAGGAGGATGGGTAGTGGACAACTACCCTCTGTCAGTAGATCACTGGTCAGCTTTATCAGAAAAAGGACTTTTACCTGACACTGTTGTCTGTCTGAAGGATACAGAAAAAGATGGTTAGTAAATGCACACTAATGAAACTTAATCTTGCCTTTTTTCTTGTTGATATCTGTATATAAAGCACACTTACAAGAAAAAAGTAGTTGTGTTCCATTTATAAAGTTTCAGGGGTCTAGAGAAGGAAGAATCCAGTGAATCAACAAGGGTACTCCAAATTTCTTACAATTTGGATTAAGGGAATTTTACACAGAATTGAAAACAGGAATGCTTTACAAAAGCAGTAAAGAAAACTCCTCCTATTTATAATCCTATTTACAATTTCCTCCTATTTACAATCAGTAGTAAATACCACTGGGCTCTTGCAGTTTCATTCTTTTGTATTCTGTGTCTGGCTGGCCACCAACTTGCGATGTGGCTCTTAGTCAAATTTCCCTGCCTGCACATTKGTTTTCCCACTTGCAAAATCAGGTTATAGATATGAACTTTCTCTGCTTGAGAGAAAAGAGGGGGGAGAAATATCTGTATGCAGGTGTATCCTGTTCCCCATCCTGGGGTCAAAAAAAGTTGAGCAACTTCTTATCCAGACTGATACAATAGCTTAGTACTCATGAATTCAGAGGAAGGGATTTTTATTTTATTGTTTCAGGCAGGCAGGAAGGTTGATACCAGGCATGAAAAACTGAACAGATTCATACACTGTTAAACATTTTGCCTGCCAAATCATGTCTTAATGGATTATTCCTGCTTGATTCGTACCACAACTCAAGTTTCATTGCCCTGTGACAATGTTTGGTCATTACCAAAGTAGAAACTTCCCTTAAAGAAAGAAATGATAGGTCTATTCATACTTAGTTCAAGAAAGCTCAGTAACTGCCCAATATTAGAATCAGTCCAGAGAGCTTTTCAAACCCTTGCCCCTAAGTATCAAAATCAACCTGAGCAAATCAAGATTACACAGTGTACTCAGAACAGATTTGTTATTAAAAAAAAAGCTTTTCAGAAGCATGTCATCTGATCAGCTAATCATCCTCACAACTCAGCTACAGTMCCTAAACTACTTGGTCACATAGCTTTGTGAAATTTTGTAGCACCTTAAACAACTAAAAGTCTTCCAGTGTGGCTGGAGCTCATATACAGACTAAATACAGTCTGAACATTTAAATGAGAAAGTTCTAGATCCCATGTTTGTCAGGAAATCATATTTGCTGTTCCTATTATTCAAGAAGACCTCATCTCAGACACTTCCAGAAAGAACTTAAGGACAAATTGCATTTCCATGCTTCATCTTTGCTTCTCGGACATTGCAAGCATATTGAAATGTTCATGAACCTACTTTCTGGGACACAGTGTGTTGTCCTTTCTTACAACCACAAAAAGCACCTTATTCATGTAGTTGGCATGTAATGTTAATACAGTCTACTAAGTAACAAACAGCAGGAGTCAAGCTCTAGCCTTTTCTGCAGGAGAGGACTGAGTTGGGAGAGATGCTTTCAGAAATTATGTTAACTTTCTCTTCACTTCTCAGAATTTAACAAGTTAGTGAATTAATTGGATAAAAGAAAAAGTTCTCTCATCATCCCTGAAAGGCTTCACTCTAGATCAGACACTTTGGGAACAGATAATTCTTCATGGGAACCATGTTGAAAACTGGTCAATAGTAACTGCCCATTTTTTTCTTGTAGGAAGGGAAGAACTTGGGAGTCCATGGCAGACGCTTTCAAATGAAGACCTCTCTAGGGCTTTCAAATTATGTGCTTCCTTCCTGCAATGTACACCTTTCTGCCATTCCCACTAGTTCTCAAAACCTAGCTCTCAATTACTTGTTCTAATCTGAACAATCTATTTTATACTCTTGGTAGCCATCTCTTCCATGCAATCTTTGGTTGCTCTAGTCTGACAGATGGCAGATTCTTTAAAGCATAAGTGTAAGCCTTTTCTAGAAGTTAGAGAGGTCCTTCATGAAACTTAAATTTTGTGCTCACAACCCTGATGGTACCTCTGTTTGAACTAACACTGTTATAGTCTTTATATCACATAGCAAAAAGACTGCTTCCTTAACTACAACCCATTTGGCCCTATGTGTAAGTGGATGTCAGGCTTGGAAGGAAATCCACTATTCCCATTTTTAATCTATTTGAGATGATAATGAGTCTATACCTGAATTTTATCCCTGGAGCTGTATCAGACTTTCATATGAATCAATGACAATTTATTTTTCTTCAAAGTTTCATTCACTGGTGGGAGGAAATGAATTAACATACTTTAAATGATAAAGCATAAAGCATATATTTTTACTGTCTCAGCTTGAAGCAAGTCATGCACAAATTGAATACAAGTCATACTATTTGTAGCCTATCATAACAAATTGAAGTGTAATATAACACTGGCATAGAGATTTTCTTAACAAACTTCCAGTTGTGTTAAAACAGGACATTGCAAGAACATTGTTCTTTCAACCAGAATCATCTAAGCTACCTACAAACCTGCTCCATTAGCAAGCTAGCTTATTTCTGGTTAATACTGGTAACAGATATTCTCAGGTCAGCCACTTAGGACTTTGCTAATTTATTATCCATTATTCTAAAAGCTTATAGGTCAATTTGATCAGGTAATACTGAAATCCTTCATCAGATGAAACAATATTGAATTCTTTGAGTGAGAAACACATGTGCTGGTATCGAGGAAGAAAGAATGGTTAGTTATAGTATAGTAACTGGGATTCTTCTGGATGTTCTGCATATGATAATTCTGTAACTAAAGCTGCTTCACTTCAGTTCAATGTCATTTGGACTCTGAATAATGAAGTAAATTAATGCTCTTTGGCATTGCTGCTTTTCATAATACTGTGAGAAAACACAAAGATGGGAAAGTGCATGCCTGGGCCACCAGGCAAAGCCACTGAAAACTCTCGCAATGTTTTGGCAGAAGAATACCAAGACAGAATTACCTGTTTACAAACTACATTTTAAAAAAATTCCCTTCACTCACCCTCCCTTTTTCAAAAATACATTTAATTGAAAGTATTGGTTTAAAATATAAACCGTTCACACAAAATTATTATCTGCTTCAAATCAACACCAATGTTCCTAACAGTTAAGTGACATGTTTCTCATGTTCAAATTTAGATAAAAATACATTTTATGTTAGTTGATGATAGTGATCACGTGAGATATGGGAGGAACAAGTATGAGTAAAGTGAGGTGAAAGAGACAAGATCATAATGACCGCTATAGGGTTTGGCTAAAAGTGCAGTTTTTTGCTTATGGATGTGTTTTCTCAAATTTAGCTATTTTGTTTCATTTCGTTCTTTCTTTTTTTTTTTCGTTTGGGCAATTGTGATAACTCTTTGTTTGATTCCCACTAATTTCTGTCACTTAAATAATAATGTAGTTGTGGAGCTTACATTTTCACAGCATTTTGAGTCATTACTTTGTAAGCTATTCCCTGAACTAGTCTAAACTGGCATAACTCCTCTGATGGAAATGGATTTCAGCCACACAGCCATATATCATAAATCTATTTGCCAAAGTAAATAAGTCAGTAGAGTTCCTAGTAGGAACAGCATATTCTTCATTTCTGTCAACCAGCTGTAATAGTATAGATACGTACATTCTTTGTATTTTTGTTTGAATGTTTTTCATTTGTTTCTTCATAGTTTTCTTTGTATACATACAAACAAATTAAATGCCAGAGTAATGTATAATATACGGAAATATAAGACAAATTCAGTGCTGTCGCCCCTTATAGCCTTCATCATAACCTTCCCATATCCCAGATTCAGTTTATTAGGTGCTTGAAATTGGAAACAAAGCTCTAAAACCTTAGAAAGCAACAGTATAATAACATTTCAGTGGTATATATGCCTTTTCTTGGCTTTAAAAAGAAGTAGGAAAGTTGTCTATCATTTATTAAATAATTTTCCTAACTCAAATAACTTTAGTTTTATACAGATGCATAAAACTCATTACTGTTGTGTAATTGTACTGCAGGAGTCTGTATACTGCGCAGAACATACTTAGCAAATAGGGATGAAATTAATTCTAAGATTTTGAAAAGACTAACAGATGAAGCACTAGAAAAGAAAGAAGAAGAAGAAGTAAGGTAAAATATTCCAAATATCTGAACATATAAAATGAGCACAAGAAAATTGTAACCTTACTTTGTGTTAAAGGCATCAGTGCATTTATCAATACAAGTGTACTAAAACAGTACGCTAAGACTAGTTGTAATGTATAGGAAATAATCCAATATGTGTTAACTTTGAGGAATATCTCATTTAGATCAGTTAATATGGTGGCAGAAATTTCTCTTGCTAAATGCATTTTCATTAGCCTTTCATTAGTCCAGCCTTTTGATGCAATGAGACAATTACATTTTAGATGATAAAATATATTTGATTTTTATTTTGTACAGCTCAAATTATATTTCAGTTCCCAACAGTATATTTCCAGATTTTTACTTTACATTTAACATATCTGCAACTTGCTTCAGTAGTGTTTATATAAGTCTTAAGATGAATAATCTTTTACTTACAGAAGAGAAATGCAAGAAATACTGACATCAGAGGAAGATCAATCTCTAGAGGCTGCTGAGGAGAAAGGTGAAAGTGTGTATCATTTGACTTCTATTTTATCTAATTATGTGTTTCAAATCATTTAGCAATTTGGTTTTTAATGCAGATTTTACATTTTTGAATTCCTTTTTACATTCAGCATCTAGAAAAATGACTTTACATTACTATATTTGCTTCCTTCACTGATTCACTCATTTCTATGTGTCATTCTTAATGGATGTTACAGAATAGAGACGTGTATTAAATCAGCGAGCACAGTTACAGTTTTCAATAAATCCAAAGGACAGGACTCTATCTCCTCCAGTAACTTTTCTTAGTGGGTTATTAACTGTATTTAAACTTCCTACTCATCAAAAAATGTGTATCCCCTCACAAGTTAGAAAACATTGTCAGAACTTAGCCAATAGCTAATAAGTAAATCACAAAGCTGTTTGATTTTCTATTCTTCCTCCAAGAAGCTCAGCCTGAAGCAATTATTTCAGGAGTGACTCTCTTAACATGCATTAAGAATTGCTGAATCTGGTAGCAACATACATATGAATTGCTGAATCCAGTAGCCCAGTGGAGGTGAGGCTGCTGCAGCTCCACATCCCCAGGACCATGCAGTAATGAGTTTGAGCATGTATTCCCATTTCCCCCTCTTCTTACTCTATTATTCATGCTTGTTCCTCTCCAATCCACTTTGATCCCTCCCTCTCCTTGCCTTTGGTCCTTCTCAGAAATGCCTCATAAGTCTCTCACAATCCCAAACTGCTTTTCCTGGCATCCCCTAATGAATCTCATACCCTGTAGGCAGTAATCCCCCTCAGCCAGGGAGAGCCTCTCTGGTTGACTCATCTTAATAGATCTCACACCCAGACAATGCCTCCATCATCGTCTTTTAATGACCTGAGGGGAGCCAAGTCAAGGTTACGTTTGTTCTGATTAGGTTATTGGGGTTTCCCCACCTGTCATTGTTCCTCCCCTCCTTTGTGCTTATGGAGATTAGCCTTTAATAACATAACAACATAAAAAATAACTGAATTATGTGTATTACATGAGGTTTCCCCTCTAATAACACTATTAATAAAACTTTGTTTCCAGCAACAAAAGTATAATTGTCCTGGGCAGGAGTGAATAATCTGTGAGGAGTGAGATTTTGGGAGCAGGCCAACTGTCACAAATAGGCTGGATTTTTGCATCTCAGACAATGCTGTCAGTTGGGTCGAGGTTTAGAATTAATTCCAGTTAGTTTCAACGTTTTTGAACCTCAACAGTCAAAAAGGTTGCAGGGTTGTACTTTCCTTTTTGCCTTCTTCAATCACTGCCTACTTTTTTAGAGGAATGTTGCTGTCTGATTTGGATCTGCTGTCAAGATGAAGTAGCACACATGAGTATCTGTCTCTACATTAAGAACTAGGTTGGGGACTTTAAAGTATTTTATTCCCCTGCTATGGGATCTCAAGGTTTCTCCATCATAGCCTAAATTATCACCTAAGGCCTGCAGCTGAAATAAAAAATTCCCACTTTTTTTTTTCTCTCAGCAGTGGGGGCCTAGACTGCCATTACTGTCTTTCTTTCAAACATAACATACTGGTTTCTGTAGAAAAATATTATGGCAAAGGTTAAGTTCTGTATTGTCAATATGTCTCACATACACTTTCTTTCATTATCCAGTCTGGCGTTTATTTTACCTATGTATAACAAGGCCTAAGTTGTAGAGGTAGTATAAGATAGACTGAATAGGATAACAAGGTTTTAATTTTTAATTAGGTAACATTTCACCTACTCTCTGAAAAAAATACTCTAGCTTTGTAGTGTTCTTTAAATTACATATAAACGTTAAAAAAATTCTACATTATAACTTTTTATAGTTTCTAATAAAACACATAGCTCTTCTCCAAAGTGAATGAGTTCTAAAGTATTAAATATAGAGTTCTACAAAGATACTCTATTATCTCTGTCTCAAACAACAAAGTTCATCTTAGTTTTGAATATCTAACTCATTTTGATCTGAGTACATCAAAACAACAATTATTAATGATAGAAGTAATAAAGTCGTATACACATTTGTGCACTTAACACGTGATAAGTCCTTGTTCAGAGAAAATCATGTTTTCCTACGCCTACATTTGATTTCAGTAATCAAATACTGACTCACCAAAACATTTGTCATGCTGCTCTTAGCCTGACACCTGCCATCAGCACATTGACTGCAACTTTTCTCCTGTGTGACATGTCTTTACAAAAATATAAGTGAATGATATGTTCACAGTTTTGGGGTTTTTTATATAGCAGTTATAGTATAAAATGAAAACTCAGAAAAATACTCCAGAGCCCCAGTCATGCTCTTTTGATGTCTCATATATCATATCATATCATATCATATGGGAGTGGTTCAAAGCTGCACCAGGGGAGGTTTAGACTGGACATTAGGAAGCATTTCTTTACTGAGAGGGTTGTCAAACACTGTAACAGGCTTCCTAGAGAGGTGGTTGATGCCCCAAGCCTGTCAGTGTTTTAAGAGGCATTTAGACAATGCTCTTAATAACATGCTTTAACTTTTGGTCAGCCCTGCATTGGTCAGGCAGTTGGACTAGATGATCATTGTAGGTCCCTACCAACTGAAGTAGTCTGTTCTATTCTATTCTATTCTATTCTATTCTATTCTATTCTATGTAAATAAATGTGCATTTCAATAATTGCAATTTTTGTAACGTCAGTGGGACGTTGAGGTAACTGGGATTGCTTCAGGACTGAATATATTCAAACTTATAGCATCATTGGTGTTTAACAGGAAAAAATGGTTCCAGTAATGAGCACTTACATGTGTCTTAATGAGAGTGAAAGTAAATGGAGAAGGAGCCTTTGGGTAAATTTAATAAATGTATTTAAGTGAGTTAGGAAGCTAAGTTTAATCCTGAAAATGTCTGTTGAAGGTACACAAAACAATTTGTGTGGTAACTCTTGCTTGTAGTGTCTAGTTGGAAGTTATAGCCTCACATCTTCTTTCATGTCTCTTGACACAATTATTCTGAGCTTGAATTATCTTCAGGAATTTCTTACTGTATTTAAGCATTTTTGCAGCAGCTTTGCATGAGTATGGATTTATTTATACCAGAAGACAGCTATATGACTTCATGAGAATATATTTCAGGCATTGTAGAAGAATTATGCAGCTTCAGGTAGATCTGTGGGTTCATTCCAATCTTCTTGAAGTAAAACTTGGCATATTTCTTTCCTGCCACATTTCAGCAATAAAATATCCCATATAATTGATCCACTGAAGCAAACAGTTGTCATGGTTTAAGACTTTATTTTCTGTACTTTATTTGTCAGCCCTGCTTTTCTGCAGAGATTACCCCCCTTCCTATAGCAAACTCAACCGGAGCACACGTATGCCTATGCCTCAGTCACTGTAGCTCAGGGTGGTGTGTTAGTACAACCCCATCTTCACTGATGTCTCTTATGCTACTCTTCCTATTTGGGCAGAAGCTCTTGCAAGAAATAAATGGGTAGCTGGAGCTGATAATTCCAGCCGTCGCCTCCCATGCTTGTCTTTCACAGCTGTTAATTTAAATGTTTGTTATAAAGTCTTTAATATTGATCCCAATCCCCCCCTTTCTCATATTACAGATGGTGAAGGGTTGAATCAATACCCATCTCTTTAGCTTTTATTTTATGTTCTTGCTTTTTTATTTTTATCATCATGTTAAATTCCGTAAGATATTTTAAACAACAAAAAAGAAATATAATAATAATTAAACCTGTACATGTTAGGACATTTCCTCTTTAGTCTTTGAAGAGAAATGCTTTTTGGAATCAATTGTAATTGTAACATTTACCAGGCAGTTGATGTGTGCTCAGTCCTACAGCTTGTAAATATATTTCCTTTGTTTTTCTTGGCTGTATTGCATCCTGGTTTGTTTTTTTTTTTCTACCTCTAACTGGAGGCTTTTCAGTGAGAGAGTTTGAACAAGGACAGTTCATTAATCTGCAGAGGAGGGATAGCAAATTACTTGTACCACAAACTTCAAAGCAAGCTGTAGCGAACTTCACAGTTTGTTCAGTCTTTAAGTAAAGTTCTGTGATCTTCAGAGCCACTTTCTGCCCTCCTTCATAAGCCAGATATGATAATTACATTCTAATACCTGTAAATCACAGCATTTTAGGCAGAGAAATTTCAAAATTTGAAACAGAAAGGTTGTGAACAACTTTCTCAATTAGATCCCAAATACCTTCAGTTCTTAAATTCTTCTAGTCTCTCATTCAGAGAAATAAAGGCTAAGGGATATTGGTTTAGTACAGCTATGCATTCCTTTGCAGAAAAAAAAGAACAAAAGCCTATGATTAGAGCTATCAGCCTCTCTGAAAGCTCTTGTCACTTTCTGAATATCTATAAGAAAAAAGCCATCTTCTTAATCTACTTTAATGTCTGTCCATCTATCTTCCTTGACCCTATGCAGCACCAGTCTTGTAAATGAAATCTCTTAAGTGTTTAGACACACTGTAAAAATATAGACATGCTTAGCTTCTGTGCCACAGCTATTTCCATTGAAGTCTCTAGGACTGTCTGTGATTAAGTTATGTATGCATGTGAGAATTTGCATGTTGACAGCCTTAACAAAGTGTCTTCCATTTTGCACATAATTAGAGCATGTTGTTTTTCTCTTTGTATATATTATGGATTCTTGATTTATTTATTACAGAGCATCAAAACTCATTTTGCTTGACTGCATTCCTGTATATATCAAAAGGAAATAAAGAACTAGAATAAGTGAAGAATTTTCTCAATTTGACACATGCTAAAGGTTGTGGTTTTTTGTCTGCTAACCATATAAGAAGATGATGCTTGTTTATGAGATAGTTTCCTGATTCTGCATAAATCCGAAATTCAATGTTTCTAACCTGTTTTTCGTGATGTTTGTGGTTTCTTTGCCAAAAAAAGAGATGTACAGGAAAATAAATTCTGTAATTTCAGATTTTAAAATACATTCTTGTTTAATATGATTTGAGTTTTGGGTACTCATAACGTGTTGAGATGTACTAGTGGTGTTTTATTACTCTAACAATGGTCTAAGGACATAAGCAAAACAAGGCTTGTAGGAAAAAGTAATATTCTTTATTGATCAATTGATACAGTTGGAAAAATTACACCAGCCTTCAGGTGCACAAGCTCTTCTTCAAGTCAGCACTTCTGCCCAACAGGAGCTGTTCTGTGCGCTCTTTTGCAAGGTCTTGTTTTTGAGCGTAGTTTGAGCACAGAACACATAGATTGTAATGAATGAAAAATATTCTCATGTAAAAGCACTGAATTAAATAAAGTACTTCTCCACTTTATTCACAGTCATGTGGCATCTGATAGATGGTCTGCCTTTCCCCACAGATCAGGTAGCTGATCTTAAAATGTTTTGGTCAGTGTGAAATACCTGAGCATTAAAGTAACTAAAACTCCTTTATTGCAGCTGATTAAATATGTTTTGCAGTGTGATCCAAAAATATCTTTATTTCTGTAGTGCCTCCATCACCCCTCAGTGGGTTTGTTAAAGTTACTAATGATTTTATTTTTGCCAACAGAATTTGAGGACAATGATGAGCAGCTTCCACCTGAAACTGAACAAATGCCCCAGAAACAGTCCAGTCACTCTGCAGGTTATAAAGAAGAATCTAAACCTACAGGTTGGCCCTGTAGCACATACAACCTCTCTTACTTACTAGTACCAAGATTTGTATGCCTTCCTTTTCTGCAAGCTTTTACTATTGGCTGTAAATGTCATTCCTTGCCTTAACTTTTTTCTTTTAAAGAAGTTTATAATGGAATAGTCAGGTTCAAGTTATTTAAACGCTTATAAATGCAATTAAAAGCATATTGTTATTTCTTGTTAAAAATAATGCACCAGGTATTTGCACTTTGAAAACAACAAAATCCCGCTATTACCTCTACTGCCTAAATACCAAATTAGGTTCTATGGAAACAACAAATAAAATGAGTGTTGCTGAAATTCCAGGTTGAAATAACCTCTTGTATTCAGAAATCCATGAGCACTCTCTGCAGGATGAAGTGATAAGGGAGGGAAATCAGAGGAAAAAAAAACTTTAGAAAGTCACTCTCATGGATTGTGATCCAAAAAAAAGGAAAAAGTAGAAAGAAGAAAATACCAGGAAAAAATAGGGGAAAAAACCCCAGAAAATAATCATATTGTAGTATTTACAAACACCTGCATGTGATTTTAACAAACCCTGGTTCTACAGACCATTTTTAAATTAATATTATATCAACATCAGTCAGAAATTACTAGTCCACTCCCTGTGGCAAGGGATCTTGGGAAAAACAGGAGTGGATGAATTTTAACTTTGGATGTGAATGATCAAAATATGTCCTGTACTTTCCTTAGTCATCCATTGTCCTGCTAACAGCTTGCTAGATCTCATAGAGAGTCATGTTTTCTTATTTTCGATATAAGGTAAAATTCTGCAGCACATGGAACTCCATAGAACCATGAGCTAATGAAAAGATATACGAAATCCTATAGTAGCCTTCTCTCAAAAAACACTTTGAAGGCACCTCATCTTTAATAGAGACAGTCTGCTTTAGTTTTTAAAATATACATTTTAGCTTTTATCTAATAGAATGTTTAGAATATGTTAAAGTCCAAAAGAGAAAGAAATCCAACATAAAACATTTTATTTTAAATAGCAAGTTGTTAAATATACACATTTTTATGCATTAGAAAGAATCAACTTAATCTGTAAACTGAACTACTTTTTTTCCCAAACACCATAAATCAGTACACACAATATAAGTTTGACTGCTAAGTACATTTCACTGTAATATGCTGAAAATTATTTGGCAGCATATATTTATAAGTAAGTAATGAAAAGTCTGTATAAACAAACTACATGATCTGTTTCAAAAAGACAAATGACAATATGTTCATAATGAAACACATATCAGTTCCAAGGAATGGAAGTGTCACTGTTATCCTACATTTTGCTTTTCTGCTTATTTTGATAGCTAAACACTAATGAAGAAGACATGTTGGCTTCTGGTGTCTCTATCTCAGCTTTGGCAGGGTTTGAGAGGGGAGGAAGGAAGGATTTTTTCATCTTTTTTGTTGCTGAATATGGACTGAGGGCAGAACAGTCATATCTAATACTAGCAGAACACTGGGAAAAAAGATATTAAAGCCTTTCGTTCCCCAGCAACTCACTTGGAGAATGTGGGGGCAGAGAGCCCTTGAGGATTGTTTGTCTCTATGGTAACTATGCTCAGTAAAAGCAAAGAAGACACAGAGCAAAAGAATATGGGAGATGATTGCCATATAGGCATTCTCTGTGAAAGCTCCAGATTTAGGACTGGGGAGGATTGTTTCCTATCACCTATGTGATAAAAGAAATCAAGAACAGCATTGTTAGATAGACCACCACCCCCTCTGAAGGAAACTTGTTTGCATTTTTAGATCCATTTATTTTTAAACCGTTACTGTCTTTTCAAGTATTTTTCTTGACTATGTTTCTGATTTCTTTAAAAATATCTTCTCACTGTAAATCACCTCTGCAAACAGAATTATTATAACTTATATCTAATAGCAAAAGTACAGCTGCCTTACTTACCTAAAAGTATTTTCAGTATTTTTGATCCCTGAGACCCAGTTTGAAACAACCCAAATGCCAGGGAGGCAACATTTTTGTCGTAATAAGGTTCAAATACGTGAACCAAAACCAAATAATGTTTGGGTTGTCCAATTTTTGGGTTATCCCTTTTCCCTAAGAATGTAATCCTTTTTTCTTTTGTTACTTCTCCCCTCTTTCCAGGGGAAAGTTTCTCCAGTTCACTTAGGCCTATGTAATGTCTTTTAAAACTCCTTAAGTATGCAATAATTGCTGCTAGATAAGTTTCCTTAAGCAAGAAAACTCTCAGATAGAGGTAATCTGATGGAATTATGTGCCTAGATGTCGTGGTTTAAGCCCAGCCGGCAACTAAGCACCACACAGCCGCTCGCTCACTCTCCCCCGGGTGGGATGGGGGAGAGAATCGGAAGGGTAAAAGTGAGAAAACTCGTGGGTTGAGATAAAGACAGTTTAATAGGGAAAGCAAAAGCCGCGCACGCAAGCAAAGCAAAACAAGGAATTCCTTCACTACTTCCCATGGGCAGGCAGGTGTTGAGCCATCTCCAGGAAAGCAGGGCTCCATCACGCGTAACGGTTACTTGGGAAGACAAGCACCATCACCCCGAATGTCCCCCACTTCCTTCTTCTTCCCCCAGCCTTATATGCTGAGCATGACATCATATGGTATGGAATACCCCATTGGCCAGCTGGCCTAGCTGTCGCGGCTATGCTCCCTCCCAGCTTCTTGTGCACCTCACAGAGCATGTGAGCTGAAAAGTCCTTGAGAAAGTAGACTACCTAGCAACAACTAAAAACATTAGTGTGTTATCAACATTCTTCTTACACTAAATCCAAAACATAGCACTATACCAACTACTAGAAAGAAAATTAATTCCACCCCAGCCAAAACCAGGACACTAGAGTAGAGAATCAAAGCTGGAACACATGCTGGTCCATCGTTTGCTAAATATGGCCTATCAGGAGAGGTATAACATGAATTGTGTTTCTGAGATTAAGGTTCATATGGGAAGCACTCTATTGAGTGGATTTGTTACCATGTTCAATATTCTGTTTCAGATTATGTAAAATATTCATTTAAATCCGTTATTCTGCCTGTATATTTCCAAAGTTTCATGACCTACTCAGAACTGAGAGGTTTTTAAAGGGCAGGACTATAAAACATGATCTGTTGAAGGCTAGATCCAGACAGCCCGCATTACCATCTTCTATACGTTATTGTTTTGAATAAGGCTGTGGTTCACAAGGCAGCACGTGTGATTTCTACAGCATGAATGTGCCAGGGATAACACATGCAAAAAGCAGTTAGTGTAACCTAGTTATCAATGTATCCTTTGCTTATTTTCTTAAAATCTGTGTTCCTAATTGAATCATCATTACATAATGCGTTAGTGCTGCCCAAATTTAAGCAGGTTTTACCGGGCTACATCTCTGCTCATTCGGAATACATCACTGCAGAATGCAGCAATTGTGTCACAATTGTGACATGTACACAACATCTTTTAATGTACATAAAAAGGAAGGTATTTTCATGTTCCTATTTAGAATAACAGCAAGAGACAAAAATTTCATCACAGGGGATAACTAATGTAATGATGTTTACAGAATGAATGTGTAGTTTAGTAAAATGCAAATGTTTATAAACATTTTCAAGAAAAAATTAATTTCTAATTCAAGATCAGACTATTTGAAATCTGCAAGATGTTTCTGCTTAACAATATGCCCTTTTGCACTTTTGGTTTATGTTTGCACTAATAGTCATTCAAATAGAGGGAAGGTTGGCCACTGAGGTGTCAGTCTGATAGTTGTGTTGTTCACAGCTGTAAAAATAAGAGGGAAAATGCATTAAGTATTCTTCGATATAAAAGATCACAAAAATACTTGCCAAAATGCTTATTTGTTAACCTATTATTTAAAAATGGCTCAATTAAAATAAAGTTTTGCAGTTCATCCTGGGGACAGCATGTCAGGACACTGTGAGGGCCAACTGCTCCCTTAGGAACAAGGAGCTGGGAGCAGAGCGTGGTAATATGGCCATCAGGAGAGGGCCCAGCAGCCAGAGCCCGTCCCACCAGCCCAGCCAGGAGCAGGGCAGCTCTGGCCCTGGGCATTGAGCACCTCCCTGGGGACAGGGACGTCAGCTGAGGCCGGGCTGGGATGTCGGCCCGTGGGTGGGCCCAGCTCGGCAGAGCCCCTGGCCGTGCAGGGCTGTGGGGAGGTGGGGACCGGCCCCGCTGCGGCATTGCTGGGGCAGGGGCTGACAGCCCTGAGGGCTGACATGGGGTCCTGGGCTGTGGGCAGGTGGAGGGAGCCCCAGGGGCCTGGGCAGGGACAGCCAGGCCCAGGGGTGCCCTCCGGTCGCTGAGCCAGCATATGAATTGCCATAGAGAGCCTGATTTATTTCAAATCTCAGTTTATCATATATATAGTAGAGGTAAACGGGGGTATTGAATGAATGAAAGTTTCAGCCTCATAAGTGGAAGAATAAGATTCTTAAAAGCACCTAAGTATCTAGAAATTCACTATATTTCTAGAGGACTACACATCAAGACCCAGACCCATAAGGAGATGTAGACATTGCAGTGCCCAAAAATGCCATACTAACTTTTAAGTGCCTGACTTCATATATGGAATTAAGGGTTGTAGAAATAAGCAAGTAGCAAACTAGCAAGGGGCCAACCTTAGTGAGCCATGAAGGAATGTCAAAAGGAGGCATGTATTTGAAACCCTGCACCTTTTTAAATTTGGCCGATGACAAAAGAATGGGAGTCTCTAACTTTAGCTCTTTGGCAATTAACTCACTGGAAGCAGGGCGCTGGCTTGCTTGCTTCTAGAAGACAATAGTGGCACTGACCTTTGGTATAATAGCTTCACAGGTAGCTTAGCCATCCACATCAGAAAAATTTGTTAGATGAGTTACTTGTCCTGCAGGTGCTCACATATCCCAGCTGCTATTGACACTTCTAGGCAATTCTTTAGTTGGTAGCATGTTAGGCAAAAGTTAGGCAGCATCTCTACTCTGACCATTATGTTTAGTCCTGTTTCCTGCCGAATCTTACTGATACCTAATCACTGACATCCAGCTACTTAGTAATAGCATTTTTTAATCTGGCTCTGTTTTGGAAAATTAAATGTGGCATTTGTGGATTTCTTCAACAATCCACAAGAGAAGATTGAGAGACATTCCGTTCTGGGAGGAAGTACTAGTTTTCTTAAAGAAGAAAATTGTAACAGGGCAATCTAACTCTTCATGAACCAGAAAAATTGTTTGGATTTTTCAGGTTGGGGCAAACTCAAAATGAATGTTACAGTGTTGCAATTTCATGCAGTGAGCATTGGCCAGCTTAACGCCAGGGAATAACCATAAAACACTGGTTTTTTAATGTTTTTGCGTTTTGTGTTTTTAAGAAAATGTTCAAAGCTTTTCATACAAGTCATTACGTAAGGCTTGCTTTCATTTTTAGTAATACCTCTCCTTTTTATGTGTAGGAAGTTATATAAGGAAAAATAGTAGTAATGGTCCTTTTTTGTAAAAATGAGTAAAAGTTCATTGGGATAGACTGAATCTGTTGTTGCTTGTGTCAAAATCTGTTCCTGCTCTTTCAAGCTCAAAACAAGACAGAAACAAAAAGAGAAGGGGAAAATTATAGCAAAGTAGAGAATCACTCCATCCGCTGTTCAAGCTCTTTCTTGCAGCTTCATTTCTGGCAAAAGACAAACACAGTCAGTCCCAGCAAACTTATAGTAATATCAGACCATTTAAGTCATTGCCCTCAACTGCTTTTCCGTCTGTTAGCTGAAAGCACTGATATCAGACTTATTAAACAGAACACAAAAGAAAAATTATAAGAAAAGGAAGAAAATCAGGGTTGAAAATTATATGAGTGCAGGGAATGGGAATAGCAGGAGCAATACCACATTGCTGCTGCTGGAGACTGTTCATGATTTAGTAAGGACAAGGTGGAGATGGTGTTATCTAGGCACCTCTGTATCTTCTTCTAGCTGAGATAAAACTTTGTCTCAGCACTTTCAGGGCCTAACAATGTCTAAATGGACACTAATTAACAGTTGGACTTGATGATCTTAAAGGTCTTTTCCAACTGAAACAGTTCTATGATTCTATGATTCTAATTGCAGCTTTAGGAACCAATGAGTTGTTCTTTTCTGTTAATGTGTCAATATCAAGTTTTTAATTCACTATCTGCTGTCAATATCAAGTTTTTAATTCCCTCTGGCTTTTTCAGCAAAATGGATGGCAGTGGAAGCAGCTCTCCCTTTGTTATTTTGCTCATCAAGTATGACAATACATTTGGTATGGGTTTGTCATGTTTATGATGAGTAGTACCTGTGAATTTCTTATTTATATCAATGCATTCTTTCAATGTCTAATTATTGTTTACTTTTCATGAGACAGTGTTAGGAGGCAGGCTTGGACTTTTCTGGTCTTAAACAGTTGACACTACAAATTTCTGCACAATGTATCTTAAGAGATTAAAGTGTTTTCTTTCCCTTACTCATTAAACAAGTTATTGTATGCAGACATGGCTTCATTAAAGCCCAAATTTTTGTGAGAGTTTCTCAGTCCAAGTATCCACAGATGGAAGCCATGATATAATTTTTTAAAAAATTTTCATTTATTTATTCATTCATATTTGTATATTATTACTATCATCATTTATATACTCATTGTCCTAGAGTGTATTTACTGGCAGATGGGATTTACATCCACAGTCCTTTTCCTGTATAACTATGGATGACTTCTAGCCTCCAGAGAAACGGATTACACTTGTGCATCTCATTGTTGGTACTTCTTAGAATTACTCCACACATACATACATCTGTATTGCTTCATAGCACCAGTATTTGGGTTCTATAGGTCATAGGTATAACATGCCTTTGTCTGCAAAAGTAAGTGTGTTCTTAAGATCCCTATAAGTGTATACCTGAGAAAGTGCAGAGGGAACAGCACACAAAGTCATGCTCCAAGAACATGGTAAACCTAGGCTGCTGCTACTTGCAGGGGCTTTGCCAATAGCATAAAAGAAGCTGTTCCTGAGAATCCTGTGAATAACACAGTGACTTTCAAGTATGATGCGACTCCTCTATTTTTTGGGAGGACCTTCAGCCTTCAACACCTGCATGTTCTCCCTGCACTCCGTAGGATAAATAGAGGCGATATCCATTTCTTTCAGGACATCACAGTTATCACAGTAATTTTAGCATGCTGATCCATTTCACTGGGAAGAGCCAAAATGTCTCAACAGATAACTTATTCTAAATGGGAATTCTTAATATTTGAAAACAACTTTTAAGATTGAAGAAGTACAAATAGATGTTTCAAGTATTATTTTGTTTGGAGTTTTTAAAGTTATTATCAGTGAGGAGAAAAATAACTTTTCTTTTAAATTGGCACCAATTCTTTTATGATATTCAGGATATTTTTAATGCATATATAGTGCATAATTTATGCCATTATCTGCTGTAAAGTTTAATTTTTCATTACATATGTATGACCAAATTGTCTCTGAATATGTAACAGATAACCTCTTCATTAAGTTCTGTACATTTATAAGGATGCACAATTGGAAAGATGCATTCATAACTCTTAAGAGGCCTGGTTTAGTGGTTAAATCTCACAAATGAGGCTTGAAAGTCAGAAGAAATTAATTCCCTCTTTCAATTCTGTTGCAGACTTGGTTGTGAAATGGAAGTATCCCAGTTCTCTGAACAAATAGATCTAAATTTCAAGCTGTTTAACACCCACAGTTTCTGTTTCATATAACTGGCAAAAGTGTGTTCAGCATCTCTGATTAAACATTAGGTATCCAGGAATCGAGACATTCCCATTACAGGTCACTTTTAAAAGGTGGATCATAATCTCTGTGTACCTGTCTTGCCTTGTTTCTTAGTTATGGTTAGAGGCATCAGTTGTAATTTGTTTAAGAACTCTTATATTGTATGGTTTAGTGTTTTAGCTGACTGCTTTGCCTTTATCAAGTTAGGTGTTCAATCTTCGATACCATCCCTCATATCCTTGATATTTACACTGAAGTGGACTTCTCTGTTTAGTCCCTTCTTCTTCCTTTCTCTCCTAAATCTTCTATTTTCTCTGCAATTTTGCCATGTTGATTTTCATATATCTGTGTGCCTTTGTTTGAGTAAATGGAGGTTTAATTCATTAACATCTGTATATTGAGATCTTATGCCTAAGAGGAAAAACACCTAGTAGTATGCATTATAATTCTCTTCATGTAAAGAGAACATACTCCACTTGAAAAAAACAGATACCTAACATGCAACCTGAACACTCACAACAGCTTCAGTAACTGAATCTGAACCAGGTCAGAACATGAAGTTGCTTCTTTGCAGTGTATGCTAGTTTTCCTACTCTTTATTTCTTCCTATACTGGCATATTCCATATGAGGCATGACCATATGGATAGCCTGTCAAAAACTGTTCATCATTAAATCATAATTTTTAAATTAATGTATATTCCTTATATTTATTTGCAGAAAGAGTCATTATATTTATTTGTGTGCTGATTTAAATAACCATATGCAAAATTAGTTAAGTAATTTGACCTTGTTTATTTTCCTGGAGAAGCATCAGTATATACTATATCAACATAATGAATTTGGCATTTTCAAAGTGTCTTTGTAAACTAGTAATAAAATAATTCATAATTACGGGGGGGGGAGGAGGGTAGGAAGCAGCATTAAAAAAAAATATGCCACCATATTTGAGGAAAATAAAAATAATTCTAAAGCATAATGATAATTTTTAAATGCAAAACATTTTGGAGGAGTATTGCCTTCTATATTCTGTTTGATTTTCAGAAAACATACTACCTGAGTTTGCAGAGGATGATTTTCCAGATATACCAGAGATGGAAATAATTAAAAGGAAGATTGACCTTTTCATGCATGACTGGCAAACAGTGGAGTCAGAAATCAAGCAGTCATCTCTAGTTCAGGTTGTTGTTTTAGAGATTGCTGAGCAAACTCCAGAAAGTCTGCTTAATCAAACTGTGCTGGTTATGGAAAGTAAGTAATACTGTTTATATGATTGACACTTAACCTGCCAAGAGGGATTTTGGAGAGCTTGTATGAATATATTTGGGGGGTAGGTTATACTCAGTTCTGTATTACTCACATGAAGTGGGAACTGGACATGCTGTGTTCTGTGGATGAGCTGAAAAGTACACTAGCAGCCTTTAAGACATAGGAAGAGTGGGAATATATATATTTGAAAAATACATATATGGCTATACAAATATGTACATAATAGCTCCCTAAACATCCTGACAGCGCAGTTCCCCAGTTACTTGCTCTATCTGTTCATGTCAGGATACTGGTTTGAGAAATGGACAGATAACAAAGGTTCACTAATGTACAATATTCATTGAAGTAAATGAGACTTTCAGGGTATGTAATAATCTAATCTACCCACTGCACAGATTGTGTTTCAAGACTGGATTTTTATAGTATTGATATTTTTTTGGCAAATTACCTTTCTTCACTTGTGTGCTCAAATCTCTAACAATTTTGAATACTGGATAAATAATATTAATACTATATTTTTCCTATCATTACTACAATGCTAGTGTTTAATTAACCAAAACATCTATTGTGCTAGCTTTATAATCAAATAAAATTTGAATGATGATTTTCCCCAGTGAACAATAGGAAAAAAACTGTTGCAAACAGTAATGGCACTATCTGCGTCTGTTTGTATAGTACTTTCGTACTACAAGTTCCCATTGAAAATACCAATTTATTTCAACCAAAAAGCATCCAGTAGAATTTCCATTTTTGGAGGAAGCAATATATTAATTCCTACATCCGGGGAGAACATTTTGTTCTATCAAGTAGGAGAAATGCAATATACAGTTGGCATGATTTGCTTTCACATATGTGCTTACTTTCATGTACAAAGAGAATATATTCTGGCATAGCCAAATGAAAAATATTGAAACAGAAAAAAAAAAATAACCTTTTCAGAACCTTTTAAATATCATGGTTGGGAATTATCTGCTGAAGACTTAGACGAGGAAGCAGAAGATCTGGCTGCTGAGGGGGAAGATGAAGAAGAAGTTGAAGAAGAGGAAAATGAAGATGAAGAAGTAAGCATGCTGGCTTTGTCTATTTATGCTTTTATTTTAAGTCATTTATTTTCAGTTTGAACATAACCCCAGAGAAGTCAGATTTTGCACCTGTTTTTGTATGATCCAGTTTCAGCCTTCTTACAGAATAAATATCAGCATATGCTTCAAGAATACTTTGATTGTATTCCTATCTCCTGGCTGATAGTTTTACTCCAGTGAGAAGCATAAATACCCCATACTAGTAGAGAGAATGAATGTAGCTAGTTTTGCCAGATGGCAAAGAGGGCTTTTATTAAAGAAAAAATTGTGAACTTTTTGATTTCTGTCAACTAACAATGATTCTGTGAGCCATCATGTAAACATTAGAAGATGCAGAGTCCTAATGTGCAATCGTGTTCCATCTCAGCTATTGATAATTTTCAAACACCCCCTTTAATGAAATTAAAGGTCTAGCTTCACCTTTCTTTTATTTTCATCCTATATTGAAAGATGCCCATCCCCAAATTTAACAGTAAAAGATATCCATATTCTGTACTGGAGCCGTATTAAATAGATTCTTTATAAATTATTTTTTTTTAATAAATAATCTGACTTCATAATACCAGTTCTCATTGCCTTTTCTGAAGAGGTCTACTTCTACAAATTTAGAAGCAACAGAAAGTGAGTTTCAAGAACACAGCAGGAAAAGATTTTCTCATAGATACTTCTAGCTTACATTAATTTTGGTCTTCAACAGCTAACTATGATATTATCATTTCAAATTTTAAATGGTCATAGAATCATAGAATAGAATCATAGAATCCTTAAGGTTGGAAAAGACCTCTAAGATCATCGTGTCCAACCATCAACCCAGTACCCATGCCCACTAAACCATGTCCCGAAGTGCCACATCCACACGTTTTCTGAACACCTCCAGGGATGGTGACTCCACCACTTCCCTGGGCAGCCTGTTCCAATGCCTGACTACCCTTTCAGTGAAGAAATTTTTCCTAATATCCAATCTAAACYTCCCCTGGCRCAACTYSAGGCCATTTCCTCTCRTCCTATCACTTGTTACTTGGGAGAAGAGACCAACACCCGCCTCTCTACAGCCTCCTTTCAGGTAGTTGTAGAGAGTGATAAGGTCTCCTCTCAGCCTCCTCTTCTCCAGGCTAAACAACCCCAGCTCCCTCAGCCGCTCCTCATAAGACCTGTGCTCCAGACCCTTCACCAGCCTCGTTGCCCTTTTCTGGACACGCTCCAGCACCTCAATGTCCTTCTTGTAGTGAGGGGCCCAAAACTGAACACAGTATTCGAGGTGCGGCCTCACCAGTGCCGAGTACAGRGGCACGATCACCTCCCTSCKCCTGCTGGCCACACTATTTCTGATACAGGCCAGGATGCCGTTGGCCTTCTTGGCCACCTGGGCACACTGCTGGCTCATGTTCAGCCGGCTGTCGACCAGCACCCCCAGGTCCTTTTCTGCCGGGCAGCTTTCCAGCCACTCTTCCCCAAGCCTGTAGCGTTGCCTGGGGTTGTTGTGACCCAAGTGCAGGACCCGGCACTTGGTCTTGTTGAACCTCATGCAATTGGCCTCGGCCCATCGATCCAGCCTGTCCGGTCATTCTTTTCTCAATAATTGTCTCACTAGACTGGACAGTTTGTTTTCTGACTGAATCTAAAAAGTGTGTATTTTCATAGACCTATATTCAGCTTACAAACTGTCTTGAGAATACCATTCTCATTCAATGCTCCGTTGATGTATTTGACATCATTACTTAATCTGGTCTACTTGATCTACTTAATCTACTGAATTCAAATAGTTTTTGAAAATATTCATATTATTTTCAGGATGAAGAAAAAACTAAGGAAAAGAAAAGGCACATGGGAGACACAAAACACTTTTGTCCAGTCAGTCTGAAAGAGAACTTTGTCCTTTACCCAGGACTCTCTGAACATGCAGCTAAATATCAAGAAAAGATTTATTACTTTTCAACTTCTGAGTACAGAGATAAATTTTTGGAGAACCCTGAGGAGTATGTGGCTCACAATGAACCAATACAAGTGAGAATCTTCAAAATTGTTTAAAGCAGATAATAACAGATTAAAATCACTATTTTCCATTCCCATTTATAGTTGTTTATTATTGCTGATTTTTTCTAGGTAACAATAAATATATCAGGCAAGACCTTAAAACAAAACACATTGCTTCCCTAGGGACTTTTTAGTGTACATTTAAATTAACCCATTGAATTAATGATGCAAATAAAGCAGAAAAGAGAGAAAGATTATAAGGGCTTACAATATGCATAAGATGTGATTAAGAAATCACAAGTGTTGGGTGGTTTTTTTACTATCTTTAAGTCTTCTTTTGTAAGTGGAAGAAGGGTAAAAGAAGGGAAGATTTACCAGAATTGTCTAATGAGGTTTCATTTTTACCTGCTGGCATCAACTGCCATAGTGTATTTGTTCAGTATTTCCAGAGAGCAGGAAGTCTGTTTGGAATATCAGTAGAAGGCCTGGAAAAATTAAAATGCAAAATGATGTGACTGTTTTTGATGTAATTTTTATAATGATATTTTGGAGGTGAAAAACAGTAGGGGGTGCACTGTAGACTCCAAATTGTTATAAAATATTCCAATTCTTTCCTATAGGCCCCTCCTTTACGGGTGTGCTTACTTGGGACTCATGGAGCAGGTAAAACTACTTGTGCACGACAGATAGCAGACAAATTAGGCATTTTCCATATTCAGTTTGAAGAATATCTACAGGAATTGATCTTACCCAAAACTAAAGAGAAGGTTGGGCCTGATTTTGATGAAGAACCTAAAGAAGATGACAATAAAATGCCAATTCAATCACAGGAACTGGACAACTTCTCTCAGACCATGACTGAAACTGAGATTAAAAAAAGCAAACAGGTAATAATCTGATCTTTTTTATGTCCATACACAAAATAACCATTTTCAGACCAGAATAGCAATTTCCTATAAAATTTTAGCTTGATAAAAATCACTGATGTTCAATTATGTACTTGATGAAATGTGGAAACAATAGTTCTTTCCAGTGTTTTCTTATGAATACCACAAACATTCTTCAAAACCTTTCTAAGAATTACGTATAGGTTTTTTCTAAACAGTGGAGATAGATGCTAAATTGGGCAAAGGAAAATAAACTGAGGGAAAAAAAATGAAGGTCAGAATAATAATGGGAAGGTATGTTTTCCTTCGAGTATTTATAATATGCAGGTTCAGTCTGGTGCGTGTGCTCCAGTTGCACAGGAGTTTAGAAATGTTCACCAGCAACGCTCTCTGCTCTCTCTTGGGGGAAAAGAATAGAATGCCTCTACCAGCCCTTCAGTGTGATCATACCTTGTCAAAAAATCAGAAATATTTCAGTGTTCATAACAGGGTAAGCTAGTATTTATTTAATACAGTAGATTTTGTCATCTGGATTATAGTGTTGTCTTTGCCTATTGGCAGCAGAGTTCCAAACTAGAAAAACCTCTTAGGTAGCATAAAATATGCCTTGTAGTTAAAAAACTATTTAAAATAGATGGATATTCATGATACTGGTAAAATAATTCATGAATTATAGTTTTCAGAAAACTAGTTATTTTTCTTAATCAGATTGAATATTGGTTGAAAATTGTTATAAATACACATTCTAGAACCCATCTCTTACGGGGTGTAATTTCCCTGAACAATAAACATTTACATAAATGTTTATCAGGAGAGAGTGATTTCTTTTATTAGAAAGTGATATATTGGGAAAAACAGACAAGGTTTCAATGCAAATGAATTCTTCTTTAGACAGCAATGGATATGATAAAACCCTTTATTCTGTGGAGAAGTCTCAACACCCAGGTGCACAGCATATAAATCTGTCAAAAAATGCATAGTACAAAGACATTGAAAATCTACCTCCTAGGCAATACAAATAAGGGTTTATCCAACTCTCAAAGCTTCAGGAAGAAATAAGTTTCTGCATCACATTGTAAGATCCATTTTTTTTTTTTGTGCTCCTGATACCTGCTATGTTCCTTCAAGTTACAAGTCATCAAAGACCTCCAAAGACTTCCTACTACAGGATCTAAGGAAGCACACAGGAGGGGAAGCAGGCTGCAGAGGAGGCATATGGAAACAACGTCCAGGCAGTCCAGGAAGATGGACTCAATGGAAGTTGAAACTAGTGAGGGATCTGTGGGGTAGCAAGAAGAATTTCTACAGGAACAACAGTAGCAAAAGGAAGACCTGGAAAATAGGAGTCTGCCACTGAGTGGTGCAGGTGACCTTTTGATGGAAGACACTGAAAAGGCTGAGATGCTCAAGGCCTTCTTTACCTTGGTCTTTACAAGTACAGTCTAGTCTGTGGCCATCTAGGTCTCTGTGCCTAATAGGACAGCATGGGTAAAGAGTGGTACTACTCACAGCAGAATAGGATCAAATCTGGGATCATTTATGTAATCTGGACATATACAAGTCAGTGAGGAAACTGCGAAAGGTGCATTCAAGGCCACTCTATTCTTGAAAAGCCGGGGAAGTCCCTGATAATGGGAAGGTAGTGTTCCTGATGAAATAATACAAGAGCAGGTAATATTGGAAGCAAGTGCTTCAACACAGATGAAATACAGATCAAAATCATGGATGTCAGAACAAAAATTCAGGTTTTCATCAGTTAAATCTAAGGGGAGGTTCTTTTGGCAAGCCAGTTTACAACTTGGTCATCACAGCCAAAAATATGGCAAGTGTTCCTGGCACTGATGATTATGGCTGGCTCTCTCGGCTTTATTTTTTTGGCATCGATATGTGTCTTACACTAAGGTACTTCTGTTAGTATTTTTTCCTCATCATCTTTTTATCTGCTGGTAAACAATCTTCTTCTACATTAGTATTTTTTTCTTGCACTTCTTGTAAAGTGCTTTATCTGGTGGCATGACCAAAGCACAACTGATGCAACTGCAGTTCAGTTTAGAAACCCATTCATTGGTCCGTGCACAAAACTCTAGAGGATCATTTCCAAGGTTGTGGACTCCCTAAGCATTTCTCTGAGTATGACTACCACCAGGCTGTCCGACTATCCTGTTTTTCACTGACCCACTACCTCTCCGAAATAATTTCATTTAATTTCATTTGTATCATTCTCTTTCACTTCGGCACAAGACACTAGAAGCGTATCTATCAAAGCTTAAGGTAAAGGTCAGCCATAATATTCAAAGCAAAAATATGAAAGGCAAGCAAAACTTACCATGCGGTCTGGGAAGTTTAGCAAAAATATATCATCCTTGTTGTTTTAGTATGTGTCAACCAAAGCCTTCACAGCATTGACAGGTCTGGGGAGCAGCCTTGTCCTTTGAACCACCGCTGTGTGGGGTGTTCTCTTTCTGTACCCGGAATATACATCTGGTGTTTCTTTTCTTTTATCTGACACAAATGCCATTTCAACCGTTCACCTGCAGTGGTGATGTCAGTGATACATTTTTATATGGGTTCTAGTGTTTTCTCCCACTTCACACATTTCTTTCAAAATGCCTCTGTGTTACAGATCTGGCTACCAGTTTGCCTTCTTAGGTATCTGTTATGCCATACTAACATCTTTTAATATACATACTGTGTCAGGCACTAGAGAAAATATTACTCACACACACTACATTAGACCTGTGGCTTCCAGCATATTCTCAAGTTCTTTTGGCTACATTATCAAAATAGATGTCAGACATATAAATTCTTATTCAGACATGTCCTTGCAGCAAGTAGCTCCCTACCATAATTTTGAGAGTTCCCGAATCACTTTGGATCCTTTTGTTAAAAAGGGTTATTCCTTTATTTTGTGACAGGTTATGCTAACAAATTCTCGAGCAATTTGGGTTAATATGACTACTACATGAGGAAAGGACAGCAGAACTTTGTAATGAATTCACAAAAGAATCTCAGGGGACAACTTAAATCCATTTGCTGAGAGGGACAGGAGACCTAGCTGCATATTAAGTTTTCTCTCCAAGTGGATTTGGATGCAGCTTAGGTGCATGTTTGATGGCCACTGACATTTAAAAATCACACTCTTTTGGTAGTGTATATCTAGTCCTCTTAAACAAATACAGATGACTTTTTACAAATGAGACCCTTATAAAGTATGGCAGAAAAAGTATTGAACTCTTTAAAGGATACCAGATACATTTCTCCTACGAACTTTGCCATTCTGTTTTCAGGGAAAAAAAAAAATCAACTAGAAAATAGTATTTTCTTCTGTGAATATTACCATGAAAAATTAACACAGCAGGTCAGGAACAGTGATATTTTCTGACTTCTAATGTTGTCTTTTATCCAGTATACTTGTAAAAACATGTATTTTGATATTGTGGCTGATGTAAATTAATGCAGAATCACCAATCTGTACCCTCTTTTCATTCTTTTTTACTGCAGTTTGTGTCAGGAAGGCATTTTATGAGAAGTAAATATCAATCAGCCATATCAATCTCACAGTGTTACATATTCTGAAAAAAACAGTTTTTCACAAGAACTTAACAGCTAGATTTGGTATTTGAATGCTCTGCATTTGACTAGTCAGTAATACTACTACTGCTCTGTAGAACAATGCTATCTTTTTGATTTCTGGTCATGTGCTTATACCCCGTAATCTTACATATCTTTCTTTGACATCTGTCTTTGGATTGCATCAAAAGATAAATGTTGCTTTTAAAAAGTAAAAAAACATTCTGGTGTAGAGCAGATAAGTCTTCCAGCATGAGAACATGTATAACTAAGTGGAAAACTTCTTGTAGGTGATTAGGAGAAACTGTGATCATTTCAGTTTCTATTTCTCRGAATTGAGCATACGTATAATTAAATACTTAACAATTGTGCTTAGCTTTAGGTTTAATTAAAACTCATACAGCAGCAATTCCCCCAACTCTAGGGAATTACCCAACCCTAAGCACATGGAAAATATCCCAAAATGTATAATGTAGTACAGTGAAATGTGGCAAATGAGTTTACTTTGTTTCTGCTGGTTTAAATCAAATGAAGACAGTACCTTAGTCAAACATAAGTAAATGTGTCACGTAGATCCTTCTTTCTTTCTGGTTTTTTTTCTTTTTTTTTTTTGTGGATTTTCTTTATATAAAGGAAGTGGAGTTAACTGATGAGGAAGAAGCAATCAAAGCAAATCTAATGACTAATGAGGCACTGCCTCCAGAAGTCCTTGATAACATTGTTCTTGACTGGTGGAGGAAAGAGCCATTCCGGTAACTGTAATTAGATTTTCTTTCCTTAATTAATCTTAGGAAGTATATCATCCATTGTATCCACAATTACAAGTAACTATTGCAGAGATTATTTCAATGCTCTTGTACTTCTTATGAATCATGAACTACCTCTCAGTCTTGGTTTTGTTGCTCTATTTTGGTTGATATTTTGACAGTAATACAATGTCTCATGCGCTCTACACAGGACTGGACAAAAGTACGTAGCGCACTTGAATTGGATTAAATCTCCTGAATAACCAGGTAGTTTTTGTGGTCTTACAGGATAGATACGTAAATAAACCTTTTATGTTTTCATGTAATTAATAAACGTGGAGAGCTGGAATCCAGCTGTAACTATTGGCTTCCATATATTGTAAATATTGTGTGGAAAGCAAAGACAAAGTGTCAATGGTCTCCAAAATAACACAGAATCAGGTTATCTTGTGCATTCATCACAATCTGTACTCCAGTGATGTATCCACAACAGACTTCCTTTCCTATCAGAAAATACATCCATAACAGTGTGATAAATGTGGATTATTGTTGCATAAATAAATAAGATAATCGACTCCTAGAAAGCAGACTGGCTTTTTAGGATGTGATTTCAGCAGGGAATATCCCTTTTTCCATGTCCAATCTCTTCCATTCATTTCCATCCAGATCATAGCTGCTGGCAGCTTGACCATTAGGTTTCAATTCCTAACAGTATGAGAAATGCCTTAAAAAGAATAAACAAGATCCTCAAATAAATTTGTGTCCTGTCAGCCCACAGATAGGGGACAACGTTCTCTTAATGGTGTAAAAATAGGGAGATAAGTTTTAGGAAAAAAGAATGTACCAAGACAAAAAATTACCCAGCATTACACATAATATTGTGATATTATATAAATTCAGTTTCATCAGGGACTGTATAGCAGAAGAGAACCTTCATCATGTTATATATCATGATCGATATCCTCCCCCCAGCTTTTTCACACAGCACCCAGGACCACCTGTTCTTCCATCCACTCCCACTCCTTGTAGCTTCTTTGGTTTTCTGCAGTTCTACAATGTATCCTATTAAGGTCTAAAGTAATAAAGAGAAATATTGACTTCTTATTAACACAACATTCAGTTTTACAGAGCTACTTATCTAATTTGAGATTGTAAGAGCTCCAACAAGCCATAGAGCTTTCCAGACATATCTGACCTGTTTTTAATATCTACAGGAAGGGAGATGTAGGTCATGCTGAGTGGCAAAATTCTCATCCTATACTAGAGAAGAAATTGTCAGGCATTTCTGAAAAATTAATTTTCAGGCGACAACCTTTCCGTGGCAGATGTTACCAAAATAATGTTTGGGGCACCTTCTATTTTTCTGAGAGCAGTGCCTAAGAAGTACTGTTTTTAGAGTCACACAAGCAATACTGAGGACGCAATTAATTTTGGCTTTTTAAAGTTCTTTTTAAATAATTAATCTCTGCACATTAAAACCTCAGAAGAAACACATTTTTTAGTACACCAATTAAAATACATAGTGAAGTATCAGTTTTACATTGTCAAAAGATAATACCTGAATGTATTTTTTGAAGTTTACTCTTAACATATACATTTAATAAGGGAGTTTAAATTTTTTTTTAAATTAATTGCATTTTCACTGTGTTGCACTTTGAACTACATTGTGTAATGATAAATATCTTATTTTCCAATTAGGTCCACGGGATTTATACTGGATGGTTTCCCTCGTACTTTAGATGAAGCCCAGTATTTGTCAGAACGAGGACTCTGTCCTGATGTTGCAGTTTATATTCAAGTAGAAGAAAGTGACGTTCTTGACCGTCTTTTTCTTCCACGTCTGAAAAAATGGAAAGAAAGACAGTATAAAAAAATTGAATATAAAAAGAAACTGAAAGACCTGAAAGCAAAAATAAGGGTAAGATTTTAGTCCTGTCTCCTTTTTTGTAATTTCAGCAGCACAGGTCTGAACACAGATTCTAAAACTCCCAAAGCAGTGAAGAGCACACAGAGAAATGGGTATGGGAGCCAGGAGACACAGCCCCACAGGTTCACAGCATTCCTAGATTTACCATAGGAACCAAAAAGAATTTAGGGCTCCTTTCCTCCTCTGCGCAATTAATTCATGCAGTTTAGATATCTTGCAGCCCATGAAAAGTAGCTGTGCTGCCAGATAACTGGCAGTCTGACAGAATGCCAGACAACTGGAAAGTCCTGGACAAAAGGCAACTAGATGGAGAGAGTGAGTATGGCCATAAAAAATCAAATACACAGCTCTCGCACCATACTGTTGTTGCATGCTGGATTCCCTAAGCATGTCCTGTTGAGTTGATCTGCATTCCCCATAGGCTGACTTCACAGGTACTGTATGGTGCATGTGTCTGTTTCCAACTACGACACTGCACAGAAATGTAATAGCACTAAGCCACATTCTCAGTGCTGTTGCAGCTGCACAGTCTCCCATTTGAACAAAGCTGTGCCTACTACTGAACAGATTACAAGTTACTTGAAGTAACCTAAACCTCTGTGCAGACATTTATAGTCAGCACATGCAATATATTCAAGGTTCCTAACTTACTATAAAAGTGAGATGAAGTACTTCACGTATACTACCAGAAAGGGTCGGAGCATAAGTTACTGCAGAGCAGCTGACACACAGGAAGTTAGGAATTTGGCACAAGGCTCATACAATACCAGTAAGTTTTCTTAACTGTTTGTGCCAGAGGTTGGCTCTGAGAATGCATACAATCTAGGAGAGTTAAAATATTTTTTCAATTTAGTCTCTCCTGAAGAAAGCTGGAAATCTTGCTGGAAGAGGTGGATTCTAGTGACCAGCCTACATTGCTGTACTAAGCTCACCCTGTAAGCAGTTACTCTGATAATTCAAGTGGCAAATACCTGTGCTACAGATCCTAGGGTCCAAACTTCTAATGAACAGCATAGGCATCAATATGGCTCCTGATGACAAAGGAAAATAACAGGTTCCTATTTAAAACACATACACAAAACAGTGATACAAATTGATAAAGGCATTAAGAAGTAAGGAAAGATCAGAATCAGAGTTTCCTGAGTAACAGTAATTTGATATTTTTGCTCATGTGTATTGCAATATAGTTTTTAGTTACACATTGAGTATTTTTCCATAGCATCCAGTTGGTAAGCAAGTCAGACGGTGCTGCGAGAATGCAGCATTGCTGAGTGTACCGTTAACCCTTTTTTTGTTACTAAAGCTGGAGGACATACAGAGAGTCTGGGAAAAGCAGACAGACCAGTTGAATGCTACCCTAGAGTCGTCTTCTCCACTGAAAGAAGCTGGCAACAGGACACTGAAAGCAATGAGTACACCTGCAGTGCAGTGTCGTTCAGGAACACCGGAGTTTAGTCACAAGAGTAGAGAAAATGAGTCTGTGCAGAGTTTCTTGCTGCTCTGCTTAGAATGCTCTGGTATCCAGGCCACTTCTCTTGGAGTTAACATGGATTTCTAAAACTGCACTATTGCCTGCGTGTTGCCATACACAGTTTCTCTGATCTCAGTTCAGGTGACAGCATTACAGTGTGCAAGAACGGGAATTACAGGTTGAATCCCCATCAACCCCACTGGCCTTAATTAGAATGCTTCTGCATATTACTTCTGAGTTAGGATTTAGCCATCAGGTATTTGACATGTATCTACTGAGTATGTATGGGGGACTATATTTCAAATGCTTATAACTTGGTCAAAATTAGGCAGTTATAAACAGGCATAGGAAACAGCATACATTCAACACTATGCTCAGTCACCACTTTGCCAAATGGCAGAAACCACCTGTAAGTTTAGAAACTCTGTAGTTTACCAATAAAAATATTATAATATTTTCAGTGTGATCAGAATCAGTGTCTTTTTTCCCCCCTAATCTCAATCTCAGGAGTTGCCAAATTAGTTTTACTAAAATTTACTTACATGTTCACCTAGTAGAGAGGTATGTCTGGTCTGCAAAATTTCAGGCTGCACAGACAGTATTTTTTAACATTAGAAGCAACTGGAAACAGAGTTTTAAGGTGGAAAGAACAACATTAATTTTAGGTCACCTTACCAATTCTCAGAGGAGAGCTTTTATTAGCAAATATTGTCTTCTTACAACTTTTTTTCACTAACAGGATGAGAGGATTGCTAGAAGAAGGGAAGAACTTTTAGCAGAACAAAAACAAAAGAAACAGGAGGTAAGAAAACAAGCTAATAAGAAAGATTTTAAATAGAAGTGTTTGCATTTGTGTGTTAGAAATTTCTTGAGCTTTTAGTCATAGTTTTCAGGGCAATGTAAAATAGTAAAAATGTGATAGACTGTCAGAAAATTCTACTTTCAAAAATAATTTTACATGATGTTTAAATTGTTCTAGAAACTATTGACTCATGAACACTAAAACCAATTTTAAAAGAATTCTCAATATGTGCTCCAATTCAGCAAAATACTTACGAATGTGTTTAATGTATCTAATTTGTAAGCATAAGAGTAGTCCCATTAATTGCAATTGGGCATGTGTTTTAAGTACCCTGTCAAATCCATGGTTAATCCAGAATAGGATTGTACCACGATTTCTGCCCAATCTCAATTACAAAGTATATTTATAAATGCATTAATGTACTACTTGACTGCTCATGAAATTCTGTCTACTACACTTTCAGCTAAAATGCTTGTTTATAACAAAGTCCTGCCAAACTACAATACCATGTATGAAGAAAATACTCTTATCAAAACTGCAGTGTAGCACTTCAGTTTTTTAAGCACTCTTGGAACTGGTACAATGCTTCACTGTATGCACTATGCAATACCTCTGTATTTTCTTCTGAAATATGATTCTAGAATTTATTAGATTTTTGCTTATGATAAAGGATACCCCAAAATGAGGTTTTGTTGAATTAATGATTTTTTCTAATTAAAAAAGACAAGAATACCATATGTTCCTTCAAAACATCTGTATCATAGACATGAAACAACAAAATATTTTACCTCTATAGGCTTTAGCAAATAAGGAGCATTATGAAGCCACTGAGGAGGAAGATGAGAATGAAAATGAAGATGTTGAAGCTATACTTGAAGAAGAGTTTTTAGAAGAAGAAGAAGAGGCTGAGGAAGAACAGGAGATTGATGCTGTTGACCGCATACAAAATGAAATTGCAGAAAAGTTTGATTCAGAAATACAGGGTTTACAAGGTGTACAGGTACCTATTCCACTGCTTATTTTGTTAAATTACATGATCGCATGATGCAAGAAGAGTTTTGTTTTATTTGTCAAATTTAAAAGTTATAGTGCTCAAAAAATCATGCTCCTGTACTCATGATCTAAATATGTGAGCAAGAGGAAGGCTGTAGTGAGAAAGCATATACTTTAAGAAGTATGTAATTTATAAGACTAATATTGTGGGGGAAAAAACAAAGGAAACTTTTGGGTAGACCTACCCAGTCCTGGGGTCCTTATTTCCAGTCTGATAGGTCAGTTGAGGCAGGCAACCAAACTAGAGAGTCATAAATACATGAACAGTATTTCAAAATAATTTTTAAGGCAAAATTCTTATTAGACAACTCTAATTTTTTACACAGTTCTTAGTAACGTAATTTTCTTTCAATCAGTGCAATTACTTATGGTGAGGTAACCTCATCTAAATTTAGGGATCTGCAACGTTAAGGCAGTAAGTAGATTGGTGCCATTTGTTTACTACATACTAAGTATCTTACTTCAGCAGGAAACTAATCATGATTTAGAAGAAACTCTATCCACTGACCAGAAAGTTTACAGAAGTAGATAGCCAACACATAGATGTAAGATTTGCAAAATTAATCCTACCTTTACCAACACCATAAATGTGACTGATTCAAGGTTCACTTTATTTTAATAGTTAATGGATTACATGTCAGATGAATCAAGAATAAACTCCTAACATTCTCTGCACTACAAGGAAGCATAAGCTGGGTGGAAAAGATTAATGTTCTGTGCTCAGAGATTCACCTTTCCATTAATTTTGGAAGAAGGTGAATTGAAAGTACATTCAACTTTCAAAAGTGACCGTAAAATGTCATAATTTTATTGAAGTATTCAATGCATATAATCAAGTATCCCAATGATAATCACAAAAATAATTTTAGGGGTTCTGAATGAAGCTTGTGGCTAATTTCACTTTTCTGAGTATAAACTGAATTTGCAAAATAGAATTGGAAAGGATTTAGAATAAGGCCCATGAGAGACAATAAACAAGAGATCCCAGTAACAGCCTTAGCTCCTTACGTGAACAATAAAATGTTATAATTTAACACTAGTGGAATACTATAGTTCTTGGAGCATCTTCCTCTCTGTCATTTGGAACCATATCATTTGTTGTATTAGTAAACTGATGAAAAATTTGATCAGAAAAGGAACAGGCAATTAAGAGAGTCAGCAACTTTTGTTTCTCTCAAGAAGTACATAAATCTCAGCGACAAGAGAGGTGGCTAGTGTTTTAGAATTCATTATTATATTGAGTTCTTCTTACGACAGTAAGTGGAAAGATCCAAGACTGTGGATCTATATAGATATTATATGTAAGTTGAGGAATTACACAGAAGTAGTATCCTATAACAGAATTACATATTGGGACTAGATACTGCTAATATCCCCTAGTTACAGCTTACTCAGTATTTTTCCCATTATTTTTTTAATTCCAAGAACTTTATGCCTTTATAAGTAACTTTAAATAACTTACTATTTCTGATTCATTATTCAAGACTCTTCTTTACTGTTCTCTGATTCTTTAATTGTTGGTCCTCTTTGACACTGTGGAATCTTGGTCTTAGGGAAAACCAAATGATGACATTAAAACACATTAGCACTTGTAAAAGTATTAGATTGCTAGAAAAAAATGTAGAAAATGGATTGGTTTTATATTTTAGTTGAATAAGCTGGGGAATAAGAAGTCACCAGAGAGCAGCAATATTTTTAGAGAGTAACTAAATAAGCCATCCTAAATTGTTTGGAGTAGGGAAAGAATGATATTTGATTATTTTTTTAATAAAAGATACTTCTCAAGCTTTAGCTTTATCATAGTAGATTCCTCAAAGTTAACTGTCAGATTGTGTTGTTTGTTTTTTTTTTAATAGTGTGATACTTCATATAGGCTGGGTTATTTAAACTTCAGTGGGCAGGAACACCAATTCTCATCTCAAATCAAATTTTGCTGATTTACGGTGACCGAGAACATTCTCAAGAAATCCTTGAGAGTTCACAGAAAATCTTGTTGTCAGTCACTATTGAAAATCTGATCCTGTTTATTATTCTAATATTTCATTATGTTTTCATTAACCAGGAAGAACTTGAAAAATTGTTAATACCACAAATTGAGATCAATGGAGGACAGAAGCCTCACATCGTACGCTACCAAATATATAGCAAGCTGAATACTCTAATGGAAAATCGTGGAAGCATTTTTGAGAAATGTTACCCAATAAGTTTGCCACTTGCACATAAGATGCTAGTTTTCTCATACAAATTTCCAAGTTCTTTTGGTCAGTGGGATCCAATCAAGGTAATCTTCTTAATTAGCTGAAGAATATTTTCAAGAAGTAATACTTTTTAAAAATATATTTCACATTAAAAAATATTATCAGACAGCAACTAATTCCAGAAATATTTAATGAAAACTACATTACTGAATCAAAACTACACCACAAAATATACACACAAACTATACACACAAAATACAGCAAGCATTTATAATAAACGGGGTTAGTCTTTTCAGTGTTGCAGCTAAATTAAGGCTGAGAGGCATTTAGTAAAATCTGTTACATTAGCACTGGCGACACAATAAAAGATGGCACTGACTCAGGAAGGAATGCCTCATTCTTAATGATACACAAAACACAGGACAACAGAGAAGGTCTTAAAGCCTTCCAGAAGCAGTGAAAACAAGCTGAAAGGATTTGGGGTTTGAATCTGTAAGAAGCCACACAGGTGGCCACCAACCCTACCAGTGGCAAAAAAATAAACCAATAGATGTTAAATGTACGTAATTCATCAGCAATAATTCTTTGTTGTCAAAATTTACAAATTTTGAAGAGCAACAAATCTAATTCCATAGTGTTTTACTAGAGATCTGGAAAGTCGAGGTCAGAAAGTACTCATGTCTATCCCCAAAAGTGGGCTAATACAGTTTTATAGGTAGCAAGTGAAATGTTAGCAGGTAAATTTTTGGTTTTAATGCTAGAAATAAAAGCAGGTTGGGTTGTGAGTAAATCAGAAATAAAAAAGAGGATTGATTAAAAAACCCCAGTGAACAAGATACAGAAAACAGGAAGTTCCTGAAGGAAACATACTTTGGCCTTCATTTTACTATGCTAATTAATCAAGTAACTGTTATTCCCTTTTGTATAGTCATCATGTTGGGTCTTTACCTGTTCCAAGTGACGTTTATCTTTCTTTAACCTTGGCAATCAGAATTGTATACAGATCAGCTCTTATTATGGCTTTATATAATCAAAATACTTACTTAAAATGTTTCAGGATCATTATGTTTTCATTAACCAGGAAGAACTTGAAAAATTGTTAATACCACAAATCGAGATCAATGGAGGACAGAAGCCTTTTCCATGGCTGCATTAAATTGGCATCTAATAATCTAGGGACATATTAATAGAAGTAGGTATTTCTTCTCTTCTGTCATTTCCAAGTACTGAACCCCAGCTTATATGTTTAATTCTTATTAGTCCCTACACGCCAGACCTTGCACTTTGTTCTATCAGATTTCACTACATTTTTGTCACTCCATTTCTCCAATTCATTCACGTATGCTGTATAGTGTTTTCTTACCAACCAAAAAGTGCAATTCAGTTAGAAGAAAGAAGTGATAGAAAGCTATTAGATAAAATCAGAGTGGTGTGCTGACAGTGGAAATGTACGTGCTGACAATAATGAAAGGGAAACAGAATCATTTTGAGGGTACTTTAGGATATAATAGAAATGATGAAGTTGATTATGGACCGGAGGTTTTTTTGTAGAAAGGCAGATAGAGTATATGCCAATTACTTTTAGATTAAATTGGGGGGGAGGGAAGTAGTTATACAACTGATTAGATAAGCAGAGAATAAAAACGATGAGCTGAGGGAGGAATGGGAGCAGATATACAGTAGAACAGACTCCTGACATCTTATAAATTGAGGGCAAGCACCCTGAGATGACTTGATGCAGGAATAAGAACCTAAGAATCAGAGAAGTGTCTGGCAAGGTAATGCCACACAGTAGAACAGTCCCATTTCTTAGAACTGTAATGTGAATGCCATGTGGTCTGAGCAATTTTTTCTACAGACGTCAACTGTTTGTTCTAAAACATCTTTTATTGACACTGTAAGGCAGTTCCTCCAAGAAGAGCTGCAACAGAGACATGACTAAGTTCTTCCATACTGAACAGTGGTGCAAGGATTTTATTTAGCATTTCTGCAATGACCACTTCTGCCATTAGTGCTCCTCTTACATCTCAATGATCCATCAACACTACAGACTTTTTAGTGGGCTGTCTGATGTGTTTGAAAAGATTTAATGAGCAGTCTATGTATTTTACCAAAACCTTTTTCGGCTTGCCCTATTGTGGTTTTACACTTCACCATAATGTAAGTATTGATATTCTTTTCTGTTTTCTTCATTTGTACATGACTTCCACTGAATACAATATTCTCAGTGTATCTTCTACTGTCAGGCAGATAAGTGGTTTTAATTCACAGAGGAATAAAATTATTTTCTTTATTCTTTGAAAATTAAAAAAGGTATTATATTATACCTCTCTCACTACACTTTCTTGATGGACAGAAAGTGTTATGGTACCACCTACTGGAAATAGTAAATATTCTTTCTGTCTTCAATGTTTACTTCATCTTTTTGTACAAGAATTGCATAAGTATTGAAATTCCCCAGACTCAGACAAAATATTATGTCCATATGTATGAATTTCAGAATGCTTTGATGGTTTGTTTCATACGGTTGGTACTCCTCTACCTGCCTGTAAAGCCACTTCTGTAGGACAGAGGGAGAGGAGCTTTGTCAAACCTAATCAACTGCTTCCCATTTTGTATATGCTACAGCTAAGTGAAGGAGATGTAATCAAGCCACAACAAAGCCATGAAAACACAGTCTTTCCTGTAATCCATCGACAATATATTTATTTCTTTTCAAGTAAAGAAAATAAAGAAACATTTATGAAAAATCCCATCAAATATATTCGTCAGCCAAAACCTAAACCAGCTGTGCCAGTTAAGATTGCAATCGTGGGACCTCCAAAATCTGGAAAGACAACAGGTAGGAGCCAGTATTATCTATAAAGCAAAACCTTATCTAATGACTGAAGCTGGATCTGTCACTACTGCTATTAAAAAGTCATAAACCATTAATATTGTTGATCTTCCTGCTTTTCTTGCTGGGTGTAGAATCTTTTAGTTACATTCTCTAGTGTCTCATTTGACAGTCAGATACTTATGCATTGTCCATCTGAATTTTATCCCAGCTTCTTAAGAAGTTAGTGACCTGGACTGGCACTTAGAAAATATGGACTTACACTATTTATACCCCTTGTATTATTTCTGATTATTTTCTAATTGTTTCTTATTTCTTTCAGTCAATATGATCTAATGTAAAATGAAGAAATGTTCCTAGGATCAAGGACCAGAACCCAAAACTCCACATTCCCCCGTCTCTTTCCAAACTTCCAGATTAAAAAAAAAAACAAGATTTCCGTCTATCTCCCCTCTCCTTCCTCCATGACTCTTTCAATCCACAGGTCTCTGCCTTTAACTGGAGGACAAAATTCAGCTTACACCATAGTTTAATGATTGGAATAGGGTGTTAGAAAAAGAAGAGATGGGTTCATATTATCTCATATTAAGGAGGAAATTTTAACCATATTTCCCATTTCCTGGATAAATTATCTAACTGCTAGGCTGTTCTGTAAAAGACGCAGCAGTGGAATCATATTTTCTAAGATATTTTGTAATAATATTGACTATTGCTGCTGAGGTTTGTGCTTAATTGAACACTCTTAGTGCATTGGGCATGCTCTGCACATATGCAAAGGTTTGGGCCCTTCAGGGGCCTAAGTAGGGTTAGGTACCCGCTTACCAAGATTACGCGTTGGAAATGACCCAGGGAATGAGCTGAGCAGTTAGCTTCTAAGACTACGGACATACTTTAACAGACTGCTAGGTTGTGAAGTTGCTTATGTAAAAGTTGTGTGTTGAAATTAAAATGTTTTGCAGTTGCCAAGAAATTTGCAAGTGTGTATGGGTTACTGCGCCTGAGTGTGGGAGATGCCATACGGCTAGTGTTAAACAATCAGCCAGAGAGTCAGTTGGCACTTATGTTGAAGTGGCATCTTCACAAAGGACTGGCTGTACCTGATGAACTGGCCATCCAGGCTCTAGATGTGGCTCTGATGAATCACGTGTGTAATACCACCGGGTAAGAGTCTTGTTTGGGTTTTGAGGTTTTTTCAAGACATGCCAGTCCCTTCATAGGCAGTGATTCCCATGTTATCACAGTAAAACAATTTCACTAAAACACATCAGTGGTTTATGCATTAAGAAAATAATCCATAAAAAATTAGGTTCTTCACATTACTCTGGGAAACCAGACTGAAGCATAATTCTCTGCAATTTTCAAGTAAGCGCATTCCAGTAAATCCAAGTAATATGCTTTATTAAAGTTACCTTTTTTCAGTCAATAAACCAATATTTTCTATTATCCTTTGAGAACTACCATTTTCTCTCTCTTATACCAACTCCAATACCAACTTGGACACATCTGATTCTCTTTGGTCATGCAGACCGGTTCAGTACTCAAGGTTTTTTCTGGGTTTGTTAACAACTGAAGTTATTAAGAAGAAACTGAAACCAGTGAGTCTTTCCACCTCATTCATTTGTGATCCTGATTTCCTAGGCTCTTTCTCCACCACTGAAACACCTCCCAAACTGGGCAGACTTAAAAAGGTTCATGATCGTGATTTCATGACATTCAACTCCTCTCCCCAAAAAGGAGAACTGTTACAGGGAAAGGCAATTCTCGAATAATCTCTGAAAATTATTTGAGCTTGAGGTCAGAATTCTTTCAACTTTCCTCTCATGTTAAATACTGGAATATTGTTTCAGTATATTTTGCCCCAGTATTGCCTAATACATGAAAAGCATTTCTTCTTCAATATGATTAAAAAAACTCTTCAAGTACTGTAAATCATTTTACTTTTCACTTTGAAAACTACTCCTCCCAATCCATATGGAGATTTCCCATAGTTAAAATTATGTTTATCAATGATTGATGTACCAGAATTTTAAAGTCCACCATTTTTATAAGTCAGAGCCATCTACTTCCATTCCTATACCTTTTGCCCTTCGTGTATTTCCTTTACTCTTTACTATTTCTTATTCTATTTACTTGATTTTTTTAATTATTTGATTGTAAATTCTTAGAAGTGAAGACTGTCTATCAAGTCAGGGCAGCAATAACTTCATAGCATGGGTGTAGACTTTTGTCTCTATTGGGAATTTACTAGGAATATATATAGTCTTAATGGTTAATTAGAAACTGACTTCTTAGGAAAACTGTCTTTCTGGTTCTGTTTGTATGCAGAGTTGTAATTGATGGATATCCTGTAACAAGAAAACAAGTAAACCTCTTGGAATCTGCTAGGATAATTCCAGTGAAAATCTTTGAATTAGAAATGGATGCAAAGGAAGTGTTCAGAAGAGCACTGCTGGATAAGGAAAGCACGAATAGGTAGTGATGCTCCCTGATGGCAATATTTTTATCCACATGATACTGTCATTTCTCTATTTACGTGCCTCGGTGCTATACCCAGAGAGGCTGTATTTAAGCTGGTGCATAACCCAGCTGTCTCTGAACTCCACATATGAAAAGACATGGGCACCAGTCCCTCTACATTCTAATGCTTTGATTTCCATAGACCAGAAAGGGAGACATAAGGAATTTGTGGCATGCTCTGGCCAGATCCCCTGATTGCGTGACTGAGGTCACAGATGTGCAATGCTGTGCACCCACTGCTTAGTTAAATTGGTTTTAATGAAACCGTACATCAGAAATGTTACTAGTTCACTCTACTGCTGAAGTTTATTATTCATCAATGCAATTATTATCATCAWAAGGGAAATTGATACTTCATCTAATAAGCTGTCTTCTAAGTCTTAATTGGAGTTCTTCTTAAAAGATGGAAATAATGTATATTTTAATAATGTGTACAGTTCATTAGTTACTCATCTAAACCTTTCAATTCAGCTTTCTCCCTTCTTTGTTTTTCTAAGGAGATAAATATTCTGTTTAAAGAGCTGTTGGTTGTTTTTCAGGAAGAGCAGTAAGTAGTTTATAAACAGACAGAGAATTAAAAAGAACAGAACATTCATCTTAAAATTAAATTGTATAAGAACCTGGTTCTCATTAGAGGAAGTGTTTCTAAGAAGTTCCAGATCGCTTAGAGCATTATTGCATGTCTCTTTCATTTTGTCTCTTTTTATCAAGTAATCAGTACAATGCTTAATTGTTTACTGCAAGCCTAAAGACAATTTGAATTGCAAAAAATTAAATTAATGCTGTCTTTTTGAAAGCATTTACTTTAAACTTTTCATTTTAAATACCAAACTAATTACATTTCATAGGCTTAAATACAAATCAAATGTGCAATATCAGATATTTCTGAAGGTTACATCTTACACAGAAATTAATCCTATTAAATCAGAAGTTTATCCTTTTTTTGGCATCATTTAAATTAAGAACCAGAACAGGAAATGCTTCTATGTTCTAGTCAAAATATCTCTTCTGGTCTTGCATAATATTTTTAGAGGTCAGATGGATTACCTTAATTTATGTATATGTAAATGTGACAGACAGTTTTCAAAATACATCCAAGGATTATGGCTACTTCTTGATTTCAAACAACAGCATAATTAAAAACTAAGCCTGTTTTTCAATAAACAATTGAATTCCATTTTAAAAGTCTCATAGCATTTTGTCTAGGGTACCATTTTAAGGGTGTATTGGTCAGTTAATATGTGCTGATACATTCGAAATCCTTTACAAAATTATTGAGTTGTATTTGGGACATAAATAGCAAAAGTTTTGTTCTTTGTTTCTGAACATAACTGTCTGATCAGAAGTATGCTGCTTTTCATATGTAACTGGTAATATTCTTGATAAGAAAGCTGTATTTCTCAAATACGTTCTACAGTGTCAAATAAGCAGAATTTTGTAAAAAGGACTTAAAAGTGAACTCTAGAATTTACACCTGAAATTCAATGAAACGATCTAATCTTCATACTTAAATCAGTGTTATTTTTCATTGTCTTCAGACCTCCCTACCCTGAACATGACAGCTCACAGATTCTAGCTATTAAAAATTCCTGCTATAAACAGCACATTGATGCAATTAGGACTTACTATAAGAAGGAGCATCAGAACTGGTGTGTGATTGATGCCTTTCAGAGCAAGTGGTGGATCTGGAACAAAGTACTGCAGGAAGTTCAAGTGGTTGTTAAAGAAATCCAGATATACCTGGAAAGAATAAGAGAAGGTAAAAGAAAAACAAATTTTCTCAAAATAATATTAGTTTCTTTAAGAAGCTGCAATGTAATGAGTGCATTTCAACTTCAACTTGCTTTGGATGAAGCTAATTCTTGGGCACATACATACCTACTCTCAAATTCTTCGATCTCACCTGCAGAGATCTTGAAGAGATCTCTTGAAGAGAGCAAAGACAAAACCAACTACAGGACAGTCTGAAGCCATCCCCCAAAGAACAGGGTAACAGAATAGAGCTGAAAGAAGTCAGAAGTCTTACGGTCCATGGCAGATTCCTCAACATTGGGTGATAAATCACAAAGGGTACCCCAAAGTATACAAGGGGAACTATGACTTGGAGCTTCACTTAAGCGTCAGTGGAGGAAGAGCGAAGGAGGGGGAAAATGTTAATTATAAGTTCAGAATTAAGGTTAAATATGCCATCTGAGTTAATTTCTGTGCTGTGGTAGGAAAACCACTTTAGTCTAAAATGACACAGTTCCGACTTGAATTTTTGTGTATCAGCATTGGTCAGGATTAAACATGCCTTTTAAACATGCCTGTATAGTTTAACTGGAGCTCCTCTGAAGGGCAAACAGACTTCCTTATCTTATATTCACCTTTTAGTTTTAATTTTTATAGCTCTGTGGCTGCACCCTTCTTAAAAATTGCAGTCATAAGCAAAAAAAAAAAAAAAAAATTTAACTTCTTCACATCAAGCTTGAAAAGCACAATTTTGAAATAGTTTGGGTTTTATATGACATTTTATTCAAGCTTTTGAATATCTTTTATCCAGACAGACTGTAGCATTTGCAAGACATGGATGAATAAAGGGGAGGCTTTCATCACACCTTGTACTGTTTTTCACCAATGTAAAGAAATAAAATAATAGCTGAAATGTTCCTTAGCAACACAAAGGAGTATGTATGATTTATACATCATAAATAAATCATAAATAAAACTGTTCCAGGGAAAACAGAATAGTAAGTTAAGCATGCAGAGTATTCCACATCATTAATAATTATTATATTTCTTAAGTGCTAGAAAAATGTTATTAAAATTAATTGGTAAACTGGGTTGCAACTTCATTTTAATATCAATCTATAAAAATTGCTATTTTAATTCTCATTATTTCATATAATTTTCACAACAAATTATAGTATCTTCTAAACTGTAACATTTCTGAATAGAAATGTTTGATGTTTCTATGTCTTTCCTTAATAAAACATAATCATTAATTGATTTTATTAACAGGAAAAGCAGCTGGCATTGCTGATTTATGCATCACTCCCAAAGAGCTGCAGTATCGGCTGGGGGAGTTTGGACAGTACTGTCCTGTCAGCCTTACAGAAAAGGGTGAATTGGTTGACTGCTCTGTAACATCATCATTGCAGTTTGCTGCAGAATTTCGAGGACACTATTACAAAATGGCTTCACAGGAAGAACTGGACGTAAGTGTCAAAAAGCAGGTCGGAAGGGGATTATGGGGAGAAAGAACATTGTTGCTTAGATTCTTTGATTCCATACAGAAACAAGCAATATGTAATCTGAATCAGACTAGTGTTGTTAGTACTCAAGCTTTTGTTCTCTATACTTTGCTATCAATGTCTAGGCAAGCCAAATGCAGCAGAGTCCGTTCAAACCAAAGCTCCTCTTACAAATTGTCATAGATCAAACATTCATTTTAAAACAACCATTTCCTCCTTTCTCCATCTGTTTTGGGGAGACTGGGAGTGGAGAGTGGCTAATGATAGCAATGGATAGTGATGGATGGTGGGCGGATAGTGATGACTTCAACTGAGAGTGGGTTGGAAAAGAGATTACTTACCCGAGAGCAGCAGCAGCGCCAGCACACTACGAGGTGGTGGTGAAGAAACAAGTATCTAAATTGTGTGAGCCAGTCCTCTGGAGTTCAACTAACAGTCTTACAGTGCTTCTTTCATTATAAAAACATTTAATTTCTTTTTCTACAGAAATTCTTGAGCAGACCAGAGGTTTATGTGCCACCACTGGCACCTTGCCCTCTCCCACCCCCAGATATGCTACCAAAGAAACTGACTGCGGCCGAATTGAAGGCCTTATTCCCCACAAGTGCTGAAATGCAGGGATACTGTCCAGTCACTTACCTAGATGGAAAACAGAGGTACATCACTGCCGTTTTCATAATCTGAATTACAGACTATGTGTCCTATATTAACACATTAATGAGGAAATACTTTCAAACTACTTTTTAATAGTGTTCAGGGTTTGGACAAGAAAAGCAATTATAATTCCCTATATTGTGCCTGTGGCTTTGGAAATCAATGGAAAATCACCTTTTGAAACTCATACGGCTACAGGTTCTACAAGGATCTGTGTTGGCTTACTGTCTTTTGTGATGAAGACTGCTCCAATATAGTTTGTTTTCTCTATCGTAAGTCTTCAAAAGTTCAAACAAATCTCACAAAACCTTAGTAGATGCAAAACTAGCTATTATGACTTTTATAAGAGATCCATAAAGCGCCACCAAGAAGTCCCAGCGATTTCCTCAGTGTGCAGGAATTTCTCATCAAGGTAGAACCATAATAGTCAGTTCTATGCTGTCCCTTCTTAACCTCCTTAACAACTACAATTGGCATTTTAACTAGAGGAGCTCTGAAGAAGCACTATAAAAGCCCCTTACTAAGCAGATTTTGAGGCAGAGACTCAGATTTTGAGCCTTGTAACTGTCAGTCGTGGTGGAAACTTGGATGATCCAATTGCTACTTTTTTGTAGTTCCTATACTTGCTAAATTACCAGAAGGCTCCCAGTAGCTCATGAGTTTACACCGCATAAATGATGTTTTACATTTCTTGTCAATTAATAGTCTTTCTTGCTCCATCTCTTCAGATACGAAGCTTTGGTGCCTGGCAACATCGAGTATGCAGCAAAATATCAAGATAAGGTATATATTTTTGAAAGTGAAGAAAAACTTCTGAAGTTTATGAGGTGAATATACTAACTGCATTTTAATCTTTAATCATGTCATGGTTTATACATCTTAAAAGTGCTTACTTTTTATCTGGTTAGGTTACCAGAGAAGTACTGGAATCTGAAGCTTCCCCATAAACTCCCTCCAATAAAGGAGCCAATACTACTCACTGCACTTCCTTTGGCTGGATACCTTGAACAGGCCAGTTTTTGCTTTTCTATTTTAAAACATGATTTTGCTATGTATAGTATATCTGACCCAGTTTATTTCATTTTTAATGCAGTATGTGTCTTACGTTTATTAACGGGATTATATGAAATTGAAAATTGTGTACTTACAATCCAGAGGAATTTTTAAAAGTTTTAAAATAATGAATATTTGTAGCTTTAATGGAAAAAAAATAAGAAAGACCATCAGAGGGGAGCAATAAACTGCCATATTATATGATGGATTGTCGTAGTTCGCAGTATGGGTTCAGATGCAGACCAATATGATCGTGCTGAAGCCGTTTATTAGGAAAACTTAAGCCATTATATACTCTGCTACAGCATGGGTCAGTACTCGTGGCATGTGCTCACTGGCTTCTAAACAAATACACACATATTACTATTRGTTAAGCACAGCTGTATSTTAGTATAAACAATAGYGGARGGTATATAGTAAGTGGATCTAAAAATAGACATTCAGTATTTATGTTGGCATCGCAGCAGTTTCAGTATCAGCATGTGAACTCCTCCTTCTTGTTAACCTTCAGACTGCAGTAGCTGTTGTGTGCAGTTTCAGACTCTCATCTCTTCTCATAAGTTCATTAGTTCAACGTGTCCATTGCTTTCCAAAAAGCTTCCCACAATGGATTTTCTGACTCTTTTGTTTATCGTATCTTGTAAGACTACATTTTGCTTTGATTTTTAACACCAGGATAGACACAAGCCTATCTGGAATCATTTAAGGATAGTTGGTTACATTTTGAGACATGAATATGAAATAAAAAATTATTCATGGTCACTTCCCTCCCTATTTTATACTATTTGTTATCTTCTACAATTCACCAACTTAGATATCATCCTATATTGTTAGATTTGCCTGACAACAGGATCAGGCTTTGACTGTATTTTTGTTCTAGATTTCTGCAATGGTCTTCTAAAACTGTCTTCTTTCCTTAGGGAGTAGCAACTTCTCTAATAAAGGCTCTGAATGAAGTAGGCTGCTTAAAGCCGAAGTTTCCATTCCTAAGTGTAAAAAAAACTGCTCTGCTGTTTGTCGCCTGCCATTTAAAAGGTAGCGTATAAAATAATATACTATAAAAATAATGAATGATGTAAATCAGTAAATCACCTGATACAACATTGATAACCAATTTGTGTAGTTTTCTTGTGTCCAACTTGGGAAAATACTATTATATACTGATTTAAGTACACACTGCCAAGTTTCTTGGAAATGTGTACGGACCAGGGAGGAAAATAAGGTTAATAGGATAGGTAGATAGGTAAGTGATCTCTCACAAATCATGAGGCTTTAATGACAACAATCTGATGGCCTTGAAAACATTTCTAACATGCATTGTTGGAGTTTTTAAACAGAAAGTAAAATGTTATAATCTAGGTGGTACTACATTTTAAACTGACAATAGACAACCTGAGTTGTCTTAAAAATTGACTAAGATTACTGTAATAAAGGCTGCTGAAATACTATCTGAGGAATGGTTTAGGTGCCTGAATGCTTGTCTTTTTTCAACTGTATCAGGTGGTCAAATAAAACTCATTAACAAACCTTGCCTTGCAGATAACCTGAAGACAACTTTCTGATCATACACATCTCCAACAACACAGCAGCTAAATATGTAAATGAGAGGTCTAGTTGTATTGAAAACCAGCCTAAGTGCACATAGAACACCTCCTATTTTCAGAAAAAGCCCTTCTTTTGCATGGGCTCAGTACCGATACACTAAGTTACACAGTACGAAAAAACAGATATCCATGCAGATTTAATTAGATTTTTAAGTTTTTAGCACAGAGAAATGAAATGTTATTGATGAGTCTGCTTATTTGTGAAATTATCTGGGAAGATATGCATAGTAATGTGACTCGGAGTATCAGTATGTTGATTATTTTTAACTACTTTTTTTTAATCGACAGTCCAATCAACCGCCTTACTTTTCCATAACAAAGATAAACAGTCCAAAACTAAAATTCAGTGGTTTATACTCAGCCCACAAAATAATGATAAAGTAAAACATCTCATGGAGCTACCAGAGGCTAGGCCTACTCCTTCAAGGAGGAAAGTTGCTCAAGCTTTGTCTCCTGTGTTCATATTTGCTATCTTTTAGAATTTTTGGTTGGTTGGTTGGTTGCAGTCCAAGATAGCAGTTGCAGCTAATAATCTTTAACAGTTTGCAATCAGTCTAAATAGTGCCAGCTTTCAGGATTTCAACAGCCTAGTCTGCAGCTCTGCTGTAGCTTTGGTCTGGTTTCCAGTACTGCTGGAGATTTCTGGAGCAAGACTGCCACTTCTTCAACCCACCAGTTTTGCCTTTTATAAGCCAACCGGTTCAGTGGGTGAACTCTACCTTGCCTTTTGTGATTTCGAATTTTTACTTATTCTTTTAGATAATGGCAATCTTTATTATTTATCTAAAGTTCTTCACATCCTGTGTTTCCTCATGCAGTTTCCAGAGCCCTCCAGAATTTTCTTGGACTATCACAGATTTTTGCTAGCATAGCTTTAATAAGGAAGACCCCTGAGCAGTGTAGGCACATGATAAGCCCCTGTATAAATCTACAGTTCTTAAGTCAGAAAGACTGCTTTTATACTGTAGTTTGTCTCATCCACAAAGACTGTTTTCATTCTATTGCTAGCACAGCTTTGCTAACATAACGATGTCCACGCTAGGAATGCTTTGCTCGTGTATTGCATCATTAAATCATTTATCAGCACTGGATGATGAAATGGAAAGGTTATGCAAGTGCACAAATCTCTTCTCCTCGTGCAGTGACAGTTTGACCACAGGAATCCAAGAAAACAAGTTACCTTATCTTCTTCTAACACTGGGTAGAACTGCTTCCAACCTTAAGATACAGCACTCCAGTACACTGAAAAATCTCCTTTGCAAATATAGCATTATTTATTATTGTGTGTCTCTTCAGAGTAGTCACGCTGTCCTTGATCAAAAACTTGATAAAAGTGCTTCACATTGTGGTCCCTTGGAAATTTTTTACATCCTATTTCTATCTGAAGTAAGACTTTCTCATCTTCAACTTATGTCACTCTCTAATCTCACATTTAAATAGGGGACAAGAAACAGTGGCTTAGTTGCTCCTGCAGCTTTTCTAACAATACTGGATTGCTTTCAGTATCCAAGAAGAGAAGGTACAAGCGATCAATCATAAATGCAGAGACATTTACTCCTGCAAAAAAGAGTAGGAAACCATACATCACTAAAGTGATTTAGTGCCCTTCAAACTTGACTTGACTCCTCTAAGAGCCCTACGTAAATCATTCAGAAGCTGTTAAATGCAGTTGCCTACAATTTAAAGCTAGTGGGGTGAAGTGTCTCATAGCATAGCTCTTCACGCTGTCCAGTTTTTTTAATGAGATATAAAGTACCATTTACAGGAAAAAAATGGTTATGAGTTGGCTGTCTTAAATCACTCCTTCCCCTTTGCCGCAGTGTAACAATTAACATAATAAAGAATACTCTGAGAATTGGCACTCAATACCAATGTACGCCAAAATATGGCTTAGGGCAGAGAGGTAAGAAACGAAAGTAACAATACTATCTTCACTACAAAGTTCTTGGCCTTGAAGTTTCCTTCCTCCTCTGAAGTATCAGTCAGCTCTTGTTTTTTTACGGGCAAAGCATTTAGGTCACAGAACAACTGTGCCCAGGACGCAGCAGCCCCGTGCCAGCGACGCCACGCCTGGGCTCTGCCCGCGCAGCGCCGTTTCAGGGGGTGTGCCCGACAGCCAAGCTTGTCATTGCCTCGAGCATCACCAGCCCCTCACGCCCGAAGAATGGGAAGTTGATGGCAGCCGAGCATATGTTTGTTATTTGTTTACAAAAGCCTTGATCTTTCTGAGTCTCATTACCCTTTTGGAGTTAGGAACTTCTGAAATACCAGACTTGATTTTTCTGTTGGTTTGGTGTCAACGGGCACGGCCCACGGCAGTTTTCTCTGTTCTGAGGATAAAAACATCAGGTGTAGACTTGATGCCTTTTAAAATGTCTGTGCTGTAATTCCACAAAGTTAACAGGCGACACTAAGCTACCGCTTAACTTCTTGCAGCGCACAACCCCAGGAGCCCGGAGCCGGTGCGGCGGATGTACCAGGGGAAGCTGGCGCGGTTCGTGGAGCGCTGCCAGCTCATCCCCTACCTGGGGGCAGCCATGGCCGGCCCCTACAGGCAGCCGCGGCGCCGGCCCCCCGGCTTTGACCGCACGCTGCAAACCTTCCTCTCCCTGAGGGACGCCAGCCCCGCTTCTGCGCAGCACTGCCTCTGGTAACGCAAGGAGCGTCGCCATCAGCCGGGCCGCTGAACAACGTCACTCTTTCTAGGACCAGTTTCTTAGATGCGAAACCTTGAAATTAAAATCTTTCGTCTTAAGTCACGCCTCGTTTCTCGGCAGCCCACGCGCGCGGCAGCGCGCACTTCCGGGCCACGCGCGGAGGGCGGCCGGGGGGGGGAGGACTTGCGGCGCGGAGGACGCCGCGTCGTGCGCTGCGCTCTGCGTCAGGACGCAAGTGGCGCCACTGCCGCCCGGGCCGGAAGCGCGGTGGGGGTGACGCAGAGGGGGGCTGGCGGCGGAGCGGTGAGTGCCGGGCGCCGCCGGGAGACACCCACCCCCACCCCCCAACCTCCGCCGCGGCCCGGGGGAGGGCGGCGCCGGGGCCGGGGGAACCCGGGCCGGCGGCTCACGCCGGGCAGCGCCCCGCCCGGTACCGCGGAGTTGGGCCGCGGGCGCCGCTCTCTCCCCGGGCACCGCCGCGCCCCGCTGAGGGGGCGAGCGGCCTTCCCCGGGGGGGCGGCCGGAACCTCCGGGAGCGAGTTACGGAGCTCGGGGCTTAAACGGGGTGCTGGGGGCCGGCGGGCGCCCGGCGGTGTCGGGGGTTGCGGTGCCGCCAGCCCCCGCTCCGCTCCCCGCCGCGGGTCTTCTGCYTTCTCCCCGTGCGGCGTGCCCCGGGGGCCGCGCTCGCAGCGAGCCGAGCGGGGCCTGCCGTCGCTGCCCGTGTGGAGGAGCAGTCCGGGGCCGTGCTCTGTTAGGCGGGGTCAGCCCCCCAAAACGCGCGTGTTGCTCGTGAGCCCTTCCGCAGTTCATCAGCAGATGGACGCGGTGTGTCTGCCCCCACTGCTGGCAGGACAGGCAGCCTTATAGGCAGCCGTACTCTAGAATTGTTGGGGTCTTTTTTTAGGTGAGCGTGCTGTTTTGGGTTTTGCAGTCAAAATAGTCATGATGTCACCTCGTGATCGAATACCAAAGTCCTTCATGTGATCACAACCCACAAAACAGCGACTACCCTATGGAGGCCCGTGCGGGTGTTGGGGCATGCCTGCAGGCAGAGGTGGCAGCAGATCTTCAGGAGTTCCTGTAATCCCTGTAAGGCCCGGTCGGGTCAGACCTACGGCCGTGCTTCAGGGTGCTCCCGCAACGTCAGGCTCACATCCTTCACAAATTAAGGGTCCCAGACACACAGTGTGGCTCTGGCATGAGCTGTTTGCTAGCTGAATGGGGCTAAAGAATTGCTTGTTGGCCACCTCAGTAGCATTTGGATATCATCTGTATGTAGTCTATGTTGTTTCTTACAGCATTCCTTCCGTAATCAGAACTGTTGTGCTCACTGATTGCTACGTTTAAATATGTCTTTGTATTTAAAATGACAGCTTTATATTTTAAGATGGCAGGTAGCTAATCTGTTTCACATTTGGCTCAGCTGATCCTCTTGAAATGAACATTTTTGGCACATCTCTTCCTTAGTATTATTTGGTGGATTCTTCTGAAATTGCTGGATTATATTTTTTTTTGCTTGTTTTTAGTTTTTGCATATTTATAATTTTAGCAAGTCAGATGGGTAGTTAATAATTAGCATAGTCAAGCCTATTTTAGACAGAGTGCTTAGAAAAAGCTGCTGGTTTTCTGCTTTTATTGCCCACTTCCGTAGGCTGAAGCTTAGCAAGTAAGTGTTCTGAAAGAGAAATTTTCAGAAGGATAGAAATGGATAAAAGAAGGCATGGAGTCCTGCCATGCTGATGCCAGTGAGGTTTCATCATTGATTACAGGATTTCATAGCCTTGTCCCTCAATAATCTGAAATGTGGCATCTGCAGGGATGAAGCTGCAGTTGACCTTTGTTTTATTATTATTATTTGTTTCCACTTAGGAGCTGTGAACAGAGAGTTCTTTTTGTTTGATTGTTTTAGTTGTGAAAGGAGTTTTCAGAAGGGGTAGCCATGTTTTAGATGCCATAAAGTTCACAGTACATCAGAGATAAACAAATGAAATAATAGGCAGTAATTGTGATCCAAGAAGAAACTATCTGTAGCCATTTCTTAGGATTTAAAAACACTTTTTGAAGAAAGTCTGTGTCAGCGTTCGTGTTGATTTTTTAAAGAAAGTTCAGGGGCTTCAGAATTGCTTCAGAAACTGTTGAACTCTGTTGACTGGTATTTGATAATGAATGATATTTGGTGTGTTATAATGCAGACTTCTACAATATTTCTTAATTGAAGCTATTCTGTTATTGCAGGCACCTCCTTCCATATGCACAATAAAAATGGCAGAAACAGCTCCTGACGCTTCTGAGAAGCTGGTTGTCATCCACTCCAAAGCTCACAAAGATACCATTCTAGCTAATTTTGAAGAACAAAGGAAAAAGGATTTTCTTTGTGACATTACCCTAATAGTGGAGAATGTGCAATTCAGAGCCCATAAAGCTTTGCTTGCTGCCAGCAGTGAATACTTCTCAATGATGTTTGTAGATGAGGGTGAAATAGGGCAGTCAATTTACATGTTGGAGGGAATGGTTGCAGACACCTTTGGAGCACTGCTAGAATTTATCTACACTGGTTGCCTCCGTGCCAGCGAAAAAAGCACAGAACAAATTCTGGCTACTGCACAGCTGCTGAAAGTGAATGACTTGATATGGGCCTGCACAGACTATCAGGCCAGCCGTAGCCCAAGTAACGCGTTACCAGCTCCGGCTAGCAGTGGAGCCTCTGTAGCCGTTATTGTAAGCGACAAGAAAAATGAAGATCCACCAAAGCGAAAACGAGGGCGACCCAGGAAAGTCAAGAATGTCCAAGAAGAAAAATCAGCTGCAAATTCTGCCGAAGATGTGCAGCTGAGAGAGAACAACTCCATGCAAAATAAGCAAAATTTTATGAAAAAAGACACCGCAGAAGAAGAAACAGTTGTCAGCGAACAGGCTCCAGCGAGGAAAGATGTAGATGAAACTGAACCTGCTTGTGGCTCGGAAGCTGCTGTCGATCTGTCAGCTGAGAAGGATGAGAATTATGATCCCAAATCTGAAGGACTACAGAGCACTCAGAGCCGTTATAGCAAACGTAGAATAAGGAGATCAATCAAACTAAAAGATTATAAAGTTCTCGGTGATGAGGATGAAAAAGTACTGGCAAAGAGAACTGATGGAAAAAGAAAACGTGCAGGTTCTGAAGCTCGCTGTAAAGACTGTGGCAAAGTATTTAAATACAATCACTTCTTAGCTATTCATCAGCGGAGTCATACAGGTAGGCATCTGGGTTAGGGTTTAGTGACTTGTGGCAAATAGCAAGCTCGTTGTTGAAGTGTGGGCTGTTGTCTACAGCAAGAACTGCCCAAAATAGCATGCTGATCCAAATTATTACGGTGTGTCTCTGAGACTGTGTTCGCTGTTTTATTCTTGTCAGCAGATCTTGTAGCCTTTATGTCTTACCTTGATTTCAGTTTAGTTAATCATTTCTCTGTTTAAGTGTTGAATTATATGACAATACTTAAAGAATTATTTTATTGCTGTGTGGCGCTTGTCTCTTAATTCGCCATATCACTACTTAAAAGTCATTTTTTAGTAGCTACTACATATCAATGCATCTCGCTATTAGCTTAGAATATCTAGCGAGAAATAATGCATCTATACTTACAAATGTCATCTTTTGYTTTTAGGGGAGCGGCCTTTTAAGTGCAGTGAGTGTGGCAAAGGCTTTTCCCAGAAGCATTCTCTTCAAGTCCATGAGCGGATGCACACTGGAGAACGGCCATACACGTGCACCGTCTGCAGTAAGGCTCTGACAACAAAGCACTCTCTTCTGGAGCATATGAGCCTACATACAGGTAAATATTTCAAGGCAAACATAACCTCTCTTCCCCAAGAGTTTGCCTTTCTGAAAAAAGGTATTTCTGCTCGCTCTCGTGTGTGCTGGCTTATTTATTTATTTATTTCCTTACGCTTGCTTTGGATGTGGCTTACATTTTAATAAGTGATTTTCTTCCCAGGGCAGAAGGCTTTTACATGCGATCAGTGTGGGAAGTACTTCAGCCAAAAGAGACAGCTCAAGAGCCACTATCGAGTACACACAGGTATAACAAGTTTGGGTGGAAGAGCTGGCTTACAGTCCATGCTGATTTGTCCTTACAAAGATTGACTAAGGCTGGAAGTTCTTCTTCAGTGATGTATTTAGTCTCTGCKACCCTGATGTGTGGTATCTTGGTATAGCAATGAATAGGGTGAAAAAGACAAAATGGTGTATAATAAATTGAATGTTTAGAAAAACAGTTAATGGAGAAGGACTCCTATGATGATTAAAAATTAGTTASGCTGTATTTGACATATGGTTTGATTATTTTAGCCCTGCTGTCTGTGTTACACAGAAGCTAGGAACTGTATAAACAATTGTGTCCGCTGCCTGTTGTGCAAATTGCCTTGTAGTTTCCCGCTACTTTGGACTAGCAATGGCAAACAAGCTTTAAGAAGTGTCCTCCTCACTTCTGGAGCAGGATGGAGATTAAGCTACACACRCAGGAAGTGGTGGAAAAAATCAGAATTTACAAAGCTTCAAGAGAAAGCTTGTTTGGGGGGGAGCAGGTGTCAGTCCCCTCTTTTCCCATGATAATAAATAGAGAAATAGGGGTGTGGCTATTAGGATAGGGAGGAGGCAGTGAATCACCTTTTGTTTTATCTCTATATTATATCAAAGTGGTTATTTTACAGGACAGTGCTTTAACAAAGGTCACTGAAGAGATAGAGGGGATCACTTATGCACTGACACTTTTTTTATTATTGCGACAAGGCCATTCACTGCCGGAATGTAACCAGTGTCGTCGCAAATTCATGGATGCAGCTCAGTTAAAGAAACATCTAAGAACACATACAGGTAATATTGTCCATCATGTTTTGTTGTGGGGGTTTTTTTCCTTCTTGAAGTAACACAGACAAAACAACGTTGTGGTGAGCTTCTGCCCTGCTTGTACATAATGATGCGTGTATCACCAGTGAAGAGTTTTGACACCAAGAATGTAGGAGCACAAAAAAGTTTGTATTACAGCAGCACAGAAGCAGTGCCTGTTATAGGAAGAGCTTTTTTTTTTTTCCATTCTTATAAAGCCTGCTGCAGAAAATGCCAATTAGCTCTTCTGTGATAGAACCCTGGACTGTGAATTCAGTTTATCAGGAGAGCCACATTCAGCATGTATGGGGCTTGAAGTGAGCTAAGTAGTAACAGAAAATGTATGTCCTAAATGAGCTGGGCACCCCTGTCTGTGAGGGGTGAAAATGCTGCTGACCAGAAAAATAATTATTTCCATTTACCTTTTTATTACGCTGTAATAAACCAGATGATGGCAGGAGATGGGCTGGGAGGGATGATTTAATGCAAGTGCGTCAGAGGRTGTTTTAAGAGATTTAGGTGGTACTTGAATGGCTGGATAACAGGGATGAAAATGTTGATGGACCAYCTTGTGAAAATAAGGCATAAGTGTCTTAAAATAGTTTTCTTTGAAGGGTAAGTTCATAAGATGACTTGTAAATATTTTTTTTCTTTTAAAATAGCTACAAACAGTGGCAATYGTTTCTTCCCCAAATCAAATTATTCTTAAGTATGTTGCCCACGGTTRTAGTAAAGTATGCACAAGATCAAGTTATGTATCTCATTCATTTCCTTCTCTTTCTCAGTGAAAATAGCATAGCTTTAAATTCCCTGGGAGAGGATGAGGTCAGAACTTGTGCCTTTGGGAGTTTTTGGTGTATCCAGAATAGTGTTAACTTGTGATACTTAAAAATACTGCATTTTCTATTGAGGAGAACATAGTGTTTGTTGACACACACAACMGTTTTGTATCTGAAGCTGATACAGCTCTATAAATGTAGTGGGAAATGAGAAGAAGTGGCATAGTAGCAAGGTAAGTTGCAAAAATAGATCAGTTATGATAAGTTCTAGCAGAAACTGGCTTGCAATGTATTTTGCTTCCAGAAAAGACAGGCCAGGTACCAGTATTAACAATGCAGAAATAACAATTGATCTGTCCCATCTCAAAAGCAAGAAGTRAAATTCTAAGGAGTTTGGGGACAGATGTTAACAATGATACGACTGTTCTGCTTTGGCAGAAGAATGTCATAAGAATACAGTCTACTTAGGAGTTACTCCTGTTTTCAGTAGGAGGCTGGGACTAGGTGACGAGAGGTCCCTTCTGACAAATGTTTCTTGTTCTCTCATACTTTGCCCCTGGCCTCCAAAGCCATATGAAAGCTGACAAGCGTTGCAGTTCTATACTAAATGTGAAGCTTCCTTGGAAACTGGCTGCTGCCCCATCCCCAGTTCAGTGTGCTTGGATGGTGTGAATTACCACAGTGGTGATCCAGATTCTCATGTTCCGTGTCTTAAAGAAGCTCAGTGCAACAAGGATATGTTATGGTGTGAATTAGGATTTGCTTTTGTTGGGTAGTATCTGTTTCTTGTGAACCTTTTTGTTATTTAATTTGGCTCCTCTGCTTCTACTCAATTAGACACAAGAATTCCAAATGCAGTAAAAAAACCCAAACAAAAAAAAAACAACCAAGCAAATAAACCCAACAAACCCACGATTTGTTCAACCCACCATAATTCAATTTTTGTCCGACTGGTGTTCCCAGGATATCGTAGGCCTAGGATGGAACCTTATAGGAAGCCAGCTGACTTGTTAAGACAGTGGATTCACTTTTCAGGTTTGGAACTACGGGCTTACTCATCTGCATGGTGCTGCACGTGAGCCTAGCATTAATGCCTACTAGTTCAGGGTCAGCCTTTTTCAAACTTGTCTGTTCCATGTGGAACACCCGCATCTGTATCATAGGTATGTTTTTTGTTGCTCTGAGGGCTTGGATCACCTAATTCTTTATCTTCAAAGGGGAGAAACGCCAGAGATGTAAGTTTAAAATATTATACCCTCATTTAATGAATGAGTTTATTCAATTTCAGATATCTGTCCTAACCCATGGCAGAAGCGTGAGGATTTGACAGTACACACTTGATACTGTGTATGGTAAAATATAAAAAGTTTTTTGATATATTGATGGGAAGTGCTATATAAAAAGTGATGTCAAATTTCTTTTTGATAGGTGAGAAGCCCTTCACTTGTGAAATCTGTGGCAAATCATTTACAGCTAAAAGTTCTCTTCAGACTCATATTAGAATTCACAGGTAGAGTATGCCTAATCTTCATTACATTCTTTGAAAATGTAACTTCTAATCGGATACCTGTATGTAGTGCTTGTTCAATTATAGGTCAGGGCTTGTTTGCATTTTTGAATGGATGATTAAAGACTGACATTTTTGTTTAATCTATTTAAAGAAATAATTGGTAGTGGAAAGTACTGCGCTGTTAAATACTAGTGTGCCAAGACACTGTAAGATTCTCTTTTGTGTATCATGTCTGTTTAATGACAATGTACTTACTGCTATCTTATTTATGTAAAAACTTCACTGTGCATTTYTGTTTGACAGCAGAACAGTAGCCATGGTGTAACAAGGTTATTGGAACATTGTCCTGTTTCCCYGTAGTCTATCATGTCTCTTTAATAGCATTAGTTATCTTTTACCTATGTCAGTGTGATGCATTGCATAAAGGCATGTAAGATTTTAAATCATTGGAGAACTGTTGTGGGCCTTATGTAAAAGAAAACGTTTCAAGTAAAATTTCTCGTCCCTTTGAGTCGGGCAGCAAGTTAGGATTTGGACACTTCTTTTTGTTTTAAAGTCCACACTGTTAATAAACGTTCTTTAAATGGTCAGTGCTTACAGTTGTGCCAAGTAAGTTGTTGCATTCKTCTTGAGGTCTAGCAGCATAGAATTTGTACCTCTGGTATTATGACAGGAGGGCAGTTATGTTATCTCTGTAGCTCTTGAGTATGTACTAATGACAGTACAGTTTGTGAAGTCAAATAGAAATAATTAGGAAGTGAAATAGAGAACATTTTTAACGTCTCTATTCTTAAGTGCTTATGATTTAGCAAAACAAAGTAATAATTTAAGTTTTTTATTCTATAATAAGCTGCAGAAAGCAGCACTGTCAAAGTGAGTATTTTMATGAGATCAAATACATTCTTTTGCAGAGGAGAAAAGCCATATTCTTGTGGTATATGTGGAAAATCCTTCTCTGATTCCAGTGCTAAGAGGAGACACTGTATCTTACACACAGGCAAAAAGCCTTTCTCCTGCCCAGAATGTAGTTTGCAGTTCGCTCGTCTGGACAACCTGAAGTCTCATTTGAAAATTCATAGCAAGGAAAAGCAGTTTCAGGAAGCCAGCACTGCTCCAAGCACCAACACTAATTCCGAAGTGAGAAACATTCTTCAGCTGCAGCAGTATCAACTTGCCACCTCTGGAGGGCAGGAAATTCAACTACTGGTTACAGATGCAGTACATAATATAAACTTCATGCCCAGTCATAATCAAGGCATTAGTATTGTTACTGCAGAAAATGCCCCAAATATGACAACAGAGCAGGCTGCTAACCTCACGCTGCTTGCTCAGCCACCACAGCAGTTGCAAAACCTGTTGCTTTCAGCTCAGCAGGAGCAAGCGGAACAAATCCAAAGTATCAATATGATTGCAAACCAAATAGAGACGGCCCAACCTGAACAAATGCATGTCATCACTCTTTCCAAGGAAGCACTAGAACATCTCCATGCTCATCAAGGACAAAATGAAGAAATCCACTTAGCAGGATCTTCACATCCAGCTCAGCACGTGCAGTTGACTCAGGAATCAAGTCAACAGTCTCACTCTAGCCAAGATACAGTTCCTTCCCATCAAGTCAGTGAAGAACAGAATCAAARTGTACGTGTTTCTGAATCCCATCAGCAGTCTCTGTCAGTAAATGAGTCATCTCATGAGCATCCTATTCAAGGACAGGCTTTCTGAAATCCTTATTTGTCATCAGAGGGCTAGGCTATAGCATGTTTCTCATCCAGGCAGTGATTACACGTATCGCACTTTCTTTTCTGCAGCATAATCTATCTGAAGATGCATTTCTTGGTGATTTTTTGATGGGTGGCTTTCAGTTTTCTTAACCTTATTTATTTTAGACTTTTTTTATTTTTCCAGATTGGTATTTCTCCACTACTTAGTCCATACCTCACAAGCAATTAATGTGGGTTTTTGTGCCTCATACACATCCATGCCTACTGAGGAGATATTTGGCCCCTTGTTTGCATTTCTGTGTGACTCTCCAGAGAAGTGTACCTTGCTGGTAGAAGAACAGTGTTTAAGATGTCTGCTGATCAGAAAGTMCGACTTCTCTGATGAAGTCAACATTACCTGAACTACTGTCAAACTTAAGATAACCAGTACTTTTTGCAAAGCTAACACCATATGTCTTATGTTTAATGAGCTTTCTCTCTGCAGGTTAATGTATAATTTTCTATGTGATCATTCCCCTAAGTGCATTTTGATTGACTGCCAAATTTGTTTGTTTTGGGTTGAAATTGTTGCAGTCTTTGACTGGCCCTGGATCGCCCCTTCTGTTTACTGTATGCTGTACAAGTTTTGCTCCTCAGAAATGTTTTAGCCATTGCACTTGAATAGTGGCAATGAGATGCGGTGGTTACACTGGACAACTGAAAAGCCCGAATTCTGCTCTGTTAGTTCTACCGCTCACTCTCTCTGTGACTGTGGGCAAGGTAGTTGACCTCTGTGCCTTAGTTTCATCATCTAGTAAGTGGGGATAGTGTTTGCACGCTCTGCCAAGCACTTTGAAGAGCTCTTGATGTTGAAGGCACTGTCTATTGAAGTGCAAAATTCTCTTCCTGACAGGACTCAGTCTAAGCTTAGGAGCCAGTGTATATTTAAAGTGTTATTTTTTGTACTTTTGAGAGCAGAGCATAATGTTACTTTTAATATATGTAAAAGCTGGTAATTTTTTTTTGTGGGGACTTGAACAATGAATGGAACCGCTTCAGAGCATAATGAGCTTTATAAATGGGGCATATTGTGTTGAAGTTGTACAGCTATTTTCGCTGACTAGATTAGATGCGTACAGATTGTTTTCAATAACTGACTGCTAACACAAAAGATTTGACACCTTAATAAAATGCCATGCCAGAATACATGCTTTGCGTTTTCAAGTTTGGCTACTGGTAACATCTCACATAGTGTACTAGTGTGTTAAAATCTAGATAAAATGCCACTGGTACTTAAAGCAACGTGCTCAGTCATTAACTTCAGTTTTAAAATGTCATACTTGTGATTTGCGTTGATATTTTATGTTTTAACAAATGAAAAATTAAGGAATTAGCAGGTGAATTTAAAAGCAAAACAGAAGATTTTTGTACGTGCTTGGCTTATATGGCTGCCCAGAGAGTGTCACTGGCATAAAAGCCTAGTGCGTAGAATGATAGAATAATTTAAGGTAGAAGGGACTTCCAGAGACTATCTGGTCCATCATCTTCCTCCAAGCAGGTGTGCCTAGATCATGTTGCTGTTGTCTGGTTGAGTTTTGAACGCTTCCAGGGATGGAGATCCACAACCTCTCTAGGCTGCCAGTTCCAGTGTTTGACCATATTCGCAGTGAAAAAAATGTTTCCTGTATTTAATTGGAATTTCCCATGTTCCAGTTTGTGTCCACTGCCTCTTGTCCTATCGCTGCGCCTCCAAGAAGTGTCTGGCTCCGTCTTCTCTACACCCTCCCATTAGGTAGCTGAAGACAGCAGTAAGGTCCTCCCAATGCCTTTTCCTCTTAAGGCCTGGACAAACCCAGCGCTCTCAGCCTTTTCCAGCTCTTTAATCACTTTGGCAGCCTTCTGCTGCCCTCACTCCAGTACGTCAATTCTGTCTTGTTCTGGGGAGCCCAAATTCTGGACGACATTCCTTGTTCAAGTCTAGACTACTCAGCTGGCTAAGTATCTCCATTTTGTCAAAGTACTAGATCAGTTTTTATACAAATGGGTAGACAGTGGGAATAAATCAATGCAAAAAAAATGTCCCACAGCAAAACTCTAGTTAGCCTTTTCATCTTTTGGTTTTTTCCTCTCGGAATGGGGAATACAGTTTGTATACTTCTTCCACCAAAAAGAACCAGCATATTCTGCAGTTGTACTTCAGAAGCTTGAAGTCTTGATGCTGCAAGAACAGATGAAAAAATGCAAGTGAAGCTTGTTATGACATCTACAAAAATCTTACTGATTAATAGTATAAATTTAAGTTTACGATAAATATTATGGAGGTTTCATCCTAACAGCCTTGGTTTTATCTAAAATACTGTAATGTGCAACCATAATACTGTCTGGTCATAAGTTTACAGCAGCTTGTACTGAGTTCCTTCTCTGCCATATTCTTATGAATCCTGAAATGCTTAAAAGCTGGTTTCAAGCTAAATTCTAAGACTACCAGTAAAATAACTTAAATATTTTCCTCTTTTTTTGAACTTTGATTTGTTCATTATGAAGTTCTTGCAGGATTAAGTATGATGCTACAATTATGCTTCAGCCACTGTCACATAGTGATTGCTTGATGCTTTCCCTATAACTAAAAAGAGTGAAGTTTTGGGGTTGGAATTTTCTTACGTTTTTCTACCAAATTACCGGTGAAGAAACGAGCTTCTGTGAATAGCACAGCAGTGACTCATCTTGCGCCCTGCGTTGCGTAAGCTGTCAGTACACATTGTAACTTGCACTTGAGAAGCTCGCGTGGTTTCTCATACCACAAATGTTGCTTGTGTGACACCATTTGCTTCCTTTCTAGTGAATGCATTTCTATTAAAGATGAAAATAAATCTCTCTTCTCTGTGTGCATTTTTAAGGCTGCAACTGAAGCCTGGGATTGCTTTGAATTTGAAAGGAAACGCCTTCAGCTTTGCTATTTAGTCCAGCTGCCACTAAGAACTATATAGCAAAAAAATGCATGCCTTAAAAACTACGTTTCAAAGCAGCTCTCTAGGTATCTTTACTCCTTAGCCAGTAAGCACCTTAACTTGTTATTTTCTCCCAGAGTAACCTTAGCAAATCCATCTCACTGCTTACCATGTTAAAATGAGATCAGGATTTTAGACATAAATGCAGGAAGATAAGTAGACTACAGAAAGATCCATTTTTGTGCGCAATTAATACCATTGTGTGTTTCTTCTACTCCATTTGTAAGTTACCCTGTCTAGCTGAACTCTAAAAGGATTTCACTTTTTTCAAATGCATGTTTGGCTTTTTCTGAAGATTTTGGCTGATTCTCCAGGTGAAAGTTGAAATAAATTCCTGAGGGGTAGAGCAAACACGCTGTGTTAAGCGTGTRTTTGACTATTGTGTGTGCACTTACTCTGCTTGCCAATTATATTCACRGTTTAGCTGTAAATAGCATTTCTTGACCTCGGCACTCTAAAGTTCAAGAGAGTTTGCTGTTCTGTGCATGGAAGCCGAGATGCTGGCAGTGTGGATGAGACAGGTGGGCCTTCCAGTACAGCATCTCATTTTTGATAGATGAATATCAGATTATTTCATATGAGCTTTGAAAGCAAATTATCTTACTAGTGGGAGAAGTTTCATCCTAGCATGTGTTACTTTGCAAGGTTGGTTGTTTTTTTTAATACTTGTTCTATGTAAAGAGTTTTGCTTGCATCTCTTTATTTGTAAAAGGCTTGGTTTACTATCTTAACTAGTTAGTCTTCGTGATCAAGTTCATGGTTGGTCTTTGCTAAGACCTATCCTGGAATCATAGAATCGTTTACGTTGGAAAAGACGTTTAAGATCATTGAGTCAAACCGTTAACCTAGCACTGCCAAGTCCACCACTAAACCATGTCCCTAAGTGCCACATCTACACATCTTTTAAATACCTCCAGGGATGGTGACTCCACCACTTCCCTGGGCAGCCTGTTCCAATGCTTGACAACCCTTTCAGTGAAGAAATTTTTCCTAATRTCCAATCTAAACCTCCCCTGGCGCAACTTGAGGCCATTTCCTCTCGTCCTATCGCTTGTTACTTGGGAGAAAAGACCAACACCCACCTCTCTACAGCCTCCTTTCAGGTAGTTGTAGAGAGCGATAAGGTTTCCCCTCAGCCTCCTCTTCTCCAGGCTAAACAACCCCAGCTCCCTCAGCCGCTCCTCATAAGACCTGTGCTCCAGACCCTTCACCAGCCCCGTCGCCCTTCTCTGGACGCACTCCAGCACCTCAATGTTCTTCTTGTAGTGAGGGGCCCAAAACTGAACACAGTGTTCAAGGTGCGGCCTCACCAGGGCCAAGTACAGGGGCACCATCACCTCCCTCCGCCTACTGGTCACACTATTCCTGATACAAGCCAGGATGCTGTTGGCCTTCTTGGCCACCTGGGCACACTGCCGGCTCATGTTCAGCCGGCTGTCGAGCAGCACCCCCAGGTCCTTTTCTGCCGGGCAGCTTTCCAGCCACTCTTCCCCAAGCCTGTAGCATTGCCTGGGGTTGTTGTGACYCAAGTGCAGGACCCGGCACTTGGCCTTGTTGAACCTCATGCAATTGGCCCCGGCCCATCGATCCAGCCTGTCCAGATCCCTCTGCAGAGCCTTCCTACCCTCAGGCAGATCAACACTCCCGCCCAACTTGGTGTCATCTGCAAATTTACYGAGSGTGCACTCAACCCCCTCGTCCACGTCATTGATAAAGATATTAAACAGAACTGGCCCCAAAACGGAGCCCTGGGGAACACCACTTGTGACCGGCCACCAACTGGATTTAACTCCATTCACCACCTATGAGACCAAGGGCTAGCAATTGTGAGGCTTCTCCCAGGTGCTTATAKAATGTTTTGTCTGCCTCTTCATCCTGGTTGGGTGGTCTATTACAGACTCCCACCATATCTGCCTTGTTGGCCTTCCCCCYGATTCTTACCCATAAACACTCAACCCTATCGTCACCACCATTAAGCTCTAGACAATCAAAACAGTCCCCACTGCCTCTCCTTCCTTGCCTGTCCCTTCTGAAGAGTTTATTGCCATCCATTGCAGCACTCCAGTTGTGYGAGTCATCCCACCATGTGTGCTATCTAGGATGCCTATGTGTGCACACTGGGATGTACCCTGGGATTTTTTTTTTTTTAGTCTTTTCCCACTTCACCTTAAATGAAAGCTAGCATGGGATTCATTCCTTGACCGAACACCCATGTGAGGATAGCAGCCTGGTACATTTTCTGTCTCCCCACGTCTTCCATCTCTGCAGCAGGCTGTCTCACTGACTGTGTAAGTGTCGACATCCAGAATCCGACTCAGGAGTGGCTGGGAGGCGACCGGTTTGCAAAGCAGGTGTGCCCCGGAGTCAGGGCAGCAGCCAAGGGTGCTTCCTGGATACACTATCTGCCCATGGTCAGAACTCCCTCTGTGCAGGCTTTTTCCCAATCCTATTGCTGTTGCAGGTTCTTTTTAAGAGTGGAGAAGGAGCTGGCGATGCTGTATTTGCCATAGCTATGGTTTCAGGACCTCTTTTATCTACTAGTTAGAGGCATTAAAGAGTCTTCTTCTTGCAGACCTGCAGTCCTGTGAGCTACGACAGCCCTATATTCTCCATCCCTTTTCAGATCCTCCATAAAACATGGTGAAAATGAATGATTTTCTACAACAGAGGGACCACTGTTCATCTCTAGCCCAASCAATTCTTCTGAGTGGAAAAAACCATCCAGGCATATTCTAGGTGAACCAGCATCTCACTGTAGTATGCTTACTGCTYGTTTCTGGCTAATATTTCAATCCTACTTAATTGAATGTATCTTTGGAACAGCGGGACGCAGAGCTTTGCTTTAGTTAGCRACTCCCTACTCTCTGTCCTGCAAGTTTTTGTAACAACCACCGCAACTGTAGCCCACTGTCTCTGCATTCCCGAAGGGGACCGATTCTCAGATGTGTTCATGGGTCTTCCCTTCAAACCACTGGATCCTCCTTGCCCCTGAAGGCAGCATGCCACATGGCTGTTACAGCAGTCACCTGGAGAACTTCACRTTGTTGCGGACAGCCCCATTGCCATCTTCAAAATCATGTTATCCCTTTGCCTTTGCTTTAAATTTCTTGATAAAGTGATGTCAGTTTCTGCCTTCCACCTGGAAGACTAAGTTTATGGAGGTCTTCCTTCCTTCTGGAGCTGAATGTGTCCTTCGTTCCCTGGCAGTAGGAAGACCTTTTTTGAAGTCTCCTGCGTTGTTTGCTTCGACTGCTGGGTGATCAAACAGCTGCATAATATCTGTCAGAAAGGACTTGTGGCAGCCCGAGGACCTGGAGCGAAGCAGCAGTGGTGGCCCTCCCCCAGTCATCACAGCACCCTGTTGTCRTTCAGCAGCTTTAACAGATGAGCTGTGCAATGTCTTCTCTCCAGGTATTTGCTGTGAAGTTATTTGGCATTTGTGTCTTCAACAAGCACAGCATTATTCTTTACGCAGCTTTCAGCAGGGCGATGCTGTCGTCATTTGACTCGCCCTTCGCCAAAATGTCACTGGGTGACCCCTATCAGCTCTCCTGCCAGAGTACCTTCACATGGGGGCTCGCTCTCAAATGTTGGTTTTATTTAATYAATCCAATCTGCCTTTCTGTTACCTTTCTCAGTCTCTTTCAGATGCTATCTTGGACTGAAAGGAACTGAAATGGCCGCGGCYGCAGCAGGTGGAGAGGTCTGGAGCAAGGAAACCCTCTGACAATCCTGCAGAAGCAAAACTCTCGGGTCTCGTGTCAGGGCACATGTACACGTTTCAAAGCACGTCATGTTTCCGAGAACATTAGCTGCCCGGCCTTTGAAAGGGTTTCGGTATCATTGTTTAAATGTGCTGTGCGACTTCTTGTGCTTTCCATACTTTTCTTCAYGGTAATCGTTGCTCTCTCCAAAGCGAATGGAGCACGGCACGGCTGCCGCAGCTGACGGAGCCCCGCGGTGCCAGCAAACTCCCGGCTAACTCAACACCAGCAAAACATTTATGCTCATCTAAGAAATCTGAATAAGCTTGCAGAACAATGTCATATTGTCATAAACAGGTAGCAGAAAGAGGCTGAAATGAATAATAATCATCCAGTTTAAGATTTTGATATATATAATTCTGATAATTRCCAACCTGTTGAATAGATTTTAATGTACCTGCATTACAAAGTGATGCGAAAAGAAGGGGACAAATAAAAGCCAGAATGGATAGAGACACAAAGTTATTGGTGGCTCTTGGCTTGCTCTTTTTTTTTAAAAAGCCCATCATAAATTTGCAGAAAACAGTCCTGTACAGCTAGTGATATTACTAACTGGTTGGCTGAYAATATTAAGCTTGTTTGGCCAATTGTTGCTTTTCTGTACAGCTAATAATATTATGCTTGTTTGGCTAATTGTTGCTTTTTTTCTTGACTTTGACTATTAATTGACTATCAGCAGCATGGTTATAGTTAATTCCCTTTCTTGCCCACAGCGACAGTAAGAATTTCCATGCCTCGAAATTACCAGTAAAAAACCCCAGCTAAATATTTTTTTAAAAAAAGGAGTAATAGCAGCCAGTCATATGTGTGTGCAGAATTAAATTTCAGGARCAGAATTTGTGTGTAGATTTAAGCACATTTATGAAATGCAGACATCAATCTGTTTTTTTGAAAATAACATGCAGTGGATTGCTCTGCTTTTAATACTTATGTTTTGTAGTACAAAAAGGAGGAAAGAGACATTTTAAAAGGCCAAATAAACTTCAGTTGTATTAATCTGTATCAAGCTAAAAATATGGATGTAGAGAAAAATAGGTAGCGAAGAGAGTATTTTCCGAAGTATTACTGATTTTATATTTGTCTCTTGGTATGCTGCTTCTCTTCTTKACTTTACATGAGGCCGCTATAGACTTTTTTTGGCTATAGCAGAAGCCATATGGTCTGGCTATGAAAATTAGGTTCTGCCTGTCACAGCCTGCGGCGGGTCCGGCAGTCGCCGTGCYGGCCCTGGGGAGGCGGGAGGAAAGGAAGGGCTTTCCCTCGCATCGCCCCGTCCCGTCACGGCCTACAAAGCGCCGCTGCCGTTGCACGCGCTGCTCGCTGCCGTTAGCTGCCSTCACACCTCGGCCTGTCCGCTGCCGCCCCGCGCCTGTGCAAATTAAAACTGCCTCGTCTACCGTAGGATTTTAATACGTCCCATTGTCCAGACAGTTTCTTCTCCCTCCATTTTTTTTTTTTTTCTTTTCAGCAGGACAAAATCATAACATGAAATGATAACACCTTGTGCACGGGTTTTTCAGGCGAGGGAGCAGCTGTGGTAGCTAAACCTTCAGAATTGAATCTGATCGTCTTTGCAGTCTTTGATAATGCACGGATGGAGCTCTTCAAATCCGACACTTCTGCAAATCCCAACAAAATAGTTACAAAAAAGTGTTGCCCTAATGAATTGCTGTAAGAAAATATCGCTGAGGCACACACGGACCAGAGAAACTTCAGGGCTACACGGGGGAGCCCTACTGCAACCTGTAATTTCTTTCTGAGCCTGAATTTTTTACAGGCATGGGTAGTTCAGAAACATCTCGCTGAGAGGCTATGGGCTTTTTGGTTCCGACTCTGTGGTTATGTACAAATTTAGCACTTTATAAAGCCATTTGGATGTACAATTGCAAAAAAAAAAGTGCACATTGTTATTAAGACGAGAAATTAATGTAATTTTTATTGTATTTAACATAGGTTTGTTCTGCAGGACATATTTTTCACACGAAAATCACAACTGTCTCATCTGCAATAGGATTTTGACATGCTAAAGATGTATTTTTCCTGTGGATGTGACGATCATTGCGTTGCTCCATGATGTCATGAAAAATTAGGCAAATTTTTGACGTGCCATACAATTCAGTTTTGTCACTTCTAATACCTGTGTCTCCTAAAATTCACCTTGCTCRGAGATGAAAAGTGACCTGACCCAGCCGTGCTGACAGAAGCCCCTGCTGAACCTACAGCTGTCCCACAAACCCGCTTCTGCATGTGCTGCGTTAGCCGAAAAGGAGCAAAGCTGCCGCGGTGGCACAAAGCTTTGCTGCGGGAGCCGCGGCCCCTCTGGAACCGCTCCGTCCATGCCCCGCACCGCTCTGCCCGGGCTGCCGGCGGGAATGATGTCTCAGCAGCACCCAGCAAATACAGCTGGGGGTAGGAGTTTCTGCGTCAAAAGGAGATGCATACTTTACACAGGGTGTAATTAAGCTGTAAATCTCATTGCCACGGGGTTTTGTGGGTGCTGGATTTTCACATTTGGCTGAAAAGCAAAGAAATTCACATGAAAAACAACCACCAAGGGGAATTAAACACAAAGATACCGGGAAATCCTTAAGCAGAGGCTCACTGGGGGCTGGGAGAGTAACGGGGAAGCACTGCTGTCGTGTTTGCTTATTCTTACCACTTTTTGCTGGGCATCTGCTATTAGCCACCGTTAGCAACAAGATAACGATCCCATACTGACAGCATCTGTCATGAGCTCTGGGAAGAGCAGAGCTTCCTCTGCCCTGCCACACACTTCCCTCTAATCTGGTTTTCCTTCCTTCAGGAGAGAACAGAAACGAGAGCATTTCCCACCCTCCCACAGGGTTGACACCCCCTTACGCTTACGTTCGGCTTGGGAAGTGCTTAGAAATGCGGGGGGGGGGAGGGTGTTGGTGTGCGGCGTTGCCGTGGAGCCGGGCTCTGTTGACGGACCGGGACTCGCGGTGGCCAGGGTGCCATGGGCCCGCGGCGGGTGGCGGTGGCCGTGGCGGTGGTGGGGCTGCTCCGGGACCCGGCTTTCCACGTGGCCAAGTGTGTGGCAGAGGTAACCCCCGGGCTTCAACCCCGGAGCCGGGCGGGGAGCAGCAGGGAGTGGTGCGGGCTGGGAAGTAAATAAACAGAGGTATGCCTGCGCCCAGCAGCGGCTCTTAGGAAGAGAATATTCTGATTTTGGGGTTTCTGCTCTTCTTCGGCGCTGCCAGGTGCAGGCTCAGGCACTGAGGCTTTACGGGCTCCCGGCTCGGCACCGCTCGGGGCSGGGGGTCTCCATTGCAGCATCCTTGCCTCCTTGTTCCTACACCTCCAAGAAATTTTACAGCTGTGCGGTGCTSTATAAGGTGTCACGCACAGCGCAGCTCTGCCTGACTTGCTCGGCAGCTTATGACAAGTCCCTTAACGCAGCTCTGTTGGTGCAGATGAGAAAGAAAAGTGCTGCAAACCTCACGGGGTTCCGCAGGGTCTATCCGAGAAGCTCAGCCGTGCGGCGGATGCACAGCACRCAGCCCACCGTGGGGTGCACAAAGCCGACCTTTATGCCTCCCCCCCCCCAGCCCGTAAGAGTTTATCTGCCAGGCTTGTTCCCCAGCATTATTTGCAGCTGACAAAGCTCTGCCATCAATCAGCAGCCTGAGGACAAGCCAAGCCGATAGCTGCAGGGGGTGTGCCTCTTGGCTTTTTTCCTTTATTTTTTTTCCAGCCACTATCCCAACGATAGCAACAGTGGCTGGGAGCTGAATAGAAAGTCACTTCTCCACGTTATCCTTTGTAAGGCCAGCTGGGCTGGCTTTAAGCCCCAGCTTGTGAGACTGGTGTACAGCCCACATGGAGATGAGGCTAAATCCATGGACAGGAATGTCCCATATCTAAATAGCGGTGTGCTCCTAAGGCAATGGTACAAGCAACAGGGACTGGAAACGTTCACCTTGCAGCTTTTACTGAGCCACTTGCTTGCCCCAAGGCCCTGGGCCCAAACTCCTGGGACAGTAGAGGACTGCAACTCCCCACGCCTGCAAAATGCATGCAAAAATGCAGTGACAACGCTCAAAGACACCTTTGAATATCTCACTGCTTACATCCATCTCATGTGGGAGCCGGGGGGAGTACCAGTATAATTCAATAATATTTGTGAAGCAGCCCTTCGTAGAAAAACAAGAGACCCACTTCATCTGCAAACAGGGATTTAGAACGATTTGCACGTACTTCTGCAAGTGTCGGGAATTACGCCAGAGGCACGAGTGGTGCRGGGCAATAACTGGATTAGAATGTGGCTGAGGTTGTAGTTCACGAGGGAAATACAAGCTGTGATAGGATGGGATGGGGGGTATTAAACTGCTTGTAACCAATTTTTTTTCCTCACCTTGAAAATCTAGGCTCTGAAGCTGAAGTTTCCAAGCAAGTTTGCAGATCCTGTAATACAGCCGTTAGTAGAATTTGCATGGCATGAATATTTACAGGAGAAAAAGAAGGTAACTCTCATTTCCTCAGGTTGTTTTGGACACGAGTCCTCTCCCCAGGGCTGCAGCATCTTGCAGCTCGGTGCCACCCGCAGATTTCGGAAGTGGGCTTTTCCACTGGCTTTATTTAATTTCCTCAGACACCCTCGGGGCAGGATGGGGCTCTCCGGGCGCTTTTCCTGTTCAGTCTGAGCTGCCCCCAAAGTGACACCCAGGTGACTGTCGTCACGATAATGTCCCGTAGCAGTGGGATCCAGACCTTTAGGGCACGTAACCATGTGCAGCATCAGCACACCTCACCGAAAGCTGTTGCCCGATCCTTTCCCATTGGCRGGATTTGTGGTTTGAAAAGTAGGAAAGGCATAAAAATATCAGAGGCGTGGTGGATTATTACTGATTGCTTCTTCACTAAAGGTGTAAATAATCCCTGGAGGCATTATGTTGACCCTCTGAAATGCAGGAACTGAGAGGTGAGGTGTGGGCATATGCCTCCTCGGTGATGTGCTTCGTTGGTGGCCAACTGCTGGGGGATGAGAAGGAGCTGCTCAAGTGGTCTTACCGTGAGTGGGACTATCGCGACTTCAAGCCCGAGGCACTTTACCAAGCGATTGCTGAGGACTTCTACACCAAATATCTGAAAAACAGCCAGGCAAGTAGCACTGTTTTACGAGAAGACAACAAGGTCTGTAAGTGGCTGGAGAGGTTGTCAGCTGAAAGGGCAGATACCACCAGGAGGAAGGAGAGCGAGCACAGCGGTGGCAGCTTCTTGGTTTCTGCCCTGCGATGGCAGGGCCAGAGCTGGGGATGGAGAGGCTGGCGGGGAGCATCCCCTGCTGAGGACAAGGACAGCAGAGCCTCCGCGCCTCTCRGCAGCCTGGAAGGGGCAAACACTAGCCCGGATTCCTGACATATTAACTGCTTCAGGGCTGAACAGTTCAACAAAAGCGCATTGCTGACCATGCTGCAACTGTGCTGCTCCAAAATCCCGAACCACCCAGCCCTTGGGTACCAAAATTCTTRGGTACCCTTATTCTTGGGTACCAAAAGCCCAACTGCCAAACCTCTCCTTTCCCAGCCAAGACCCCCTGAAATGGTGTCATGAGGTGTGATATGGCTGGCGCTGACACGGTATTGAGAGCAGAGAAAAATAAAATGTCGTACTAAAATGAGTAACATAGAAGATACAGCATCGATTGAGGTGCTGGAGCGTGTCCAGAGAAGGGCGACGAGGCTGGTGAAGGGTCTGGAGCACAGGTCTTATGAGGAGAGGCTGAGGGAGCTGGGATTGTTTAGCCTGGAGAAGAGGAGGCTGAGGGGAGACCTTATCGCCCTCTACAACTACCTGAAAGGAGGCTGTAGAGAGGAGGGTGTTGGTCTCTTCTCCCAAGTAACAAGCGATAGGACGAGAGGAAATGGCCTCAAGTTGCRCCAGGGGAGGTTTAGATTGGACATTAGGAAAAATTTCTTCACTGAAAGGATAGTCAGGTATTGGAACAGGCTGCCCAGGGAAGTGGTGGAGTCACCATCCCTGGAGGTGTTCAAAAAACGTGTGGATGTGGCGCTTCGGGACATGGTTTAGTGGGCATGGGTGCTGGGTTGATGGTTGGACACGATGATCTTGGAGGTTTTTTCCAGCCTTGGTGATTCTATGATTCTATGATGGCATGCAGATTTGAGGCTGGCTGGGAAGAGCGAGAAATGTCCATTTTGGCAGGGTGGCCGGTATTCCTGTGGATTCATTTATTCCTGCCTGTATTGTGTGGGCTGCAACAGGCATGTAAATAAATGCAAGAGGAAGAAGCAGGCCCTGCCCAGCAGTTCGTTTTAACACACCGTTAGGATTATTTCTGCCCAGAAAGAAGTGAAACATCCTCTACTTTTTTGTTTATTTAAACAAAATAGTAGGAATGCTGTTGTGCATTAACAATCCCGCAGACATTTTCTGAGACCATTTGTGCCGGGCAGCTGGACCATGGCCTGCGTTAGGAAGCGAGTGCAGCACGGAGAGCTGGTATTTCYCTCACTGCATTTGTTTTTCTGCTTTAAACAGCACGTGTTTGTGTACCTGGAGATAGCCATTGAGGAACAGCCCGTCGGGAGGCTGCTCTTTGAGGTACGTTACAGAGAAAAGCACAAGCGAGGAAGAAGTCCACCCAGCGCGGTCGTTTCACCTGCCGAAGGAGGGGGGACAGAAATCTGGCCAGTGGATGTCAGCTAGGAATTTCACACATTGTCAGATAGGAATTTCACATGTGTCTTCCTCTTCTCACTTTTGCAGCTCTTTTCAGACGCGTGTCCCAGGACCTGTGAGAATTTCCGCGCCCTGTGCACTGGAGGAGCGACGTCTTCCCATGATGGCCGAGAGCTCACCTACAAAAACTCCCTTTTTCATCGCCTCGTGAAAAACGGGTGGATCCAAGGAGGAGGTGCGTTTCCAGGTGTCCCGAGTAAAACCGAGATACAGCACAAGGGTGGGAGGATGATCTGCATGAATAACAGTTTTCATCCACAGAGACATAACTGAACTCCAGGACAAATCTAATCTCTTAATTTATATATATATATATATATATATATATATATATATATAAAAACCAGAAAATATTTTCTCTTTTAGCCATCTCACTTTCTAAACATAGGAAAAGTTTGGATAATTTGTTCTTTTGATTATCCAAGACCCTTTCAATAGAACTTAGGAAACTAATTGAAAACATTAAAACCCTTTTCCATTAAGTTCTTTGGTAAGTAACTAGGAAACTAATTGGAAACATGAAAACGCTAAGGATATCAGTAGGAATACATATTACTTGTTTTATAGAGAGATTAACTTACGGAGGCATTTAGCCAAGTGTCAGAGCCCTTGCAAACGTGCTGGTGAGTTGTCTGCGCACCAGTGCTATGCTTGGAGTGTGGCACGAGGAGAAAGGCTCCATGAATGATGGGACACGCAGCTTGCCCGACTGATATCCCCAGGGAAGTCAAGATAGTTAGGTGTATCWGAAGGCATTTCTTTTGCTACTCCCTTTTGGTCTATCATGCACCTTATCTACCTGTATTTCTTACCTGTGTTTGCCTTGCTCCAAATGTGAGTTCTCAAATCCATTTCAAGTTTATACTTTGAAGATACACCTCCTAATTTTCATGAATAACTATGCAGATATCTATGTAGTCCATAAAAGCAACCTAAAATTACAAGCTTGCTACTGTAGAGGACTAACCATAACCTGACTGGTATAAGACAATGTCTAAATAAAGTAACAAAACCAGACTTCTTTAAAAATTTTTTTTTAAAATAGATGCATCAGGTTTCTTTAGTGCCTTACTTGCCAGAAATCTGGTTCAACAGGAATTTCTCTCTTATCAAATCTCTTTTCTTAGACAAGTTAGTGGTCTTAACTCACCATAACATCACAGCTGCATTTCCATCCTTCCTTCTCCTAACCCTGCTCCCTCCGACAGGCGTCCTTCTCCAGGGCACCCCTTCCTTGGCTGGCCGCTGCCACCGCAGGAGCTCTCCCAGCAGCAGATGCTGGACCTTCTCAGAGGGGCAGCGATTAAATGTGCCGYGTGAAATAGTTCTCCATAGAGGGGCCATCTCTTGGGACGGAAGCAGAGACCTTCCCAAAGGTCTGATAAAATTTCAGTAGTAAAACAGAAAGATGGATGCAGTTGTTCCCCCAGGCTGATGCACAACCCACGCCTCTGACCTCACTGATAACCCYCAATAACGCCTGTGATAAACCTGGTTCCTGATGGTTACTTTTATCTACCCTGCAGACATCATAACTGGAAAGGGAGATGGAGGAGAGTCAATTTATGGTCCCACCTTTGCAGGTATGGTTCCTCAGCTATCTTACTGCACAAATGGCCAATGCCCACAAAAATCAAGTTGTTTACCTGATCTTATTCACAGAATAACCTGGGAATTTCGTTTCATCTCCCTAAAGCAAAAGGGTTTGCTTTTCAGTCAGAATTATTATCTGCTTGCATTAGCAGGACCGGAATGCTTTAGCGAGGTCACTTTTTGCTCTGTAACCTTGGCCCCCTCCTCTGATGTCCCCTGCCCAACGCTCAGCTCCACCAGCCCCTTCTCCCTGCCTAAATGAGGGCTGATGGTCACCCACTCTCCTCCTTCAAACTGCGAATACTCACCTTGTGAATAGGACCTTAGAAATGTASAAGTGGATTAGCTACAGATCTCCAGGCACCTGATACCGCTTGTTTAAACACATTTAAAGTAATGGAAGTAAGTTGGCTTTAACTCTAGATTTCCTGGACCTCGGGCAGCTTTTCAGGCTTGGGGACACCGCAGGCACCGCTGCCAGCGGCTACGTGACTCTGCTGATGTAAGGGGAGTTACTTCTCAATCTTACATAAAACCATGAAAGTCGAGAAAAGACAAACACGAGCTAAGTTTAACAAAAAATGTTCCCCCATACTGGTATAAAGTAATAAAATGTAAAGAAAATAGAACATTATAACTTGCAATATTTAAGAAAAGCAACCCATATAATTGACATAGACATTTGGGATCTTCTGTTTAGATTAAATGCTACCCATAAAGAMGTTTTATGACAGTTAAAGCACTTTTGAAACTGATTTATATTCCCTTATATAAAAGCTTTGCCACTGCCAATGGCACAAATGATGTGACATTCGAGCAGGCTGGGCAGCAGCCAASAGAGATCAGAAACGCCAAGTGTAGCTGAAAATTCTTTCCCAAGACGCTGAAGAGCCTACTCGTGAGGAGAAGCCGCTCTCACTTCGAGGCCCCGGGACGGACGGAGCACAACCCGGCTGGAGGCAGGTCGCTAGCCCGCTCTGCCCGGCCAAGTCACAGCACTGGTGGGCAGGAAAGCTGCTGGAAGTGGAAGCCCAGCGTGTGGGATTTAAGGCAGTAAATGCTACGGGCTGCCTAGAGTGGGAAGGAAGGAGCAAAAGTCACTYCTTTGATGCTGGAGCTCCTGAAATAGCAGCAAGCCTGGACGCTCGGGACACACACATCTCAGAAAGTATATATGCAGGTATTGGAAAAAACTAGGACTGGCTGTTAAACTGTTTGCAAGGTGGATGTCACCGAGGATTTAAAAGTTTGTGAATCCTCTTTTCCAGCAATGCTACCCAATAGATTTGTGCTAGTGCACATCTCACAACCTTCTCACTTTCTGTTCGGGTAGAAATCGTCCGTGGGGGAAAAGGAGTTTGAGCGTGCGTAGGCACCTCCGCACGCAGGAGAGCTATGGCCCCACGCACGCTGCCCAGGCTGCGGCACGAAGCCCCAGCCCAGCGCGCAGCGTTYTGCTCTCAGCTCCATCCTCCTCCTCCTCCTCCAGGCAAAGCTTGTGCTTTCCCTGTGCTACCCAGAAAAGAAGCTGCCATATCATGTGGGAAGGCGACAATGCATCAAAAATCGCTTCAGTAATTTTAAGGTGGATTTAATTTGGAATCTGTCAACCTTAAAAGTGTCCCTGGAAGACTTTTATTATCCATATTACACATACTCCACGTGTTGATGTATTAAGGGAGAGGATTGCTAATTCTTCCCCTCCCCCTTTTTAATTAAAAGTTGCTTTTCATCCTTAAGAAAGGTGTTCACTTGGGTATGCCTTTCTATTTTAAGGCTTAGATTGCTTTCCCAGTACTTCCCGCCAAACTATTTTACACTGAGGGCAGAGGACAAATATCTTCAATATCTGAAAAGGGTGAGAGATGCCTCTGTCAGCCGGTAATGTTCTGGGAGCCACGGCGCTTGGCACACGTCCGGGCACTGCAACGCCTGCTGAAATTAATGGGATGCAACCGCATTTTACTGTAATGAGCTAAAAGGACTGAGGTAATTACACAGAATCCCTCGGACTGGAGCGTCRTGTCATAGAACAAAGCATCCAACTCCAAAATTATTCTGCTGAAGTCATTTTGCAAACTGCAAGGCAGCGGTCAGGGAGTAACTGTTCAGTTAAAATTTAATTACCATTTTTATGAATCACTTTCTGAGAAGGGCACTTAAACTGGGTAAAAAGAATTTAAAAAAATCAGAGAACAATAAAATTTAAACATTTCTACAGTTTCCTTCAAGCTTGTTGAGAACTCCATGGGGTTCTTGACAGCTCAGTGTGATCAGGTAGGAGATGAGCGATGGAGGGGGCCAGGATCAATGCACCCCCTACTCCCCACCTCGTAGCTGGGCTCCCCTCCACAGTAGAGAAGGAATCAAGTCCTTGCCGTCATCCCCCAAACCCAGGCACGCCATGTCATCCCTCCTGAGAGCCATTTCTTCTCTCCCTCACCAGTCCTTCCACAGCCGGCACGGAGGATCSTTTTCACCTCCTCATAGCTCTCACTTGCTCTTGCCTTGCAGCTCCCATTGTCTGTCTCCTCTCCTCGCCCTGGAACAAAGTTTCCACTCTGGGAGCACCCCGGCCTCCTTCACTAAATATCTGCTCTCCATTTATTCAGCTCTGTCATTTTTTTGGCTAAAGAAGTCTCCTGCTCGCCCTCCTGTGCAAGTCGCCAAGCGCGGGGAGCAGCCAGGCATGTCCTGCCCTCACAGCCCTGTCTGTGCTCCCGGGGGATCCTGTCCCCTTCACYGCGGGCAGCAGCACGAGGGGAGGCAGAGTGGAGGCTGTGCTTGGAGCATCCGCTCTGCCTCCCACCTTCCTCATCCGTATGGTGGGAATAATCCCAAGTAGCCGCGGGGAAATGCTGTGYGAAGTGCGCCGAGCTCCTCTGGCAAGAGACCTTTAGGGGAAAAGGAGAAGGGAACGGGAGAGCGGGGAAGAAGGGGAGCTTGCGGGAGCTGGCAAAAGGGAGCTGTACGGTGAATAGCAGCAAAGGGAGCAACACAACTGCGGCCTTTCATCCCCAAACTCTTTCCCTAGATGAAAGCTTCTCTGTTCGTCACAAGGGAAGAGGGGTCCTCGGGATGGCCAACAAGGGCCGCCACAGCAACGGCTCGCAGTTCTACATCACCCTCCAGCCAGCTCCCTACCTGGACAAAAAATACGTGGCTTTCGGGTAGGTACGCACACGCTTGCTGCCACTGCACTGCATGGGAGGTTGCCCTGGCCCCGCAGGACACTGCTGCCTGCAAGGAAGCGTCCATGAAATCCCTACGGCAGCCGCAAAACGGATGCCTCTGGCCGGGAGGGGTGGATAAGTCAGATTTGAAGTACCTAATGACRCCCGTCCCTCCCTTTCTCTGCCCTGGCCTGGCTTGCTCAAGCTGCAAAACCCTATGGCAAAGCTGCCAGGGCCTCTCCAGGACAAAGGCTACAAACTGACGGCTGCATACCTGGGTGTCAGCYGACAGGAGGGTGTTCAGCAAAGCCTCTGGGCTCTGCTCAGCCCTCATGAGCTGAAAGAAACTGTTTTAACGAGTTCATGCTGGGAGTTTGTTCTCAGTAGGTCAGTGTATAGGGCTGGCCCTCTTGAGATTTTTAGATTTTCAGGCATGTAATAAGGAAGATTATTGCTCTGAGTAGTTTGCTTGATGTAGGAGAATGAAATATGTATGTATTACCACAGAGCGAGAAATTCACTGTGCAGTTTCCATGTAACCACATTATGGAGAAAGACAGCATTTTTAAAGGAAGTGGAAAGCACAACTGTCTAACCTACAGAGAACAAACCAAAAGCGATTGCTGGCTGGATATATATATATATAACCAGTGGCATTCACCTCGAGTTTCAGCCTTGCCACTCTGAAAGGTGCGGGATCCAAGATCTTATAGCCAGGCCCTCTTAAAACTGAGTGGGAGTTTAATCCTGAGAGAGCAAAAAGCAGCCACAGCATCGGACGAGGACAGCCAGGCACTTTCCAGCCCTGCGCTGGCTCAGTCCTTCTGATGTCCCTGCTTGGGCAAGGGCTGCCTGCAATGTCCTCCCCGCTTGGTACCGCTGTGGCGGATGGGATGGGATGGGGTATCGTACGAAGCTTTCCAGAGCACTGCTGGCATCCATCGCCATGCCGGTGCCTGCAGGAGGCACAACTCGTGCTCCTGCAGCGTGGGAGCAGGACAGGCTGAAAATCATAAAGACTGCAAAATGTTGGACTGTCTTCAGGATTCAGATGGGCGTTGTGAAGGAAGGAAATGAAAGATTTCTCAGGGAGTCACTTCTAATAACTGTCACTTCTGACAGCGTGTCTTCTTTCTCCTCAAAAGTAATGGCCATTTGTAGCCAGGGCACATGGCGAAACGCTGTTCTTTAAATAAGTGTAGCTGCATAAAGCCATAACATTTTCACCTCTCCTAAAATGCTAACTAGCGGCTACTTAATCAAGAACTGATGGCGTTTGTCACTCCATTGCGAAGAACAACTCTTTAAAGAGCAGAGCAGGTGCAGCCTGTTAGTAGGAAACCGGTGCCTGGGTTTCTTACGGCCCCRCACAAGCCTGAGGCTGTGGAGCTGGCTCCAGACAGAGACGGATCCTGTGGGCACTGTTCTCCCTCCCGTAGGCAACTGATCGAGGGCACGGAGGTCCTCCAGAGGCTGGAAGCCGTACCTACGTATAACGAAAGGCCTACTGTAGACTGCAAGATTATTAACTGTGGGACTTTTGAGCCATGATCGCCAGCTCGTTTTCCTGCCTGCTGTAAGGCAGAGCACTGTTTTCCTCACAGCTTTTTACAGACCTTGATGTCTTTCACTTAAGGCAAAAATAAAAGCACTTCTTGCACATGTGAATGGCTTGGAAATGTTCTTTTGGCTTAAAAAAAAATGTTCATAAGCTGTTAAAAAGCACTTTTACAGAAGTATAGAAAAAGACTTGTGAAGATCTCCCAGTGCCAGTCTACAGTTTATGGGAAATGGTGTTAATATGATTATATAGTGACAAGCAGATACGCTAAAATGCACATATGGCTAAAGCACGGGTAGACAGATGGACACGCACCTATAGGGATAAAGCTAACTGTTCCTGGCTAAATTCTGCCTYTACCACAACCTCCACAGCACAATTGCCCTGCCAGGTTTGCCCTGTATAGCTCAGATACCAGATGTAGTCTGCATATGGTAACTCAGACATCTCAGAGGAAAGGAGGAAAAAAAAATGTTTGCAGAAYTGCGGCCTCTCTGAATGCCATACATTTGATCCTGCGCTGACTACTATAAACTAAAAGTTACACCCTTGAAATCAGGTTGGGCTGCATCAGGCTAAAACCAGGAAATGGTAGAGCAGAGGTAAGCTTTAAGTAATTTTATTTGGCAGATGGTCTCAAATAACAAAAATGTGACTATTGCCACTAAAACAGAGAATAATATTGTTTATAAAGTTACTGCAAAACAGGAAATTTTAAGGTTATGTGTGGATGCAAATATATAATACATAATGATTGCTACTGTCAGGGACTTCTTACATGCAAGATYTCTCTGATGTACAGTGCAGAGCTTGGGCATGGGTGGCTTCAGCAAAGGATGGCAGGTAAGCATTAAAAGAAGAGAAAATGTGTGGAAAATCAAAATGCAGCCTGGAAAGAGAGGCCATAACCAAGTGCATTGGAAGTTCAAAGGAAAAGAGCATTCGTCGGGCTCGGGTGCAGATAAAAGGCTAAACCAGCCTTGCTGTGCCAGGGCTCCAGGGACACGGTCAGCGTGCAGCTCTCTCGCCTCTATTTCCAGCGCTGCGGAGAGCGCTGTGCTGAGCGACCTTTGCTCCTGGGCTCACTGCATGAGCCGCTAAACCCCACAAAACAGCGCCGGTGTAAGATGGCAAAGGCTGAGTTAGAGAAATATTAGGAGAGACCTAATTTTGTCCAAGCTTAAGCCCATGGATTTCATGAGAAGTAACATGCTTAAGTTTATTTGCTAAATGGGAATGAATTTAACAAATCTGTGAATGTTTAACTGAATGCCTGAAGAGGGCACAGACCTAGAGTGATCTCCACATGCTCTGAGTGAGTACAGAGATTGTTTTAATTTCAGCAAGGGGACTTAGGTTTTTCTTTATTTATGGCACAAAACAAAAAGAKTCCTTAATCTAAAATATCTGTATATGTCTGTAGCTAGCTACRGAGCATTTAACACATTTTCTCCTTTTATTTTCTAAAGCATTCYGCAATCTATACAGAGACTACTAATAGGAACTAAGTCTTCTGTAGGAACATTTCAAATCAATTAAACTGCCTAGAGAATAATTATTTTCACTTCATAGTTCTGTGCCAAAGATTAAAATATGGTGTTGCATTTTCTTCACAAAATAACACATTTCCTGACAAATTACTTTTCATAAGTAATAGAGACTATTGCTATGAAAGGATGAAAGGATATGGCTTCGAAACAGTACTGGGATGGAGGTTAGCAGCTCTTATTTCTTGCAAGGATTTTAAATTGTATTCAAATGTTTAAAGATAAAAGTCAGAAAAGTAATTTTAGTTCTGCAGGTTACAGAAGACAATGCTAAACAACCAATTAATTGATTTTTTGTTTGCTGTTGGCTTGGTTGCCCACAGCAGGCCTGCTSTGAGCATGGCTGCACCGTGGTGTCCCCTGTGCCCCCACGAGGGACAGARCCAGAGCGCAGCGTGTGCTTCAAGTCCAAACAACCTGATCTGATCAGCAGTCAGAGCACAGAAACTCATGCTCTGGCAATGGGCAGTGCTCAGGATCCCTCAGGGCAGACAAACACCTGATCCTGTCAAGTAGCAGAAAGCTGATCCTGCGCCAAAAGTCACAGACCTGGTAACAAATATGATGGCTGGATGTACGACATAGAGGGTGTCGTACGCTCGGGATCTAGGAGAGCCACGCAGAATGACCAGGCAGGGGACAACTGGTTGAAGTTACGCCTCGTGGAAAATGTTATAACGAGAAAAGGAGAGTACAAGCAGGAAATATTTTGAATTTCAGGCATAATGATCCTTCAGGCAAGCCACAATTACTGTATTTGCATTGGTCATGACAGGACACTCTGCCAGAAAAAAATGTGGCAAAAGCTTTCATCCAGTATTAAGGAGGTCACCTAAAAGAGTGTRTCTTTCAACCCTGGTTCGTTCCTCAGTGCCTGCAAGTTGGATATGCTTAAGGAGCCCCAGGCGATGAACAATGAAACAGGAAAGGATGAATTGTCTTAACCTCAATCCAAAATTATGTTTTGTGCCGTATTTTCTTTTGTAACCTACACCTCTGTTCAAGTCACTAGGAATGCATTGCCGCCTCTGAGAGAGCCAGACCAGGGAAGAGGCGTGCGCAAGCATCCAGAGGAGTCGCAAGCCCAGAGGCAAGCCACGGGGCCTCCAAAAGGCCGGGAAATTCAGGGGCGGTCTGCAGACGGGGAAGTGAAGAGTTCCATTGCCAACTGCTGGTTTTGGAGAAGTTCCCTTCCCCAGCAACCATATACAAAAACTCCCTTCTGTAAAGGGCAGATGGCAGCAACCTGAGTCCTGAGAAAACTATTATCTTACCGAATTACACAGTGGTTTATTTGTGTAATGTGTCACTGCTGTAGGAAAAATCGGTGTCTTTCAAGTTTTGCTTTATGAGAGTTTTATGCTGAGCTTCTTACTCCAGCAAAACACTCCCTTAGAAACTGCTCTAAATGAAAAGTGATGAAAGAAGCCCTCAGACTACATACAAAGTTATTTTCTTCGTACAGGCATATGTGTTAAAATCGCAAGGACAGTGTGCTAATAAACCATGGACAGTAGGCTTCAGTCATTACCCCTTACTAATTCARGCACTAATCAGATGAAAGTTGGAGCGTGAAGTCATTACCTACAATGTAGTTTACCTCATCTGAGGTCAGAGGGTTTCTGAATCTGACCCAGGAGGGCTGCTAAGGTCAATAGAAATTGTTAGGTGGCTCCTCAGCTATATAGGTACTCCACACTGATCTGGGGAAAGCCCTGGAATCTCCAAAGTATATGTTTATTTTAATTGTATCAGGTGGGCTTTAGACAACATATTTCGTCTTCCTACAGACCAACCTCACCTTTTTACATCATCATGGCTATAGCACTCTCCTATTGTCCTTTGTATACTTACTGCCTCGGATACACTTACCAAAATACTGTTGACCCCCAGGTGTAAGTCAGAGATTAAAGAGTTCCTGCCACCAATTCCAGGGAGAAAAACAGTACTCCAAAGGACTGGGTTTGGAAGAACTTTACTGAAAATATCAACTATGCAGCATATCAAATGGATCAGAATTACATGATACAGCTACTGCATGAAGAAAATGGGTAAGTGGAATGATTTTACAAACTTAATAGGAAGAATCTTGATATCCGTGGGTGACCAAGCCAACAGCAAATAAAAAATCAATTAATTGGTCTTTTAGCTTTGTCCTCTGTAACCTGCAGAACTAAAATTACTTTTCTGACTTTTATCTTTAAACATCTGAATACAATTTAAAATTGTAAATATGAGCCGCCAACCTCCATCCCAATACTGAATATCCAATTCTGATAAGGTTTAGGATGTTAAGCACTACTGGGGGGCCAGCTCAACAGAGCTCAATCGTGCCCATGCCTCAGATGCTGTGAGGGGAGAAGCACTGGTCTGGGCTGTCAGGACACAGCAAGAGCCAGAGGTCGGGTCAGTGGTCCCCAAGGCCAGGCACAGGCAGGGCTGTGACACTCCTGGGGTTGCAGCTCAGGTGGGGGCCAGATGCAAGAGCCTCAGCCTAAAAGTATCTCCAGAGAAAAAGTGGGGGAGCCCCCACTGAGGTTCCTTCTCTTTGAAAGCTCCCAGGCTGACCAAGGCGTATTTTATCAGCCAGCCAGCCTTGAGCACAGAGCTAAACTCCTGGGAGCAGGGGGTAGGATCCTGCAATGACACAGGCCAGAGCCTACTGCTGTATTACATCATCACCAACAGAAAAATGCATGTTACAAATACGGTAAATGGATGTACTTAAGTTATCATCCTGTTGCAGGGAGACTCCATCTAAACCTTAGCCTTATTTTTCTTTGGTTACCTAAACCAGCCTGACCTCATTCTGTGGTTGGTCCCAGCTGCACTGGGAAATGTTTATTCCTTCCGCCGCACCTCGCCTCTCCCCATTGCCTTCTATTCTTCTTCTTGTGACATCTCTCTTTGGCTTGCCTTAGGCTAAACGCATTGGCCCGCACCACTATCTCTAAAAGAGCTAAGAAAAATCTTTTTAGCGTTATTACATCCTCACTACCACTTTGCATATATATATTTTTACCTGTTCCTTATGTTAAAAGCAGCCTTTCCACCCCACCTGGTGGGGCTGAGCAAGTGCCTGTACCACAGCATGCGTGAGGGGGCACCAGACACAGCTCCACCTTGCTTGGCTCAGGCAAGTGCCAATGTCCTCATCCAGAATTTCTGCTGGGGACAGACACATGGGCATCTTAAATGCACACTTAGATGTCATACAGCACGGCATGCGCAACCCCGTACGTGCCTTGGGCCTGTATCCAGCCCCGATGAGACATACCTCTACAGCGGGATTTACTACCATACCCGTCTCACGATGCAAGGATTAACTAAGGTTACAAAGCTCTGAGCACAGGAATCCATGCATTATTTCTGAACGATTACAAAGGCAGTGAATGGCACCAGAATCCAATAATGCATCATTATGTAATGGTATGAAATACCCCGAAACCTCTTTGGATGGTGTTATTTCCCTTGTTAAAACACCCACCGTGTATTTACACTTCACACGCACTTCTCTTTCCACACAGGTGAAATGACAATTTGGAAATGAACACAAATGTTTACAAATTGAACCAAATATATGTTCTCTTCAGTTTATCTACTGATTTTTTTTCTTTCATTCATTGCCACCATTCCAAACTGCAGTATGCTCCTCTGGAATCTCTTCAAAAGGCCCGTTATCACATCTTGCCCAGCACCAATTGATCTGCTGCGATTCCTGGGCATTTATTACATGTAAAACATGCTTCCCTAAAATGGACATCTGSAGACCCTTAGCTTTTACCCATTTTTGCCAAGGACTCTACATAAATTTCCAGTAACGCAGTGCTTGGAATTCCTTATAGATTCAAAACAGAGGTAAATGCCTTACTAACCACTAAGTATATAACAGCGCAATGAAAAATGAACAGAGTGATGAATGTGATATTTTAAATCCAACAACAACAACCCAGACCGCCATGATCCTGCTGACTGTATGCTACAACAAAATCCCGAGATGCTGACTTTAAGAAAAAACAGACAAACCACATTTATCATTCACTTGGATTCCCACCAGCCCCCAGGATTACATGATAGACATGTTTTCACTTGCTTGTGGAGACGAGCTGTAGCTGTAATTCTTGCCCTGCTGGTAATCTTAGTTCTATTTTATTATCTACTTCCTTTTCTCCCAGTTTTTCCGTATATATACACCCTGATTAGAGTCTTGTCTTTTATCAATCACATTTAACGTATGTTCTATTTGTTTTCCTTCTCAAAAGGAGAGATTTTTAGTATGTATTCCTCAGGAAATGCATATTGCAGCAACCATGACACTTCACGTGTCCAGCACATCAACTGATGTGACTGGTGCCTGATGCCACTGCATCCCTCATAAAACACTACAATAACTGCTGAASATCTATTTAATATCATAACTCACAAGAACTGCAAAAAGAAAAACCTGATTTCAAATAATGCCACATGTCTAGTGAAATCACAAGAGATCCTGTGAATCAAGCCCTGATCCCAGTAGGAGACCCTTGTCCCAGAAGGACATAAAAACCTCTGCAGGCATGGCCAGGAGGGATGAGTGGAAGCCATACGAAAATCCCGTATTCAATGCTTACTGCAGTTTCATGCTGCTTATTCAAAGTTAGAAAAGAAACATAGTATTTTAATAATGAATATGAAAATTATTTCTCATTAAAAAGCCAGCAACTTCAATCATACTGCAGGAATAACTAACCTATTTTACACTAACACTCCAGTAAAAAGTACACACAGAATGAAAGTTAACTAAAGTGAGTGTGTGACTTCAGTCACCTTATCACTTTTCAGAACTAAATTCAGATGTCACTGACATTTACATCCAACAAAATATGCTTGGTCATTTCACTGCAGCTGCTATGAGGTTCCTGTTCATATCGCAAGATTGATTCTCTGCTGTTTTCTTTGCAGTCCTTTTTTTACGTTTGCACTCTAAGACTCCTTTGCAGGAAGGCAAAGCATTAGCTATCCTGCCCACTAGCAGAAGCACCACAATATATGATGGTACGGAAGCTTGTCAGAAAGCTCTATACCCAAATTATGTACTACCAACAGTCCTACAGACCTTTCCAGAGCTCACACAGTAATCATGATAGGTAGCTTGCCTTAAAGTTTCTGATGTTGTAGTGGTCTCTTGGCTCTTGGCAAATAAAACACCTTCAGGAAAGAAAGTAAAATGGAAGATTAAGCTAGAGATTTATTTGGCAGTTTCCTCTTTACTGCCCAAGTCCAGCTCACATTTAGGAGAAACAGGGGAGGATTTTCCTGATTATAACTCTTGTCTTTCATATGTCCTTTCATCCTGATGATGCCTTTCTCAAATCAGGACCATACTAAAATTTGCTTTATAGCTCTAGCTTGTCTCTCCTTGATTACAAGAAGGCATCAATGTTTGTCTTGGTTTCCCAACATTTGCCTGTGTTGGCATTGCACAAAATGTAGAGGCAAATTTACACAGATTTTTATTTGCAGAGTCCGCTGTTGATGGTATACATTGACTCAAGTTGCCTGAGGGAAAAACAAAGGACAGAGACAGGGAAAAAAACAGGCAGAAGCAGGATTCTCTTCTGTGATGGTATCCCCAAACATCCTTCTCCAAGTGCTCTCCACAGCACAGCTGGAGGTGACAAGAGTGATGATGAAGGTCACGATTTTTACCATGCTTCCTCTCTAGTACTACAGACATATCATGGGCTCCCAGCACGCTGTTCCCACCTGAGATGGGACTAGTGCTGACTGGAGCACAGTTGGACAACAACCTGCAACTGTTGCACGCTATTGAGCTTCACATGTGATTATTATTGAGTAATATTTATTTAAGCTACTATTACGTACTATTTTCTAAGTTTTTTCAAAGTAGAAAAGAAGTTGGCCCACCCAACCTCCCAGCGCAGCCGCAGAGCGCAACGGCCGCCAGCCACCCCTCCCCCTCTCCTCCCCTCACGCACGCCGCCTGTGGCGGGGGAGGGGCGGCCCGCGGCGCCCCGTCCCCGCCTTCCGTCGCGCTCCGAGCCAATGAGCGGCCGCCGCTCTTCGGCCCCAGTGGGGAGGCGGGGCCTCCTTGGAAGTAGGGGGGGGGCGGGGTGGCCGGGCAGCGCGTGACGCGCGGGAAACGCTCCCTCGGGGCGGTGGGGTCACGGTGGGAACCGTTCCATTACCCGTCGAAGGGGGGGGGGAGGCTGGACGGAACCACGCTGCCGTCCCGGTAGCTGCGGCCGGCCCGCGCGGGGGAGGGGGCGGTGCCAGCTCGAGGCGGTGCCGCTCTCGTGACGCCAGGGGGCGGGGTGACGGCGCTCAGAGGGTGCGCGGAGGCAGCGGGAGCGAAGCGGGGCGAAGGGGAGCGCAGACGAGCGGGAGCCGCCACCCCTCGCTTCACCGCCACCGCCGCACCGCCGCCATGGGCCGGATACCGGCGCTCCCCCTCACCGCCCTCTGCCTCGCCTGCCTCTGCGGGCTGGTGGCGGGGGCGCGCGCGGCCGACAGCGGCACCGCGACCGTTGGTGAGTGCCTCGCGACCCCCCACCCCCCCGCCACAGTTGCTGACGGGGCAGCCCCTCCCCCTCCCGCGCTCGCGCCCCGCCTGTTGTCCGGCGCTGGGGGGGAGCGGGGCGGGCTCCGCGCACCGAGCCCGGCCGGGCGGCCGACCGACCCTCCGCGCCCGCCGCTCTGCCGCGCCCGGCGGAGGGGGGAAAGCACCGCGGTGCCGGCCGCCCGGCGGGGGAGCCGCCCTGCGCTCCCTTGCAGCTCGGCCGCCACCGCTTCCGCGCGGCGGCAGCGCCGCCTCCCTCAGCGCCTTGGCCGCAGCGCGCCGAGCTTTTTGGCCGCTGCTCTCTGACTCCTCTCTTCTCGCTTTAGTTTTACCCTTCGCTGTGAAGTATTTGGGTGCGTGCGGTGTGAAATCCGCTAGCACGGTTTGACACTACCTCCAATATCCCCCTTCGTATGCAGCAACCGGCTAGTAGCGGGTAGCTTTGCGTTTAGTAAAACGTACGCGGCGTGTTCTTTTCTTAYAAACTTAGTACAGGTCAAATTGCGGGAGTTACTTACGTAGCAATGTTGTTCTGTCACTGCTGCCGGTTGTCCTGATGTTAGCCTCGTTGTTCGTCCTATGAGTTTGTCGAATCTTTCTGGCTCTGTGAGCTATTTGCTAAAGTGTGTACGTGGCTAAGAACCACAAAATGTGCCGGCTGCCCCAAAATGCTAAGGAAGGAAGTTCTTCTGGAAGTACTTTAATGTTCTCTGGCCACATTGCATAATGGCACTGGGTGCAGCTAAGTGTGAAGCTGTCCCGTAACCTCTGCTTCAGCCGTTCTAGATTTCCTCTTCAGCCCTACCACMGACGATGTGATGTAGACCAATATCGGGCACCCTACTGCTTGAGGACAGCTGGGAGTCAGAGGTTAACAACCTCTCCGGTGCAGCGGGAGAGGGCAGTGTTGGTCCAGCAGGACAGACTTCTGTTAGTGTTTCCAGGTTTCCTCCTCAGYTGTAAGGGGAATATCCGAATTTACCCTGTGTGAGAGCCAGTACAACAGACAGATTTATCTTGGGAGCAAACGTGAACTTGCCTACACTTAAGAGCTGAGTTCATGGTACCACAGTCATTTTCTTCAGTGAAGAGCAGGCATCTGCTGATGGGCAGAGCTGGGGAGCTTGCTGTTATCTCATATAAAGACCCTAAGAGAGCCTTTCACAGCAGGAACAGCATTGGGAGAACATCTGACACCCAGCCACTGATTCTGAAGTTAACAGCTCATTCCTGAAACCTTTTACTGTGATAAAAATGTCTCCTGATCCTTTACTCTTGCAGATCTGTTCCTCCCCCATACTAGTCTGGGAAAGCTGTTTTGAAAGTAAACTGAGAGTYCTAGTGCACCTGGTATTAGCTGGCTGCACTGACTGTCCTACTGTCTCCACAGATGTACTGTGCTAAATGTTCTATGTACYGGTGAGGAATTTACAAAAGTGGATGTTGTTCATTTGTCAGAAGTGAGTGTTGTGCGTGCTGTGATCGTTCTTCAGATGTATACCCAGAATAATAAATGACCTTTTTTTTTTTTTTTTTCTTTCTCCTGAAATCCGTTATCCAGAAACTGTCATATAGCTCTTGAAGTGGTTTAAGTGCCTTATTTCTGAAGGGAACAGGGCAAGTCTGTGGCATACCTCACTGATGCAAACTGACAAAGTTATTTTCATATCTTCTTAGGTTTCTTGAAAGTGAAGAARTAGTGCCAGTATTTCTAGCCTGATCCTACCATAACCAAGAGAAAGGCCAGGTGGATTCAGGTTTAATTCAAATTATGAGAATACTGAAGTTAGCTAATGCATTTGTAGTTGTTATCTTGGGGTGTAAATTACCATGCTGATTGCCAAAGAACTGTGAATAGCAGTGTTCCCTTCCCTAGGGAGCAGAGCAGAGCAAAGTGAAAGGTCATCCAAAGGTTCCTGGAGTAGGTGGATATGATGTGAAAATCTGCTGGAGAGTATGCAGTGTAAGGAGTTGTGGGTTGTATGTGGGTTTTCTGAGTATGATGGCTGTATGAGTAAGTCTTAATTAAAACTAATGCAGTAAAATTGTAGGCTGGGAGAAGACTTTATTTGATCCAGATAGTGGATGTGTTGTCATTGTGGTTTTAAGGCAACAATGTTTGACTGAGATTGACATAAAAAAGCAGCTGGACTAGTTAGGTTGCTGGCTTCTGCTATGATCACAATATGAATAGATTGACTTTCTTTCTGCTATCCTTTATATGCATTTGTAGATGAAGTCCTCTAGGTTCTTATCTTTATTTCCCATACTTTGGTTGCTTTCTACTGTAGGGTTGCTTATAGCTGGCTGTATTACCTAAAGGGTGAATGTAATCAAACCAACAAAGCTCTCACCATCTGAGGTTTCAATGAACTTCTGCAAAATTAATTTGGTGGACTTTGGTAACCTCACTCTATTACCTAAGCTTGCTATAGTTAGAGGTGCATGAGGCATAATCTTGGTGTACATGTGGGGTCTGATTTCACAGCATCAGTCGTGCCTGGAGGGAAGTGTATTTGWGTCTTGTCAAATGCATTCCTAAGTTGTAGCTTTCAGTTGTAGTTAGTTCAGTGAGAAGGATTGTGCCTTAACCTGGGAGATGTACGTAAAGAGTTGTTTCTGTGGGTGAAGTTGCTCTTTTGACGGTGGTAATCTTGTCCTAATCAATGTGTTTTGTTTTTTTTTTTTAGGCATCTGTGAAAACATTTCTAACTGCAGTTTGTGTATTGGTAATGACACAAATGTAGCAGGCTGCAAGTGGATCAGATGTGAAAGTAAGGAGGACTACACAGTGCAGATCCCTACTATACCATGCAGAACCTGAAACCCAATGAGACCTACTTCATCTATATTAATGTTCATTACACAAATATACTGTTCTGTTTGATAACCTAATGGAGCATTACCTCATAAGTTGTATCTGTTGTTAAACACTTCAAGTTCTTATGTGGAGACAGCTGAACAGGCTCAAAATAATCCCAAATTTTTAAGGCTTCTGATGTAAATCTGTGCTGTTGATAAGCTAATGTTTTCCAGATGGTTCAGAATGTTTTTTAGAACAAACTAGTCACTTGTGTTTGCTGTTAAGGAGTCATGAATGGATTCTGACATGCAGGCACATCCCTGTGCTTCAGTGCCTTTTGAGGTTTTGTCATAGACCTGGTCATAACCACTACTCCTGAACTGAAGTGCAATAAGGGAGAGGAGTCCATTAAATAAAATTAGTTAAGAGTAGTGTTCCTAAAATGAAGAATTGCCACCCACTGAAGGGAACATGGCAGAGCCAAAGAAGCATTAGCTGGTCTCATTCAGAGCCTTGTTTTTTTGCATTGTAGGAGAGTTGGATGTAACTACATTTAGGTGACCTCTGGTACTCAGTCCTGGAGGAGATGAAGTTGCTGTTAACAAAGTCGTACAAGGACTACATAAGTAGTCCTCAGGTGGATTATTTGTACTTCTTATGTGAGGTGGAAACAAAATAAGAGGGGAGAATGGCTTGACTGTAATAGTGATTTTGTAGCACTTGATTGTAGATGACCAAGAAAGGTTATATATGAAGGCAAAGATGCTTCAGAACCAATGAAAAGAATTTTGGATGTAACTTGTCCAGTACAAGAGTGTCTTTCAAGAAGCTCTTTTTCTGAATTCTGCATGTATTGCCTGACCAACAGGCACATACTGCAAACACCCAAGAGATCTGTCTAACTTCTTTGAGGGAGAGGTTGAAATCTGAGTCAAGGGAGAAGGGTTTGCAGGCAGAGAATAAGAAACTGATGTCTTCAACAATTTCAAGGTCAAGGATCTGTTTGAAAAGCTGGAACTAGGTTTTGCTTGCATGTAGAATTTTTTAAGACAGTAAGATTTTTTTTTTTATGATGCTACCATAGAGATACAAAGTGTTAGACTTAAGAAATGCCACAAATAGTAGAAACACTGTCTAATTTTATAGGCTATGAAGAAAAAATACCAAGCTATGATGTTACTTGCAAAATGGTGCATAACCATGTATAAGTATTGCTTAATTGTTGATTTGAGTCATAGAGTAACTGTAGTGAAAGAAAATACTAAAACTTTTGTAATTTCTAATTATTAATATAACACTGAAGTCCTGCCTATTGAAGTGGCTTTAATGTTATCCTGGGTAGAAGATGGTGTTTAACTTGTGYGGCGAGCAGTTTATTAGTATTTAGGAACAATGTCTCAAACACTTTAAAGTGCTGCTGCTGTAAATATTCTCGTCTCTTCTTTTCTGACAGGAGACATGTGTGTAAATGAAACAGAAGTAGATTCAAAATATCACAACTGTATAGTTGAAGAACAGTGTTCTTGTAAGTATTTAGGTATTCAGCTTTCACATTGTTTAATGTGAAGCAGTTGCATTTACAACTCCTTCATCTGTTGACCTTTGTTAATATGCCTTCTACAATTTATATAAGCATGGACAAGTATGTAAATAGGCCCTTTGCTTCCAGCTTAAACATATGGTATGTGATACTAAAATACACAGTCTTGCTGTGCGTTTAGTTAACTGCTTACTGTTGCTGTTTCAAGAAGCCTGACATATTTTACTAGAGATGTCTCTGGCTACTGCCTTGGTTTCCTAGATAAAATGGGTGATGTTTCCTATTAGACATGGCATATCCTAAGGAACTTGTCAGCATCCTCAAGACAGTAAGCTTCATATTCAACAAAAAAAGTTTCACCTGCTAAGTCCATTGCTTCATCTGAGATGCAGTAAATAAGAAAAACTTACGAACCTTCCAGTTTTAATTATTAACTAGCACAGCTCTTCATGCAGTCCTGAAGTGCAGGATCTGGGTTATAGAACTGTGTAAGGTAAATCCTTCATACTAGGAATGTCATCAGTTGCGTATCTTTTTAAGTCTTTTCATTAATTTGTGCTTGCTGTGCAAAGCAGATTTGCAGGATATGAATAATTTAGATTAAATCTTGAATTTCACTTTTGTGAAATTTCAGTTTTTCTGAAAGCTGACAAGAAATGGACTTTAAAATAGGATTTTCTGGTTTTAAGATCTAGAACAGCAAATGAAAATTCTTAATACTGTTGTCTAGATGAGTTCAACAGTGCTGCTAAAAAGGCTGGCTCACACCAACAGAGATGAAGCTTCCATGCTGCTATGGGCTGTCTTGTGGTGGTGGTAGCCAGTCAGAAATAATCCCACTTGACTTGGACTTCTGTGTTGTTTCTAAAATTGTAACAATCACCTCTTAATCAGGAGCGTTAAAAGTACCATTTTTCAGTGGTTTCCAAAGAGACCATGCTGTTACAATGCCTTGTTCTGTATCTAAGAGTAGAATTTCTACAATCTGTTCCTGTTAAGTTTGTAGTGAYATTATCAGGTTATTGTGTTTTAGCTTTTGCATATTCAAGGAAACTTAATTGTCACCTTTAGTAGAGGATCTTTGTTGGTGTGAGAGGAACCTGTATACCTTAGCAGCTCTTACAGTGTCATGGCTCAGCGCTACATTTGGGGATTGATGTGGAAAAACRTTAAGGTGGACCTAAACTGACTTGATGCAGGTGGGACCTGAGAGAATGTAGATTCTGATATATCCAGCCTATCCTTGTAGAAACAGTCGGCTCTGGTTTCCCACATGCTGAATGGTTTCAAGATGTAAATAACTACATTTAAATGACCCTGAGCATTAAAGGTTTCTGGGCATAATGGTGTTTCAGCAGGAAGCTTGCTGATGTATCAGTGTTATGATTAAGTAACAGTTTAGATAAGCTGTCCATGTGCGATTAACTTGGTTAATACAGTAGGTTGCAGAAGGCTTCACAGTTTGTTTGTTTTTTTTCAGCACATGCTGAAGCTGAGAGCACCTACAACCAGCAACAGCTCTCAGAACAGAAAGCTTAGGCTAAACTTTCAAATTCTTGAGGATGTCTTGATTTTCCCCCCTGTACTGCTTCAGCTGTCTAACCACTCTGATTTCTAGTTGAACTTGATAGGTCAGGTTCCATTTTAGTTGCAGTGAGGTTGGGAAGCAGTACTGAATACCTAGTTTCTTATTGTGTAAAGCATGCACAGTTTATGCTTGTACAATAGGACTCTTCTCCCTTCTGTTTGYTTTGAGGAATCTTGAGTTGCCAGTTGAACACTGGCTTGATTGGGCTGCCTGTGACAAGGGTTTTCATGTATTCACTCGTGCAACTTCTGCTGTTAGTGTGGTGGATTGAACGTTCAACTGCTTTGTAATTTCAAACCAAAACTATAATAGAACTCGGTGCTACATGAATTCCCTAAAACTCGGCCTGCTGCTGTTCTGTTTTGGTTTGGTTTTTTAGTTAATACTGTCATTAATCTCTTTAACGTAACTCTTCATTCTTTCGTAGCCCCTACAGTTGTTCCTCTCTCCAGTGCTACTACGCTGTCTTCCAATACTACTACACCACCTTCCAATGCTACCACGGCGTCTTCCAATACTACCACAGCCAGTTCTGCTACCACAGCTCATACTACTATAGGTAATACAGTACCACTGAACATAGAATGGCAGTAAACTAGGAACTGGTGAATAAAATAAAGGACAAGGGCTTTTTCCACAGGTCACTGTAGTAGCATGACTGCTAAACATCTGATGTATGGAATACATAAATGGTCCCAAGGTTTGGAAGAAGTGGATTTTATAAAATTCTAACAGAGAAAATGCTTCTTTCCAATATAATTAAGAATTGGCTCAGTGGTAATTGTTTGAATTAGATTAGTCATTTCCACTAATCATGAGTTCTTACGAGTTTGATTTTTTTGTTGCCCAGTTCAAAAATTTCTGTTCTTACATGTGTTGCCATTTTAACAGTGAAGTTCTTAAAAACAAACAAAAAATCTCATCTTTAAAAGCATCTGCTGCTTAAGGGAGCTGGGAGGTAACGAGTTGGTACTCGATTAGGCTCAGAACAGCCTAATGTATAGTAGGGTGATTGTGTAGCTTTGAGTAAACCTACAAATGTTGGCACTTGTCCCAGGCACATAGTGGAATACTGATTAATTTTTAGTAATACTAACCTGGGGCCTGGAGGGGTGTGTGTGGGGATTTGGTCAGAGACCCAGTGTTCTGGCTTGATAATGGAAGAGCTTTTAGGAGACAGTCTAGCTACAGGTGACTGTTTGCTTATTCCAATGATGTCATTCACAGTTAGTGTTTTGGGGACAGGGGGAGAAAGAGGAAGTTTTGCTATCCTGTGTTTATCTCCTGTCCAGAGATACTACATTAAGTCCTTTTTTAGTACAATAAATGGTAACTGATTCTAAGGGCTGTTTAATGAAAGTCCTTTGCCTTGGTGCAGATTCTCAGATATCTTGAAGCAGCCGTCTTTATTCTTATTCAAATACCAGCATTTATATTAGTGCTTGAAAGAAAAGTGGTTTTGTCTGAATGAAGAATTGCTGTCTGATCTGTGGAGAACCTTGAAATATTTGGATAACAATGGTATGCAAGTTTAAAATCCTTACTGCAGAAACTTGGCTTAATGCCATGCAGCTGAATATCTAAACTGTGGGGAACAGTCTGAGGTCAAAGCTTATCCTTGTTTAAGCAAAATAAGACAAATCACTTATGTGGGAACTTCAGTGCTTGCAAACTTTGCTCTTGAAGCTTATGGCATGTACATACTGTCTTCTCTCAAACAGCTAACGTCACCAATGTAACTACACATGCTCCTCTACCTACAACTGCCATTACTTCAGCTACCACAACAACCAGTATTCCAGGTAACTGCTACTACTAGCATAATTAAAGCATAAAATACTTAGAAATTAGTGTCACTTTAAAAGCATTATCTTGAAAGTCTTACCAAGTTATCTGCTGTTGTCACTTCTAACTTTATGGCATGTCTAATTTTAAGGGTGATGTATGTATGTAGCAAGGTAATACCCTGAGAAACAGAGCTAGTTGGTGAGATATTAAAAGTCAGAAACATGTTGGTCAAACAAAATCAGCTGGCTGCTTTTAATAGTGTGTCTGGAAGTCACTTGTTAACTTGCTTATCTTTAGGAGGTGGTATTTTGTTTTTCACTTGCAGCATAATAATGGGATACCTATTAAAAAAGAAAATAAGATTGGACTGCAGTGATGGGAATAAGCACAAGTATTTTATTTCAGCATCAGTCCTGAATATGCTATTTCACGAAAAGCTCTCATGAAGTAAAGCTCTTAAAAACTAGCCATCAGCAGATGGCTGTTACTTCCAGATTCATATGTGTTGTGGCTTCAGCTGATTTCTTTAAGCATAGTTCTTGGGGTAAAGTACAGTAAATGGAAGATTATAATTTAATTTGAATTTAAGCAAAAACACTGGAGCAAGCAGCAGAGATTGGAAAATGTGTTTTGAATGTGAGCATATCAATAATTTACTYCTATGTAAAAGAAGGAAAGCTTTGGCTTTTTGAAGTACAAATAAAGTCCAGCTGGGACTTGCTCAGTATTGAGGTCCAGAGCAGTTTGGCTATAAATAGCTCTAGCCTTGTACAAACAGTATTTAATCAGAATTTCAGTATCACTAATCTAAATGCAGCTGCTGACATGTCTTTACTTTTGATTGTTTTCTGTTTTCTTATTGGTGTTTGGATGTTTTGAGTAGTCTTAATACAAGGAAGCCAATGCTAACATCTGTGAAACTATTGTGAGCATTGTGCACTCACAAACTCTAATGTGGTGTTTCACAGGTACAAATGCTACTGTGACTCCTGCACCTTCTCCACGCAAATCTACATTTGATGCTGCGAGTTTCATAGGTGGAATTGTCCTTGTTCTGGGTCTGCAGGCTGTTGTTTTCTTTCTGTACAAATTCTGCAAGTCAAAAGACCGAAACTATCACACGCTTTAGGACCTGCCACTTTATAATGGACTAGTAGCCCAACACCTGTAGTTCACTGAACCAAAATTGTTTCTGTTGCTCATGGAAGACAGCAGTTCAYAATATCCTTTAAATCTCTAAAAGAAGAGTTTAAAATAATATTTTTGCAACATTATACTTGGCAAGAGGTGATATGAATCTCTTCAACAGGATTACTTGCAATACGCTGCATGGGTTCTAATGGCTGTCTTATTTTCCTTTAGTGGCTGCTGCTGTGGGACTTTTTTTTTTTTGATATGCCAAATGTAGACGTTCAGAGATTCTTATTCAGTGGCAACACTGTCTTGAGTAGACAATCTCATGATGACTTATTGTGAAGGCTAATTTAATCAACATTTGATACAGTATCCCTTCAGTTTTATCAAGATGTGAATTATTGGTGACTGACTTCAGGGAGTGAAATACCATTTATACTAGCTTGTGGCTCTTATAGCGTGCTGCTAGAAAGATGAACAAAATTGTAGAAGTAGATAATGTCTTAACAGAATAACATAACCCATACATTCTTTTTACACAAGAATAAAGGTTGCCTGATRAAATACTGCATTCCAAACAGAAATCCTATGCCCTTTCCAATTAATGTTGAGTGTGGAGAGGGGGTGTAGGGATAATCCTTCTAAAAGGGAARTTAAGATTAGTGCCTTAAAAGACTAAAAATCAGTAGGCTGCAAAAACATCCCACTTATCTCAAAGATAAGTAGAACTATTAAGTACTAGCTTTATGTAGGAGAATGGAATACATGTGACTTGAGCATTCCAGTTTAAAAACTTTTTACACTAAATAACTGTCCTTTATTGACCTTGTTTGAGGGTGAGAGCATGGTACAGTAATGTTCAGCTACAAACAGCAGCTTTAAGTTGTTTACYTTTTGTTCTGGCCTACAAAGACCARCCATAAACCATAGAACTAGTGATAAAATTCAGTTCACTCCCTGTATAAAAAGGCAACAACTTTTATACTTGAAATACTGGTGTTTGGGAAATCCTGAGRTTTTTCTTATTCAAATGGTTCTTAAACTCATTGCAATCAATTCAGGGTTTTGTTTATTTTTTTCTTTTTTACCCTCCTGTATGTCTGCTGAAGGAACAATTAAGGGTAGTTCAGAGGATCTGCTGATTTGATCCTAGTCAGGATTGCTGTAGTCCTGGGGCTGCCAGGGCTACACTTTTTTTCTTTCCCCTCTCCCCTTCCTGGCATCAGGTTTGTGTCACCCTGCAGTGAACTGATTAGGGAAATCTATTTGGCCAAATAGTGTTGTTTTTGGTTTTTTTTTTTCCTTGGCTGGATCAGCCATGTGATCTGACTATCAAAGGTACGTCATCTCCAATGTAGATTGACTTGAGCACCTGTGAAAATAAACCCACAGGAAAAATGGAAGATAAAATCAAGTGATGGATGTAGCACATAATACATAGCTTTTGATGGTATCCCTTGATCATCAATTTCAAGATAATCTGTAGTACTGYTTTACTAGCGCTGACTTGACTGGAATTTGGCACCCAATACAAAATGATTACATCAATGCAGATAATGGTCATGGCAGTGGAGCTTAAATATGAAGCAAATKAAGTGCACTTCAGTTGGAAACTTAAAGTGCACAGTGTTGCTTTCTTGTGTTCTTCTAGTTTGAATGACATGGTTTCTATTGTGCTGCATAGAAGACTCAAATTGCTACCAAATACAGAAGTTACTCACCAGTACTGTATCTTTGAGTTCATTAGCTTTTGATTTTCTAAACAAAACTAAGACAATCAGCTCAGGTTTATTAAAACAGCAGAGTGAGCAGCCAGTTTCCAGCAACAGTATGTGTGTGAGTTAGATGGTATATCCTTGGCCTTATTGCGAGATCACTTAATCTGTCCTTTCCCTATCTCGGAACTATTTTATTACATTTGTTTAAAAAGATACYCATGAGCTTGTGTTCTGTGCTTTGAAGTGACCAAAACACTCTTCTAAAGTGTGACACAGTTCTCCTTCAGCTTAGCAAAGCAAACTGTATGCCTAGTATATAATTTTTTTGGCCTCAAAGGGCTATCTTTTGGGAAACTTGCAGAAAAGTGCTACAGAACACTTCATAGCATGGAAGACATTGCCACAAAAAGAGTTGTTGCTCTGTAAAATGTTGCTAAAATGCTTACTCATGAGCTATGCTGATCCTGATTTAGGTTGCTGATAAAGTATGCTGGTAAAGCAAACTAAAAATAATTTTTAAAGTGCCTTAAAGTTGCTTAATCTTTTGCCTCAAATTTTGTTTAAAAGGGTAGAAGGGATACCTTGCCTTAGTTACTAAATTTTTCTTGGTGCCAGCAATTGCTACTTTCCAAGACTTTAGGAAACCCAGGATCTCTGACATGTACAGATGCCAATCTGAAAAACTCAAGCTTGTACTGTATCAATTTTGTCATGTTCTGGAAGGCCTGCACTATGCACTGCTTGCTCATTAGCCTTGCCAACAAGGTATAATCCACAGTTTACAGAGCTGTGGCTCAGTGTGTTTCCCTTTCAGTTGTTTGGGGGGAGGGGAGGCTGGGTTATACATCTTCACCATGTGCTTGGCTGCCTCACTGTAGAAAGTAATTACTCCTTTGTGAAATGGCAGTGTTAGCTGATCTGTGCTGTGTACTAGCAAAAAACCTGAAGTAACAACTTGCGGTTTTTCTTGGCCTTGTGTTTTGAAGTGGAAGGTAGCTCATAGATCTGTAGTTGTATTTGCCCCTAAATCAATTTTAGGCACTGAACTGTAKTGATTCTTCAAGTTACCTGGCTTTTTCTTGAAGCCAACTTGTGCAAATATCGAGCTGTTATCTTATGAATGTTCTCTGCAAGTGTTGCTGTAAAAGTTTGTATTTTGTCTTCAGTGGAAGAAAACTGAAACAGTTGTAATCGCAAAACCAAATTGATAAATAAAATCTGTTGAATGGAATTTTACTTGTAAACTTTCTTTAATGTGARCAATCCCAGAGGGGACTGTCTGCTGACTTCCTGGAGATAAAAGCTGTTTTCCATAGGAATTGAGAAACACTGTAGGGAAAGAGGGAGAATGAAAGGTTTGAAGAGTTAAGTTAGCTCTCCTAGATACAGTATTAACTTTGCATTTGGTATGTGCAATGATACTAATTCAGATTTAGAATCGTCTCCAAAAGAATTCTCATTTAGGTCGTTTCCCATGTTAGTTTAAACCTGTTCTCCCTTTAATAAATGTCTTGCTGTTCCTTGGCTTTAAGTGTTCCACTTGTAACAACCTGTAAGGCTTAATGCTCCTCTTTCAAATAGCCAAGCTTATAATACTGGATGTCAGCCTATTAGGTGGAAGAGGGACTGCAGGCTGTGGTTCCAGGGAGGCTGTTAATAACCCCTACACTATAGCATCTTTTCACATTAAGATCTTTGACCTTAAAGAAATAGGTATTGCTGTGAGCCTTATTTCTTTCCTGATTGCATGAGAAAGGAGGATATTTGCTAGGGAATAACTGTCAGTWTGCTTGAACAAGAGAACAGGGTGTGCAATTCTGTAGTTGCAGACTGACTAAAATGATAACCAGCTCTGAGTGATGTAACCTCAGTTTCACATCATGACCTTGATGCTTCTGTGGGTAGTGAATGAAGTGTGTGTCACTAGGTAGTATTAACATAAGTCAGTTTCATATTATGGGAAATTGCAAAAACTTTAGTAGTGTTTCTGGAAAGGCTGTATGGAAATGGAGGAAACCTAGAGCTTCCTGATGTGCTTAAAATTGCTCTGCCTTGCAGAAAATCATACATTTACTGCATGCAGTCAAGGASTGAATTAAGTTTTTGCAGTGCAGCACTGAAAACCTCTGCACACAATTGTTTATCCCTATAGTACCAGTCTTGTATTACTGCTGTTCTTTGAAGGTAGTCTTCTGTAGGTATAGCATTCATTCAAAAATTGTCTTTGAATTTTGCTRTATTAAGTTGAGTAATACTCAAGAAGCTGTAATTAGCCTGAGGCAGCCCTTTCCTTTTTACTGCTGCAATGCCACACAAGTGCTTCATAYTGATRATAGTGTTCTACTTCCAAATTGGCRTCTGGTTCCTGGAATGTGCTAGAATTACATTTGATGGCTTCTCTTCTCAGTGGCAACTGACCTTGGATAGTTATCAGTCGCTTTGTCATTCRTTTAAGGCATACCTTAAAAAGAACTCATGTTATTTGATAACTGATTCCRCAGTATTCTAGGTATATAGTGACTTGTTTTGATATAGTAGCAAGCTTGAATGAACTAAAACTTGTTTCAGTAATGGTGAAGGATGTCAGCCTTATTCTAGGAATATCTGTATTTACTATCTATAAATACTGCAGCATTTCTAACAGAAGTTAGAGTTCTTTTACTCAGTGTTTAACTAATGCAATGCTGTTAAGGGTTGCCTGAATTTAATTCTAGGTCTTAGTTATTTATAAAAAGAGTAGTGAGGTATTTGATTGTTCATGTTCACAAGCATCCAGGGATGTGAATGATGCTAAAAGGCACATAGGTTAGTTTTCTGTCTCGAAAGCTGCAGTACATCTCTGTACTGATGTACATGGCACATCATGATGTACATTTCAGAGATGTATATGGCACATCTCTGAAAGACAGCTTTSAGTCCTTTATTGGCTAGCCTGTAAAAGCAACCTTTTTTTTCCATGGAAGAGAAATGCAGATAAATCTATGCATTTTTTTCTGKTTTTTTTTCTAGTTAGTGTAGCATTGGGCAAGGAGCTGCCCTTCTTCCCTTTTCTAGGGGGAGGGGAGAGAAGGTGCTAGGGAAGGTGGAGACGCTGACACTCTCAATCTTTAAACAGGCATGAAAGGTTCAGTGTACAGGCAACCTCTGGGGCTGAGAGCACTGCATTGGGCAGGATGTGGTGGTCAGGGCTTGCAATAGCAAACTAGTTTTAAAAAAACAATAAAAAAACCTCAAACACTAGACCTAATGCTTTTGCTCTAAGTAATTAGCTATGCTTTGCACCACCATGTTCCAAGTTTACCACAATAAAAGGAAGCCTTTTGGTTTTGACTGATATCCTTGCCTTTCTGTACTGTGCTGCATTGTCTGTGAAGGGAGGACATGCAGTGCTGCTCTTGCTCAGAAGGAGGATCTGCGTCACCCAGTACCTAAAATGGATCAGCAGATTAAGTGACTGGAGCTGGTATTGAACACTGCATCCAAGTATGTTGAAGTACATATGCACAGCACTGAGGTATTACTGCCTTTCTTTGATTTGTATATAAATTGTTCTCTTATTTCAAGGTTGCCAGTTCAGTGGCATTTTCTAAAAAGACATTTGGGTTTCCTTCTGGACCAGCCTTTGTTTCTGTAGCTGCACGAAGACAGTACGAAGAGACTTTTCATTTAGGTCTGGTAATAGCCTATCTGCCATTCTCTCCTTCCATCAGCTAGGCACCTGAAAGCATAAGTAACATATAAAAAGAGTCACCAACCATGGCATGGTACTCAAAAAAAAAAAAAAAAAAAAATCTTTCCTGGATCATTGCTAACTAAATACCTCCCTCCTGCCCTCTTTCCTTAGTCAATTTTTGGAACATTTGGAACTTTTTTTTTTTTGTTTGCTAGCCATACATACTGGTCACCTTGCTCTTAAAAATAAATCTTCAAAGGGATTTGACTTACTGTCCAGGTGAAACCTGTCTGGGCATGCATACAAATCACAGCTTGCAAACTAGCAAAGAAGTTGCTCCTTTTGCAACTGTATCAGCTTATTACCAATGCCACCATTACTTACTGTCTTTGGCCTTTGAGTGTTTCCTCCTGTTCCATTGCAGCTTCTTGGGTCAAAATTCAAAGGATGCTGCTGGCAATCCCCATGCTGAGTGGATGCTGAACGCTTGTTACTCTGGACCTGAGCTGCAGAACCTGGAGTGTTATCAACAACAGCGAGTTAAAGCAGAACTCAAATGCAAAAGTTGTTGTTTCTGACCTCTAAGCAGAATGTTAAGGGGAAAAAAAMCACCCATCTAAAATGAGTCATGAACACTCAGCATACTGCTAATAGAATAATAGATTGCTTAGTCTAGAAGAAGTGGTTCATGTATGATCTTGACACAAAGTACAACAAAAACTATTTGCAAAAACTATTTGCAACTATGTGATTTTTGCAGCTCACCCCACGCCCTTTTCATTCATWGTAGTGAATGTATCAGCATTCATTTCTTCAGCAGGAGACATCTCAGTGAAGCAGAAAATTCTTGCTGCCCCAAGTCTACTTCATTATATGTGACTATTTTCCCCCCAACTCTGTCTTTCCTGGTCCTGTTGAAAGCCAAGATTAAAAGGGGTGGGTCGGTGGGCGTTAATGATCTGTTCCCAGTGACACCCTAGTRAATTCCAGTCTTCATCTTTGTAGATTTCTGAAAAGCAGAAATGCAGCCACTTAATGCCAACCCTTCAGCCACTAAAAAAATCCCCACTGAATCAAATGCTATGCTTGCTATCAGCCATAATGAGATTTAGCCCTGATTTGTATCTTATGTACAATGTGGTGTTGCTAYACCACTTCTTAACCCTATGTTAACCTTTCCCACTAACTCTAGGTAAAAAGGTGAGGGTATTTTTGCTGCGTAGCTGTAATCCTGCACTTGTTAATTGAGACAGTGTTCCTCCTCCTCAGATGTGACCCAAGATGTTTCAGACCACATTGGTTAGCTGTTTCTGGCATTATTCCAGGTGTATGTCCAAGGGACGCCAGCCTTCTGCTGAAGCAGCAGGAGAGCAGCTGGCAGTAGCCCAGAGTGCACAGCTACCCAGTCTGGTCAGACTGTTCAGCGTCCATGCATYCTGAAGCAGGGGCTTGAGAGGGCTGACTACACAAGCATCACATGAACCCAGAAAGAAGTGCAGCATCTGTTTTACACTTACTGAGACAAGCCATGGCTCAGTGCATTTGAGAGGGAAGGAGAGGAAGATGTGAAGATGGAGGAGAAGGAATGGAGAAAAAGCTAGAGGACATGGCTCAGACTGCTGATCTACAGATTATTCTTACAAACTAACTGAAATCTCAGTCTATGTGGGCAATTCCTGGAGTTGACATGACCTGTTTCAAAAACACCTTCACCTTTACAGTCAAAACAGGGCTATTGCAAGTAACAGTTGCCACTCATACAAACACGTCTGGCCAAATGGTATAGGTCTGAAATCAGGTTAGTGGCACAATGCAACTCAGATTAATAGAAAAGACAAATCTTTACATGATGCAAATCTGGATTGCCTTATGAGAAGTACTAGTATTGATGCATCAAAAATGATAGCTATGTAATATTGACTTATTACCTGGAAAATKACTTCTTACACTGCTTGTACTATGGGACAACAGCTCTGCAGTCTTCCTTCTACCTTTTTGAAAGGAAAAAGAAAAATACCACCAAACCTCACAACATTGATCTACTATTAAAGACATAGGAATAAAAAAATCACAAGTAAAAAGGTAGCTRCAATGCATTGCAGAGTTTTAACACACTTCAGACTAGGTCTCTATAGTTTGATGGAGCTCTTATGTTGAGCATAGAGAAATCCAAGCTCCTCAGCCAACTTTTCCAGCTCTGCATGATGTTTAACAATGGTAACTCACTGCAGGAAAAAAAATAATAATTCATCTCCTTTCTGTCGTAGCTGCTTTCCTTGTGCTCAGTAGCATCAATGTGACTTACAAGTTTTGCACCAACTTTTTTCCTGAACTTGATTGGTTTAAAGACAGAGAAACCACGTATATTTGTGCATTAATTAAAGATACCTCCCTTTTCTTTATTTCCCCATGTTTSGTTCATGTCTTGTCTTCAGCAGTGTGCTAATGAGCATTTCTTAGTTTCCTGTGGCAGGAATAACTAACATTTTCCTGCTGAAGGAAACTATAATTAAATTTGTAGTACTTTATATTCTTCATGGCATAGAAATGCATCTTGAAAGATCATTGGAGTTTTTTCCTGTTTACTTAATTTACTAGGAATTCAGGTATCACCCATCAATTTTTCTGCATGCATTTGTCAAACTGACAGTAGGATTTTGGTACCACAGAGAAAAGCAGCAACTTCAGGCAGGTAGGAGTAGAAATCCCTAATCAAGCTTTTTAAGTTACATGAATTACGTAAGCATTACGTTAAAAAGTTACCTAACAAACAGCTGAGAAGAAAGATTTTTGTTCAAGGTTTAAGTTCCGGGTTAATTCAATTAAGGGCTAGAAAGCTCTCACTGCTGTTTTGAGATCCTCTAAAAGTACCTGCAATCATAGGCATGTCTCTAATCAAATTACAAGGGTACAGTCTTGTTTGGCTGCCCCACATGATTTGTAAGTAAGCAAGCTGTCCCAAGACCAGAGCCACTAATGAAGCCTGATTTCCTACCACTTGGGATCCTTTGTTTCCTAATTGCCTCCTCCCCTAAATGCAGCTCCCTCATGTTTCCCATGATATGCCTACAAAGCRAAAGACAACACAAGTTATGCTTTAAAGTTATTAACTTGGGAGTCAGTGTTTCTTGTGCTGCTCGAGCAGCTGCGGCGTAAGAAGGCTTTTGAGTTGTCTGACTTATCCTCAAGACTGTTTTAGGTCTTTCTCCTCTACCTAAATGCTTTCATTACAGAAGAGGTCTTYTCCTCTTTCATATTTGGCTTAAGTTGCCTATTGCTTCGAATGTTCAGGAGGGATTCAGAGACATGGACACATAGCTCATAAGAGTTAGTTCCCCAAGAAAGCAGGTTACAACACACAAGCTGTCTTTACCTGCAGTCRCATTCCTCTGGGAAACTGCAGCTTCCAGGTTATAAACTTGATACTGCAGTTCATCAGCCTGCTGGAGGGCCTCCCGTTTTAAACTGCACTCTTGGGTTAACTGGCTTCTTATCTAAAAGGTGGTAAAAGGATTAATGGCAGCAACAAAATTTCATCATCTGACAGCTCTGCCTCAAAGCAGGGGCCTAGATTTAAAGGAAAAGATGATGTTGCCCTGTGCGCTCTTGTGAATGAGAGGCCATCACTTCTTGCTGCTTGRAATAATCAATAATTACAGCTTTGCTAAACATATCCATAATCCTTCTGAATGCAAAATACAGCACAAATAGTGCAAATTGACATTCTCATTATTGTTTAATAGGAATCTGCATTTCAGGTCTGTTCTCTGCATGTAACCCTGATTAGACATGACCTTACCTCCATTTTCAGGGCAGAGTTATGTGGAAAAAACAGCAGCTCTTCCCTCATCTCTCCCACAGACTCTGTAATTTGCTAACTAAATTTAAATATAGAGTTTGTTAGCATTAATGACCATGTAGGTACTAGCTGCAGCCGGGACTGTTGTGTGGCAATAAAAGCCTCCACACTGCAGTTGCCATTTTCCTTCCTGCTCTCCTTAAAGGCTGATCCAGATGTTGACATCTCTGATCTCTTAAAGGGTTATTTTGTAAACACAGCAAAACAGTTCAGAGCCCCATCAAAGACAGATACCAATGAAATCAGTGGTCTCATGTGTCTGCACCAACTGCTTTGGCTGTGTAAAAGTCTCTCATATGATTTTGGTTAGAAACCATGTCAGCAGCCTGAGAAATTATTCCCAGCAGAATGGCATTTGTCATCCAGAGTCTGGAAAACAAACAGCCCATGCTTTCACCTTGATGCTTTAGAAGATTGAAGACAGAATATACTTTGCCTGGTTTACAGGAGAGGCATTCAGATACATTTACAAAGCTTTTTTCTCTCTAGACCAAGAAAGCAAGGGCAAGGAGACTTCAGTGGCAACAAAGGTGTCAGTTAGTAGATGGATTCATCTAGTTAAAGTCTAATCAAGTGGTTGCCAAACAATATTTTGTTCTGCAGGCTACACTACAAAAGAAGCACTGCACATTTCACAGCCAAGAGCCCACTCTACCAGCTGTGCTAAACACAGAGATTGTATTGCTTGGCCAAATCAGTTTTTAAATTGGAGTAGTTAAAGCTCTACAGCCCCTTTTACAGGGAGATAATCTTAAAAGTGGATCTGGTTGCTCAGTTACACTAAATCAATGATTAGCAATGCAGAAACAGATTTAAACTCAATACATCAGTTCAGTACAATGGCATCAGTTTAGTGAAAACTAATGCCATTTCTGTGGCCAGACTGGATTAAAGCAGTTCCCTTCCCAATACGTTCATTTGGTAGTCCAGAATTTGGGAAACGGTGTAATGTATGTGAAACACAGGTAAGGGCAGAGGGTTTATGTCAAATGCGGAGTAGATAAAGCAAAAGGACAGCAGTTTGTCAGCTCTGCAGCACTGGTGCAAAGCCCTGCCTGGGAAATGTCACAGGGAGAGCCAGGAAAGCGACAGGCACTGCAGACCCAGGAACGTGGCCCCAGCAGGGAGGCRGAGCCCCAGTGAGGCTCCAGAGCTCCCCGTTTAGTCTGGTGACAAGGATGGTGGTTACAGCAGAGGCCTGGGGCACRCCGCTGGGGGACATCCCAACAGGGGATGCACGGCTGGCTGATGCCTCCGGAGCCACTGAGCCCAGCCACTTGCTGCTCTAGCTGCTGCACCCCCTGGTTCCCCCAGAGGTGCAAGCATGTTCTGTCAAGCACTGCACATCCATTCCTGGTGCACCAACGCCTTACACAAACTCTCAGGCAGTTTACCTCTCAAATCATGAGAGTAATACTTTCTAGGGCAAAGATACCGAACCAGGCTCAACAGGAGGGCCCTGAGAAGCGTCAGAAACACAAGATGCCACCAGTAGGTGGAACATGACCCTAAGCCCCCAGCAGGCAAGGCCCAACCCAGCGCCAAGGCTCATGCTGCAACACCCTCGTCCAGAGCACTTGGAGGGCTACTGTGAAGCTCTGTGAAGTTCAGACACTTGAAAGGATACACTCAGATGTGGTCAGACAGTGTTAAAACTTGAGACATCTTTTCAGAAATGCTACTGTTTCTATTTTTCAAGCCTGCATTATGACTTTACCTGCTGCATTTCTTTTTTGATCCCTTTTTGATGAAGATGGCATATTTTAGAAGATTTTTCGGCTTCCTTGGTTAAGCATTTCACTCTCTGCTCTTTTCCTTCCATCTCTTCAAGCATCTTCTCTGTGTTTTCAGCTTTCATTGCACTGAGTATTTGTCTCTTCTTGGCTTCTTGTGTCTTCCCCTGTACTACTTCCAATGGCATTTGTTTCCACAACATGCAATCATGRAAGTTTCAGACTTGGATTACTTTCCCCCAGTTCCCACACACACCTTTTTAGATTTCCTTGTAAACCCTCATGACCAGTCCACAGATGTCATGCCTAGCTGAGCTGAATGAGGAGAGACCTGGTCCCACATGGCTTAGTACTGAAGATGATGAAATGTTGGTAAACAAATCTGAATTATCCTATGATCTTATGAAAGGACCACAGTCAGACCTAAACCCAAAAGAAGATCTGGGTTGTGGGAATGGGGAGCGCAAGGGAAGGGTAAGGGGGAGTGGGAACAGAATGCTGTATTCACATCATTGCTTGTTAGAGAGAGAAGCCTCAAAACAGCATTCATGTGTAGAACTCATTCAGTTGCAAATAAACAAGAAGGCAGTTGCTTCCAATTTCCTCAGTCTGCTGTAATTTGCTTTCTGCAACCAGCTTCTGGTCTGCATGTGGAACTTGTTTTTAAAAGAACGTATAAACAAGGAAAGAGGGGGGGAAAATGAGCACAGCTTTTTCAAACGTTGCTGTTTATACACGGTTTGTAGAGACAGCCAGTAAGTATGGCTTTAGAATCTGTACCACAATTGAATGCACTGGTATTACAAGCCACCCATATCAGGTCAAACCCTCCTGTACAGTCAAGGGTTGTGGAATGGAGTCTGCTATTTGTAAACACCATCGTCACAGTCCATACCAAGGAAAGAAATTAGGAAGAAGAGAAAGAACCAGAAGCTSATGTCAGAAACCAAAGAAAAACAAAACCAACAACAATAAAAGAAGCTGCTAGAAAGATGGTAGATGCAGTGGGTCTTTTGGAAGTAAATTGACAGCTTGCCAGTGAAGAAAACCAATTTATCAGCCAAAGGCAACTCCACTCCGGTGAAAAATCTGAACACAAAGAGCTAAAAGCAGTCACAGCCCAAACATTTTTCATTGCGGAGCTCTCTAAGCCTTACTAAGGTTGGAGTTTCATAGACCAATAAGCTCAGAATGGAGCAATCGAGCCATCAGATATGACTTTTTAATATCACATTTACTCTAATTACCTTTGTACTGGAATGAGCAAGTTGGTTTGGCTAAACCATGTTTCCCAGAAAGGCATCCGGTCTTGACTTGAAGATACTCAGTTAGACATATTGCCATTTCCACGGTTAGTCACATTTTGAAAACATTGTTTCTAATTTCCCATTTTCAGTTTGTGTGGCCTCAACTTCTAGGCACTACCTCTTGTTATACCCTTCGCTAAGAACCCTTCGATATCTGCTATTCTCTCCCCACAAAAATATCTGTAGGCTCTAATCAAGTCAGTCTTCTTTCAGATAGGCTAAACAGATCAAGAATTTTAAGAGCCCTCTGCTAGAAAGCATTTCCTGCAGCCCTCAAATAATTTTCTTAACTCTTCTCTGCACTCTCTCAATTTTTTCTTCATCTTTTTAAGTAGTACACTCGGAACCAGCAGCAGTATTTCAGTGTGTTGTACATAGAGCTACAAACTCATTTTTAATATATCTGCACTATTGTCCTTTTTGTAACCGAAAAAATTGCAGCATCTATCCTTTCCAGTACCGCACTACATGGCCAGTCATCTGTCTGTTACGACCCCTGTCCTGTCCAGGGGTGCAGTCACCCTGTTCTGTACAAGTCCTGCATTCTTCTCATTTTTCATCTACTCAGGCACTGAAAAACTTCTTGGAAGGATAACCAAGTTACCGAGCTATCTGTATGATTCTGTACTCCTGCTCTGCCCACATCGTTATTCACTAAATGTGCCTTATCAAATTCACTAACATTCCTCCCCAAATATGTCATTGGTAAATTTTCTAATCTATAATTTTACATTTGTTTCCAAGCCACTGACAAAAATGTTGAATACTGATAGTTCTGCTACCAACCCCTGTAGAAATCCATCAGAAACCATCTTCGTTTAATGAAAATAACACATTTTTATGTGTCAAAAAATCTAGCTCTCAATCCATTTAGCATTTTTATTGATATTGTGTAATACTAAAATTTAAAATACAAAAGTTATGTGCTGCTAACCCAAGCGTTACAAGGCCCTTCCAAATATGTATTACATTTCTAGCATTATGTTTATCTATCTAACTTGTAATCTTATCAGCAGAATGAAATGAGGTTGGTTTGACAAGACTTATTTTCCATACAATCATGTTGCTTGGCATTAAGTATATTGCAAGTGAAGGGTGTGCTTTTCAGTTTGACTTTGAGGAATGGCCTATTTTAGCATGTGTAGCCATCTGTAGAAGTGAAAGGCAGCTTGCTGTGGCAGTGATATATCTGTGAAGGTGTTCAGGTGGAAAAAAAACATGTAATGAATTTGTTCTGGATTTAACGACAACATCCCTGAATGTTTCCTTGAAATTTAATGATTGGGTGGAAGACTAATAGCCTCAAGATCTGTAATTTAATTTTTTTTTTTATCTGTGGAATGAAATATTAATAGTGTCTTTTCCTCCACTAAAACATACATCCAGCACTGTTAATGGCATACAAAAATGTAGTGCCTGTAGCTGTCATTTTGATACGTGACTAAAACTTTATCCAAGATGCTACAGTTTTTTCCCTAGTTCTCTCTACCTGCAGTGGTGAAAACACTCAGACAAACACGTTGTTTCAATGCCATAAAATACACATCCAGCTTCAGTAACTGTATTATGCAGTTAGTTTTGAATCCATTTCTCTCCTAGAATAACAGTAGGCAAAATCCTCATTAAAGCAAGATGGAGACAAGAATTCAGCTTGTTGCACTGATGAATCAGGACCTGTTGAATTCAGATACCTGTTTATGTAGCTGTTTCTTTAGCTTGTCATTGTCTGCCTGAGATTTTGCAAGAGCTTTCCTTACAGACATGAGCTGACCCTGAAATGAAGTCACCTCTTGTTCTGCCATCATCTTAGCATTCAGACACTCTTTTTTGTTTTGAAGAGCTTCCTGTAAACAGAAAGTACATAACAAACAATGATGAGAGCAGTGATTTTCTCTCCTTTATATAGCAGTGGGTTTCTTGAAAGGTAAATCTCTCAGAGATTTTTAGTAAAGTGAAATTGAATTGTTCCTATTTTCTAATAAAGGCTGGACCCTTTTTAAAGGCGAAATGCGGAACAGGATGCACAAGAGGGGTCCTCTAAAGGGGAAAACTAATCTTTTGTATGGGTACAACTGCACATCTTTAATTATATTCACATGTCAACAATTCAAGTTCTTGTGTGCAAACAAGCTTAGAGTGATGCAAAACTTGATCTTTCTTGTAGATTAGAAAGACCTGTCCATCTASTAATCTGTTTATTCCTTCATTATCTCTAAAGTAAAAATGTGTTTGATGAAGCTTGTTTTCCTTCTGGGCAGGATCTTTTTGTTTGTTTTAAACACAAACATAAATAYGTATATACATGTTACTATCTCAGGCACAAGTTTAGCAGCCCTCTCTCCTTTCCCAGCCATTTAAACTGGAAAAAGCAAGGTCCATGATCCTCTGCACTTGGAGTGGAAGACAGTGAAATACAAGTTCTTAGATCTTCAGGACCATTCCAAAGTCAGACACAAGAAAGCTCTGTCTGAGGAAGATAAGCTAGTTTGTAACTTAAAAAAGCCAAATTTTCCCATTTATTTTTCTCACTTTCAGACTTTTCTTTTAAATCTTGTGAAGATAGCTCTTACTTCTTATTTAAATCCACAAATTTGCAATAATTCAATCCATCTTTGACTGATCTGTTTAATAAAATATTCTAATTATTTAGTATCTCCTTGATATAACTGAACTAAGTGTATGCACATCCAGTTTTATTTGGGCTTAAAATTAACAAGCACACAAACCCCGTTTTGTTTTCACTCTTTTTAAGTTAACAAATATGATCCATTCTGCCTTTCTTTTGCTTGACATGTACAGCTAATTAACCTATATAACAATCAATAACCTGTTTGTTTCATTCTAATCAGCCTCATTTAAAGCAGCGAGGCACTTTTATTTCCATCCATCTTCACTTTAGTTTAATTGAGTCATTTTTGTGCTTCGTCTTGTATTTCTGTAATTAAATTTATAAACCTCATGCTGTGTTCTGCTTTGTTTAAGCAGATACCAATTTAAAAAAAAAACAAACCTCAGCCACCTCCCAAGCCAACAGTCTAGTTCATTTTCAATTCATGTCTGCATGTCTTCTTTTTCACCTGTTTTGGTCAGTTGTGAAATAGTTGATTTTGATACAATGTCACAATTAGTCTTCTGAGTCAACAACAAAATTAGGAATACTATAGGCTACTCATACTTCCTAGACTCTTGCTTCAAGTGGGCTTCAGGGATTTGTTTCATGCTCTTCACATTTGAAGGCCACCATTATACCCGTAATAGAGAGGAGAAAAAAGTTTAGAATTTTTACCTAAAATCTGCAGCTACCATGAGATCCTATAGACTTACTGAGTAATAGTGAGCCTGCCCAATCTGACCATTATTTTTGCAGAAAATTAGACACTAATAACAGATGAAATGGTAGGGAAATACCACCTTCTCAGCATCTCTAAGCTTTGCAGAGAGCTGTGCCTTCTGAGTGGTTTGCTTCCAACAGTTCAGAGCCTTTAGCTTACAAACCAGCGTGCTTAGCCTGGTATTTTCATCCTGCAAGAGCTGCAGCTGTTCCTGCTAAAGAAGACGTCGGTAAGAGTAGACCCACAAAGATTACTTTCCCCAGGAAGAAACGTGTGGTTTGGAAGTAAATACAATTGTAAAAGCATGCAACTATTTGTATTTCATTTTAATTTTCAAATGCTCAAACTTTGCAGTTTGAAACAGTGCAGCCTTTGGCAATAAATTTCTATTACTGTGTCTCCAGGGAAACAGGAAATGTGAACATTGCCCAGAAACTGGGAAAAAAATGGAAGAAATTTAATCCAAAACAGCAAGCAGGTAAACCCCTCTGAAATGAAGCACGGTTAATGGTGATAAACACTATTATGCCAAATGGGGATTCTGGTTCATACCGTATTCAGTGACCTGGTTCACCCTAATTACAATGTCCTTAATAAGAACAAAATTAGTGGATTCATGAAAAGTATAGACATCAGGTTTTCTTCTTTGTTCAAAATAGCAGACTTCCTCCTGAAAGCTGTTCTTGAGGCAGAGGAAAGCAGTTTCATTATGCAAAAATCATAGAAATAAGGGGAGGTCCTGGCCCTCCTGGCAGAGGTGTCTCTGCACAGAAGATCGACCRTTCAGTGTCAACTCACCTTCTTACCCTTTGCATCCTGTATTAGTTTTACCTGCAGCTGGGCTTTGGCCTTCCTAATTTCATCACTATGGGTCTGAACTCTGATACTCTACCTTTGTTGCCTGTCCATGTTTCCACTACTTGCAATCTTTCTTTTTGTATTTTAGTCCTTTAAGAAGCTCCTTGCTAAGGCAAGCAAGGCCAAGTTTCTGCTGAACTCCCTGGTCTTCTTGCATAACAGGGTAGTTGGTTCTGAAATCTCTTTTAAGTTTTCTTTAAAAATCAACCAACTTCCCTCAGCACTTTTCCCCTCTTGGCAGTTTCCCAGGGATTCTGCCTAGCAATTGCCTAAATAAGTCACAGTCTGCTCTCCTGAAGTCCCAAGTCCTAGCTCTGCAGCATAATTTTGCAACCTTTCTCCTGATCCTGAAATCATTTCATAGTCACTGCAGCCTCAGATGACACTCACCACCAGTTTTTCCCTGTTTGTGAGCAGCAGAAGTAGGGATTTACTGTGGTTGGCTCCTCTAGCATTTGCTTTTATGGTATTATCACTAATGCTGTCTAGGAACTGCCTAGGCTTTCACAATGCTGTGTTCCCCTTCCAGTAGATTTCCAGATGGATAAAACCTCCATGAACACCAAGGCCTCAAATCAAAACCACTTTTCTTAGCCCTCTATAGACAGGCCCATCCAATTTATTCTCTTGACCAGGCAGTCTGTTACAGATTCTYCACGGCAGTCATTAATCATCACTAACATTCCTCCCTCCTCTGACCTTGACTTACAGGCTTTCAGTAGTACATCTCCACATTCATAGACGAGCCCGGTGCTGGGAACGAACTCCTTACACAGAGTGCAATTCTCACTCCTCCTCTTCACTGCTGATCCTTCTCAAACACCCTGTAACCACCCATGATCGTGGTGTGCACCAGCCCACCACGTTTCCCATGACTCTGCTCAAACCACAGCCCTTTGACTGCACATGAGCTCCCCGCTCTCCTTGTTCACTGCCTCTGCACACTGTCCTTTCCAAGTGGGGATGTGGAAGTCTYCCTGCAGCCTTCTCACACACGGACCTCCTCCATTTCCACTGGCTCCTGATTTACTTCTGGGTGTCCCTATCCCCCAGGTTCACTGGGGGTGTTGAAAGCCCTTCTCACTCTGYTGGCATTACAGTTATATCCTGCTTCGCAAGCTTCTCTGCTTGAGAGCCCTGCAGGCATATTTGCTTCAGACAGAAGTATTTAGCCATTAACCATTTGATCTCATTTGCATTCACTGACTGACTACCATAATTTTAGTACAAATTGAACTTTGCTGAGGAGGAATATGTTTGACTAGAAAAATGATTGATTTGGTGGAAGTTGTAGCCTGGAAAGGACTTTCCAGGCTTTAGTTTTTAACTCCCAGAACATCAGTTTTGGGGGCACTTTTTCAAAACATAAAGCTGAATATATTTTTGATTCTAAGTAACCCCAAGTGGAAAAAAGGATTCTGTCCCCATTCTTTTATGTGACCAGCTTGYATGACAACAAGATAAAACTCCCATCAACACATTTATCAGGGTCACTGAAACATCACATTCTCTTTCCCCCACCCAAAAAAGGGACAATGACAACACATGACAATGCTGACATATGATTGAACGTGAGTTCACATTTATACTTCTTCGGATCCAAGTTCAATCTGATGTTCACCTGTGTAGAAAGCATGGTGTTAATTTCACTCAGAACAGACTGAAAGCAGAGTTCCTAAGTTTAGAACCAAATTAAATTCAAATACATGCAGTTATTCAGGGTSTAAGGGCTGGGTCTGGCCCAGAATTTCTGCACTTGGAGCATAAACACACAGTCAAAGATGATTGACTCAGCCTGACAAATGAGTAGCCATTAACAGAGTCTAGTAATGGACCACCTCCATGTTCTTCACCCAACCGATGTTCCAGGTAGAATGCAATAACTTAAGCCATCTTCAGCAAGCTTAACCATGATATTATCCTTGTGTTCGTTTACTGACACACATATGTATTTCCTTACTTTAGACAAATGTTCTTTCAAGTCACCATTATTTTTAGTGGAGCCAAACCTTTTCTTCAGATCAATCATATTGTCAACTCCTTCTCTTCTCACTTCACTGATGATTTCAAACACTCGTTGCTCAATGCTAAGSCGATAGACATCCAAATTTCCCTGCAATTACAAACAGAACCCATAAGAGATGAAGTGTGCACATATGGGAAAGCAACATTCAGAAGATTTCAGAAGTCTCTCAACTACAACCAGATGGTCTTTCTTCAAAATTATTTTCCTAGAATCAATGYATCAGGAAGACAGAGCAATGTTCTTCTTGCATCCAGACACTAYAAGAAGTGGAATTTCAATTGTATCATTTGCAGGCAACCTATTGGCAATCCTGGGATGTATGTATTTAATGGAAGTAGCAGCACCCTGGTGAAAAAGTAGGCTTTCCGGTGAAAACCGGACTCACCTTCAGGACTGCAAAAGAAATCACAATATTCCTCAAGTTACTATTGCCCTGGCCACAGACATTAATGGGCTTGTGGACMATCAATCAAAATTCTGGGGATCTGATGCAGGTAGTTGCTCTATAATATATATGGTCACAATCAGGCCAGTTTTTACAGGCTAGATTGAGGTATCTTATTTTTGTAAATAATGACATATGTCACCCCAAAAAAATCAGTGGACTACTTTAAAACAATGGCGTTGTCAGAGTGAGCAATACAATTACGCAGTGGACATAAAGTTTCCAAGAAAAATAATGCAGATTATTACAAACTGAAGTATTATATCCAAAAAGTTCCCTCCACTGTAACTAAAAAGAGCTTCCATCACTCTCTTTAATGTGGTACCTGTTCCATTGAGAATACGCCCCGTCTCTTGGAAAAGGTACACTATTTTTCTACCAGACATTTTTACAAGATGCTTCTAGCAGCAGGAGATAAATGATTCACCCGTTCATCCACCTGGCACACTGCAGCAATTTGTTCCTTTGAGTGCTACACTTGTCGGCAAGTTATACAGCAGCACAAAAAAGACCGATCGAGTACCCCCTCTTATTCTGTACCTACTTTTAGACGGACACAAGTCACAAATAGGTTCCGCACTAATGATTCATATTCATCCCATACTTCTTTTCTAATCTTCTCTTTGAGACCAAGATTTTTTTCCTCTAAGTCAGCGAGCTGGGCTCTGAGAGCAGTTATTTCCATAATCATCCCATGGCACAGCCCCACAATCTATCACAGCAGAGAAAGTGAATGTGCAAAGCTAGGCATGAGCAAACACCATAGCCTAGGAGTGAACAATCCAGACTTCTGAATACATTGTGTGATACCTAAGTAGAGCAAGAATATCTTCCTAACTGAGTGGCCTGATGAAAATAATCCATTGATGATATGGAATAATCCATTTTGTACATATCTGTTGGTTTCAGAAATGTTTCTTCCCTGGAAACAGTAGGAAGAATTGTGGCAGTTCACAACCAATATTTGAAGGGAGCAAATGCATAAGTTTCATACATAACCTTAAAATGTCTGTTTCTGGTCTTCAGGACTCACTAATAGGTATGAGAACTGACAGAAGGAAATGTGTGCAGAGGACAGAGGAGCAGAAAGATTGGGGAGCAGGATTAGGGAATCTGATTTTAGGAGATCCCGTGCATGGCTCTGCTATGTCGGTGAGCCTGGCCTCCCATAGCATAATCTCCCCTGCCTCCAAGAGAGAAAGTCGTAAGAACTGTGACCAGGCTTCATCCAGTAAGCTGTGAGGTAATGCATTTATCAGAGCAAATACGCTGTCTGCTGATAAGCTTGTACATACAGACCATTTAATATATGATAAAAACAATTATGTGTCCCATTTGTTGATATTTCACAATTAACATACCCTCAGAAAGGGCACGCAGTTTAGCACAAATAGGAAGGTGCGTGATAGAGCTTAAACAGATTTAAATGACAGAATTTAAATTTCGCATAGGTAGTTCATTGCTAGGTATAAATGTTTGATGATTTTCATACTGCTGAACGGCATTTGCAACCAAATGAACACAATGGAGGAAAGCTAAAAATCATTCTTAGCATATTACGTTACTCAGATAAGAAATAGGGACAACTGCAGACTGTAGGCACAGCCAACAGCACAGTCTGCTTTCAAGGTTGCCTGGCACTTCCGCATGCCAGATCTAAGTAGTAAATGCTAATAACTTCACTGGATTCTCGCTGAAATTTTTGGTGTCAATTTTTTTGTCYTACAGCAAACATTACTGTGAGACTTCTGAAAATGAATGTTGGGGAAAAATATGTCTGTTTTAGCCCTGCTGAAAAATTCTGGTGATCTTTATTCAGAGCAGTGCTAGTTTTCCTCTGGTTTGGGTGTCTTTTTTGTAAAATCAGCAAAAAGTTGGTCAAATCCTAAGACGCTGTTGGAGGAAAAAAAMCAGCCCTCATGGTTCATGTATGTTCCTTAGGGACTTTTTAGTTTTTAAACTATCTGCCGTCCCATTTTGGCTGATCATGCCTGAACCTTTCTCATGGTTTCTAACACCTCCACTGAGCAACTGAGCTTGCTCTTCAGACTTGCAATAGCCTTTGTTAATTGTTTTAGGCTAGCGAGAAGTGGAACTGGGAGCAGGAAGTCTCTTCTGAGGTTGAAGCAGAGCCCAGAGACAGTAGGCAGCTGGCCACCCTGGGCCACTTCCTTCAAATACAACACAGATGAGACAGGGATTTGGTGGTGATGGGCTAGCAAAGTGGAGGGGGGAGAGACTCCACTGCCCACAGGCTCCAGGAAAGTCCTACTGACTCCACCTGTATCTTTCCACCCAGCTGAAACCTCACACATATTTGTMATTTTCTCTTTCACCCCAGCCTTCCCAAACATATGGACAGGACAATGAATTCAGGGAAGAAGGGAGGTTGCTGACAAGACACTGTACRGAAAAGGATATAGGGGCAAAAAAATGGAAAGAGCATGAGAAAGTGGGGCAAGAAACTGATAAGAAGCCCAGAGAAAAACTGAAATCTTGTAGTCAGTGATGAGAAAAGGAGCCCAGAAATGAAATTCAAAATGCAGGTGTTCTAACACTGCTGTGCAAACATCCCTGAAACTCAAGCAGTCTTCTCCGTAGTGTAGGTTTCTGTAGAAGCTGACATGGCTCTAGCAGTGGAGTTTGTGTTGATGGAGCCAAGCCTCCAAGTCAGCTAATAGCTTACATGGATATCACATGATTCTAAAAGATAGCATTTCTGATTTATTGGCTGGGTTTACTTCTTTAGAGAGTTCCACCCACACATACCAACTATCCTAAAAAACACAGCTGAAGCTGCAAAGTCAAGTACTCAGAACTTAGTAGGAGTTGGTTATGCAGCTGTAGCATACCTGGTACCTACACTGCAGTACGGCCTACGTGCCTGACCCACTTCTATTTTCTATCTCAGTCAATGCACAGGATTGAATTGCTCTGGGAAAATGCCTTGTGAAGGAAGAGACCCGTCAGTAGAAGTTTAAGTTAGGTTACCAGTATATCATCCATTATGGAGATGAACCACAGAACAGCAGGCCACTACCTTTGCCTTCAGGTTATGTTTGTTTTACAATTCCTGCTGGCATGACTTCTGGCATTGAGCACAGAAACAGCAGCCAGAGCCCCCCTACCTTTCTYCTCAAAGACTGTCACCATGTGTCTGTCCCAAATGAGACCACTAAGTACTGCCAATCAATAGACCACCATCACCCACCTGCGTCAGAACCATATCGCTTTGGTTGCCACCCTCTTCCACTGCGTGCAGCTCCTGAAGCAAAGCACAAAGATGCATGGTAGCTATGCTTGTGTAGCCCAACTCCACTTAAGCAACTTCGCAGACTGACAGCTTGACTTTATTTTTTACTTAGCAACTGCCTCCCACCCAGAGAAACCACCTTCCCCTGTTCTCAAAGAGTAGAATCAATGCTCTGAGCATACTTGTTCTTTTTGGTAAAGTAAATGATGCTGCTGCTGGAGAATATTTTCACAAAACATGGAATAGSTCTCAAAGATGCTGCGCTCTCTGCCCATGATGTCACAGCCCAGTATGGTGAGACACTGTTGTAAATGGCTTTTTTTAAAAAGTAAAGGAAAACTGAAAAAAAAAAAAAGGAAAAGTTGTAGGAAAACAAAATAAGAAACCTTGCAGGTGGCCCGAGTCACAAGAGTTGCTATACACAGCATACATCAAAATGAAACATGGTAACCTTATTGTAAATAAGATGCTTCTGCGATATCAAAATGAAGCAAAAATAAAATTTTTCAATGTAAATGTTTTTGCCCAATTTACAATTTCACTAAACTAATGTAAAACAGATTTGTCAGTTTTTTGACTGGTTCTAGCTGCAGCTATATAATGTCTTTTTTTTCCATCTGAAACTAAAAGAATTTTCAGTAGAGAAATTAAATCACCAGCTCAGAAACTGCCTGGATTGCAGCTGGACCCCAACATCCCTTCTCTCAAAAAAACGTTTTGTGTTTTTTAACCAGTAGCGATCATATTTTCATAAATATTTTCTTTACATTCCACTGAAAAAAAAACCCCTAAAACTGCTTCCTAAATCATGCTGGCCCCCTGATTTAGCAATGACTCAGGAAGAAGAGTTCCCACTACTGAATCCGTGAATAAAGTCCTGCAATCCTGCATTGCGGTTGCATATAAAACTCGAGCCCTAACTCATCTTCTTCACATTATTACAGTCCTGAGAGCTGAAATAAGCCTGTCAGAAGGCAGTAGGGCAAGACACAAGTTTGCTGCCAACACTGCTATTACAAACCAACATAATCTGAATCTAAGCACAAAAACTTAAGAAACGTGTTTCTCTTCTAGGTCACTGATTGACAAGAGCTTTTAATAAATACAGCTGTAAACATGATTTAGCTGTTGCTTAGATGATAGAAATGTAGAATATAGCACCTCTGTATCTGATTCTTGGTAGCTTTCCATCAGCCTTTGAACAAATGTTTCGACTATCTATCTGTGGTTGTACAACTGAGAAATTTTCTTGCATTACTCTGTGTTTCCAGAGGTCTGCAGGAACAGAGGGAGAAAAAAACCAAAACGGAATAAAACCACACATCAGTGGGTATCACTGTCACAAAATATTGATCCTTCAGTAATCCCTGGGATTTGACACTGTGTATGCTTTATATATAGCTTAGGGTTTCTCAGCTTTCCTAAAATGTTTACAACAAAAAGTAAATGTCATTGCAAACAGATTGCAAAGCCTGTGTTGAGCAGCAGTATCAAATTCGTTCTGGTATGAAAGCCAAAATGCAATTTCATTACAGACCAGTTCTGTCAATAATGACCTGGCCCACAATTGTGTATTGGAGTTTTCTGTAAATATTGAGTAAAGAATATGGCTTTTGTGTGAAATTGAACATTTCTGTGCACTAATTATTGCTGCCTGCAACCACAACCAGTGGCAGTAGGGCACATTTTTCTTCCCTTTTATTTCCACTTTTTCTTTGTTTTACTGTTTGTGCCTGTGAATACCCAAATTGCCAGACCCATGTAGTAATTGTACCAAGTAAACACGTAACATACTAAAAAGTCTGGCATTTAAATTGCACTGCAAGGCCTAAAATATTAACACTCCAACACAGAGGAGTAAAGAAGTAATTTCCTATCAGTCTATTTCAAGCTGCCTGCAAACTCCAGAATAATTACTGTTCAGCCTTGTTTGCACAATTGTCTTTGCAATGATTATGGCTAAACATTGACTTTATAAAGAGAAAGTGAACTCTTAGGTTTAGGGAATTTGAATCTGTTGAACAGACAGAATAAACAGGTCCATGCAGAAAGGTGTATGGTGTCTCGGTACACAATCCTTCACAGCTTCCTGCTAGATCTATTTCTGGAATTTCCCACAATGGGCTTTCCAAAACAGAAGAGAGTTTCCTGAGGGTAAGCCGTTTTTCATCAGTGACACCTTCCCTGCAACTCAACTGGTCCCTGGCCTCCAAATGGGCGCACAGGGAAGTGGGGAGCTGAGAGCAAATGTGCTCTCCTGCTCACACGCAGGACAACTCTTTGCTGCCTTTATGCATCAAGGCTACKTTTCCCACTCAAGATTGCGGCTCCTGCATTTCCTAGGAAGGGTATTTTAATTCTCCTTACCAGTGGGGAGACTGCTCTCATCTGGCTCTTTCAGATGCCACTAGAGTCATCTCTTGATTAATTTTCTTCTGCACATGATGGATCATGTGGATTTCTAGACTTTCCATAAGCTTTTGAAGCTAGAATCAAGTTTAATACTTAGCTCTTACTAAATCTCTATACCGTTTATAAAGCAACCTGCCAACTAGCAAAAACTAGCAGACTAAACCAAAGAATTCTCTTCCCATTCTTCTCTAAAATACAGTACTTTCAGTTACAGTATCAAGGTTAATATCCTTTAGGGGTGACTGTATGCGTAGCGCTGTGCCACAAATACTCTGGATAGAGGCAGAGGCTCTGTTGCTTTGGGCTGTCCTAGGACCCTCACCTGGCTCCACACAGCGGAGGTGCCATTGTGGAGCCTCCCGGGCCACCCACATCTGCCAAACTTCCCCCCACGACAACCCCCACAGGCCCCCGCTGGACTTCACTTGTCAGAAATTGCAGGAAAACATGACGCTGTGTCGTCCCCCGCCACGTCCCACTAATAACCCTCCCCTTGCCTGGTACACTTTCATTTCCATTTCTGATGCTCCTCTGGGGGGAGGTACATGCCGAGCGCTTGTCACCGGCTCTGCAGACTCCTCCTCTGTGCCCGTTGGTCTGACTACGGCTTTCATGGCCGGGTGCAGGATATCTGCGCTAGAATGACCAAGACATGGGTATTTCACACATTCTTTCTCCAAATGACTGTGTGTGCATTTACTGACCTTGGACCTTAACTTTCCTTTTTCTTCCCCTGCCCCTGTTCTAACCCATGCAGAATATGCTTAAGTCTCACCTCACTKCGTTAGCCCCACTCGACCTACAAGCAGGGCAGGACAGTCTCTTCTTCACTGGTCCTGCCTTATTACATAGTTCAGTAATTTCTCCAAGTTTATAATAATACAAAACTAAAACCGAGGGGAAGGAACAAGGGGTCAACCACGTAAAGCAGGGAAAGCTGCTCACCGGTAAGAACTTGTCTATCACCGTTATTCAAATAGACCAAGAAACTACCTCCACCTCCTCCCCCTGCTCTCCTTTGTATCTGATCATGGGTTTGTGAAGTGCTTCTGCGTGCTAAGTGCCAAGGCAGACATGCACTTTGCTCTTAGAAGCAGAGGAGCCATTAGCAAGGCATATATACCTCGTTACATTTTATTGCTTTCACCAGGCTGCCTTTTAAACCCTTGATGGCATGACACAAAGGTTAGCTCAGAGCTCAGAGAGGGAAGTAGGGAGCTCTCATCTGTGGAAGGGGATGGGTGGGGACGTGGAGGAGGGAAACACAGTGGGATTTTTGGGTACACTACATTTGGCAGATTGCCTGCTACGAAAGAGCTGTTGCAGGTGCTACTACAGAATCTCCTCCTGCTCAAAGGTTAGTGTAAGCAAAGCCAGGGGCAGGGAGCTCACCTCTCCTCCTGGGAGGCAATAACTGCTAAGCCCAAGCTCACAAGAAAGCTCTAGGTGCGGAGGGGCCGGGAGATGCTGAGGCCGGGTCTCTCCTGCAGCTGCCCAACCCCATGGGGAAGCACAAGCTGTTGCTCACCCTGCACGGAGAACTCGCGCCCCTGACTCCCAGCCTTCCTGCAACCCAGTCCTGCTCTGCCCCAGGACTGCTCCCTTGGCAGAGTTTATAAATCAGTTAAAGACTGTGGGCCCCCAACATTGGACTGTGCCCCCTCCGATCTGGTGGTAATGCGTGGGAGGTAACACTGGGATACAGATATATGGAGACCGGAATGGAGCAAATCTGACACCAGCTCTTTACACACACACAAATTTTCTGTGACGGATTCAGATTTGTCAATCTAAATTCCTTGGCCTTGTAGGGACAGGCCCACTGAGCATTGCTTCCTCCGTGCTCCGATGCATGAAAACGGTGTTTTCCAGTGCCTTCATGCACGGATTTCACCCTCACTGTGTCATCTTGCTCTTTCATTTCCTTTCTTGTGGTTTCTGGGGACAAGGCTTTTTAAAAAATGATGTTCCATTTTCTACTTTCAGAAGGGCCTCTCTGATGGAAATCTTCCAATTTTCTATTCTTGACAGCTCAAAGTTGAGCCAAGTAGGAGGGTTAGGAAAAATTCTGCTACAATTCATCTAACAGGCTTCCAAAATTTCCATTTATTCAAGTGCTGTATTTAACATTGTTTATGGAGCCTGAAATACAGAGGCGGGTCACAGGACTGAGAAGAATGCACTTGGAAAACATCATCAGCAAACAGTTTGAATAGACATTGAAAGAGGGGAAAAAACAACCATGCTGAAACAAAGAGACAAAAGGTAGCTCTCAAGCCTTTAGAGAAAAGCGAAAGTACTAGGTTAATCATAAACAAAAATAAAGAAAGGTAGAAATAAAAAAAAAGGCAAGTGRAAGAGGGGGACAGGAGGAAAATGGATGGAGAAGGCAGAGACTTTTCTCATTTTTCATCTTTTCAGTCACTCTGGAATATTCTTGCATCCAAGGTAACTTACCCATATTGCTCACAAAACTCTTTGTAGAGAGGAACTGTGTTGATACCCTCAGTCCTCGGCTTCAGCTGGCCCCATTCTGCCTTTAATATTTCTAGTTGCTTCCATAGTATCAGAAAAGATCTCAGCAAGTTACGTGATATGACCGGATCATGATGCCTCAGCAAAAGTTTGCATGTCTTTTTGCTGTTCTGCAACCAGTTATCACTTGAGTCAACCGTTTCTGCCAAATTCTGCTGGAAGTCACAGGGAAATACTTTGCTTCAAAAAGCTATGACAAGCTTTTCACGTGCTTTTCTTCGCTTAATAGCATCTCATGCAATGTACGGTGGGACAAGACATGCGACTGGCTATTGCACAATCAGAACTTGCAACGGGGCCTTACACCAGTGTCCTTCAGAGCATGGTACAGGGAAAACCCAGGCTACTTTTTGGTTGCAGTGAGTACTCACACACAGCAGAGGTGGGGATAAAATTGCACAGAAGTTAAATCCTTTGTTTTATTGCTGCTTTCTTCAAGTGAATCACTTCAACACTGCTTGGTCTCTAACTAAAAGTACTGTTACAGAAATCAAACTCTTAGATCTTGAAGGAAGCAGACCTTAAAATAACTAAATTTGTCCTTTCCATCCATTTTACCTTGCAAATCAACCAGTGTATCTGTTTTCCATCACAAACAGTTTGAATGTCTCCCCATTCCTTGAACAAAATCTTTGTGTAGTTTCTGGCAGGCTTTAGGTGCCCCCAGCAACCATTCCTCATATACGCATCCAAAATGCAAGTACTCAGGGAAGTACAGCCTGGAGGTACCTTGCCTTTCCTTGACTAGGTTTAGTTTTAGACCGTGGCCAGGCTGTTCCCTTCCCCTTTGCGCTGAGTAGCTCTTGATAAAGAAAGAGCTGGACCTTCGGTGGAGTGTGGGGAGAAGTCAGGAGAGTCTCTGTTTTCTCCAGAGGTCTGGTGATACCAGCAGGCCCTCAAGGGGCATCTATCACTAGGGCTTCTCTCAACAGCACTCAGGAGTTACAGGAGACAACACTGTTCCCTTTGCTTCTTACCAGACAGCCAGGAGTAGGTGAGGCATACCCCAGGTCTAGGTCGCTTATGTTCACAGAGATTTGGTTGCAAAAACTAATGGGAGTCCTACATAGAAGCTGTACAGTCCCAAACAAACTGAGTTATCAGAGGTACCTGCTTGCTCTTAGCTAACGAGGCTTGACAGTCAGCGTGATCTTCCACAGCACAGCCGTAGCTGTTCTGCAGTACATCCTCCATTGCCACCAGCATTGCCACCAGCTCCCCATGAGCAACTCTTCGGTCTGCATCACTCAGGCTGCACAGGCACAGCTGGAGAGGAAGAGAGAGTCTCTGAAGGGCTGCTGCTCAGAGCGTAACAAGTAATAGCAAATCTCAGACAACTGTCAGCACAGGGGTTTTTGTGTTATAAACACAAATGGATTTCAAGCTTTTAGCACCATGGTCCTAAAACACATGTGCCGGAGCATAAAAATAATTTGATTTTCTAGTTCTAGCACACTAGGAAAATGATAAGTATAGATTCATTATCAATAAAAATGCTCTGCTCTGCTTGAAGAAAGATCAAATGTGAAGTAAATGGTAAAATGGGCCTTTGGACAGAAAAGGGGGAGATCTTTTTTTGTTCACTTCTGTTTGTTAAAAAACAAAGACAGGAAATGAGATAGTATTAGTTTGTTTTCCTCCTGCATCATAGATTCATCTTGTCTCTATGTTTTTGGACATAAGCACAAAGCTGCTGTCTCACTGTACCTGCATGTTGTAATTTATATTAATTGTGTTGTTGATAGTGACTGGAAACAATCCTCCATCCATTAGGAATGTCCTCCAAGGAAAATGTATGAGTGTCTAAAAGAATAGAGATGACTGTTCATAAATAAGGACCACATTCAATTAGTCATGAGAGTCCCATCTAATTTGATCAGGAAAAGGCAACTCAGAGGCCAAGCTGCTATTTGATATGTGATACACTCTGCTCTGACTTTGAAAGTAGGCCATGTACTGGAAAAGAGAGAAGCATCTATTATCACTCCTTGGGAAAGAAGCAATAAGATTCATTCCAGAATACATTTCCTACCAAGATGCTGTGCTACTTCTGCCTCCACAGAACAGCTCCCAGGTCCTTACCTACCTACTGTCAATCATTTATTGCTGGTCCTATCTCAGAGGCATCAGGACATCTTATTCATCAAAGACATCCAGATTTTGCATGCCAGTACAAATTCTGYTTCTCAGTTACGCTGAGGAGGTCCTATGTGTCATTGTTACCTAAATCAAGGCAGGGTGGCAGAAAATTGTATTCCTGTAACTCATTGTTTGGGAAAGGCATTATTAAAGGTGAAACAATAGTATCTGATATTGGATAATTAGCAGGATGGGATGAAAATGAGGAAACATGAAGTTAGAATGATTATTTAAAACTGCCTATTGCCTTGGAACATGGTAATATCACCAGCAAGACGCATCTTTACTTCCCCTAACGTGACACCAGCTTTTTTTGCTGGTGTCATTCAAGGTGCCTCTTTAGCACATAGGTATCTGATTTGGCATTATGTAACTCTGTGTGATGCTATAGCTRAGAAACCACTAGACCTAAATATCTTGCACACAACCATGGCTGACATGTTGGGCAATCAAAACTGCTGCCAGGGGATGAGAGAAGCTCAAAAGGGTAATTACCCAAAACTGAAAGTTAGTAGAATCACCAACATCTATCATGCAGAATAATTCCATTTTGGTGACAGCAGTGTGGTTACATTCCATCTCAAATTTTTATTATTTGCGTCTGTAGAGAACATTTTCTAGACTTTCTAATGGTGAATCAAGGTAATAAGCTGTAATGATGGGAATTTTTTTAATTAGCTATTAGCAGTTAGGTTCTTTGCACCATGGTAGGGAAGGAGTAAGCACCCCAGGAAGAACTGCAGGGGGCTTTGTTCTCCAAGGAGCTCAGTGCAAATGGAGGAAGAGTGCCCCTGAGGGTACAGTTTACTCACCCTGCAGCTAAGAGGATCCAGAAGCTGTGGGGCCTTAGCTCTGAAGCAAATGCACTCTGAATCGCAGAGTTACTCAATGGAGGCAGCGCATGGTATATCCTGTCTGTAACACTCTGGTAGGCTGAAACATTCCCCGAGGACAAAAATGTCTCCCTGAAAAGGAACCAAAATGTTTGTATTAAAAAGAAGTAAGATGGCTTCAAAATTCTCCAAATGGTGTATAATAAAATTACCTGCTCCTCATTATAACCCAACATGGTAGCGAGTGATAGGGATAGCAGCAGCTATGATGATTAAAACAAATAGGCAAAAATGTTAATGATGTAGATGCATGTGTGAAAGTGCATCTGACTGGGGACATTTACAGCAAAACATATGTCTATGCTAACGGAGAGGGATCCTCAGGTAGCTAAYAGAGTGGAGATAATAATTCAGGAGCTCTACTACCTCCTATTCCTGATATTAGGATAATTTCCTATACAAAGTGGGAGAGCCACTAAAGCTTTTCAAAGTTTTCGAAAGTGCTTGTGAAGCTTTAGAACCTAAATTACCAGATACTTGGAGTCCAGAACTAGGTTTAGCAACAACACTCCCCACAGATTTGCATGAAACCTGCGCTGACCTAGCAAATGCACCTGGTCTCACACAGCGATGCAGGTGAYGCCAGAGCCCAGCTAAACCAGCAGAGTGCTCTTCCAACACAGGTCTATTGCGCTTCTGGGACCCAGCTGCCCCCTCATGCTTGGRTTGCATTGTGCTGTGCAATCACACACATAAAGCTACCTTTTACTACACTCTGTGCATCATGTAAATGTATTACCCAACCAAGCTTAGACATGGCTTTGCCATTTCATTGCAGCCTCTTTGTCACATCCAATTCTCCTGCACTTCATTCACATGCTGTTAGAACAAAGAGCTCCTGTTCAACCAGTTCTTGCAGTATAAGAAACGCTCTAGACTGCAATTCTTTCTGTAGYTGCACATCCTCCTTTGAATGGCAACTCTAAGACAAGGATCTTGTCCTTTTGTTTTTGTCAAACACACACAAGGGCTTTTAAAAATGACATGCAGTTTGTATCAGTTGTAGGACTAACAAAGGAATTACAGGGACAAATAACAGCTTCCGGGATCAAACTTCGCAGAGAAGTTCAAAAGAGATTAAATGTGATTTAGTGTCACACTGTAAGCCCTGATGTGGAGAAAATGGAAACTAATTGCACTGGCAATAAGGAACAAGAAAGATGAAGCATCTGATATACTGCATTTCTTCTTACTTCCTGTTAACACACAATTCCTTATCCGAGGAAAACCCTTCCCTCACCAATTGCCCCTACAGTATTTTAATCATGAAAAAATAGAACTAAAAGCACAAGGTAGTTTTATCTTCTTGCGAATCTCCAGAAACATCTTTAGTTTACAAATACATACAATCACAACTCCTCTGGATAGCACAAGAGTGGTCACACGGGGTCAGAGCAAAGGTCCGTCCAGCTCAGTCTCCTCTCTCCCACAGTGATCAGAAGTGGATTCATGAGAAGATTACAAAAATCTCCAGAACAAGCATATGCTGGTRTTTCCCACAGATATTCTCACAGCCTCCAAGAATTTGTAGTTCAGGCATTTCCTCAGCCAGAAGTGATTGCTGAATGTTTAATAACCCTTGGTTATTGTCTTCCACAAGCCTGTGCAGTCTCCCTCCGAGTCCTATGAACTTTTACCACCCGCCGCATCCCACAACAAGAAATCCCACAGCCTAATTACAAGCCACATGCAAGAACTGCCTTTTTTTTCCTTCAGAGCTGGCTACCTGATGTTCACCTGGGATACACCTTATGCTGGAAAAGACCGTGAACAGACACTCCTTGTTTATCCTCTGCCTTCGACTGACTGTTTTACAGAGCTCTCCCCAAGCTGTAATACTTGTTGCACCCAGCAACCTTTCATCGTATGTGTGGCTCCTTTGGGAACCTTTCTGAGTTCTCTGTCCTTCCTCAGGTGGGGACCAGAGCTGCGTAGGCTTCACAATACAGATTTATTCAGCGGAATAGTAGTGTTCTTATTTTTGCTCTTCTAAAGGGAATCAATTTGCTTTTTGCCTTTTTTTTTTTTTTTTTTGATCGCTACTGAGCTGAAATTTTGACAGAATTATCTGTCATAACTGAGATTTCATTACTGCATGGTACTGGTCAAGTCAGAGGCTGTCATTTTATACATTGGGATTGKTTTTTTTCCCCCAGGTGCATCATTTTACTGACACGCTGAACTCCATCTGCTGTTTYATTTTGCAGTCACTCTGTTTTGTAAGGTCCTTCTCCAGCCAGCCCTTGCCCTTCGTATCCTGGCTATCACAGTATCATGTACACACCATACCACCTCAGCTTCAGTCCCTTTTCAATGTCACCTATGAGCACCTGAACAGCACAGGAAAAAGCTCAAACTCCTGYGGGAAGCCACTGGTAACCTCCCTTATCCACTGCAAAAGTTGCCCACTTACAGCCTTCTCCTTCCTAAATCTCAACAAATTATTTACAAATGTGACCATGTCCTCACATACCCAGTGGCTGCTCAGACTCCTTAAGAACCTCTGTTGAGGCTCTTAAAGCTTTCAGGGAATCCAGACAAACTGTATCAACCCTTTATCCACGTTTGTTAACACCTTAAGAGAACATGTTTGTTAGGCATGACTGCACTTTCCAAAAGCAATGTTGACTCTTCCCAAATACATCATATTTGTCCATGCATCCGCTTCATTACAGTTTCTGCTAATTTGAACACTATGGATATTGGGTTCATCAGCCTGTGATTAGCCAGATTGCCCTGGCAATCCTTTTTAACAACCAGCAACACATCARCCACTTCCAGTCTTCAGGTATCAAGGCACTGTTAAGCCTTGACAGCCTGATAAAGGCAGTATCAAGCAAGAAGCTACACACCATAGCTAGTACTTCTTAAAAAAAAAAAAAAAAAAATCCTTGAGTTCTTTCAGAATTCTTGAACATTGTCTGGTCTTGGCAACTTGTTCATCTTCATTTCAGTCTGCTTGTCCCATAACTTTCTCTGGCAACATTTCCACTTGCAGCAGCTCCTCTGATGCATCTCCCATAAAGAAAGGTTTTGGTGTGGGAACCTCCTCAAGTTCTTCCACAGGGAATGCAGAAACAAAGAAATCACTTTTTTAAATGTGTGCTATTGACTTATCTTCACTGAACACTTCTGATTACCTACTGGCCCTACAGACTCTCYGGCAGGTTTCCTGCTCCTGGTATATTTAAAATGCCTTGATGTCTTCAGCAAAATTGTTCCTCAAAATCTTTGCTGGGCTGTCTTGAATCCTTTTACAATTTTCCTGTCACAGTTTATAGTCCTGTTTTCTTCATTTGAATAAAAGTTCAGCTTTTTGAAGGATGCMTTCTTGCTTTAATAATCTGTTTAATCCTGCTGTTTAGCCATGCCAGCATCCTCTTACCCTTTCTTAAGTCTTTCTTCACATGTGGTATGCATTTCTTGAGTGCCTCCAGTAWGTCCCCAAAGAATCTCCATGCCATCTGCAAGGATTTAACGCCCCTAGCTAATCCTTCTAGGTTTTTTTCAGGGAGTATTCTCATTTTTAGGTAGTTTCCCATTTTGAAGCTGAGCTCAGCTATGGTGATATTTATTTGGCTTTCACTGTTCCTTCAAGGATGTTTTATGCAAGCACATCATGGCTGCTCTTAGAGAACAGCTCTTTAACTGCAGCATTTTGAACTTGGTCCTGCATGTTACTCAAAACCAAGTCCAGGAGTTGTTTCTCTTCTGGTAGACTCCCTGCCCCATGCAGGCTACACCTGCAAATCTAGTCTTGCATCATGCCACCACGTGGCATCTACAGAGCAGAGGAGAGTTGAGATTTCCTTTACTTTCGCATGTCCTGCCCTTGTTTTGATTCTGCCAAGGTTATTCCGTTGAGTACATTCAGACCTCTCCATGACCATTATTGACAGACAACATGTGGGAGGAGAGCAGGGAGAAAAGGAAGACAGTTACTTTCTAAAAAGTCCTGAAAAGTATATCTTAGTTGGGTTTCTGTGATGGGGTAAATAATAACATTTTACAGGAGGGTAAACCTAGATCTCGGTATAAGCAGGTAAGTCCTGTACCTGCTTATTAAGCATTCTTTGATAGAGGAAAATATAAAATTTAATGTAGATCCTGCAGCAAAACAAGAACATGAACTCCTAAGTCTACCTCTGTAGCAGCTACCAGCCTCCCTGATTTAATAAACTATGAATCACAATATAAAGGTGATACAATGCTCAGATAATAGGACAGCTGTACTCAGACATGGTGTGTTGAGATCCCTCAATGAATCACATAAGGACTCTCACCACTTTTAGTTAAAAGGAAATAGGGGCTCTTAGTGAAAGGAAAATYTCTACACTTACAGGGCACATTTCGTGATCTTGGATCTGATACCATGGACAAAATTTAAACTCATCTTTCCTACATTTTTTTCTTTCTTTGTGAAGAAAAAAAAAGCCTCTTTATAAAAAAGGTGCCAGTCCCATCCCTAACAGGCTGTAATTCCTACCGTAGTCGATGCCTAATTGCTGCATCGAACTGTAGAAAGATCACTTCTCTGTGAACGGCTAGCAGCTGGGCTACTTCGCTGGGATCCAGCGGATTCTGGAGGCTGTCAATCATTTTCTGTATCTCTTGAAGCTCAGTCCTTGGAGTCCCAAGAACAGTAAATTTATCAGATAAGGTCTCAGGAAATGCACATAAAAATATCTCAGTTCAGTAAACTCTTTTTTCTTCTTGGAGTTTTGTACTTCAAGACTTTCTTCATTTTTCCTCTTTCTCCTGGGAGGCAGAAGAAGAATGCATTTATATCCCCCTCAACACTACAAAACCAAGCTTTAAGAAAAGAGATTATGGCAGGTGGAAAATTATGAGGATGTAGTAAGGTCAGGGAGGAAAAGGCGTAGGAATGAAAAGTTACAAGCATCTCAAAAGAATGGCTCTTTTATTAGTCTTTCCCATTAAAAAGTCAATTATTATAAAATACCAACAAGGACGGTGGAATATTTCTCATTATCATATCTGGTTRGACTAGATGATCATTGTAGGTCCCTCCCAGCTGAAAATATTGAGATTAAATTTGTCAGACAGGAGCAGAATCAGGTCCTGAGATGGCATTTTACTTACCCCAAAGACCTAAACAAATTATTACCTGGTAGGGAATGATAGGGACAACTTCTCCAACTGCTTTCAATAAAACACTATTGGGGCACAATTCTGCAAGCTAATGAATATTTTTCTGCTGAAGCTCGAAAGTTTTTTCATTCCCTTTACGCCTAGCAAAAAACTTCTCAAAGCAATAGGCCTCTAGAAGTCATTACCCTTACAAGAGCACCTGCTCTTACTTAGTGTTTGCAGGACACGTGTGCAGAGGACTTGACTGCCTCCCAAGACACAGCCACCGCAGGAGTGATTTAACTTGGAAACACCTGCTATAGAAACGCAGTGTTCTCTCTGTCAGGCTGCAGGGGCTGCCATCGATTAAGGAAGTTAAATGGTCTGATCTGGGGGAGAAGGAAATTATTCCTCGGCAGCAGCAACAAAAAAGATCTCTTGGTCATGAGCAATGCAGTTAAATTGTCTGCACAAAATGCATTATAGAGACAGCAGAGTGCTGAGGACTCCATCATTGTCCGTATTTTCTGTTTTAAAAGTGTGGTAGCTAGGCACACATTAGATATGTCTGAAATTGAAATACATTGCACATACTATTCCTCCTACATCTGGTTATGTGGTTTCTCACTGATCACTGAGCTCAGTCTTCTTGATTGTTTCAGAGCTCATTAAACATGCTAATTTACATGAGCTTTCTCAGCCATATACAAATGAAGTTACTAATACGCACTTCATGGTACAATGGGCTCACACCACAGAACAGGCAGTGCTTTTTGTCAGAGAAAATAAACCCACTTTGAAATCAAACATTCACAAGCACAGTATTAAAATAAAAGCTGTAACAAGTATTTATGATTCACTGAGTCCTTTCTTCCCTTCCAAAATTAAATTTTGAATTTGAAGTGAAAGATAAATTCGGAACTGATAATAAAAATCTTACTCACATAAAAAGAAAAATACATAAGGGGTAAAATCTGGAGACATTAAAAGACAAAGCTAGTCTTTTATCTATTTTTTCCAATTCTTGAAGAATTTAATATTCTTACCCAGTTGTCATAATCAATTTTTCATTTTTTAAAAGACACCAGGACAGAAGGGAAGCTGTGCAGGCAAAGTTTTTACTCCTGAGTTGCATCTGAGCAGCAGCAACTGTACAGCTATATAAACGTGGGCATTTCTAGGTGGCATGAAAACAGTCCAGCCATGCAGCACACACATCGCAGAGGAGGAGGTATGCATAACACACCACATTTTGAAACTCCCGAACACTATACTGTGGGAATAATCCAGTAGCTGAAAAGCCAAATGCCAAGAGTACTTCAGCACTTGGGAAAGGATTATGTCATGTGACTTTAGTTGCCTAGTTATCAGACATCAAGTTTCATTGGGTTCCTGCAATCTTAGGCACCTCCAAAGAGGGTTTGATCCCACTCTGAACACATTTTAGCTTGGGATGAGCAACTTCTCTGAAGGTGTCTTTGTAACAGTGTCCAGCAAAGGTGTCCAGTGACAGCAGAAGTACCTAACTGGTGGTTAGATACTAGTAGCTACATACCTCACTGCTAACCACTGAAGGAGGAGTAAGTAAATCCCAGTCCTGCAGTACAGTTTAACTTGAACAACAGGTCAAAGCTATTACGGAAACAGGTACTATTTCTGCACAAATATATGTTCATGCAGGACGACACACACCTTGGCTGTTTCACCCTTTGGAAAGAGAATCAAGTGACAGATTTACTAGAGGAACCCAAGCCTGCCTTTTTTAATCTTCTGGTAAAGATAAAATCATCATGGGCTGACCAGATGGCTTAAGAGACACTTGCTAGAGGTGGAGGAGCAATTTTTGGACCATGTTTTGTGTTCCCTGCCAGAGCAGACCTCCCAAGCCTGGTAGGTATGTTGCTTTCCTGTGAGATTGCGACAGATACCTGATGCTGTGGGCATGCTCCCGAAACATGACAGTCTTCCATCAGTAAAATGGAGCAGCAAAAAGAAAAAAAGAAGGAGGGAATTTCATCTTGACTTTATTCTTCAGTTGACATCAATCTCATCTCCATGCTCCTTTTGTCCCTTTCACGCCATCAGCATTTCACACGCTTTTGCACCTGGAGCCATCTACCTTAAGCATGCAGTATTTGTTACTTACCAATCCTGTCCGTCCCTCCCCAGTCTGGAGTCAGAGGCTCTGGGTTTAAGGCACAAAAGCAGTTTGGGGAATTTCCTAATTGAGCAAAAGCCAGGAGATACGAAATCACATCATGAAATGCCCCAACAATTTCTAGGCTTAGGTGGAGAGCTCTGAGAGCAGCCTGCAGGCAAGACAAGTGCACAAATAAAACCATTCAAATGATTGACCCTAAGCAAACACACCAAAGTAGCAAATGTTTTTGCTTCCCAGGCCACAATCACTCCTGGACACCAAACGAGACCTCCCTGGGATGGCACCGGGGCTCCCAGAGCAAAGTCAAGCACTGGATTTCGTTCAGGCTCAGGATATCGCTCCCAGCTGTCACCGACCCATCTGGTTTCAGAGCTTCTGGTTTAGAAACTGCTTCCCCAGTGCCTCTAACAACTGCTTTTTTCAGTGTTTATATCTATCCAAATAAATCAACACGGCCAGGCAGCTTTGCCCTTGCAGTCCTTCCCCCCTGCGCTGCACCGTCTCCAGCTCCCGCGCTGCCAGGGCCGGTCCAGGTACCTCCTCCCTCCTGTCCCCTCTTCTCCTTAGTTCAGCAGAAATAAGTCAGAGGACATAAAGGTCCCAGGCTGCTGCTTCTGTGTATGTGGGAACAGGGACAATATTGATATCCAGGGAACTACAGGCCTGTCAGCCTGACCTCGGTACTGGGGAAGATTATGGAGCGGTTCATCTTGAGGGTGCTCACGAGACAGGTGCGGGACAACCAGGGGATCGGGCCCAGCCAACACGGGTTCACAAAGGGCAGGTCCTGCTTGATCAACCTGATCTCCTTCTATGACCAGGTGACCCGCCTAGTGGATGAGGGGGAGGCTGTGGATGTGGTCTGCCTGGACTCTAGTAAAGCCTTTGACACTGTCTCCCACAGCATTCTCCTGGAGAAGCTGGTGGCTCATGGCTTAGACGGGTGTACTCTTTGCTGGGTAAAAAACTGGCTGGACAGCTGAGCCCAGAGAGYTGTCGTGAACGGAGTTAAATCCAGTTGGTGGCCGGCCACGAGCGGTGTTCCCCAGGGCTCCGTTTTGGGGCCGGTCTTAYTTAATATCTTTATCAATGATCTGGACGAGGGGGTCGAGTGCACCCTCAGTAAGTTTGCAGATGACATCAAGTTGGGCGGGAGTGTTGATCTGCCTGAGGGTAGGAAGGCTCTGCAGAGGGATCTGGACAGACTGGATCAATGGGCCGAGGCCAACTGCATGAGGTTCAACAAGACCAAATGCTGGGTGCTGCACTTGAGTCACAACAACCCCAGGCAACACTACAGGCTTGGGGAAGAGTGGCTGGAAAGCTGCCCGGCAGAAAAGGACCTGGGGGTGCTGGTTGACAGCCGGCTGAACATGAGCCGGCAGTGTGCCCAGGTGGCCAGGAAGGCCAACAGCATCCTGGCCTCTTTCAGAAACAGTGTGGCCAGCAGGAGTAGGGAGGTGATCGTGCCCCTGTACTCAGCACTGGTGAGGCTGCACCTCGAATGCTGTGTTCAGTTTTGGGCCCCTCACTACAAGAAGGACATTGAGGTGCTGGAGCGTGTCCAGAGAAGGGCAACAAAGCTGGTGAAGGGTCTGGAGCACAGGTCTTATGAGGAGCGGCTGAGGGAGCTGGGGTTGTTTAGCCTGGAGAAGAGGAGGCTGAGGGGAGACCTTATCGCTCTCTACAACTACCTGAAAGGAGGTTGTAGCAAGGTGGGTGTTGGTCTCTTCTCCCAAGTAACAAGCGATAGGACAAGAGGAAATGGCTAGAAGTTGCGCCAGGGTAGGTTTAGATTGGACATTAGGAAAAATTTCTTCACCGAARGGGTTGTCAAGCATTGGAACAGGCTTGTTCCAATGGTGGAGTCACCATCCCTGGAGGCGTTCAAAAAACATGTGAATGTGGCACTTAGGGACATGKWTTAGTGGGCATGGTGGTGTTGGGTTGACGGTTGGACTTGATGATCTTAGAGGTCCTTTCCAACCTTAATGATTCTATGAGCCTATGATTCTATAAACTGGTGGGATGGGGAATACTTTCACAAATGGGAAAAGACAACGCAGCATGGCTGGGTTTTGGTTTAATTACTTTTGATCTTTAAACTAAAGGATCCTTCCTTTCCTTTTACTTTTATTTCTACCTCTAAACCAAGAGGACCAAAGCGCTTTCCTTCCTGGCAGACACTCTTCATCAACACCCTTCATTAGTGGCACATGCTAGCTGCATCCAGATTATAACCACTGATGATTATTTCCCCATCCCCAGTGGCAAGCTAAATTGTAATGCACGTGAAAGGATGTATGTGGCTTCATGCCTAGAACAAAATCTCTTTTAGCATTAGCAAATACTGACCTTCTCTGGAATCATTTTGAACATGATCAGTGCTTTGGTAGGGTGAGGGATGAACCACAAGTTAAGGAAGGTGCATCCATCTGGAGACAGCAAAGAGCGTGGTCGAGGGTGGAAGGATCTGAGTTATTGCAAGAAGTGAGAGGTGTTTAGCATTTTGAGGCTTCTTTCTGCCTGTCACTTCCCAGAAAGACAATTTTTTAAAGTTTGATAAAACTGTTACTTAAACATAGGGTTTGGAGCAAGTGTATTTTAGACATAACATGATTTAGCTTTGACGTGTAGAATACAAGGTAAAGGTTTGACCGACAAAACCTGCTGAATTTGAGAAAAATTTGAAAGGAGCTTTCTTAAAGCATCTGATTTATAAAGCAAGGATGTGAGCTGCTGTGCTGAGGGCATTCAGGGTCTCTTCCCCCGGGAAAATGGTTTTGCTGGCTAGAACAGGAGACAGGCAGGGCAAAGCAGCGCAGGCATTAAAAATCTGTATCATTATTTTAAAATATGATGTGCAATTACTAGTAGGCAGCCCACTTTTTTTTTGCCGGAAGATATGAAAACACAACATTTATTACATGAATAATGTATTTTCCTGTTTTTATATACAATGTGCCATTTCTTGTCTTCACATACATGAAGATGAAGTACAATATGCAGCTAGTACATTCTGAAATAAGAAATATAAATTCAGCTTGGAGATTAAGTTCAGCTCTTTCTGAAGTAAGTTTTGCAGGGTTTTTAATCTTTTTTTCCTTTTGTCTGAAAAAAAGCAAGGCTGAATGCAAAAAAATAGACCTTCGGTTTGGGTGGGATGGAGTAATGAAAGGTTAAATACTCTGTGTTGTAAGCACGGAAATTATATTTGGTCAGGGTTTGTTTAACCAGCTGTGCCCTACCAACTTTTGCACAGGAATGATAAGCACAAATTGTACCTAAGGAAACCAGACAAGTGACGCTTTTTTGGGTGAGATTAGTATTCACACTCTCCATTTCCTCCGCTTTACATCACAGCCCGTAAATGATACCAGGAGGGAGAGAGCAAACAGGGCGACCAAGGTTACCTCCGAAGGCAGAAGCACACACACTCTCCGGATGTGCTTCGTCTTTACAGACTTGGGCAGACAAGCGCTGTGGGCAGCCTGTCACACACAGATGCTGTACTTCCCCACCTTACCACAGGAAGTTAAGCATGGCTTCTCCATAGCTCTGTTTGCAAAGGAGACCCACACTATGTCACCCTGCTGTGATGTGGCACCKAACTTCTTCAGGAAGAAAATAAGGACAGTCCACTGCATCCAGATAAGCCCCCCAAAAACCCTAAACCCCCCCCCCCCCATGCCAGAGATGCTATGTCATGCTCACAGAGTGACTAATAACACTAGTACTTTTAAAACATGTGTGGCTAAGAGCTATGACCTAGTTTCATGTGCCAAATCTGGGAACAAAGCAAAAGGCAGGGAGAAGGGAGGAACAGGATGGCACCACTGCACTGAAACCACAGCCCTACATTTTCCTCTTTCTCCCTGCTTCTAACATTTACTTTTAAGATGGCAGTTGCTGAGGGAATCTTTTGCTGTCTTCTGTAAGATAACATTTCTGCTGCACCCGAGCGCTTTTGCCTTTTTCTAAGGGATACTGCTAATAACTCAGCAAGGGTGGGCGCAGAGTACGTATCCACAGCCTTCCCTTCGTCCCACTGCAGCTGGACTCTAGGCAACGTAAAGATAGCAAAATCAGGAAGGACAGGGAGTCCACCTGACCAAATGCGGATGTTTACAGTATGAGCACCTCCCCTGAGTCCCTGGAGAGAGAAAGAGGCACTTCCAGGACACAACACATCTCATCCAAAAGTAGAAGTCTGAAACAAGTCATCCCTTTGAAGCACCTATTGATTATCCACAGAGCCTAGTYAGATAGAGGCATCTAAAGTTAGGTGGGCTATTCTCAAACATTTCCCATTGATGTTAATGAATTATAGGCTTATGGAATTACATATGTATATTTGCAGAAAGCTTTTCATTATAACTATTCCTATTCTCATTTCTTCTGCTCCTCACCAAGAGTCTCTCCTTTCTTCCTTTCTTTTTTATTCCATATTATTTTTCCTCTTTTTCCCCCTCTTGACTCCACATCTCCACACTTTTTCCTCCCTATATTTCCTCCACTGTAACTAGCCACCTTCCCCCCATGCACCAGATACACRTTTTTTCCTCCCAGCTGCAGGTCCTTCTCAGAGGGAGGGAGGGAGGGAGGGACGAGGAAGGCAGGACCTGCTCACCTCGCAAGCGCCTGGCAGCCACAAATGCAGGCAACGAGATTAGTTCAGAAGATAAGCAAGCAATTGAATTAATGTCCTGCTATAACCCTCTAAATGCAGGCAAGATGGAACCTAAATTTCTGCTTTCATCATAACTAATTGACAGTTGCTGTCTACAAGGTGCTTCTTAGCTTCAGTTAAACAACAACAGAAAATGAAACATTAACTGGTAATAACTGATAAAGTGGGGACAAAAAAAGGGTAGAGGGGCTGAAAGGGCAAGAGCCATTTTTAATTAAAGCCTTTTTCTCCTGCTGCCTGCAGCTCCCTTTCTGGCATGAACGCCGGAGGCAGGTCAATGCAGGTGCGAAGGGCGTGCTGCAGCGGTCCCCAGGCTCGCTGCTCTCCAGGCACCTTCACCTTTGCCTCCCTCCAGTAGGTAAGGATTTGATCTTGGCTTCCTTTGTATATCAAACACAGAAAAGCAGCACGGTATAGCAAGCGATATGAAAGTGAGTGTGGCTGGACACAAGCTGCTGGAGAGACACTGGCAAGTGTCGAAGCACAGGAGGAGAAAAGGCAGCATCAGAAAATTCAGGGTTATTTAAAAAATAAAAGGGCGTACATGCATATACATGCTTATTTTCTAGGATGTTTCGTTGTTTCAGATGTTTCATTTTAAAGTGTAAAAGGACAATATGTGTAGCTGCTTATAAGTGAATATGCTTACATTAACATTTTTGAAGTGTAATAGTATAACCCTACAAAGTATTACAGTGTACAATTTTTTTGTGRTAATATGCAAAATATTATAGAGCTTAAAAGCTTCTGAGGGCAACTGAAATGGCAGTACAAAATACAGTGCCTTAGACAACACCCAATAAAAGTAGGTTGATAAAGGAAGAAAAACAGCCCGTACCGTGGGCCTGCGATCGGGTTACTCCCCAGCAGCTACTAGCCAGATAAGAGCTAGCCCAAGACYGATGTAGCTCCACAAGCCTGCAGCTGGTGTGCAGTTAAACAACAGTGAAGGGGTGACGATCGCCTTCTCAAATATCTTGTTGAACCACGTTTTATGATTTGTTGGGCTTGTAACTGCACTCCCAACCTTTGTTCGGAACTAAAGCTTCTGCCTGAACCTTAACAAATGTTTTTTTCTGTGTTTGCTGCTGAGCCTCTCTATTGCTGGGGAATAAGATGATCAAGAGCAAAACCAGTGCACTGGGTGACTACTTTCACATCTAAAACCATATGCCTGCTGGTGGCAACATGGGGAACCCAGAGACTTACAGAGAGTCAGGAGAAGGGCTCGCCTTGCTAGCCACAAGTTTTGAGGAAGGAGATCCTTGTGACATGTCCAAAAAAATGTCCCTTCTSACAGGAGCAGATGATACAGGGTCATCTGTCGTGTCCTCTTCCTCTCCTTTCCTAACTTCCAACAAAGTCACATGCCTGCAACTTATTAACCGGTTTCATTTAGATCTTAAATAAATAAAATTTAAAGGGTAAAACAATCCTCACTGCYTAGGCTTAATCATTAAAGCAGAGGATTTACATCCTGAAAATTAGATTATCCATTTCTTTCCACCTTACATGCAGCGTTGGGATTAGAAGCAAGCACATTTCTAAAATWTTCCTTCTGTGTATGCCAGCTTTTGCAGAAGACTCTGACTATGCACATTCTCCATCCATCAAAATTGCCTGAAGACTGGCAGAACACACTGCTYGGGGTGCTTTCAGACTATGATTCCCCTTACAAACATGTATTCACCTTTACTTAGTAATACGCAGTGACTGAGGACTCTGGCCCTCAGGGACACCCTTGCAAACACAATACAGACCTGGGATCAGCTGCAAGGTTTTTCYTGAAGTCTTGCTCCTCTTTTTTTTCCTTGAGATAGTCCAGTTATGAAGTACTTGTCTCTGGTGACAGGGAAATCATCTAAGAGGCTTCTTAGGCTATTGTAGTACCCAGTGAGCTGACCTCTCAGGGCATGCTAGGACACACGCTGATTCAGCCTAAACAAATATAATTAAAATACGTAGTGTTGTGCAGGGCGTCATCTGTCCAGATAAGCTCCACCTTTGTTGAGCTTAATTTCTTTCTSTATGGACATCTTTGGCATCTTCTGCAGCAAAATTTACAAGCTACAATYCTTCTGTACTGGGACAACTAGAAGGATAAAAATCGTGGCATTTAAGAACCAAGGTAAATTTTAGATTTAATGCTTTTCATCACACAGACGTCKTTACAATGCTTTAGAAATATTCGCAAATTAATACAGCAACTGCTTTGTGGTAGGTATTGATACTTACATTGCAATAAGGAAGCAGAAGCAGGAAGGAGCTAAGTGAGATGACGAGTTAACTGCAGAACTGAGAATTAGACAGCGTGACCCAGAGTCAGATTTCATYGTCACTGAGCTGCACTGAAACTCCACTCCAGCCCCGGCTGCAAGCTGCCTCCAGACCCATCGGTCTGGCCTTACCTACGCACTCAATAAGCTGTACCTGGATTAAAGGTAGTCTGTGTCTGCGGCACGACACAAATCTACGTYGTTTGCAAAACATGGCTTACTGAAACAGCCACCCTACTTGCAGCTTGCTCCTTGCCAAAGGTAACGCATAAACTAGTCTAGTGTACGGTCTGCTTCTCAGTGAAAATAGACAACAAATAGCCCATTTCCTTATTTTTTTTTCCTTCTTTGTTGGCATCTGTGCTCAATCTCATGCTATTGTGTGCAAGACAAAGGTCCCAGAAACGTAAACTTATCTGGGAATACAAACCATAAAATACTGAACATTGACATATGAACATAGGATTAAAAAATAAAATCAAGTCCAACTCTGTTTGAACCTCTGGTKTCTCCCAAGTTGTCTTACAAACTAGATTGAATTCACAGGATAGTACATCCCACCCATTCATTCTCTATCTACTGCACATTATTTCCACTACAATTTATCGCTCATGTCAATGATGTTTATCYGGTATTTCTGCTGAAATACCAAAAAAGTGTTGGTATTGTGTGCCTCTATTTAGCATCCCATCATCAATCCTTTCTCCTCATAAAGAAACCACGTGGCATATTTCCTACTCATCCAGCAACATGGCTTGTACTCCCTGTAATGTTATCCCACTAAACCACTGAAAATGTTCTTTTCCTCAGCTTGCAAAAAGGCTTACAGGTATATTCATAGTATTCTGAATAGAAAGTCCATAAGTTCATATTATCCACATGAAAAAAATGCACTTGGAGCAAGAGTTATGTTTAAAACATGATGTGTTTGTATGGAAATGTCTATACTAGATCTATATTAGACATATAGTAAATGTCTATGTCAAATATACTTACTTATGGCAATATTCAGCAATAATGTCTGTCTTGAGTTTCAGAACTTCATCCTATAATGAGACAATATTTTCTTCTTAGTATCATGTAGGACTTACATGTACTGTGGATCTAACAAAGCCAAAACACTTGTAATATATTCTATTAATATAATTTTAAAAAATCCTCCAGATTATGTACAGTATTACAAATATCTAAACTATGAMATTCCAAAACTTTAAGGAGGATAAACATCAAGAAAGGTTTCAACCAGTATGCCAGACCCAGTAGACAGTTAAGGCAGTCTTGTATATAAATTCAGAATTATTTTATTCAAGGCTGGTTCATATAATTWTGTTCACAAATTCTGTAATATTTCCCAAAAGAGTCTGCAGCTAGCAGTTATTTCCTCATACACTCATATAGCCTACTGAACTGGCAAGAAGCTTATGAGTACATTAAACTAAATAATTTATGCTGACTATTTCAAAAAGAGAATAGCCATTAAGGGTTTGTGTAGAARGAGTTTGATTTTACTACCTGGTAAATTCTTAAAGGCCATGCCTAACCTGTAATGTATTCAGCACAAGACACAGAATCACAAGCAGTTTAATGCAGGATCCRTGTTCTCACCTTTAGACACTGGATAAAGAGGAATTTGCAAAAGGCAAAATCTATACCCATCCTGATATCTTTACAATTATTCTTTTTTATAACTCTCACATCTTCTTCTAAAATWAAAAAAAAATAATAAAACTGCTAGAAATACTTATTAAAGGAGCCTTCCTCACATAATGTCCGTCTCTAGCTAGGCCCACTGTTGGATGCTTCATAGTAAAAGCCCAGAACAGTTCTGCACCTATCAGCATAACTATAGCCAGAATTTACCTCCTTACCTAGGCTGGAAATAGTTTAGGAGCAATGCCCRTTAGCATCCACAAGGTTTAGTTAGCCATGTGTCTGCAGACTGCTGCTGTTTTCCATGCACCTCTCAGTCACGAGCCTTGCAGCTGTGCCCATGGGAGACCATGGGGAGCCGGCGCAGTGGGAGAAGGTTCACATGAGTCTCCCACCACTGCCGGTGGAGCCGGGCCACCGTCTGCAGCCCTGCGCCTGACCTGCATGCCCTGGCCATGTCCCAGCCTCCTCCCCTCTGCCAGGGTTTCCACACCTGCCACTGGCTTACCTTTCTCCCTAAGGTAACCACAGAGTAAGTACAACGCTAAGTCAAAGCTACCACTTTGCCTACATGCCAAAACCCAGCAGTCCTTCTCAAAAACACTGAGGAGCCTCCTGATGTACTTACGGGGTTTTGCAGCCTGCTGCCCCATGCTTCTCTCTTTCGAGTGAAAGTGTTCAACATCCTATTTTGGGGTTCCCGTTTCTTCAGCTGAATGGAAACAAAAGCTTCTGGAGGCCTAATGAGGGGAAAAAAGCGTGGGAGCTGAGAATAGTCACCTCTCAAAAGGTAAACTGATAACCTCCTTCTGAACCACTCAAATAACTTYTTTAGATTAGACACAGCTTCTCCAACAACATTCATTTTACTCATTCTTTATATATAACAGGTACAAATACACTAGATCTTGAGGATCAGCTACCAGAGATGAGATGAGCTCTGGGGAAAGTCTCCCAGTCTACATATTTTTAATTTCAGTGCAAGTGAAATAAATGGTGAAAGAAATAGTGACAAATTAAAAAAAAAAAAAGTACCTCCTCATACTGGCATTAAGGTAGTAACAGGAACCGTGAGGTTGCCTGGGCTAAGCTGGACGTGTTGAACACCTTTTTACTTGTATCTTCAAACCACAGATYGTTCAATTAGCAGAGTTTTCAGTGCTCTACTTCCAGCTGATCAGCACTGAATAATATAAAAAATTGCCTTWACTTTGCCTTGCCTGTTAGTACACGATACCCCATGTAAAAGCCAGGAAATGGGGCTAAGGAGCTAGTAAGTGGGCATACAAGCACCAAGACCAAGCTCTGTTCTACAGGAAGAGCAAAGTCATATTTAATGGCCTTATCCTGGCCCACTTATTATTTGTCATAATTTTTCAATGTTTTCARCTGTAAACTCACTGATGCTTAGAAACTCCTATGAGGTATCTGGATTTCCTCCTTTAATTAACAGGTTATCTCCACGGGGTTTGATGTGAAGCCAGAGTCCCATTGACAGGGTATGGCAAGACAACCACAATGCTCAGACCACCAATTCACACTGCRAAACAGGGCATCTGGGAACGTGCCCTTATGATCCAGAGCCCATCGCTATGTTTTTTCACGGCAGAGGCCCAGCGCAATGTAAAGCAAGTAGTGCTCAGGATTCGCACGTGCGCCAGACTGACCTCTACCCAGTGGAGGGGGCTTGGCCAGTCTGTAGCAAATAACTTTTAATGGTACAGAGTAAACCTGGAGAACACCCAGGAGAAAATGAAGTGCTTGGTGTGGTTGCTTGCAGCAGCTGATCCTCTTTTTCACTCCCAGACACTGAATTTCTTCCACTTGCTGAACTGCTCCGACTTGTTAGACTTAAATTTCCTTCCTAAAACATCATGAATATCAGTTCTGTGCTTGCTCTCATAAAGACTGGCAGCTCTTCCTACTAAATCAATGCAGATTTACAATTCTGTATGCTTTCATTTACCCTAGTTTTATGATATAATAATTCACTGGGATCACTGAAAGTCACAGAAAAAAAAYATTTCTCACTGAGCACAGGCATAATGAAACTGTAGCAGCAGCAGACTCAGAGAGAGTACCTGATTTATAAATCAGACAACATTCTCGACATTCAATCACCTGCAAATAAAATATGAATATTCCCAGATATTCACATTTTCAAATATGTAGAAATAATTGTGTATCTAGATCACYTGTCTGGAAAATCAGTTTGCTTCCCCACGAACACAAAAAACTACACTCATCCGCCCACACTGCCTATTTAAGTCCCAGTGGCTCCTGGTATGAAGGAACCTCAGAAATTTCTGCATATTTATATAAAAATAATCCTAATTTTCAAGTAGGAACAAGTGGTACTTTTCCAAGTTCTTGAAGTCTTATTTCAAAATTGTCACAGGCACTTTGAAGTCCGGGGGAGCTAAAAAAGGACACTAATTCCCCTGCAAATCAAGGACAGCTATTGTCTTTTGCATATAGCGGGAAAGGGAAAGACCAAAATGGGGGGAAAAAGCCACATTTTGAGAGTTGAGTTCCTYCTCCTAACTAAGTACTAGCTTGGCTTGGGTTAGTGCCAGCTTGCAGATGGATCTACCAAAGGACACCTTTGCTCTGTTGTRGTAGAAAATGGACTTATTGCCCAGAGGACAATTCTTCCTGCTTGGCTGAGCACAGGGAATATACAACATGAATTAAAAAAACAGTGGTCAGCAACTGCCTTAGAAGTAAATGGGCAGACATGAGCAGTGTCTTCGTTTTTGAGAAACRTTTCAGCCTATAAACAAAGTCAGTATAGAAAAGTTGAGCATTGAGGTTACAAATACATGGGAGTTTGCCATTCTGAAGGTCCTAGACCAGTATTAAACAGGCTGGTCTGCATGAGGGCTTACTGCATGGTGAGACTGGGTTGGTTAAGACTGTGCCCTTCATGGCACAGCCCATGGGTCTTGACTATCAACCAACCAGACCATGGCGGGTGTTGCAGAGCACACAGCTCCCTTGGCATCATGCAACCAGCTCTTCTTCACGTGGGCTGAAGGGAGGCGCCACGGGCCTTGGCCGGTGTCAGGTGGGAAACCATACCACCCACGGCACTGGTGGGTCCCTCAGTGCAGACACAGCCTGTGACATCCTGCAACCATCTCCCTTTCCTATGTAAGGAGGTTATACAAGTTTTTTTCCAGTTTTACAYGTTAATCTGGAAAAACAGATGCATGACCTCCTTATCACTGCCTCTGTTGCTGTATTAGTTGTCCTCTGTGTGTGAGTTTGATTGTTAGCTAATACCCACTGACTATAAATCAGCAAAACGTGATCCAGAATAGATGCAGCAACTATTAAATGATTTACAGAAGAGAGGAGACACCTGAAAACAAAAAATACAGTCGCTGCCATTCTGTGGAAAAGAAGCCATTCAGCATTTAGACAGTAAAAGAGCTCCAAATGTTTGGAAGATCAACCTTTTTCAGCTGGGGGATGAAGAGCTATTTCCAGAGTAAGACTACTCATGGTTATCAGCAGACACACACAACACTAGCGCTTCATATGGCAGCGCAGAGGATCGATTTGGGAAACAAACCGAGGTTGCTCRGTTCCACTGAGGATTTCAGTGCTGCAGGATCTGATTAGGAGTGAAGACGGGGAATCACCGACTTTTCTGTGAGAGGGAATGGAAACCAGCCTCTGGGAYGAACTAGACTAGACCATGGCCAGCCCTGGGAGGCTGCCATCCAGCTGCCAACGCCTGGGTGCCCACCAAGTGGCTGCAGAGTGCAGCAGCTCCCTGGGACACAGCCCGTGTGCTGCCAAAAGTTGCATGAGCTCAGTGGTGCGAAGGGTTCCTGCTCAACAGCAAGCAGGCGGCTCTGACCGCACGATACTATGCTTTTTTTCTGGTGGGCCTTCAGGATATCAGTTTGTTTGGGCCAATGAATCTCAGCTGTACGGTGCAGAATCACTGTCCTGCTCGTGTTGGGACAGGATGCAAACCATGCAGTGGTGAAACAAGTTCGTTCTGGTGCAGCTGACTGTCTCTGGAGTGAGTGTTGGCCCTAGGACCTCCCTTACATTCACCTCCAGTGTAAGGAAAGAAAGTGTAYAGGACACCGCTCTAGGAACGGCAATTCATGCTCAGAAGCTTGCAAGGCACAACTGCATGAGATGTCTTTCCTTCCCTTCCCCACACTGCAGCTCTGCGTGACTGAAAATGACAAAACAGGGAGTCATGATAATGTCTATTTTTAATTTTTAAACTCAGAAAGAAACTGGTGTCACACAGGAAATATTTTAGCCTCATTTCCTTAGCTAGCTCAACCCACCTCTAAGAACTTTTGAACCCTCTGACTAATTTTAAATGCATTTGACATAAGAACAGAGGTCTCAAAGGTATAAAGCTCCTTCCAGTTTTGCAAAATCAGCATTCAGCTAGTGAGGAGAACGCCCTGCTCAAGGAAAAGGCAAGGAGYGTTTGAGCCCTAGCCATTTTGCTTGGCTTGCTCAGCTCCCAGGAGGCAGCAGCCGGCTGGGCTCCCAGCACTACAGCCAGGCAGTCAGCACGTGCATGGCTACGAGCCTGCCGCAAAACACAGTGCTGCTTGCCTGGCTGGGCAGCAAAACACGGGCACTTCCCATGCACGGGAATGAGCTGAGGATACTGCCTGGTGGCAAGGGACTGAGCATGGGGAGCGTTGGGGATGCAAGAGGGGGCTGAGGGGGGATGGATGGGGTGTCCTAAGGAACGTGGGAAGAGATGTCAGTATAAGCACAGAGAAGGCAAGACAAGCCCTAAAGAATCTCTATTTGCTTATGAATTCAAAATTGCACATGAGGTCACTTGGCTCATCACCGTAATTTAGCTGTCTCTGGAAGAGACACGACAACTGCGTAAGAAAATGCAACAGAGAGCCCTACAGCAATTTAGCATGTATGAAGCAAGGGCAGCTCCTGATCACCATATATTAAACACAGGATTAAAAAAAAAAAAAAGCCAAATATAAGATGAGGAACAGTAATGGCTTGGTGACCCTGGCAGGTAGCTTTTGAACCAACATTATGGCATCAGGCTGACATGAATGTTTCCCTAATGGCTAATAGTGTTGACCATACTTCTGTTTTCAGAAGGCAGGACAAATGAAAGCGGCAGGAACTGATGGTTTCACCATCCCAGAAGAATGCATATTTCGAGGTCAGGTTGTGATAGCTGGCCTTACTGCGTACCACAGGCTATAAGACTTCACCCATGCCTTTTGAATCCAATTCATCTCCAACCTCTTTCAGTCCTCTCTTGAGGTATATTTTTAGCTATGCTTCATCACTTACCCAACTAATAGACTTTAAATAAATCACTGATGTGACACCATTTATTTTTATGTCATATGCTAATACACAATCACCGCCATTCCCGCAGTCATCAGTGATGCTGTTCCAAGTGTTGCGCAGGACTGCCATCCAATTGATTAGAAACAGAATTAACAGGTACTCTCTCTGGGCTAAGTCTGACAAAACCCATTATTGCTAGTGCAGTGTGAGGAAGAAGATGCTGCTAACCTTTATGTCCAGGGTATGGGGAGGCTGGACCAAGTACAAGAGGAGGCTTGCTGAACAGCCACCAAAAGAGCATTCTGAATGACCTGACAGGCCAGGATAAGTTGCACGTTCCCTATTCCAGGTGGACACAAGAGCTAAGGAGAGGGAAAACGACGTGCTAGGCATTTCCTCTGCCATTTAAAAGACAGGTTGCTTTACAGACATTGCTCTCTGTCTTGTAGTACTTGAGCAGCATAATTTAATTAAAGGAGAGGTAAGGGAGAGCATTCTATTATATTTGTGTATGTTGTTATTATTGAAATATGACTAAATGTAGAGATCAAGGAAACATTTCACTCATTTGTATTTAGTGAGTTGTATTCTCAGCTCTACTCTGTAGAGCAGGACAGTGCCAGACAGTGCAGCCAAGTGCAGACAGGCTGGGAAAGGAGTAGATACCAAATAAAACATATTTGRTTTTCCTTGGCAAATTTTTAATTACATGCCACCCTGCTGCAGAGTACAGGTCATGACTGAGTTGATGGCAAGAAGATGACTTTGCAGAGAGCTTTAAAGAAGAGATCTCCATGGCCTGGCATTCTGTGATACTGTTTTTATACACTCCTACAAAGAGGAAAGGACTATGTATGCAAAAGAGCATTGAAGACTAAGGTTGTTTTCTTTCATCACAGAACTCTCTACAACAACTGTTGTTACTATGTTTGCATACAGCCACACGCAGGCATCCTGCTTTATTTAACGAAGTTCCTCAGGCAAAACTCTGCTGACTTAAAGAGTTTCATCCCAGCAAGGATTCCTGGATTAGGCCACATTAACAATCAAATTTTCAGTGCAATTTTATGAAGTTAATTATAAAACAGTAGACTAAATCATAGTCACTCAGAGAAAGACAAACAGTAGAGAAGTTTATAGTGTGTAGGAAACACATGCTTGAGGCCTTTACATACTCTAGCAAATGAATAATAACATAATACACATTTTTTGCTTATTCTGCAAATTAAATTATTCACCTGCATAACACCATCTCTTGTACAGAAACTAAACTTTCCAATATGACTGTCAATTTCTTGAATGCTTAATGGTAAGCCAGATGGAATGTATATCTGCAATAAAAGCAAAATTATCTATAAATATGGAGTATGTCACAGAAAGAAGCCAAACTGAGATGAAAGGAAAATAGTGATAAATTCAGAAATACTTTTCATTTCTTTCCCCTTTTACATTTAGAACACATAATGGAATTGGTCACTCTAAGCCSTAATTTAGTGATATTAGGATGTTGCTTTAGTTTTCAGAAGTAATTTTGTAAGAAAAAGAATATATTCTCATGATGTTTTTGTGGTTGACTTTAGAATGACTCATTAGCTGCTCCTAGATGAGCTTGGTCTAAACCCAGTGAAAAATCTGCTTGTTCAGTTTAATCATGCCTTGTTTCAAGTATTAGTTCCTAAAGTGGTTTTTTGTGCTGCTGTACTGTCTTCTGGACTTAGTTCCTAAAGTGGTTTTTTGTGCTGCTGTACTGTCTTCTGGACTCTGATGTCCGTCACTGCCCCAATTCAGTTAGCAACTGAAGTTTTTTTCCGGGTTGCTTGCAATTGCTAAACTTGTCTAGAACAGCCCAATTTTCACAGCAGGCTAGAGTGTATGCAAGTGAATAGGATGCAAACAGCAGCACGGGACTGCAGGTGGTATACTTTCAGGTCATAGTGCCCCTGTTAGCCATAGGGAACGATTGACAGGATGCCCTCCCTCARTCTAGTAAGAGAACTCACAGATTATTTCCTTTCTTCCTCATAAACCTTGACCTAAAAGACACGCAAACATACACACACAAACCAATGTATTTGTGTATGTGTATACACACACGTATTTACCAACTCTTTAAAGAGGAAATGAAAGCAAATGTAAAATCTACTTGTTCCAGTCACTTTCCCCAGGGGAAAAGGGAAGATAATAAATAGCCTTTTCCTTGTGCAGAGATTGGGTCTAGCAGCCACTGAGTTGATAAACAAGGATCAAAGATGCCACTTCATGAAGTGCAGTATAACTCTAGGAGAACAAGCTTTCTTCCTGCTCAGAATAAGGACTATATTGACAACAGTTTTTGAGGTCCCATTTTGCTGCCTATGGGGTTTGGGGCAATCACTTTCAGGCCAGCCCTGTTAGGCATCCCTCACTTTGAAAGAAAATGCACTTTAGTCCCAAAATTGCTGGCGTTCTACACAAATTCAGAGTCTCCTTGCTTTCACTGCTCAACAGCTTCAAATTAGCATTGTTCAGTCCCAGACTTTATACAARAAGGAAACGAACCATACAGCATTTTACATTTTCTGCCTGAATAATTTTATGTATTTTACATACTGAAGTTTTTGTGGCTTATGTGTGAGCCTAAGCAGACTACAGGCTTGATCCCATCCAATCTAAAGAGGGTATGCCCTGGGAAACACAAATGTTCAGTTTACCTGTCAATACAGCTGTCATCTTCCAGAAGAGATGTAATGAATATTGGTGGAGGTGGTCTGCTTTTTCCCTGTGAGATGCATATTCAAAGTGCATGGGCCTCAGGTACAAATGGAACTCCCCACAACCTGACTCCATTGCAAAAGCCTTATAAAACCTAGAAACAAAAACACATGGATGCATTTGAAAAATTAACTGTCTTCCTGCTGTAAGCAATGCACATTTAGAAACCTACATCCATCAGGTTCATTTCAATGAGACATCTGCATTCAACTTAAAACATTTCTTGGCATCTGAAATAGTATGATGGATACAAAGCAAACAAGTGTTGTACCCAGATAGCTGATGGTTGCTTACTATCGCCCATGCGATTGACACAGCACTTACAAACAAAGGACAATAAGTTGTGAGTCTACAATGTCATAAGGGAAAATCAAGGGAAATATGCTAAATGTTCCTATTTAGAAAGGACTGCATTTGGCAGAGATGAAGAATATTATTTTAGATTAGAACTTGGGAAGAGGACGGTCTGCCAGAGAGGAAGGTTCAATAGACAAGCAGAGCTCATACACATTATTACTATTAAAACAGTGACTTTATAGCTTAAGAAACATTTATTCTAGAAGCCCCCAGTATGACACAACCCCAATATAACCTCCCCTATATAATAAACTATAAGGGCAGCAGACAGTAAACACATGGTTTAGATGGAACCACTAGCTCAGGAAATCTCTAAAGCACCAAGTGTTAGAAGTTGGGCACTGTCCTGCTTTTTGTAATCCCTCCCTATGGATCCATCATGCACTCCTTCAGATGCAAGACCACAGAACACTGTGATGGCTCTTCTCGTATAGTGTAAGAAGATGTTAAAAAGAAAGACACTGACTTTTTGATACAGACTGCAAAGGAATAAGATGCTCCCTTGCTTCCTCCTAACATCTAAGGCAGGTATTTTATCAGTCAAGAAATCAGGTCACAGAGAAGCTCTGTTGTGAGAATGTGATAAAGACATAAATAGGACCTAGAAGACATAGCTCTTAGTCCTTTAAAATCAGGTAGCATTCCCTGCCTGCAAAGCAAGGGAAAGAAAAGGGCAGGAGACAAAATAACATATGAAAGACACCATGAGTAYCAATCAATAATCATATGGAGCACAGCCAAAATCAACTCTAAGGTCTTAAAACAAAGAGCTCTGTGTAATTACTATAAATGTCGCTCTCTTGGTTGACCAGTACAGATTGGATATTGGGAAAAATTTCTTTACTGAAAGAGTGGTCAGGCATTGGAACAGGCTGCCCAGGGAAGTGGTGGAGTCACCATCACTGGAGKCATTCAAAAAACGCGTAGACGTGGCACTTCGGGACATGTATTAGTGGGCATGGTGGTGTTGGGTTGACGGTTGGACTTGATGGTCTTAGAGGTCTTTTCCAACCTTAATGATTCTACAATTCTATTCTATGGAAAGAAGATGTAAAAATAGCACCTCAAAATGTCACATTAAATAAACTATATAGGTTTATACTGGTATTTAGACTGACTTAACCATCTTCTATTAGATGAAGATAATGTTATGCTTAATGGCCTTACATATGCATCATGAGGTCCTACTTTTCGTCATAACTTTCCACTGAACTCCCATCCTGGACAATGACAATTTACTGCTACTTTTTCAGGGATTTCTAAGTATGTCACCTCAGATGAGTATGTCCTCTTAGCCCTGTTCCCGAAAGAAATGCAGCCATGCGATGATCCAGTCTGCTCATCTGTCTCCTCTGGATAGCTTTTAAATCAGTTGATAAATATTAATGAAATCTGGGCTTTCAAGAGGCAGGGCTTTCAAGATATTGAGTTCCTACAGATGTAATGAAAAAAAGGTGATTGTATATTGATTTTTCAGTTAAGTGAAAAGTTGCAGTGTAACCTTACCCCTTACTAATTACCAGAAAATATGTGTGTATGTTTGTATGTGTATGAGCGAAGGAACACAGAGATAACTCAACCAGTGGAAGAAGTTTAACTAGAATGTGTATTTTATTAGAAAGCTGAGTATCCAAACAAGAAACACAAATTGCCAAGAAAGAAGGCCTTCGTGCTTCATGGAATTGCTTGGGTTGAAGTAAATTAACCTGTTTGTTAGTTTGCCCAAGAAAGTTCCAGATATCAAACGATAGTTCAAAAAGTTCTTATTTTAATGGAAAAGAGTTGTGACAGAAAATTGGGTTTTCCACCAAACTAAGTTGAATGGTTGTGGCACACCTATCTTAAAGATGTCTAGGTTTTCAGCTGCTGAAAATAAAAGCTGCTGACTTTTTGATAAAGACCCTAAATTTCAAGAAGAAAGCTAGAGAAAGGGTTAAGACAAAGAAAAACCACGACTGGAATGTCATCTATCCTATACAACCAACTTTGCTATTGCAAGCAATCACATCCCACAAATCCTTTTCATAAATGAATCAAGCCCCATTTTAAAACTGTTAGTTTTCTACCCTTTGCTCTTTCCCTTCCAGAACTTTGTTGCCTGATTCTTAGAAATCCCCTTTTAATTTCCAGATTAAATTTATTCACAGTGATTAGATCCATTTGTTCTGCTGCCAAAATTGGCCTTTAGCTTAAATAGCTCCTCTCCATTCCCACTGCTTATCTTCCTCGTGTATTTATAGAGAACAATCTTATCTTCTCTCAGCCTTCATTTTGTTAGGATAAACAGGCCAAGATATTTCATTTGCTTTTGTAAAATGCATTCTCTATTTGCCCTCAGCATGCTATTAGATCATCTTTGCTCCCATTCCAATCTGAATTTATCTTGCCTGAACACAAATCTCCAAATTATACTTAATAACCTAGGTGAGGCCACACCAGAAACACGTACACGGCATCAATTCTCCCTCTCTCTATTGGTTACAAAACTCATTGCCTGATTCACAGTAAGATATAATGCTTTCTCCCCGCCGCGGCCGCAATATGTTGGCAGTTTACAACCATCCCATGGCCAGCTATACACCCAGTTCTTTCTCCTCCTCTGTTGCTTCCAACTAATAAACTCAAAGTTCACAGGAGAATTTCCTATTATTATGGATAACCTTAAACTTTGTGTTATTGATGCTTATCTCCTTTCTACTACTCCAGTCCTTAGAACTGCGAGTTCTTCCTGTAAGATATTCCATTTATTTTCCATATCGGTTTTATCTGCCAGCACTACAATGCCCTGAATTTAATAACACCCTCTTATGTTTTCTACTGAGATCATTAATAAAAATGTCAAGTAATATGGAGGTGAACAATAGAAATTTCACCAATAACCTGCCTCCAAGCCAGTAGTTCAACACTACCCTTTGTAGTCTCCCCATTAGCTCAGTCCTTATCTTCTTTGTCTTCCTGTACAAATTGTCATCTCATCCAGCTGATAACTCCATAAATGCATGACACTGACTTCCTTTGTGTAGGTTATTCCGTTATCATTGTAAGGATCAGCATAGCCAGAACAATTTTTACGCTTTCCTACCTCTGGTGGTGAACAAAGCTTGTACTTCTTGTTTGCCTTTTCTTATATTACACTACTCTTCATAAGAAGGCAGTTAAAATAATCATCTGTGTAAAACTCTGCAGAAGAAGGCATCTTTGTGTTCATTCAACCAGTGAATTCCTCCTGCTCCTCCTCCTTTCGACAAAATTTCAGTATTTTCACTGGGAAAGGGCCTCTCCTGTTAAGCTTTGAGGAGCAGCATGGCCTCAACTTTTGAAACTAATGAACATCTGCAAATCCCAGGTAGACTCCATCTCCACATAACAGGCAAACATATCTCCCACAACACGAATGCAGGCACTCTCCCTCTCTCTGTGGTTTTTTTTTTTTTTCCAGCTATAGTAGGTGGTCTATTTAAAAGAAATTACTTTTTCCCTAGAAGCCCCAGCACTCTGAGGTCACCATAGCTAGAACAGCACTACTGACCTACTAACCACTAACCGCGCACTCTCTGTCGCCACCTCCATCAGCCGATGGCGGAGCGTGGCAAGCTGCAGGAGCATGGAGAAGGAATCCAGGATAAAGAGCTGTTTTTCTCTGCCTGTCTTTTTTTCTTCATCTGCTCCCACCTCTAACAGTGACAGAGCACTCTCTTGCACCAACACAGGGTCTTTTATCAGTACCTCAGCAAATAACTGCAAGGAAAGGGAAAAAAAGGAAACACGGAAATTATTTACATACAGATGGCAAAGTCTCTAAATACTTTAGGGGACCATTCTCCTTTTTCTTTTTCTGGACTAAATCATGACTGGAGTTGCTTCTGACTTGCAACCCACGCAAGGGGTCAGAATTCTGCCCACCCTGACCTATCCTGACCCCTAAAAATACACTGACGTTTTGCCACTTCCTTCAAAGGTAAAGAYACTGAATCTATAAACCTAGCTTTACTCAAAGGACTTAACAAAGTTTATTTTATTTATTTTTTATATCTAACACAGGATATTTGCCGTTTTTATTTTAAGCAAAATTCAGAAGGCTTTCAGATGCATATACCTCTCTAAAGCGGGGGCTCTGTAACGTGGTTCACTTATTACTAGCTGAGGCCATTCCTCCTCTAAACAGTGTACAGATCCCAGCACACGTGCCACTGTATGTATGATGCTCCCAGAATGGGGACAGCAAACTTACATGGTCAGCTAACTCAGCACACTGGACTCCTTTTCTACTGGGACGGTAGAAACCTCCAAAAGAGCAGAAACCCCAGAAAAAAAAAAAATTATTGAGAGCTGCAGCTTGGTAATGTGGAGAGCTGGAAAGAAGAAAATGGTCCATTGGCTGTTGTGCTGTGGAAGTGGCGGCAGGAACAGCTCCTGGCTCTGTGTGCAGGAGAAGATGCTCCTTGTCTCTTGTTGTCACAACCTGTACAACTGTGCCACCCTGCTCATGTCAGACAGGATAGATGTGGCCACTGTTATAGCTGAGTGGCTTCACGCTTTGCTGCTTATGACCAATGAATCACAGAACATGAGGAAATCTGAACCCAGCCATGCAATCATTAGTAATAAAAGTCTAGATTTCAACACCTGCCATTCGCTACACCTTCACAGCTACACTGAAAAATAAAAAAGAAGTTTGAAAAGACAACACCCCAAAGTTGTGTCAGAAGTTGTGCAACTTTACTTTGTCCCTCTCCCCCAATGCTTTACAATGTGCTTTTGTAATTCTATGACTCTGGATGGGTGGGACAGGACAACCYATCTTTATGTGCTTCTTCACAGAGCTGCTACAAGGACAACAGCATCTTCCCYATTTCCAAAGAGGACAAGAGAAGAGGTAATAAGCTTAGACTGTAGCAAGGCACATCTGTGCCAGACTTTAAGGAGAACTTGCTAAAGGTGAAGCTGGTGAAGCACTACAACAGACTGCTTGAAAAARTCTATCACATGATGTGTTTAAGAACAGGACATCTATTTATCTCATGGGAATAACATAAGTATAGCTGATCCTGGCTTGGGGTGAGCAAGAAAGATCTCACAGCTTYCCAGGGATCATTTAGTCTTTTAATTCCAGAATTCACTTTTCTTTTCATTTGGCACTCTGATATTTCCACATAGGAAAAGCACCTGTTACCAGGCTGGCAGCATCTGTACCTCACCCCTGGGTAATTTGTTTATTATGAAGTTGAAAGATATTTAGGACGTCAGATGGGGAATAAAAACTGGATCTTGTAAAACCTTCCTCAGTGAAGGGTTGGAATAACATGAAAGAATGAGGTCCAGGGCCRCRAAAGAAGCAGTCCAGGAAGGACAGAAACGTTGATTTTAGCTTGCCCAGTCATAAAGAAAAACAATGTCATCATATAAAGACTGCATCGTCATGGCTATGCAAAAGGAAACCAAATTAAATCTGCTCTGGCAAAGGTAAATTTCCTAAAATTTAAATGCTTGGCTTTTACAACCTTAGTGTCTTTCTAAACATTATCTGCTTGCGAGTGCTTGTCTCATCTGCAGCTTCTTTTGCAGGAAAAGGAATGGGCAAGAAGTAAACACAGCAAAACCCCTCCCTTTTCCCCTCTGCAAGAGCAGTGTAATAACTTTAAGATCCATCACAGGACTCTGCCACCGACTTATAGGATTTAAAATTAAACAAGCAAAGAATTGTTTGTGATCTGCTGTGGACAACAGAGTAGTGGGACACTGCCAGTGGATTTTATTGGCATCAGACTGGTGCTGGATAAGTAATTCTTGGGTTTTGCTCCAGGGCAGGGAGGGGAGTATTCTAGGTGGCTGTGCCCTTCTGCCTTTAGTTTGCCTCTATACTTTCTCACCCATCACTGTCTTCACAGTCTCTTCATCTAACCAGTTCTGCCTTCATGCCTCAAACTCCATTTTCTCCCCACTCCCTTGATTAGCAAGTCTTGCTATCACTGCTTTTGGACAGCTTGATCCAATCTCTTTACCAAACCATTCTGAACCCTCCACCCCCACCGGAGGTGCCTTCTTGCCCCAGCCCCAATCTGCAGTGCACTTTTTCCCCCRTATCTTTTCCTTCCAAAAGGAAGGAACCCAGTGGGTCTTAGTCCTAGTCTCTGTCTCCCAGCTTTTCATCTATCTCAATCTTCATTCCCATTTAGTGGTTGCCATCCCATTTACCAAGCCACCTGTGTTTTCTCCGTGCTCCTGCCCAGCTCCTGCTCCACTAGCAGAGCTGCCACATCTCCTCTGCGGTCTGCTCAGCCACCTTCTGGTAGAGGCAACGTGAGTGACAGTGCAGGCTGACAGCTTCTCGTAYTCACTTTCAATGCTCAAACATGGATTACTTAGACCAGAGCTATTTATTATTGCAGGGGCAGTGGAAAGTCCTGATTTGCCTCAGGTTATAGATARACAGGGCACACAGAATCTTCACATAATGTCTTCCTACTGAACATGTTGCAATAGCATATTTTATTTTAGTTTATGCTGGCCAAACTTGGCAGGAATTAAAGCATAGCGTATCGCTACCTAATGAGCCTTCCCAAACTTGAAAGKTATGCTCCAAAGCACAGCTGCATCACAATCTTGTAGAGAAAATGGATAAAATAATTTATTTCCCATTTCTTGCTCTCAGCAACAACTAAGCTGACTAATTAAGAAAAAAAAATCAACCTGATAGAGACATYCAACATTGATAATTTCATTCACAATAATTAGTATTTATCAAAATTATAACCAATCAAATTCGGAGTTCTACACCAGGAAATGGTGGACATTACAGTAATAACTGGCTCCACCTATAACAGTATTTGCTTTAATGTCCGGTCTTTTTTTTTTTTTTTTGCAGACTCTACACACATACAAATGCAAAACCTGGAGACTTACCGTGATCTCACATCAGTTTTAAGTGTGTGTATTTTCCTTCTCATTAAGCTGATTGTTCCTACTTTATACTGGCATGAGATCAAGAGTTCTACCTTTCTGTGTTCATTTACAGAAAAAAGTCTTGTTTTAGAGGTGGATGGAATGGATCTTCACCAATCATAAGCAAATAAWTGAATTAAGGATCACATAGCTAGAATTTTAACCAGCAAGTGTAAATGAACTAGCAAGATCACATTCTTGGGCATTCTGCTTTAAAGAGTCATTACTAACATAAAAATAGACCTTACGTCTTTTTGAATCTGAGAGCTGTGAAAAGTTTCTGGCTTTTCCATAGTTAGCCGCTCATCAACTACTAGCTGAAGTACTTGTTTTTCTATATTAMTTGCTTTACTGGCTGGTTTTGGTCTGCAGATGCTATAGAATTCCTGGTAGATATACTCAAGAGCTTTAGGGATCAAGCGCACGAGACCAAGAGAAGGGTGAAACTCCAGTAAATAAGTGTTCTTCAAAGTAGGACTTAAAAMCAACAAAAACAAAGAAAGAATAAATAGCTCTCAAATAAGGCTTTTATAAATTGTATATATAAAGAAACCTTGCAATTGCTTAATTTGCAGAATAAATTGCAATGGCTTTAGTGCACATCTCAAATCAATCATCAAATCTGAAAATAGAACTGAAGCCCTAATAAACGTAATTATGTTGGAACACATCTAAGTAGTCTCATTTACTAATGAAAACAGAAAATGCTTAAAATTCTCTTTCATTAGCCGACATGTTTTATTAACTGCATTTTCACATCTATTATGCCCGCCCATTAAAACTGTCTGCACTTGAAAATAAGCCCTCAGATAACCCAGACAAAATCCAAATGTGTGTAGGGGAAGGAAYAGGGCCAAGGGGCTTGAAACAGAGGCAGGAAACCAGAAGGGACCAGAGGCAAGGGGCTCCGTGCTCCTGGCTGTGCATCAGCTGCGACGTAAACCCTTCTCATAACCCGCGGTGCTGCACAGCTGCGGGATGGGGAACACGTGGCAGGTCTGCACTGCAGGCGACGTGTGGATTCCACGTGTGAAAACAGAGTACACGCACATCCAACCGGGCAGTTGTGCTAGAAAGAGTAATCGTCTGTGGCCAAAGGGCAGTGGAAGTTGTGAAGCCAGGTCAGGATACTGCTGCAGCGAGTCTAAAGCGAGGCTAACCTCAAGTACCCGCTTTCATCATTACTGTTTAATAGTACCCGTGGGAATATTAATGTCCCAGTRCACTGCAAGATGGAATTATCAAATCCATTGTCAGGAAAGGGCAGTGTAAAGGTGGTGGGGAAGGAATCACTTTCCTTCTTTGAATGTTTTCCTGGCTATCTAAATAGCATGAGACTAAATAACGTGAGACAYTCATCTATTACTTGATTCACCTTAAGACTGTCATTTTTTCAAATAGTCTTATTTTCAGGTGCTGGATCCCAAATTTTTACAATCAGTCACAGAAACTAGAACAGAATGAGATACTCTCCAGAAAAATAAAACTGTATAATTACTCAGCGGCTAGTGTTAAGAGAGATAAGCTGCTTAGTAATTACATTATAAAGAAGTACCAAATTCACCGATGTCACCTCTCTGACCTTCCCGCCAAATCTTGTGGACGTATTCCCTCTGGACATCTATCTAAAACTCAGCAATAAACACAAGTGACATTAGCCAATAAAACTCACACTTAGMTAGAAATCAAGGCAAACCCAACTATTCTTTATTTAAACATAAGCTGCAAAAATTTCTATTTATATGTATAAAAATGTTCAAGTCGATTATATATGTAGCCACTCTAGATGAATTATTCCTGCTAAAATTATTTTGAATCTTTCATATTCTTTCAGAACAAAATTTGAGCTCCAACGATGTTGACAAGGCTCCATTTTTATTGCTAACAGTGTGATAGCATTAGTGGCAATAGCAGAACAACAGTAGCCTCTTGTACCAGAACCCAAACTTCTGTTTGTGGACTAAAAGCCAAGTTACAAGGGTTAGCTAATTAAACTTCACAACTTGCAGCCTCTGAAATCAAACCTCAGAAAAAGGAAATATCTTGTGGCAGGATACAGAGGAAAGCTGAGGCAGATTTTTAAACCAGAGGGAAAACGTGAGGATTTCAATTGTTGTGCTTTAATTATTAGCACAGGAATTCACAGCTATCTGAAATATACTGCTTTTCCAAGTGCACTTTAAATACAAGCTTTGTTTATATTATTTTTWAAGTCTCTTCTCTCTTACTATAAACAGGACTAGTTCCTTATCCACTGCATTACACAACAATTATAGATTAAAATTTTATTTAGCTTCCACGCCTCTCAACTACTATTTCTAATTTTCTCAAGTGGTAGCGGATGTGGCTTTAACATGACATATGAAGCTCTGCAGTCTTTCCAACATTTTCTTTCTGATATTGATGAAATGATAGCTTTCTGCTCTTGAGCTTCAGGCCTTCAATTTAGAAAGCATCCATAGAATTCATTGTTAAATTAGTATCGACTCATTTTAACACTGTAAACCCATGCAGGCTTCTCTTTCAAACGAATCAAAGCTTCTCAATCTGGAGTTCATCTCCTACTTCCCCAGGATGGATATACTGAAAATTCAACCTACTTGTTGGTTTACTATGTCTCTCAGCAGTTGGAAGTGAAGTTGCAAACAGATGCATTCATCCTTGTAAGTGTTGACAAAATATTCAAGCTTGAGATCAAACCTTGGACGTTTATGCATGATGTCAGTTATGGCTTGGGCCAAAGCAAATCCTTCCTCTGGGTCCAAAGCATGTTGGTAAGCTTCAAAGTAAACATCTAGAATCTGAAGAGATATTCAGAAGCACATTTAGAAACATTTATTCACCCAAAAATTCATTCTTTGTTGGGGAGAGACTTCTAAACACGGAGTTTGCTGCCTGTATCAAACCAACAGTGATATGGCATCTTGTTTCTGGCACAGAATATTACTCAATGCTTCATCAGAAGGCTCAAGAACAGAACATGGAATAAACTGCCCATACGAGAAATTTCTTCTGAATCTTGCATAGTTAACATTTTTTTTTCCACTGAAGCATGAAGATTTTTATTATGCAAAATTTTCCCTTCAAAAAGTAACAAGACTCTCTGTTATCTCATTTGGCAATGACTGTCACAGTTACTTTACATTTTTTGGAGAAACTCCAAATTAATTGAAGATGTTATTAAAGATGTACAAAGACACATGCCCTCTTTAGGCTCCTCTACCAAGAAYAGCTGTAAAGTTTTATTTAAATAAAAATTTTAATTACAAATACCTACAGCTTAGGACAGAAAAAGAAATGTGCCAAGCATGACAGCACATGAACTCTTGAGATGACATTGTAGCACTTTTTGATCAGATGGCAATGAGGGGATTGAAAATATGAACGGCCAGTGCTCTTGCTTCTGGACAAATCGGTCATGTCAATATGAAATGATSTACACCTGGCTATTTTACATTGACATGGAAGTAGAAAAGCATCCACGTTACTTTCCATACTGATACCAGAAGACTGTGGAAGAGGAAGATGCAGAAGGGCTTAGGAGGTAACTCGGTAGCTGAGAATTCAGACTTCAATGGACAGTCAAGTTTTCTGATGTAGACCTGCCAGCCCTGAACTGTTCTGGAGGAAGCTAAGACACTGCAACAGCCCATAAGCAAGTTTTATGTTGGCTAAGCTAAGCTGTCTCAGCTGCTGGGCGAAGGGTTATTGTTTCCTCATTCAGAAAGAACTCTGTCCCAGCTGGAAACAAAGCTAGTGAGACTGACTTCCATTTCATTTCAGCTAAAAGCAAAAGACCTCCAGCAACAGCACATCTGTACATTTAATCCTGCTTAGAGAGCTGGGTTGTGAGAGCAGTTCCAGAATATACTCTTTGATGGGTTTGGAAGAGAATTAGTGTATTGTTGCTGTAGAGGTTTCATTCTTCTCTACTGGGAGATTTTCTTCCAAAAAGAAAGCAAGTTTCCTTGTACAGAAGGCCCGTGAAAAAAGTAAAAGGCAGATTCACAGAGGTAGCATGACCATACAGCAACAGAAAGCAAAGTCTATTGGGATGAGAACAGAAACTTAGTGAACTAGGCAATTAGACAGCATTTTATATAGCTCTGTAACACAAAGCCCCTCTATGAAAACGGGAGAGTGGCCTTAGGAGATTTCCTAAACTACATACAACTATTTTAGTTTAAAAGGTTTTCTATTCAAAGCCTCTTCAATGGTACACAGGAGATTCCCTCACACCCTCTAGCATTCCTATTTTGAGAGCTGCCCTGGGTTACTCCAGGACTGAGAACAAAATTTTTCAAGCGTGTGAAGGCGACCTCAATTAGTGCCATTTCTCCCTGCTTCTGAAGTGGACTCTCGGCTCCTTTCCGCTTCCTGACACAGCATTGTCCTTGGCACTGGTGAGTCCCATAGAGAGAAATGTGCTTCCAAGCTCCTCTGGGTCCCTTCCTCTGAACTTGCCTAGTCTTCACCTTTCAAGACTGAAGTCTTTGGGCAGAAACCCTGTATGCTYTCATGTCCCATGGCAAAATACAGACACATGACTAGATTCAGAGAGAGGAAGGGGAAAGCCCGCAGGATATGCAGCAGCCCTTGTGAATRGCAAAGCTACGAATCACTTAATACACATTTTTAGCGTTGGTTTGKTTGGTTGGKKTTTTTTTTAATTCTATACTAAATCATGGCATTTTTTGCTCAAATAGATTAAGTGACAAAGAAGAAATAAATTTATAACATATATAGAATCATATATATACGTTTTATTAATAAATGGATTGTTTTTTATGCTGTAACATACAAAATCTCTCTCTGGTTCCCTCTGACAAAGGGTAATCCAAATGATGGGCCTAGCCAGCTGCAGACTGAGTCTCTCTTCCCTGGGCTTCACAAAGATGCARTGATTACAGTTCTCATGACAGCCATAAAAAGTCTCCTGCACCAGCCTCAGAAAGCAGGGACAGCCAACACCGCAGAAAAAATTTGCATCTTGGACTTCCTGGTGGCCCAGGCTCCTCAGGGCGGGACCCGATTCTCTCTAGTCTGCATTTGCCCCATTCCCTGGCACACAAGGAGGGACACAACACGCTCTGCAGTTTTGCTCTGGAGATGGCCTTGTCCTTCCCAATTATCCTTCCCAATTATCCAATGGCGGGTGACTGTCTCTAAGGCCCTGCAGAAGTGCTTCCAGCCCCTGCCTGGCACAGCAGCTACAGAGGCTGCTGTCTGACAACAAAGAGCATTTCTGCTCTTTTGTTGAAAAAGCCATTACATGTGGCCCTTTAGACCCAACTCACAGCACCCAACAGCTCCAACCCTCTGCGCCCAGCCCAGCCCAGCACCAGGTTCCCAATGCATCTGAAACCCATACCACCACCCACCGTTGCTGGCTCTGGCATCCGTGTGTATACACAACGGGAAATGCTGTTGAAAAGGAACCTTACACAACCTGAAGTGAACTGATTGCAAATCAATGTTTTCTGACCAAGAAAAGCTTCTRTACCTGGCATTTTTTTTCCAAGAGAGCAGTTTCACAGGTCCAGAGGTCAAGCAGTGCAGCACATTGATCCACAGAGGCATGTGCCCAGCCGAGGATGTTGCTGCCACTGAATTACTCACAAGTTACATTGCCTAAGACAAAAAAATTAAGTAGAAAACAAACAGATGCCAGTATCAGAGGGGTTTCCACAGGCCTAGAGTCSCAGGGCTTGTGGTAATTCTTTTTATTTATAGCACAGGGTTGTGGTTTTTGCTTGCCAGGGAAACCCAGGCCAAGAAAAGATTTCAAGTCCCATAAGCTTTGGAGGGCCCCAGAGTATTCTGCAAGGCAAAGAACAAGGGCACCAAGCATTTGGTTTAAACATACCTCTTCCCTTATCTTTTAACAAATATTCCTTGAGATAAAGGGCAATGGCTGGAGTTCAAAAGACCCACATCAAGGGATAAAGCCAGAGAAAGCACAAGAAAACTAGGGGAGGAAAGTGAAGAGAAGCTTAATTTTTCACAGCATCAAATCATGTTGGGATCATCTTCACCTCCTCACCTTCACTCTCAGGTCAAAGAAAAGCAGCACGGACTACTCAAAGATAAATTTTACAAAGAGATATAGCAGGGCAGAGTGCAGACCCAGGGGAGGGCTTTCTTTTCAGATGGCTTGCTATTAGAAAAGTAGTCTTCATAATTTAAAAATGACTGTGAAGGCAGGAAAAAAATCACCTCAAATGTTTCTACACTAGCAGCCCATGAGAAATCCTTAAAGAAATCATGCTTTTGGTTTCTTGGTTGTGATACTATCTAAATTAGAGATAATTTTGACAACAAATCATAAATCAAGTAGAGTGAACCTGAAATGTTTAGAGCTGCAGAGTTAAAAATCAGACATGGAGTAAATAGAAGAGGCTTCAGCAGCTACTCTTCAGCTCMCGACTTTAAGTGTCTTATTTTTCAAAAGCTGAACAAGAGAGTAATTTGAAGTCCATGATCACTGAAGAAGTCAGCATTAAAGGCATTTGTGTCCATGCCACACAGAAAGAGACCATAACAAGAAGGAGCATAAGGAGCTGGGACAGGCTGTACACGATCAGTCCTCAAGTGTACTGTGTGAGGGTGATAATGAAGTCACATATAGACACAGGAACTGCTCTACCAGCCTACCAGAGTACCCTACCTCATTCAGTAGTCTGCCTCCTGTCATGTCAGAATCACAGAATGGTTGAGGTTGGAAGGGACCTCTGGAGGTCATCCAGCCCAACCCCCTGCTCGCAAACAGGGTCACCTAGGGTAGGTTGCCCAGGACTATGTCCAGTCAGGTTTTGAATATCTCCACAACCTCCCTGGACAACCTGTGACAGTGTTTGACCACCCTCACAGTAAAAATGTGTTTTCTTCTGTTCAGATGGAATTTCATGTGCTTCAATTTGTGCCCATTGCCTCTGGTCCTGTCAGTAGGGGCCACTGAGAAGAGTCCGGCTCCCTCTTCTTCATTCCCTCCAACCAGGTATTTATACACAGATTAGATCCCTCCTGAGCCTTCTCCAGGCARAACAGTCCCAACTCTCTCASCTTCYCTGCRTATGAAAGATGCTCCAGAAAAAGGCCCACAGTGAGGACCTTCAGGTGACTTCAAAKGAGGTCCTAGTAGGCATTTAGGCATTCACAGGTTTGTAACGGTTTTTGGCCATCTTAATYCTTAGCTCTGCCCTGCATTCTCTGTAAGAACATCCAATTTTAGGGAAGCACACTAAAACATCAAAAACAGTATCCTATCAACACAGAAAGTAATTCCAGTGATTGAAGAGATATTTTGTGCAATTCTCTGAATATCATACGTGTTTGTGGCACTTATTCACTGTTTTCTAATGGCCCTCCCTCCATACTTTCTACAATTACAAGCTTCTTCCTCCTCACTATTCTAGAAGTACAGCTGCTCTTTTTAGAAATCTGTAATACAGTCTGCCTCAACTCTGTTCTTACTATTAAAAAAAAGCACCAGGAAAAAAAGGAAGTCTAGAATATCAAATATTTTGCAGCTTCTTATTTACAGCTGAAAAAAGTTTAAAAGTGGTGGGAGGTAAATTTAGTTCTGCAGAAAAGCAATCCAATACATTAATTAAAAGACATTCAGAAACAATTAACATTTTTATTTTCTGACTCCCTCTCTGTGCCTTGAAGATGTGCTTGCTCATTATATTGCTTAAATACATCAGTAAACGTCCCTTCTGTGTTATTTTCCCCTCCAGGATGACTTTGATGTCTATGACCCTGAATAAGTGCAAAACTGTGACATTAACAACATGTGACAAGCAATTCCRCATGCTCAGTTACGTCTTTGTAACACATTCATCGCTTAGCTAACTAGGAGGATAAAGAAAGGTCCCAAAATTCCAGTCGGCACTTGGTCTTGCAGAAGTACAGCAATGATTCAAGAAATCATAAGATCGGCCTACCTTGAAAACAGCAAACTGAATTATCAGTAGACATCTTACTTTTATCTTTCTCAATGTACTGTCTGGCTACRTGCAGCAGCTGGTTCTCAAGCTCTTCCAGGTCCTCTACATCCACATCATATATTACGTATACCCCTCGCTGGTCCTGTGTGTGAATATATCCATCTTCACTAGTGTGAAAGTTGTCATGGTTTTCCACCTCTGCAAACTCCACGAACTGAGCGCTGTGGACCTATGCCGTGAAAAAGAGACACAGAGATAGAAGCAATCAGCTCTGCAAGGATTGCAATTCTGTATAATCAACATATCTAAGGGTGGACCCGGCCTAAGAACATGGTATTTTGTCACTAGCAAAGAACAATAAAATAAAATATTGCCAAAATATTATTTTTTACAGGTACACCTACTCTGTGGCTTCATTTACACTATCATGGAGTAAGACAAACTGTACGAAATTTCTGTTGTGCCTAGTTTTTCCTTCAGGCATATAAATCCACAAGAAGCACCAAGAAGGCATCAAAACGAGAAGATTAGCTCTTGAACTAAGGTAGAACTTTTTTCCATTTTTCTAATTTAGCTCAAATTTGGCAAAAAGTGTCTTAAATTCTGATATTCAAATACGAATTGAATATATTTTTTAAAGCATTCTTGGGTAAGTTACACTTGCAAGATTTGGAGATAAGCTCACACACACAGACTTTAGCACTAATTAAAAGGAACGCCCATTGACTGATGACCCAAATTGCTGTGACATCATCACTTGTTCAATAGAATAGTTTAACAATGACCTTACTTTTCTAAAAAAACATCAGCATCTTTAAAAGAGAATCATCTACCTTGGCAGTGAGTCACTAGTTAGCTTGGTAACACCCCAGGCAAGAATCCAGTACTGCAGTCAGCAGAAGTGGCATTAGCTTTCAAAATATTCTGTTTCTTGACTAGGAGTACCACAAAGGGAATTACATACATCTATCTCTAGGTGTATAATTACAGAAGTTAATCTCCCAGTGTAAATAAACACTTGGTATAGGGGTATAGCCATAGAAGCCTTTAAAAATGGTTCTTCTTGTAAGAAGCTAGCAAGCAAATACAAGCTCCTCGTTTCCACTGGTGGTTTTTTTTTACTATTTCCTGGTATGTAATGCACCTTTGTTCTCACTTCAGTGCCAAATAATGACGCACAATGTATTGGGACTTCCTCCTTTTACTGGGTTCCTAACATCTGCCTTTACAAGGTCCCCAGTGTTACCCAAACTTTGCCTGCTAGCACCTGGATGTCTCAAATTCTATTAAAATAAAGGATGGAGGAAAGGAAAAGGTATCCGCTTTAGTCATGGAAATCTTAGTCAAATTTAAATATTTTGGGAAGAACAGCTTGCCAGCTTCACAGATCTATGCTGGATCAGAATTCATTCTTTACCATAAAGTTAATGAGGCAGCCTTGCAAAATGTACTGCTCATTTGAACATAATGTTGGATCAACCYGGTCAGATTCCTTTCCTTTTTTCGATATGGTGTTCTGCACTCTCTGTTCTTTCCTTATTCTTCTGAACAGACTATTTGTTTCACTGCTCTTAGTAATGGGGTGCAGAATTTGCTAAAGGTTAAATCAAAGCCCTCTTTAGAAGAATTAAATTCAACTTGATTTAGGTAAATAACTGAGCAAATACTGGGCTGACTTCACCATAGCAGGTGGAAGGGGTTTTTAGTTGTGTTTTTAAACATCCTTATGGAGAACATTCATTGAAATATCTCCACTTTCAAGCTCTTGAATTTTTTTTCCGGTGATTCCTGCTCTGTCCCACTCCTAAAAATTTCAGCCAAGAATACTGCATTCTGCAGAAGGGGCATGTGCCTACAAAACTGGAGAGTTCTTACAAAACAAAACCAAAAAGAAATTAAGACTTTCTCYCTGTCGTGTTTGTTTTGGGAGTCATATTTTAAAGAGACTACCCAAGCCTTCTAAATACTATATATGTCTATAAAAAGCATTAATACCCAGTTATATGTCTATAGCAACAAATCAAGTAACTGGATATTTATGTGCAATGTTTTATGCCTGCAGGTTTTGGATTTCCTCCCCTATCTCTGCTCGGGTTTACTGGGGCTTAACAAATCCCTTTTGGGTTATAAAGCAACACTGATGCACCTACATATATTTTATCTACTTTCTCCCAAGCTGAATCTCAACAGGGGACAGAAAAGAGTTTTAATTTAAYGTATTGTTTTGCAGGGCCTTCTGTCATTGAAACTCACGCCTCTGATGATCTCCAACCCAAGCAGTCTGCTAGGGAGGGTGCAGCACTGCCTCAGAATCTCAGTTTCAGAYACGTTGTGTGCTGAGCCATCACATGGGCTCACGGCTTACAATGTGGAGGGATTCACAACACAGATATGCCTCCAAATTCGGGCATAGATTAGGCGCTAAAAGTATTTTTAAAACAATGCCACATGCTTCGGTTTATAGCACGCGCCAGAGAGTATGTTAGATAGGTCTCAATTAGTTTGCCRGTGAAATGGCTTTATTATTTTTTCAGTTCTTGAGAGACAGTCTGTGCGGTATATTAAAAAAAAAAAAAAAACCAAACAAAACACATTAGAAACTGTTGTTAAGGAAGTACTGTTGTCCCTGCTTCTAAATTTGTTGCCAATTAAACTGCAATAGGATTAGTAAATATTTATCTAAGCTTTAGTTGAAGTTCAAGCATATCCATGTATTAGCCCAGAGGAAAGAGAGGCCACTGTGAAATAATGTCTCTCTCATTGCTAGGCTCTCTGCAGTATTTCTCAGCTAATCTCCAGATCAGAGAGTGCTTAGATGGAAGGTCAGGATTGATCTTTGCATCATTTCTTCTACCACAGAAAAAAAGGGAATGAAAATAAATGTATATTATGCAGAGTTCAGAAGGAGAGTTTGTCACAATGCCTGCTTCCTGGAAAACTGACACCTCCCATTGGAAAACATAAGTTTTTAAATTACTTTTTCTCATTTGAAAATTCAAAGATGGTGGACCACACAGTTCAACATTTCTTAAGTGGAAAATCACAATTTTCTAGTTCCAAGTAGCTTTTCATTTAGGAATTTTAATTGATTAGATTTTTAAAGGATAAATGTGGCCATATTAGAAATAAAACTAAGATACTTTAAAAATACCATCAACTCTATGTCCTCCCCACACATTTTCTTTYCAAAGAGGTTTAGTTTTTTTATGTTTAGGGACATGAAGTTTTTTTCTGGTTTGGGTTTTTTTTTGGGGGGGGGGTGTGGGATTTGAAGTCTTAACATAAGCAACAAATGGGGGCAGGAAACCTACAACCTTTTTGCTTCTAGCCACAATTCTTCCATGAAGTGGCTTGTGTGTTTGGTTCTGTATGTTTCTACAGCAAAAAACCCCAAACAACAAATAAACAAGTTTTCAGTAAATAATAAATAAATGTGAGCTCAAAATGTTGGGAAAACTCCTATTAAAATACTATCGTGCTTCTTCAGGCTTTCTACATGAGAACTTTGGGATGATTGTTAGGTAGCAGAGCTGCAAGGAAATTCTACAGCTCAAAATACAAATACTATAACACATCCAACCACTAATGCCAGCATGATATATTGATTCTGTTCAGTATATTTTACAAAAAAGTTGGGGAAACCAAAGTTTGATAAGCCCTAGGAATTCAATTAGAATTATTATTTTTCCAATCTGTGAAGCTAAGGGTACTAATTATATCACTTCAGCCATGTGCCCTCATCCAAGGTTAAAAAACAATAAGTCCTAAACTCTACCTAAATGTAAATAATACATTTTAGAAGTCATTAGGAGTTACTTAAACAAGCATTTCCATAAGTTGCAGAATGCCTCAGATTTCTCAGGAACATCTCTGTGTGATAATCCCACACTTACAAAGGTCCTAGTTTAAGCACAGTCAGCAGCACCAGTCTAAGTAAATGTTTATCTGGCAGGCAGTATTGACATTGTACTTCTACATGCCTGAAGTTTCTCAGCGGTTTGCTACAGACTGCTGGTAGATACAGGTATTTAGACTGTTAAGGCGAGGTTCTGAGGAACAAGCTACACTGAATCCCTCAGATGATTCAGCAATTGAGCACAACAAAGCTTGCATGGAAGAGAGAACTGGATTAAGTACTCCTGTTGAAGCACACGTTCTGGAAGACCAAAGGTTAAGTAGTACCTCACCTTGTAGTCAGCTGGTGTGCAGTGAATATACGGCTACGAACTCAGGCTACCGAAACCACCAGTGCCTCCTTTGGCAGCACTGACCCAGGAGGTGTCTTCTGCACTGGGAATTAGGTGACCAGCCGTGAAGGAGAGGCCAGCGGTACTGATGGTCAGGCTTCTCTCCACGGACCTGAAGTAGTTAAGGATCCCTGATATAATTTTTCTTCCTTCTTTCAGGTTTTATTAAATATACGCATACATCTATATACATATAAACAATTTTTTACCCTCCTTCATTCTTCTCTCTAAAGGATGCCGGTGGCTTAACGGAGCTGATATTTCCTACATTTTCCCCACTGTGAGCYACAGCTGTGTTATCATCCTTGGTAGTTAGTTCCTAGTTCCAACACACATAGTTAAAAATCGGTGTGGYAAGTATGCATATGATTCTTATTTGACAGCTTTATGCATAGGCTTAATCATAACAAAAGGAAAAGAAAAGGAAAGGAAGTGCCATCCTGGATGAAATTCATAATCCAGCCAGCAGTGAAATTATCATGGCATATAACTCCACAATATTTGATTGCTTTCCAGTTCTTACTGTCTTATCCTTATAAAGTCCCTGGGCTGTATGAAAGAGCTATCCCTGTTCCAAAGACAAGACTGCGGCAAGGGTCAGATCGAGGAAATTTTCCAAAGAAATTCAGAACACGTTTCATCAAAACCTCAACCCAGCTATGGCTAGTGACATGTCTGACCTCCTAGTCCATCCTTTTTCCTCCTGCCGTAAAAGAAAAACTGATTTCTGGGTTCCAGCAGATCATAGGCTGAGCATGGGGCAAAATCAGTGTGGCAACRAAGAAGTAACATCAGACTAGGCTGCAGAAAAGTTTTGCTGTGATGTATACACAACACCCCCAACACAAGCATATATTAAATGCTCTTGCTAACATTCTGTAAAATTAAATTCAAGACTTGTTTTTTTTTTCTCACTCTTTTCCAGTATACTCAACAAATAAGCACAAAGAGTGGCAGAAGAGCAGCAAGCAGGAAAACCACTACTCCTGCCTTGTTATCAACACTATCAAGGCCTTCTCACATGCATCAGGAGTTACTCCACCAACATCAGTGAAATTAAACTGGCATTAGTACCGGTGTAAATGAGAAGATCACTATGAGTCACACAGTATGTATTAATTGTGGAACGTTATGGACAGTGATTTACTAGGTATTACCCAATTAATTTCCTCAGACAATCAAATATATAAGAAAAATTTGTCCTCTTAACCTACTTCTCTATCCCAATTTATTTTACCACTTCATTTGAACTTGGATGGCATAAGTTGGAATTCTTTTCAGTGTGTTCAGGGTTTTATGGCATTGATTTTGGCATTGTTTTTTCTGATTAGAGAAAATCCTATTAATATGTCTTCACAAATTGGTGTTTGTCAAATTAATCCTGCTTAACATGAGACATCCTAACAAAGCTACTCATAGAAGTGACACAGATAAACTCAGGACTACGTTGGCTGTTCTATAAATTTGCAAGTTGACATGAGCGCATTGTCTCCAAAAATTCCTTCAAGCCAAATAAATCTTGATGTCAAACTGTCAAACAATGAATTCTTTACATAAGCCTTGCAATGACAGGTTATCTGTTAACTGATTTCTCTATCCTTACTAAGCCGGATCATCCTCACTCATCCTGTCCTCATTGACTGATTTCTTAAATTTTAGAAAAACTTACTTAAAATAATGTGAGGTCAAATAGAATTAAAATATGTTTTCCTGAATCAACAGCATTAGTTGTACATCTCTATTACATATCACCATATGGTCTAAACTTGGGATGAAGCATTTCCACTTAAAATTTCCACTTTAAAAAGATACAGACAATGCTGTCTGAAAAATGTGAGTGAAATGAGGAAAAAAGTGATGGCACATTTTTGGGTAGCAGCTGAATTTTTGTTTTAAAAACACTGAGACCTGGACAGCACTTTTTTTGTGGAGGATCTAATTCTAGTTTTTCAATAACCATCATGACTAGACTGTTTCAAAATTGAGATCAGTCACGTCCGTCGCATTGCCCCCGGACAGGTGCTCTTTCCCAACCCAGTCATGGACTCAGTGCACTTGACAGAAGATGTACAGTGCAATCCTGTTTTCTTTCTTTTTTTTTTAATTAATCATCATGTAGCTTGCATGAGTCAACCCAATGTTTTTTTCCTGAAGTTTTCATTAAGTAATCAAATATTTCCTGATCAGGGTCAGCCTGAGGTAGGAAAACTGTATGTTTTTACATGTGGGAACTTTTCCTGAAAGAAAAATGAGGGTTTATATTTGAACATAGAGTTGTTATCGGGCTTGGGGCAGATTAAACAGCAGGAAAGAGAGAATGGGGAGAGACTAAATGGTATCTCTCTCCCTCTGTTCCCTTTCCCCTGCTCCTGAATTACTCGCTGCCCTGCTTGGTCCTGGCCAAGTGCAAGGGTGCAAGACCTTCTCATTTACATTGGGGCTGCATCCAGCCCCAGTAGCTGAGACCTTTCCTCTTTAAAAAACAAGAGCAGAGCAAGGAGATTTTTCAGTCCTTTCTTAACTTGCCACCAGGGCCCACTGGTGCAGGCAGGCGGGCACGGGTAGAGTGAGCTGAAGGAAGCATTGGGCTGTAGATACAGGAACTTCTGGGATGTACCAGTTCTGTGCACAATGCTTTTATACTCATCAAAGCAGCAGCTGTGAACGACTTTTGAGTCAGAAGGACAATAAAGAAATAGGGAATCAAAGTCCATCTGCATCAAAGGGATACCTTCAAATTCAGAGGATTAGTCACAGAGCTTGCCACGTAAGGCATGCCACAGTTACTACAAATTCCCCAGACATGGGAGAGGTAGGTCCTACTTCTCATTCACTACCCTGACAGTTATGCCATTTGTGGGTTTTCCCCACCCTTTCCAGAACTTGAAGATCTCTCACAGTTTCTGAACCTCTGTGAGGCCATGCCCACAAATGCCACTTCCTCTCCGAGAGGAGGAACTCGCTAYCACACCTCCCCTGCACAAAGCAGGCATCTGCTGTCAGGTCCACAGGTGCTCAGCTGCTGGACAGCCTCCAGCAACCAAGGCATCCTGCCATCCTTCCTCCCCTCTCCTCCGTACACACATGCTAACCCATTCCCTAATACCACACTCTCCAGTAAATACTAGGGCACGCTTCTATTTCTTGCGGTCAAATCCACACCCCAGCCCTGCTACAGGCATGCATGCATATTATTTTTAGGTRAGTGCAATCTCACGCTGCTTGTGCTATGACTGGACCGGTGGCTGCACAGCAGCTAGTGAGCACCAAGGAGGAGAGGACATCGTGTATGCAGCTTGGGCATGCAACCATATATTGCAGYTGGGCAGCTCCTGCTTAGCAGCAATAGCAGGAGACTGAATTTTAGAAAAGGGGAAGGCTGGTATCCAAACAGAAATCTGTCAGGAGAGCCCTCTGTCAGAGCTGACAAACGCCTGCTAGACATATTAATTGACCATTATTCATCATTTCCCCTTCTAAGTACCTGCTGGAGCTCAGTGCAGGCATAGATCTCCTTCTAGACATGATCGTAGCTCTGCTGCCCGGAGGCATGAGAAGAAGTGGTAGAACTTGACAGCACAGGATGCGGTTCGACCACCACTGCCGCGTGTTCCTGGAGACCCTCCATCACCCTCTCTATGTCCGAGACCTTGTTTCAAACCACATCAAATACAGACAAAAGATTCACAAGGCAAACGAGTCAGCATGCCAGCCCCCATCCCGCAGTGAGTCAAGGTCAATTCAGAGCACCTAGTGAGGGAGCCTCTGCAGCACCGCTCGTTATTGCTTCTCCTTTATTTGGAAAGTTGTCTGCTGACCCCTCTCCAAGGTGAAAATGTAGAAATGGACTTGCCTGTCACAGCATATGGAGGCAATACACCAGATAAGAAAGAATATGAAAGCACTATTTTCCTCACTGAGATTTATGGAGGGGAGGAACTACTGGGTAATCCCCTCTCTCCTTTCCTCTTACCCCTCACCCTTAAGGAGGTGTACAAGTTTCTTGACCAAAACCATATATATTGTATTTGGTGAGCAAGCCACTATGGAAAAAACAAGGAGAATGATCTTTTTTTCACTGTCTCAGTAAGCTGCAAAGCCATTTTTACTTTTGTTAGTGGTGGTGATGGCTTTCGCCCAAGCTTTCCAGAAAAACTACATGCTGTGGCAAGATTTGAAAGAATGGTTTCTTTGTGAAATATCTGGCATTGGCAAAAGGTCTGAAAACAGGGATCATAAAAGAAAGCTTATTTCAGTCCTAAATTAAAAAAAAAAAAAGACCATAAATGGCTAATCTTTCTAAGAGTATCATAAAAATCAAATCAATTACTTAAAATATTGTAAAGCCAACTTCAGCTGCAAAGTCTACACACCCACTTTCTGATTTCTGCGATTTAAAGAGAGTTCTCTCTCAAATGCTTTGTGAAGCCCATGAAAATAAATAATGAATGTTATTACGGAACCAGAGAGGCTAAATATATACAGAGTACTGCCAAAAAACAGGTTAAACAAAATTAACCTGTCAGGCAGTGGGAAGAGGCTTGGGGAAGGTGAACAGGGTGGGAAGCCAGGAGCCTCCACCTTCCCTTTCCCAAGCTACAGCCTTATCRTCCTCCTGCCTTCAGCCCAACAGAAAGTGCTGATGAAGGCTCCTGTTGCCGTTTCACTGAGGTCAGCTTGAGGTGTAGGCAAAGCAAGTAGCCGCCTGAAGAGGTTATAGGAGGCTGATGGGATCCTAAGCGATCCTGAGGCAGCTGGGCAGCAGAGCAGGCACCATCCCCTCATGCGGTCCATGGCTATAGCCGAGGCCTCTRTCCTGCTGAGCTGGCACTGTCTGCTTCTGCCTGTTTCTGGGTGTTTTCACATTGCTTTGGTTGCTTTTTTGACACCCTCTYCTCCATTCTGCCCTCTGCCATCCACAGTCCCCATGCAGATGGGAAGCCTCCTCCTCCCCTCTCCAGCTAGCACCCCCAAGGAAGGCAGCAACCCCTGCAAGGGTCCCGAATCAAGGCTTGCCCACAACTCAAACACATATACAGCATCATTTGGGGCTCTGTGACAAGCCCACTACCTCCTTTCTGGACAGCAGGGGATCTTCAAGCCTGAGGACAGAGGTATTTGGATGGACTGCAGCGGTGGTTCACTGGGGAGAGAAAACCAAGGAGCCTGGTGACATTTCAGGGCTGAAATAGCCTCACATGGGCTGGAGACATGGCTTAGGCCGCTCTTGTATACCCAACACCGCCTGCATACTAAAGGAAGAAAGCGACAGCTCACCAAGGACTTTCTGTCCGGCAGGAATGTGATTATTGGTAGAAGAGGGCACACAGGGGCACGACTCCTCCACAGCTTCAGAGAAGGGATTTATTTTCTGGTACCTGTGTAAAACTGGGAGCTGAACTACAAGGTGTCCCTATTGTTCATAGTGCTTGAGGCTCAGCCGGGGGATGAGAGGCAGTAATCTCCTCCTCTGATTGCCAGATCAGTTTTACTGGCTGAGATATTTATACAGGTCCAGTCCTATAGTAGCAGTTCACCATCTTAATTGCATTAGTTTTCCTCATCCTTGAGAGGCAGGGAACTCCTGTTATACCAGTTTTACAGATGAGGATACCAGACCTGCTCAAATTTCACTGGAAAAATGTGGCAAGACCCCAGTACATCTGACCAGCTTATCACACSCTGCAGTTCATCCATGCCTCTGCAGCAGGCGTGAATGAGCAGAGCTTGTTGGGCATATGCAAGTCAGTCCTGCAGGGTACATTCAGTGGATGAGATGCAATTAGGACAAATGAATACTACTCTTCACAGATGATCACCATTTGCAAGACAATGACGGAGGTGTTAGGGGTGCCTCAGGCTCATTGTGGATGCAAAGCAGGCCTGACCTGTGAATGCACATTGCCATTTTTCCAAGGAGGCTGGATGGCAGGCAGCCCAGACAGAGCTGTCCTGCAGGACATCCTCAAAATGGCCAAAAATGGCAATATATCACCAGAATCAAGAGAACCTGTGAAGCTAGAACCAAAATAGAGACACTCAGTAACCTCTCCCTGGGGCACATTGTGCCCTGCCAAGTTTTAGACTTGTACCTCACTATTGGAGCATCTCTCTTTGTCTTTTGAGCACGGGTCTGAACCTTGGTCACATTAAAAAAAAGCTGTTCTGAGCAATCCCTTTGACACAAATTCCGGGGCTGATGTTGATCTGACTTAGGTGAACTTCAGAGCTTTTGAATATTTATGCAAGTGTTCAAGCCGCCTTTTGAAACCGCTGAACTGAGAAAGAGAGGGGGAAAAAAAATATCTCTATAGCACCTTAGTAATGGGTCTTTAATGAATTCAGGCRTACACACATGATACATAAACCTGAGGCAACCTTTCTCTAGAGATTTCAATTTCCTTGGAAGTGTTCAATAAATAAATTAAAATCACTTTAAATTAAATCACTTTAAGTTATATTACCTCTACAAATTTTGAATGAAGGTCCACCAGCTTATCCACTTTTTTTTCATAGTTTCAGTTTTATCAAAAGCTTTTACTGCCAAGGATCTACTTTAGGCTTAATCTGGTTGACACAAAACTAACCACAAAATTTATGAATATTGCTACATGTTTTTGGTATAGAAGGCAATATTTAGTAAAGAAAGTGCAATACATTCACTTTTTATTTTCAATAGACATGAAAAGGGGCTCTTGACTATACAGAAATATAGTAGTTTGCTAAGGCCTAAATTATTAAAAAAATCATCATTCTATTTGTCAAAAGAAACATTTTAGACTTTAATTGCTGAAATGTATCTTGGTACATCCTGAAGACTGGTTAGGACTAACACAACTGAAAAAGGGAAGTTCCTTATAATTACCTYTAAAAATGGGATCCAGTTGGCTCGCTTTTTCAAAGCCTTGGCTGGATCTATCACGCTCCCGTTCCCTGACCGAGAAATCTCTGTGTCATAAACTGGAAACGTTCTCATCGTCTGCTGTTTGCAGAAGACGCTTCTAAATTTTTGGACAACCTAAAGCATAAAAGGAGATGGTACTGTTATAAATTTCCCAAGCCAGATATTAAATCCTATAGCAAAGTAATACTGCATATTATCAGCCGAAAAAAAATAAATAAATGGAGTGATAAAGTGACAAAGAAGACATTCTGGTCCTGTGTTTTCTTTCCTTTCCAGCAGACACAATGAAACTTCCAGCTGTTAATTCTGGAGCCTCCAAAAAGAAGACCAGCATTTTAAAAAACGCTGTCTTTCAGTCAAAGTCAATGGCAAATTTATTACCACTGGCTTCRGTAGGAATAGCATTAGCCTAGAAGATGTACTTTGAAAATCCTGTTCAAAAATGAATAAGCCACTGCCAGCCTACAATAAAGGTAATTCACATCATTGCCTAGTTGTGTAAACATGTCTGCCGTGCTTATCTCAGATAGTTCCCTGAGTTCAGCTGGACTAGTCAAATGTTAATTTGATGAGAGACTTACGGACTAGTTTATGCAACTATTTAAAAGCAGTAACTTGTTTACGTTTAACAGTTATGCATCTCTTTGGGACCCTGGACACACCCTGATGGAGATTGTTAGTTGGTTTTGCCTTTTGGATGACAGAAGAGATGAAAACCAGAGTTTTCCTGCTGGTAGCCCCTGAGCTGCGGAGGCTYGGCGAGGTCCTGGGCGATGGTGTGTCGCAGCCGACCTCTAGTGGAAGTTCCACAGCTCGGGGAGGCACCGAACAGGGGCAGGAAAACTCGAGAAAAACGCACAAAAAGCACGAGTGATAGCTGGGAGAACAAAGGTACGGACTCAGATGCTGAAAATACAAACACCAGCAGTTACTATAGCTTAGCGAGAGCGAGCCAGGCCTTCCTGCTAATTCCTGTCAAGAGCAAAAATGCCCACAATCTTATTTTTCCATGACGCAAAACACTGACTTGTAATAAATGGAACTTCYTTCCATACCATATTTTTTTTCTTTTTTTTTTTTTTAGTATTGAGAAGTACATTTCAGTCACCAAGAGCTCCATCTCATCAGCTGAGTTCTTGAGATCCTTAAGGCTGTAGTCAATACCAAAATGAGGAAGCAGAAGCTGGAGCTGAGGTTTCAGCTCCTTGGTTTCTGTGCTGTGCTGGGGCAAAGTGAATCCAGTGTCCTTGTGGCAGGATCCTGCAAAAAGCCATCATCAGACCAGCTGGAGAACATCAACACTTTAAGCAACATGACTGTAAGATGACTGTAAGCAATGCTGTCAGTGCCCTTTGCTTTGCATCCATGCAATGATGTAATTCCCCTTTTTTGTCCTGAAGCAGAAGTACGTCAGAGAATGCAATGTGATGGGAGGGGGCAGGAACCCACATCATATGGATTTTTATTATTTTAATTTTTCTTTTAAGAAAGGGCCTTCCACCACATCCCAAAAGACTAACAGCTTTTGCAGGTCGGGGCACCTCCACGGTCCTTGGAGGAGTGCCTATCTTCCAGCGTGGAAAGGACGCCAACTAACCAATCCTACTGCCTGAACAGTGTCGTGGCTCAGTGGTGTACAACATTCTTCTCACACACACAACTCCCAAATCTTCACATGCCACAGGAACTTCAAGTATGTTACTATTTCAAGGTTATCACTCCTCCGGTGTTTGATTCTGGCATGATACTGCTATCACAAAATTCTGAAACAAGGGTTTACTGGGGATGGCTGAGTTTGGCCTGGTGTCGGTGTTGAAGAGTCTGTTGGCAACATAGCACCCATTTTTAGAAGAACTGAAATGTTATCTCCTCCTTCTTTACTTCATCTCAGGCTTGCTCAAGGCTTTGGAGGATATTGGTATTCCTTCATCCCTGAACAGCCAAAATGTCTGTGTTCCTCTAAGTTTTGTAATTTTTTTTCTTTTTTCTCAGCTCTTTGACAAGTATGTTTAACACTGTTTTTTATATATAGAATCTTAGTTTGCCCTATGCCATTGTCTCTCTGTACAGAAATGTGGAAATTCCAAACAGTTTTTCTTTTTTTTTTTTTTGTCTCAGGCCAAGCCATAATAGCAGCATTTTATCTGCTACTTATTTTCCAAAGATTTTTGAAAGTCCAAATAAGTATCAACTGATTCTCCTTTACCCAGTGCTGATGGTTACTGCTGATACACATAAAGATGCTAATAGGTAAGTTACAGTTTGCTAAAGTTCAGCAAAACTCTTGGGGTTTAGTGGAACTACATGTAATCTAATTTATTATCTCGCTGTTTCAGCAATAAAAGGCCATCTGCGTTTCTATTCCATGCTTTACTTCAGCTTTGTTTTTTATGTCTTGTTTAATCATTCTGTTGTTTCATCTATGAAGCTCAGATCTAGATAGCAGATGGATGAAGCTTATGATGGTAATATGATACAGTTCCTCAAATATTAGATAACCAGATACTGAAGATCAAAATGAGCTAGAGCACTTCTGAGTTGCTTTTTAATACCAATAAGTGTCTACTCCATGGCAAAATGAACGGCTCAGGTGAACTCTATAACATTGTAGGTCTTGCATCCTTCTCCGTACACTATTAGCCCACTGTATCCGAGATCACAGATCATCCTTCCCTCTCCCATCCCATTCATATGAGAGAAAAGTTGGCCTGTTCAAGGGGCTTCGTTTGGAGGGAAGAGTTTAACTCTCCTCTCCTTGCGCCTTAACACCAGTAGCGCTGTACTCCTGGGCCAGTGCTGCCATATCTCCCTGGCATGACGTACCTGAGACCCCCTTCGGCCTAAGGAGTGAAAGAGGGCTGCACCAGTACAGCCAGTTAGACAAGTTGGAACTTAGTTAGACCACTAACTAAGGGCTAAAGGCCCCTTATCTGTCCCAGGTAAATCTGCACTTTCCTTAGCACTGTTGTTAATCAGTTGTCACTGGCTGGGCAGTGACACTCCAGGCCAGGGCTGTGCCCTGCTCCCCCTCCCCTGTGCAGACTTGTCCTCCCCGTCTCCTTTCTCCACTGAAGACCTTGTGGTAGATGCCTTCAGTGGAGAAAGGAGACGGGGAGGACAAGTCACAGCCCCTTTTCAGTCCTCCAYCCTGGCCAGCCCACTTCTTGACTGCAAGAAGGAGGCGTACACCCTGCCTAGTCCCCAGGAGAGAGGGGCTGTGCTTTTCCAGAGACAATCCTGTGAGCTCCTACAGTTCCACACCGTTCCCACTCTGTCTGTAAAAGCATGGGTTAAATCGTAGGATTTAAACACTCTGCAACAGGAATGCTGCCTTGTTTGCTAAGTACCATTCACACGGGTAACTCTACATAAGCAACATCACTCCCTTCCTTCCTTCAAAAGGAAACAGAACTTGAAAAGAACCACAAGGAGATTTTTCTAGAGATACTTCAATATAAGTCTTAAACCAATAACTCTCTTCTCTTAGTTTCTCCAGAAACAGGCCACCCACAGAAATATTTTACATAATATTCTTGCAGAAAGTTGCAAGGGTGAGTTTYAGGGTTTGGCACAATCGGGACAACATCCCGGATTCTCCACCGAGCTGATCCCWCAAGTATCCTTCTGAACCGCCTGTTTCTGCAGCCTAGGGCACAGTAAGGCCAGAGGAGCAACCGCTGCAGATTCAGGGTTCCACACTCTGGAATTTGGACACCAGATTTCCAGGATTCTTGCTGACTTTAAAAGCCACACTCCAAATCTCTCAAGCATACAAACCAAGGATGGCAACATTTGCACTGTTGACCTTTCTCAAAGAATATATATCAACAAATGCATTATCTGTAGGACTTGTGGTTTCAAAGGAAAGCTGATAATTTCTCACCATTTCTTCTTAAAACTCTTGAAAAGGGAAACACATCAATATTAAAAATATCTGAATTCTCATCAAAAGCATTTCTTAATTTGTCCCAGTTGTCTTGGACCACATCAGGATGTTTCTCATCAGCCACATTCATTCTGTGAGAAATAGGAAAACGCTGGAGAACCTGGAGTTAAGAACATATCTGTTGTTATTCTCAGTCATTTAGAAAGCATACCAACTATTCAGTTGCAAATTTAGAAGTAAAATAAAACACAAAAGAGAAAAACYAAACTGTAGTTATCCGTTGTGTATAATTCCAGAAGTTTATTCACTGTCAATGACTTGTAGCACTCATATAATAAAATCATTAAAGAAACTAGATAAAATAAGGAAGTATACAGATTTTTTTTCGAAAGTTGATGCTTAAACAAACAAATACTCCTCAAGTCTACAGACTATTCACTGAGATGACTCAGCCCTTGAGAGTGGTCTGCTCTATCAAAACATCATCACAGTAACAATACAGAAAAAAAGTCYCTCCAAGCTTTCTCCTTCTCATGCTGGATCTCCTCAAATCCAAGCAGCCCAACACTACCTACACTGCACCCAGGGAGCTCATTATTCCACTTACCTAAAGTCAGCTTTCTCGTTGTAGTATTTCCTTTCTAGTAAAATCAATCTGCTAAAATAATTGACAGTTGTATGTACGCAGTCTAGCTCATTACTTACAAACCTCTAGATTTCTTTTACATTGAATTTGATCTTCCTTGGTTTACTTTCTTATCCAAGACTCAAATGTTCCATAATTATACTTCACTGTTCAAAAAATGCTCACCTTACCTGGAGAAAATGCGAATGCCCTTCAGAGAGTGCAGGTGACACACTAACCACCAGGTGTAAATCATCAGATCTTCCTGTGTCACTACATTCACTGGATTTTTCTTTCCTGTCAGGAAACTTTCCCTTGCTGCTGAAAGTCTCGCAGCCCTCTGAACTGCATCATTTTATTCCTCCATCATGTGACTAATTTGCTTCTCTTTATGTATATAAAAGAGACACTGTCATTTTTGCATTTCTGCATCTTCTTCCCTTACTAGCGAGAAGGCCATTGCAYTCCGACTGCATGAGGAATCCTAGTTTGAGAGTAATCTCAAAGGTTTATTTCCATCCTAAATGTTTATGAACGGTATTTCCAATCCAACAAGGAAAAGGGAATTTCAGTCCAAATAGTGAATCTCTCTGAGCAGCTAATACTGACCATAAGCAGACAGCTGAGAGTGAATATCCAGAGACAAATTACCCTTAATGTTAATAGCTTTTTGGGTGGGAAAAAAGCCATTGCTAACACTTTGTTTTTCATGAACAGCTACTGTGCTAGATATATACGTGCTAGATCCCAGGATTTGGTTCCTACYTGATAGAAAGGATAAAGCTGTTCAATAACACTGCTGTGTGTACAAAATCTCTTCCGTCTAAGCATGTGCAAATATTTACTCTGGACTAGCTGAGTAATTCTGTCTGTAAAAAACTTGAATAAAATCAGAAATAACCAGCAAATCACACATTTGTAAACAACAGCAGCTTAACATTATAGGCAACTTAAGCATTATATGGATCATCATTAGCATCAGAGAATACCACCAAAACAACAGCTAATCAGACACCAAAGACCACTGTGCTGTTACATTTATCCATGAAGGGTACTTTCCCTAAGTTGTCCCAGTGGAAGTATTATTGTGGGAATGAAAAAAAACAGTTAATACAAGGAAAATGGCAGAATTCAGTCCACTGGACCTAGAAATTTGAACTCCACTTTAAAAATGAAAATAAAAATAACCCACAACACAGACGTACTAGAACAGCCCAAAAGCATCAGGGAACGAGGAGAACCTTGTCCCAGCCCATCTGACCTGGCTTAGATTCCTGCCCTTTACAGAAAGAGAAGAGGAGGAAATTTTCACATCGTACAAGGAAACTGCAAGCACTGACATTTTCGTGCCCATTTTCAGGAAGGAGTTGCATACTGTTTCTATTTTAAAATGTGCACAGTGCAACCTGCTGGGCCAGAGGAAAGCTCCTGGATCTCCACAGCAAGCCGGAGCCGTACCCGGTGCAGCAGCAGAGGCAAGTTTGCTGCTGTGTGCTCCCTTCTCCAGCAGCTCTCTGACTCCCTCTGCACGACATCAGCCTGAATAACAGGAGCTTTTGCTCCTGCCACCTGCAAACGGAGCACATGTTGAAGAGTTCTCTTTTTCAGGATATAAAAAAAAAAAAAAAAAGTGGTAAACACGGAAAAATGTTTAGGCTTTGAACTTAATTGGGATTTGCCACATAAACAAACGCTGCAGAGCCAGGTCCACATTATTATTCAAATAAAAGAAAGGTGATGCTGTTTTACTGATGTGCAAACAACATTACGACCCTTTCCATTCTGTCTTTACAGGCCCAGATTCCAAAAAACRTATCACTTTCTCTGATTTCAATTTTCAGTTACTACTTGGTAAAGAGCAGAGATATTTTTTTAAGCCAGCGTACATTTTAGCTACCTCCCTGTAAGCCTTTCTTCGGTATCACCTCCCTTTCTTTTCTGAAATAAGATGCATCCTTTGGAATTGTAACAGAACTGCCAGGAAAAAAAAATGTTCAGCAGAATGTTACGTACAAGCTGGTATAAACCAAATATTTGTCAGGCCCAACAACTCAGATGGTGAAGTTAACATTAAGCAAGTTTAATGGTATGAAAAACCTATATTAAAGCAGCAGAATTTATTTAATTAGCAGTAATTTTTTGGCAAACTGCTTTCTTCCACCTCTATTTTTTAGTCAAAGCACTTAAAAAGTCCATCTGGATGCTTGTCAATCCTATCTACACATATGACAAGCCACAACTATGCAGTGGAGTTCCTTGACAAACATCCTTCAAAATTTAGTCAACCTCCTTCTTAATATGCCCTTATCACAGAAGGAGGGGCTGAGAAAACTTCTGGAGGAGAACTATTTTTTAATTCTCACGCATCAACATTGGACATTAGGAAAACGTTCTTCACTGAGAGGGTGGTCGGTCACTGGAACAGGCTCCCCAGGGAAGTGGTCATGGCACCAAGCCTGTCAGAGTTCAAGGAGTGTCTGGACAACGTTCATATGGTCATATGGTTTAGTTTTAGGTAGTCCTGCGAGGAGCAGGGAGTTGGACTCAATGATTCTTATGGGTCCCTTCCAACTTGATATATTCTATGATTCTATGATCAATATACTTACAGGAAGCATACATTACATAATTTTTATGTAACTGAATAAAATTAATGTATGAAAATTAAARACATATGTGAAAACTGGACCATTAAAAAAAAGGGCTCCTAARTCTTGTCCAAAAGCAATACACCGGAAACTCCACTGGAAGACTTCAGAGCACTAAAAAGGTAGGAATGGGAGGGGTTTTTAGTTTTTTTTTTAGAGCACTTCCACTGCTCTAAAGCAGGAAAAAGTAAATCTGTTCCCTAAAGGTTGTCTATCCTGTTCTTAAAGACAGATGGTCATCACGGATGGTCAGCGACCTCCTAGTCTAAATATCACTGTTTAACTTACACTATCTTTGGAAAGCTTGAATTTTAGCCCATGATTTTCTGTCCTATTCATAAGTGCAAACAGGAGTTTATTCCCTTCATCTTTACAGCAATCTCCCATGTGTCTGAAGACTTACAATCTAGAGAAAATGGAGTGGAGACATAAGTCCAGCTTCCTTTTTGTCTCAAGTGTCCTTGTCAAGTGTTCTTCACCTCTGTTTTCCTCCACATATTCTCCAGGTGGTCTACAGCTTCCTTGAAGCATAATGCCAAACCTGGGTATATTGTCATAGCTTGCATCTCATCATCGCTGAGGAAAGTAAGAGTGGCTGTTTTATATGTGACYGTTCTGTTTATACATCCCAGTGTTATGTTTGAAGCTACTTCCTCTTCACTGTAAGAAGGAAATATTTGACATGCTAGGGAGATTTAAAGTTTTGCTTACAATATACAACATGAAATCAATTTAGTTTGTGTTTTGGCATTCTCTTCCATTTCAACTGTAATTCTGTGGTAGACACACAATGAAAAAGCTGCTAGTCCTGGCTCCCATGTGTGTATTCAGGTCTCAAAATTGAACAGTTATATAGACACATGACTTTTGTATCATGACCAAAAAAACCCAAGAAGAAACACAATATAGCATTGCTATAATCTCACTTTCTCCTTCATTCCCCAGCAAATTCTTGTTACCTGTATGCTTTACTCAGTACTCTCTGGAGTATTCTGTTGTCTTCTGTTTCTGACTTCAGCTCTGCCAGCTGTGCTGCTAGTTCTTGTTCCAGCTGCTGGACCTTCTCAGTAGAAGAGATCTGGTATACTTCATCCATTTTGCCTATTTCTGTTTGGCAGACCAAAAGACAAAGCAGTCGAGAAGAAGCTCCTTTCTCAAGAGCAAATCGCTTGTGAACTCCGGACCTGGAGAACTGTCCACATAAAAAGCACAAATTTCCACTCCTATATAGACAATATATAATACGTAGCAACTTCATTAAAGAATTGTTCATTCAGTGTCTCCTTTAACAAGAAGACTTTTCTATTAGTATCAGGAACAGAATTGGGGGAATGTGATTTTTCCCATTTTGATTGCCAGCCTGAGGAAAATAGGAGAAGAACTGTTTGGGGCCAAAAATTTTCATGTATCCTCCTGCATCCCACTGACAAATTCCATCCTCTCCATCCTTCTGCCAGTTTCTTAAGGACACTTCAGAAAGTTTAGGTAATTAAGTATTAAATTTGATGTGCTGAATAAAACATTTTACAAAAGAAGAATTGAAACTTTTTGCTTTAATTTTTTCCAAAACAAAATACACTGACATTCAAAATCTATTTTCTCCCTATTTCTCTCACCTGAAACTATTATTTGAAGTTGACCAGAATAAAAGGAATGAAAGAATTKGCAAGAAATGCCACTTTTTGACAAATGTAGAAAGCAAAAAAAAGGAAATTGTCTTTTTTAAGGGAAGAAGCAAGTCACTGCGGAAAGATTTGGGGTTTCTTTCTTGGAAGCAAAAGGGAAGAAGAGGTTAGTTCATCTGTAATCAATCACAGAGCAACCATCTGTAGCATCTATTTCTCAATGGTTTGCAGAATCCGTCTGAATGCTCTGGGCACATAGTTTCTCCTTTTTTCTTTCATGAGAGACCACTGAAAGGTAACAGCTGTTGGTCCAGTCACAGGTTTGACTTGACAAACATGGGAGATGGTCAAGAGGCTGAATGCAACAGTGTAGGATGTACCTTTTGGGGGCTCTTCTTGGTTGATGGCATCCTAAGGTCTTGGACAAATCCTTGTCCCTTGTTATGGGACTGGCCTCACTGATAATGTGAGCTGCAAATCAAGCAACCGTGGAAAGGAATTGGAGAATTCAGATCTTTGCACCTGCATTTCACAGCTGAGAGAAGAGGAAATTCAGGTAAAAAAGGATATAAAGAAACACCAGGGGACAGAATGACTAAAATGAGGAAGGAAGTGTTACCTAAAAAATCAGACTAAAAGATTTTACCGAACCCAGCCAAGGATCTGGGTGAAATCAATGAGAAGCAGCCAGTATATTCATACACTACAAACAGATGCCTATGTTAGAGCTTGAACGAGTGACGCAAGACATGAAAGCTGACACTATAAGTGTAATATAAACAAGGTAGAAGAGCAAACACACCTTGGCAGCAGGATATGAGATGCTTTGGAAAGACTGAAGTTATGGTAAAGGTGATGGGATAGTCTGGTATTTTAGTGGATTGACATTTATGAACAGCTAGCACAGGTAAATGGTCAAAGAGGATCTATTTGCATTAGATTTACTTACTTTGGGGAATGAAGATAAAGATTTTTACTAGATTAGTACTAAAAAAACCTAAATCTGCCATGCTCTACAAATGTCTTCAATTACTCACTGAACCTAGATGGTATTTCAGAGGGTTTTAGTAAGTGGTGAGAACATTAGAGAAGCGATCATAATCTGGGTTAGAATGGAAGAATAAAAGCAGACGTGTATGTAAAGTGTTAAAGTCCAAAAGGGCTAATTTAGAGAAATTAATAGAAGTAATTAGAAAACTCATGCATCTAATACCTCAAAAATTTTAACATTGGAGAAGCTGGAGAATCTTTAAATCAATGGTAAAAAGCTGGCTGGAACTTGCCCTCAAAATAAAAGCAGGGGGAATAGTTTGGAAGCAAGGATTGTGGAGCTGACCAAAAAGTCAGAAAGAGTAGGCAGAGAACCAAAACAGCTAAAAAAAAAAAAAAAAAAAGAGAAAACTATCAAGAACAAAAGAGAGAGAGAGGAGAAAAAAAGACA